>CM062850.1:2601827-3245651 GCA_031772225.1 Eubasilissa splendida
TGGGGAAAGCAGTGCTCGTGTAAGAATTAATGGGGCAATCACATCATAGTTTGATATTACAAAAGTGTCAAATAGGGCTGCGTAATGTCACCAGTGGCGTAGCCTGGGCAGTCGCCCGGGGCCCGTACCGCGTGGGCCCAGAATTGCTGAACAAATTCAACAATCGTAACAATTACAAAATCTCAGTTACGAATGAATTAGTAGCAATAAATTTGAGTATAAATTAATTTCGTGGTATTATCGACGAGTATCTTCGAACGCGTCCAAACAGATAAACCCAAAACAGCTCTTTGTGCCTTAGATTAACCATTTTAAAGGCATGTACCTAATAGTAAAACTTATTAAGACACACTTGTTAAATAATTTGAATGTAAATATTTTCAATTTAAAAAAAGTTAAACGAGGTGTATGGTAGCAGCCCGGTATACACACTCGGAGGCCCGGTAATTTGTTGCTACGCCACTGAGTGTCACCATGACTTTTAAAATTTATAGTAATCGCAAGTCCACAGAGTCTGCCTTGAGTGTGTTCACTTAGTAGAGCGGAAATATAGCGTATGTTTGTTTAAACCACTGTATTGTTTTTATGGTGTATAACTGAACTATTCCATAAAATTTAAACGACATTCATTACGGGGTGTAGGCGGAGTCTTGGTAGGAGTGAGGAGGTGATTGACAGAGGGAGCATTAAAATAGGGAATATATGAAATAGTGGGTTGTTTGTTATTAAATTGTAATTGGTTGATAATTATATTGCACTCAGTGTTAAGTGATTTTTTGATTTAAAGACTTTCTAAATTATCTAATCTAAGACCTTTATTATTACTGTGTATAATTTCAATGCCGCTTTCTTTTATGAATTTGTGGCCTGTCTCTAAAAGGTGGTTGAAAAATTCTCAGAAATTATTATTGTTAAGGCACCTTAAGTGTTCTTTTATTATATTCTTATGTTATGTCTAACCACAAAGTTAACGCTACAAACATCGAGTTGCATTCCATCTCCCCATACGACAATGTGATTAGGCACTGATCCATTAAAAAATGACGTCATTCGTGTCTTCTGTGAATGACCTTGATAAACGACTGTTTTTGTTTGAGCGGAAGTAAGCTCGGTAAACTTTTTGGCGTTGTATTATTATACTTCCGGTAAATGACGCAGCACCGCCTCCGTTGCTATGCAAACCCCGCAAAGGCCGAAATATTAAAAGTAAATTAATTATGTTAATCATTTAAAAAGTATGAAACACTCCATATTCATACCAAGTACATGAAACCGTATGTATCTCAAATATAACATAGTCTATCCACTGCTGGGTGAAGGCCTCTGCCACTCTCTTCGGTCCTCCGTTAATCTTTTCCATGCCACCCCCAATGCTCCGATAATTTAGTATTATATATTCATATTTTGGGCATCCTTTAGGTCGTTTTATCAATCACCAGAATTTTTAAAAACAGAAAAAGCATCTAATCTCACAGGTGTGAAAGAAAAGTGTTACATTTGTTGCAAAATACTCCATAAGATTATACACAGGTGCAGTGTCACCTTTTAAATGCCATGAGCGCATTAACACGCGCACTTTGTATGGCATTACATACCTTGCAAACTTGCAGGGATTAAAGTCAGATTGTTTAATCATTTTGATATCTGTGGATGACAGGTCCCAGCTTTTGACGTATAAGTCAAGACCCTTAAAGTCTAGTCTTACCCTATGCGATGTCTTCCATTTCAAATAAGGTTGGCAGTTAAATGGTCAATTACATTAACAGTTTTTTTTATTAATTATTAATTAGTCTTGTATTAAATAAAAATGTGGTTTTAGCATTTTCTATCTGTCTCTGTCAGGGAAGGAAGCCACGACTGCCTTTTATCATTATTTAGAGAGTATCTTCTCTGTCGTCTTCATTAATATTCAGTTGATAATTTTTTTAAATATCATTCATCATAATTTTTCTTAACACAATTTGAAACACAGACTGTCAAAGGGCCGGATGTAGACATTTAACGACACAATATTAAAATTCTATCCATCAGTAAGTTATTTAAAATGCGTGATTATTAACAATACTTTTACAGAGGCGGATTGCAGCCTAGATGATGCTGTAGGGCCCACTATGGTGAAGATTATCAGAATAGTATTTCCAATCATTCTGTAAGGGTTATTCTGTATCAGATATGGTATGTCTGGTAGTAGTATCGTCGTCTATCATCAGCTGTATACCTCAGATGATTTCGTCAATATTTCTGGCATTTACCAGCAAAAATGATGGAGTAACTTATGGTAGTTGGCAACAGGAGCGGATAGGCCACAGGGGACATCGAGTGAAATCTCAAGTTCACAAAATATAGTATTGAATTTCATCGTCGGCAATTAAATAATTCCGGACTCCGAATAATCTTACAATAAAAAAAATATTTTTTTAAAATATTATACGCGCTTCTGGGAAACAAATATAAATTAAATAATCCATATGTTATAACTACGCTAGCGCCCACCGTGTATCAGAAGAATCATTAGTTGCGTAGTTCTGGATGCTACCGCGCGACGCCACCGGAGTGCTGTAATCCTTTACTGGGTTATTATTCTTTTATTGCTACTATAGTTGCTAGTCACTGTTTTAATCTCTCGTTCTATACAAGCCATATAATTGCTAACTACTGAATTGAAAATTCCACTCGGTAGAGTCAGAATGGATCAGCTGATCTATGTTTTACGGAGTCCTTATTTATGCTGTTTCCTAACAGAATGACCTTTGAAAGGTTTTAAACGTTGCTTAGAGCTGATCGAAGCATCTATTTCTTCATTTATTAATTCGCAAATTTTACTACCTTACTTGTTCTTTGAGTTCGAGGATAATGCATTTTTATTATGATGGATTAATTTTGTTTATTTAAGTTCATAAACCTATGTATAATGTGGTATATAATATATATATATATAATATTATGGTAGCAACATAACCTAACTTTATACCTACTGCACGCCACTGGTGATAATATACTAAAAGGTAAATGACAAGGGAGAGAAACATATTGAGTGAGATTGATAATGTTATTATTATCGATCTAATTGCGGAATAAATTGCGCAATATTAAAACTGGTGTGTTACCATAGACACTATATATTTGTATCTATTATTTTTCAAATGTGTTACAAAAAATACAAATTTAAAAAAATCATTTGTAAACATTTTAAAAATTGTGATTGGGTCGGTTGTCTCGAAAACTTACTTAGCCGGTCTTCGGTCGCTAATCTGCCCCTACTCAGCGTCGTCGAGGGATTCAAAGAAAATGTCAGATCATCTACCCCTGGACCGAGTGAAGACTGCGACAGGATCTTCACATAACATCGCCGAGAACTCGGAAAACAATGGAGGAATTCTGTCAAAGTATTTTAAAAACAGATTTTTTTATTTTCATAGATGAGCAAAGGAACTAGTGATGAGAAAAAATGCTACTCTTGACTCATTGGTGTGATTGTGATTGATATTCAATAATATCAGTGATTGAAAACTGTGACTGTGATCACAGTTTCATTATTAATACGCGTGCGCCACACGATATCACAATACACTAAATAAAAATACATAATTATATTATTCAAACTTCATTTGCGTAAAAAACATATTCTAGCCTACATATATAATTAATATATATCTACTTTAATTTCATCACAAAGAGAATTTAAAAAAAAAAGTGAGTTTATTTTTCGGAACAAATGCGTAAAACGTTTTGGCAGAATCTTTTAGATGGTGCTTATCACGAATTATAACGTCATTCCTTCATGCATATTTTAGTTTCGTATGCACATGCGCCGAATCACGGTTCACAACCAAATATAAATAAAATGAAATAAATGAATCACGATATTCTCAGATATTTAATCACTGATAGTGAATATGACTCAAAGATATCAGTGATTGACTCACGGTTCGTGATTTTGGGCTCATCACTACAAGGAACCCATCGTCGTAATCCGGTTCTGTAATCCTGGACACGTGCTTATCTCTTTTACATCCTGCCAGTCTCCTTATATACATACATACACAATATAAGCCGCATCTCGTAACTAACACGCTTACATTACGATAATATTATAAATATATTAGTTTTAACTATGTTAATATGATATTTAATTACTATATAATAGGTCTATTAATATTTTTGTCGTTTACAAAATCACCGATAAATGATATTAAATTTATATATTGTATAATACATCAATACGAAATATCGAGCTGGACTTTTGACAATAGATAGACCTTGAATCAGTTTAATAACCTTCAATGCTGTATTCGTGGTAAACATTTTTGTGTTGCCACTTGCCAATGACCTAGTAAACAATACAATATAATGTACACACCTAGATAAAATAGTCGCCATTTAAAAAAAAAAGTATTTTGACGAGTATTAGCGTTCGTGACATGAATGACGCAATAATTACCGTGATGCATCTTCGTCTCCAAAAACGAGTTTCAGTCGTATGAGATTTTTTGTAAAGATAAAAATAAATATAGTAGATTCTTGATTATCTGGGGTCGCATTAACCGGGCTGCGGATTAAACGGGGCAGGAAAACATTCCGTAATATTTAGTATACACATTTTTTTCGTAATTCATTTGTAGTTAGTATTTGTGTTCATTTGCTGTTTATATTATGAACTTAACTATGGCTATATTATATTCAGATGAGATTAATTAGACTATACATGCTGTATATATATATATATGTATTTATGTTAATATATGTAAGGAAAAGCCCATTTGAGCGTCATTTAAATGTCGATTAAATTTCATTAAACTAGGTAGGAACTTGTTACGTGCCAAAAAAATAACCTGGTGATATTGAGAACACTTTCCCCAATTATTATTTGTGAGCGCTTAGATTTAGTGTTTACTTTTGAAGCAAGCGTCATTTTTTTCGTATTTTTTTATCCTGGTAAATTATTTTCACTACCGTTCCAGGTAATCGAGCATTCCAGCAATAAATACGCATATAATAAATATAAATAGCGAAAATGAGCGATTTGATTGTATTCTGTTTATTGTACGCCGACGATGCAGTATTAATGGCGAACATTGAACAAGAATTACAGTCTAGTGAGTAGAATGTACGATGTATGCAAGGAAAGTGACCGTATTATGAATGTCAACAAGTTGAAAGTGATTGAAAGTATTCGAGAAGGAGGAAACTTGTGGGTAATGAATGTTTGGAACAAGTAGATGAGTTTGTGTATTTGGGAAGTATGTTTGATAGAAACGGAAAGGCTGAGAATGATATCGAAAGGAGGGTGATTGTAGGAAACAAAGTGAACGGCGCTTTGAATGGAATTATAGCTAATGGGAACTTGTCAACCGAGGTAAGACTAGCGGTACACAATGGAGTCCTGGTACCGACATTGATGTATGGATGAAAACAGTGGAAATGAGGTCGCTTAGGCGTATGTGTGGCAGATACATTTATAACAGAGTAAAGAATGAAGAAATAAGGAAATAATGTAAAGCTGATTTTAATATAGTGAGGAAGATTAAGAAAGGATCGCTAAAGTGGTTTGGTCATTTGGAACGGATGAATGAGGAGAGAATGGTAAGGAAGATATATGACGCAAGTGTTGATGGCACCAGAAATAGAGAACGTCCGCGGAAGACTTGGCACGACCAGGTAAACCAGATACTGGAGGATGGTCCTGTTAAATAGAAGCCTCAATAATCGGCGAGCTTGTATGAGAAAATGTATGAGTGTGGATGAGGCGAAAACTGCGTGTCAGGACAGAAGAGTATGGCGCTTAGTATATTAGTTAGATTCGTTATTAATCATAGTTATTCATTTATATCTATGTATAGTTTAATATCACAGAGCGCACGATTTGGGTTAAGGTCCACGCGATATAAATATAAACACAGGTATTGATCGAAAAAACTGTGTTCATATCTCACAGCTCAATGTCCCATTAACCTTGGATTTTTACAATAATATTAATTAAAATAATTATCGAAGGCTGACTCAGTGCTGTGGAAATGCGCTCACTGACATAAAAATGAAGTGTAGAAAGATTGTAGTTTTATTTCCGCTATCTAAATATTAAATATACATTCATAAATTGCACGATACTATTTATTTTGTATTTAAGGAATTTTATTTTAATAGACCACTGTGAATTGTGTATTGTATATATTATACATAATTCACAGTGGTCTAAAAAAGTTAAATATATAAATAATTTTAAATTATGTCTTACCACAAAGTTAACGCTACAAACAACAGCAATAAATGTATTTAATATAAAACATGATTAAAAATAATTATATATATATATATATATATCTGGTTAAACAAATAAATGTAGACAGACATAACATATAACGAATAACGGATGAAACAAGTCATATTTCACGGTCCTTGCATTCTCATTATATCCGCTAAATCATATTGTTTACAGTCGCTCCTCACTTCACGACCGTTTAGTACAACGGTCGTGGACACTTACGACTGTTATTGTACGCCTACCAAGGCCCTCTGTATGAGAACAGTCAAATCTCTGCATCTTGTCATTGTCTACAGAGAATAGATACTTAATGTTACAAGACGTGTTGCGTCGTCTACCTCTAGCGCCAAGTGAGAAGTCGTATGGTGAAGACGTCAGATGCCACCCCATCACCATCCTTAATTTACAGCGTGCATTGCCTGTATTCAATCGGTAAATTAGTATTCATTGCGTACTTCGTAACAGTAAATTAGTATTCTATCATACGTAGTATACAATTTATAATACTTTAAAGAAGAACAAGCAAACTTCGCAATAAATAAAGGTTGGCTGTAGATCTTGAGATGAAAATGAAGATTATCAACGGCTACAATTCTAAAGGACAAGGACATGATCCGAGAAGCAGTGAAAACATCGAGTTCATTTACCAACCAATTCGCATTACGACCAGTATGGTGGAACTGAATCTGGCCGTTAAGTAAGGACTAACTGAATAACTGGTCGTCTAATAAGTCATTGCGGGTTTTTTTTTAAATGCTATTTTCCCACAATTTTGTTTTTTGTCCCCTAAAAATGACATACTATTCAATAGCACATTTTTCTACACTAAAACGTCAGTGTCGCCGTTTTTCTGTATCTCATAGTTAATTTTAATTTTGGGCTTAAATAACGGAGTGTCAAGTTGGGATAAATGAACATTATCGACACGTACTTTATTTCGCCTTTAATCAAGGTTAAAATAGTCGTCCAGGAGATCTACTAGGAAATTCTGCAGCATCCACCCTACAGTCCCAACGTCGCTCCGTCAGATTATCACATTTGATTTTATAATAAATAATTGAACAAAACCTCAAAGACTTATTAGACAACCCAAAAATGTTATCTAGACGATGTATCTAATAACCTCTTACTTACGAGTACATATACGTCTCAACTGGACCAAAATTGAATCAAATCTACCAGCACTAGTGTCACAGATTGCCGCGAGATTATAAATGCACGATCATTAGACAGACTCCGCACAAAATCGCATACATTGCCCAGATTGTTCATGGCCTGCTTGATGGAGGCAACAGATGAATACTGAGAGCCCAGTTTCTGTAATGTAGTAAAATGTGCGTCTCAATCAGCACTTGCAAACCAGATGACTCAGACCCACTTCAACGTTATCTCCTGCGTGGGTTTTATCCAATTATTAAATATCTCCCTGTCTGCAGTGGATGACGCTAATAAAAATGATACCTATCCCATTGTTCGAAATTGAGCTCGAGCACTACGCAGTTCTTTGTTTGCATTTTCATATATTGGGTGAATATTATATAAAAGATTAATACGTACATTTGACAAGATTTTGGTTAATTATTTATTAATAAATAGCAGAAAAAATGGTTACATACTATGTCGCATCGAAGAATAAAGTAGAAAATTTGACCTTGAGATAAACAAGTAAAACTAAAACTAATGATCGTCGATAGACATAATCAACTTTCACGAACAGATGCCCTTCCAGACCTTGAAAGTGTCAAGGATTCCAATTATCTCGTGTCCATAATTAACAGCTGTGAGCCAGAAATTAAACGACGCATAGGTATAGCGAAAAATTTTATGTCCAGACTTGACAAAATATGGAAAGACCGCGGTATTTCCAAGACAACGAATGTCAGGCTTGTACAGTCTCTGGTGCACTCTATATTTTTATATGATGTGGAATCATGGACTCCGAAGGCGAGGGGGAGAAGACGGATAGATGCCTTTGAGATGAGGTGCTGGAGGCACATTTTGCGCATACCATGGACGGCGAGACGCACGAATATCTCTGAAGAGGAAGAGGAAAATCCCTCACCCGTTGGACTGACTTCTCGATGACAGCTCTAAGATCTGTAGGATACCGAAAAGAGTGGAGGAGCATAGTCAAGAGGGCTGGAGTTTAAGGAGATCGCGATCCTCAGTCACGAGGGACCGACGTGGATGGAATCAGCCGCTAGACAGCGAGACGGCTAATGTCTTTATAATTGATAAAATATAATACTAATGAGGCCACGGTCAATGTCTGTAATTGATAAAATATAATAGTAATGTTATTAAAGAGAACACATTCTTCTTGTGAAGTTGTAATTATTCAGAACAGACGGTCTGTGATATTTTAAATACTAATTTAATGTATTAATTATAAATATATACACATATTATCAATTTTGTCGAAAAATATTATTTTGCGCTACCGGGATTCGAGCCTGGATCTCTTTCCAATCCGGGGAAGGTGCATTATCCAACTGTTCTACAACAGACAGTGCCTTTGCGATACATTTTTTGATAAAATTGATTATATGTGTATATCTTTCTAATTAATACATTTAATTCGTATTTTAAAAAAATATCACAGACCTATATTCTAAATAATTACAACTTCACAATAAGAATGTGTTCTTAATAATTAATGACAAAACAAATATCTTTTTTTCAGTCGGAATTCTCTTTACCAATAATCGTAATCTCCGGAATGTGGCCTGCTGAAGACCTTGACGATGTTTCTTCATATTTCTCTGCAGTCTGCAGTTCGGATAGTCGTTTCAATACGATAGCCAGTAGCGTATATGATTTAGTCGGTCCATTGAATTGAAGCTCGGCCTCTTCCTATTTGGCCTTCTACTATTTTGAGCATTATGTGACATACAATGAATCACATTATTGACGTATCCTTACTGAATTACCTCACTTCTACCTTAATGCCGATTTACACCGCTAATTAATGGAATAATGTTACGTCTACCTTAATAGAAACAATTTTGAAAGAATTCGCGCGCCTCGATTTTCAATCTTCGATCTGTAGCTAACGTTTTTTCTTATCATATTTTGTACTTTCGATCAAAATGACTATATGCGGGTATATACTTGTATGTAATCATATTATTGCAATATGTCTGAAGATATGGTCGATGTCGCTTATACAAACGCACGTACAAATGATTTGTTATAAATATGAATTAAATATATTAACTAGAAAGATATATATATAAAATCAATTTTATCGAAAAATATTGTTGTTGCGCCACCGGAATCTCTTTCTTAACCGGGGAAGGTGCACTATCCAACTATGCTACAGCGACAATATTTTTAGCGACAATTTTCGAACCTATATGTTACCATATTGATATTAATACATTTAATCGTTTCATTATTTGAAAGAGCCATCTACCTTATTTTTACAGAATCTCAAATACCTTTGAGTAAACTGATAGCAGACGCCAGAATTATCAATTCATTTTTATTAATTTTTTTATATTACATTTGTTATATTTCTGTTAGGAAAGGATATTAGTACGATACAATAAATGCATACATTAATAAAAGTATTAAATATCTTTCAATCTAGACGATTTCCGCCCTCTGCCTAAAATACTTAATCACTACAAAACGACATCACGTTGAAGGTAACTTGGTTATATTCTTCGTGTTCAAACTCAGTATAAAAACGAAATTGTATTATACAAGATTAATAATAGTCATTCGAATGTGCAATGCGTGTCGATGATTGTCGCATGACTAGATTTCGTTGACCTTGGAACCCACGCACTCTTGTACTTTCAGAGGTAAGCAAAGCGGATAGATAACCACATTCATCTGTCCTGACACAATTCTCACCTCATCTACATTTGTACATCTTATTCAAGCTCGAGGCTACTAACAGGTTTACCTGGTTGTGCCAAATCTTTCGCGGACGTCCTCTATTTCTGATGCAATCAACACTTGCGTCATGTACGTTTCTTACCATTCTCTCCTCATTCATCCGTTCCATATTACCAAACCACCTCAGTGATCCTTACTTAATCCTACTCATTATGCTAAGATCAGCTTTACATTCTCTCCTTCTTTACTCCGTCATAGATGGATCTGCCATATACACGCCTAAGAGATCTCATTTCCATTGCATGTTGAATCTTAATGCCATACTGAACTACCCGTCAGGGTCATTAATGACCTTTTGATAATTTAAAAATAGAATTAAATTAAAGAATTTCGCGCTTTGTTTTTCATTTATTGCACACATTCTATTCATGCATCATATTCTGGTAAATGTCATAACATGTTTATACGATTTCGAGTATACATAAATATGTTTACAGGAAAATGTTGCGTATGTGAGTGGATTCAAGAAATAAATTAATTTATAATTATGTTTTTTTTTAAATGAAAAAAAATTGTTGAAAAATATATTTTATGGCGTATTGATAGGCGATTTCACAACTGACAAATACATATCTCGAACAGCGAATATAAATATGAATAAAAATATTATTCCGAAGGATTAGTTATATCCAATTTGTCATTACTTAATTCATCGATTATTTCTTCCCCGTGTTACGGCTGCGTAAAATACGCCACGTCGTAAACACACTAATATGTCACGTAATTTAGAGGTTAATGTAACTCAACAAGGTAGAAGAATTTCACAAACAAATTTTGTGACAATAACAAAGGTATAGGTGTATTTGTGTATATCGATTTAGGCACTGCCTATATTAGACCGACATTAAGCTGTGTGACCTAATGTAACCCTAGCGTGCCGATAGCACGCAACGCAGCGTTACAGAACGGACATAATGATAACTTGTTTCAAACATTTTTAACATAAAATTTTTACCCGTAAAATTTTTAACACGAAAGTGCGTTAGAAAATCTTGCAACACTTTTATTTACTCTCACTTTTACTTTGCGTTTCATTTCAACATTCTAAACTGAAATGTTTTTGGTTTAGAAATCAAAAAGATTTTGGAGAGGCCAATAAAAATCACGCTACCTCTCACATGCGAGCGAGCGATTTACCATCTTGCAATTGCCCCATTAGACTGTGGTATGAAATTGTCAACTAAGTTTAAAATTATGATTTATTTATATCAGAATTTAATTTATATTTTTGATGTATGTACTTTATTATTTATAAATACTTAATATAAAATTAAAAATTGTTACCCCTAGTGAACTTTGTAATAAGGTAAGGAACATAAAATGTTTGTAAATTTCTATTCCCAGTAGACGAATTGAATGGAATACGAAAGATATTCATGTGCATGTGCATACGGCTGAAGTTTAGGATCCTACTGTAGGATGATCCTACTGACGCATCAGCGATATCAGCCCTGATTGAGGTTGAAACGTATTTTTAATATTTGTTGCAAATTTTACATTGTGGTTTTTATTAATTTTAATATTGATTATTTAAAACTTTGTTTTTAACAACTTTGTGTTTAATTTAATACATTAACTGGTTTCGTAAAATATCATTTTCTTCTTCAGGATGTCAAATAAATGAACTAAAACCATGTTTTAATGTTTTTAAAATTTAAAAAAAAAATGAAAATAATTATTTTAAAAATATATCCAGTACATAGATTAAATCATCACGATGATCAAAGATTTGGAAATTGCTTAATGATAAATTATCGGATAAAACAGAATGACGGACGAATTTTTTTTAGGATAAGACTTGTGATTAAATTTAGTTGGTTATTTATAATATTTTGATTTATTTTACACACTTTATTTTTACTAATGATTCTAAATTATTAAATTTAAGACCAATATTGTTTATACGTAAAACAGACAATTCCAAATTTTTATCATAAGTATGATCATTTTCTAATAAAATATTGGAAAATTCTGAAAAACTACTACTATGTAAACATATTAAAAGCTCTTTGACTCTTATGTTAAAATTTCAACATGTTTTTCCAATATAGAAAACACCGGAATTATTAAACATATCTTTTTTTTTTTAGAATTTATGGGTAATTTTCAATTATTACTCAAAAATTATCAGAGTAAATTGAGCCAGTGGATGATAATTAAATAAAAAAAATTGTACGCTTTTGCAAACTTGGATAGGCAAAATAAAAATGATTTTGTATAATTTCGAAAGGAATATGTAAAATTGATTAAAGATTAAAAAATATATTTTGATATAACACCCTCTAGAGTTTAATCTTCTTTGCGCACTTTCCGCGTCACAGGTGACAAAACAGGAGCTGGTCTTTATCGGAAATTAATAATCGGACGGCCATCGATTAGACGACCAATCAACGCTCGGCAGTCGCTCATTAGGCTTGCTCACTGATAATGAATAAATCCATTACGCTCACGAGCAACTACGTAAGCGGCGTGCCGGTCGGTTGTAATTTGTAATTTTAGTTTAGTTTAGTCCGGCCCAAGCGTCGACGCGGATGCAACGCCCGCCCCGAGAACGCGGACGGCTACGAAAACAATTCGCGAAGCAAAAATTTGACTGAAAACTATTCGAAAAACATTTTTGTAAACAAAACGTATCTCTGTACAGACCGCAGAGCAGCGACCTGTAATCTAAATTTTGATACATTTTTATTTTTCGCACGCTGTCGCAGTGAATCGTTGATAAGTGCAATGTATACAACGTGAATAAATATTTTCTAGTCGGTAACATTTAATTGCGATAAATAAAATTCAGCAGTACATTTTTCAATGTATAATGAGCAAATAAATGATTTAGTTCTATGTGAGAATACTGTCAAAATTGGTATGTATTGTGGCAACAATAATATTATATTATTAAATAATTCATTCATAAAATTGGTTATACCATTTGTAATATAAGATTTTGAAAAAAATAATACTTTTACATGATACTAATTTACATATTAGTCGTTTACTTCCAAACCCCTCTATAATAAAAAATGTATATTTGAATGTAGTTTTACTAGGAAAAAATTATAGTTGCGATTGGTACAAATACTGTACCAAAAATAATAATTTAAATTAGTAATAGAAAAAACAAAAACAAGTTTAAGTTTCGTGTCTAAACCCTATATAATTGAGTTCTTAACCTTCAAACTGACCATTTAGTGGTATTCCACTGGCTTGTATAAAAAAAAATCGTATAACTCACAAGCGACAAGTTTCAAACACCTCAATAAATGGTATGAAGTGACAATAAATTTTCTATTTTCTCAAAATTGAAAACATATTTGTATTTTTTTTTTACATTTTCTGTAACATTGATACATATACCGTATCTTCAAAATATCTATTGAAGCATTTAGATGAAAATTCTATTTATAAATGTTTTCCGTGATTTTTAGGCTTTGTTGAAAATCCGTTATAGAGGGGTTCGGAATTAAACTAATCATATGTTTATGCTGTTTTCTGCAAGGGTGTGCAGGGAAGAAAGAATTGCTACACTCTTCTGTTCTGACATACAACTCTCGCCTTATCTATTAATTGTTTAAGCTTCTGTCACACAGATCTCATGTCAAACAGGGTTCCGGATACATAGACCCCTTGCTCCTTTATCTTAAGGAGGTGGTGTTAGGGAAAAGAGAGAAGAGAAAAAATACTGCTAACTAGTGATGAACTCAAAATAACAAACCGTGAGTCAATCACCGATATCGTTGAGTCACACTCACTATCAGTGATTGAATATCTGGAAATATCACATTGATATTTTTTTTTGTTAAAAATTCTATTAGTTTTCTGACGCCGCAGTTTAAACCGATTATCACTTGAATCAGCGCCATCTACCGGATTATCCGTAATTTGATTAGCGCCATCTATTGTGATCTGTTTTTTCTGGTAATGTTTATACTAGCTTGCTGATAAATTAATTTTGTTCGTATTTTTTTAACATTTTGTAGGTATGTGTATGTATATTTCTAAGTGTGTTTATGGTAGGGTTCGGATGATTGAAGATATCTGATGAGGTCCCTTATTAGGGGATGCCTGTGTGGTGATGAAGTAGAGTATTCTACGTCAGCTTGGCGCAGTTAGTATGACTGAAGGTGGGCACTGAAAGAAAACTAGCTAGGAGTTAGTTTAGACTAAGCGTATTCTATCGAATGCTTCACTAACGTCGACAAAAAGGACTGGTTGGTACATCTAAAACCATATTGGAAGTTAGTCGGGGATGATGGAGCTATCGTCAGCGTACCGGATGAGTCTGGTCAGAATGAATTTTTCGAGGATTTTGTCAGTACACGGCAGGAGGCTGATCGGTCGATGGTTCTGAGCCAGGAGGGGAGTATCACATCTGCAAGCTTAAAGGCTATGGGGAAGTAGCGTAAACGGACGGAGTGACTATTCACTAATTTCCCCGTACCTTCAACACTCTTCTCATATATTTTCTTCACCATCCTCCCCTCATTCAAACGTTCCTCACGCCCAACCCACCTTTTTATAATTTTATTAACAAAGCTACGAACAGGTACACACCTAATTTGTCCATTCTTTACCATATCATATACAGATTGTTGGCATACGCTTGAGTCACTGCATTCAGTCTACTTTCATGCCAGATAGAGCACGCAAAAATGTAATACGATCTCCAAAATCAGATATTCGAGGACGGTTCGTTAGAAGCTTATAAAGAATCGGGACTTAAGAGTAGGTATCGCATTGTATCAGCTTACGTTAATTTTGAATGGAAAAGTAACTTTTAGGTATTTTTAAAATTAAAAACTCTGCTTATTGCAGAGGGTCTCATATACAAACTTTTTTTATAGAGGGTGGTTTCGAGGTCTGGTTATGATCGAAAAAAGTTTCTTGAATTCTTTCAAAAGTTGCGCTATTACACCATCTGCAATAGTTCATAATTATATCGAAATTATCTTATTGAAGTAATCTTTGTACCACGTGGACACAATTTTTTTTAACTCGACTATTTTTTCAAAAGATGCGGTACCCTTCACATTGACAGTTGTAAATAATGATTACTAGTTATTATACAATAGCTAGTTCATGGATTATTTGCATTTAGTCGTGCAGTACAATGTCGTGTTTTATTAAAAATTATAATAATTATGCCATACCACCGAGCCCTCTTAATTCAACTTTCAAAAATACTACAATTATATCATATCAAGATATTATTAATTTATTTATTTCTTAACATAGTGCATACATAAGCACTCCTATATATACTCTAACATAAATAAGATTAAAGTATTATCTTTTACATATCTGGTCAGTTTCACTTTAAATCTATTCAGTTGCTCCTCATTTCTTATGTTTTCTGGCATTTCATTAAAAATCTTCATCGCACTGTACATCATCAGTTTCTGAGATTTATATATCAGTGAAACCTCTATCTATCGTTTTTGAAGGGACTTATTGAAATAAACTATGAATGCGGGAATATTGAAAGAAAGTTACAATTTTCATACTTAAATGTTTAATACATATTCTAAAAAAGATACATACTTCACATGCTTCACAGAAACAAAAATAAATAAATAATTAAACTTTATATTTTATAATGTCAAGCTGCAGTCAGTTGCAGCATTCTCTCTGTGCTGCCAATCGAAACCGAGCATTTAGCGTCATGATGCGTAATTTAAACGATTAATGCGGTAAAATGATGCACAGAGAAACTAGACTGGAAGAAATAAACGATACATATGGGAAAACGATTATTTGAGGAACGATCGATCGAGATTTCTAGTCATAATAATAACATCGCCATTATTCTCAGTCACCTTCTATAGATAAGCGCATGTGATACTGTTTTGATGGGAAATTCATGAAGCAATGATAGAAACAGACAAAAACTCGTGATACTGATCGAAGATTTTGAATCGCGACGCGCCATTCGCACACGCACGGATGACGGCATTGTCACCCAGACAAGATTAGACAGGTGACATGGCTGACGTTTAAAAAAAAAGTTTATATTAATTTCGTGATAAACAAATGAGATTTGAAATATATTATATCAAATATGTATCAGTCTGGTATAGAACAGAATAATGGATAATGAACAAGAAAAAAGAAAAGAAATATGTTGGATTGTGGATGCCTTCGAGGTGTTAGTGCTGAAGGTGAATGCTGCGTATCCTGTGAAGCGCGAGGCACACAATAGTCTACATCTTCAAAAGTAAAGGATTACATAAATACTTTCCACAACGTATAGAAAGATTTTTACATACATTGAACATTCTGCAAGAAGAATAGATGAGTCTGAAGAAGTTCGCATTGGGTATACGATGAAGAAGAAAAATGTTTTGTACAGTGAAAATAACGATAATACAAACATTTCACAACTGTAATTAGCGAGTATACGTCAATAAAGTGGTTCGTTGTTTATTACAGATTGAATTGAATTTATCTAAATCATAAAATGCCTAAAGCACGCTTTCTCCTAATTTAGAAGAAATTGAAAAAAAATGGCTTATAGAAAATAACCTGTCTTACCTGTAAGAATGATATGTATTGTATAAACGGTGACTGATTAATAGTTATGTTTTTGAGTTTATTAAATGTAACATATTGATATAAATGTACCTGCAAATAAACGTATATCAAGACGTTTTGGTCTAGTGTTAATTAAAAAAAATATATATATAAAAAAAAAACATTTTTTAGAATTGTTTATTTGGTTGATCGTGAATTTTTCACAGAACCTTGTACAAGGAATATAGGGCACAGCGTAAATTACTCTCTTTACTTTTTTGGTTTGGTCATATGGAACGGATGAATGAGGAGATACTAGTAAGAAAGGTTTTATGACGCAAGTGTTGATGACACCAGAAGTAGAGGACGTTCGTCGAAGACTTGGAACGACCAGGTAAACCAGATACTCAGGCCTATTCTCAAAATTGCAATATTGAAATGAAGGTGATTGTTACACCAACCCTCAAAAATAGACAGATAGTTTTGACATATTATGGTACGTTTATCTCCCTCACTCCCTACTCTCTCTCATTCAAATATAACACTATTTTTGACAGATTATGGTACGTTTATCTCCTTCACTCCCTCACTCTCTCTCCCTCTCTCTCATTCAAATATAACACTATTTTTGAGGGTTGGTTTAACAATCACCTTAATTTCAATATTGCAATTTTGAGAATAGGCCTGACTGAAGGATGGTCTTGTTAGAAGTCAAAATAATCGGCGAGAAGATGTATGAATGTGGATGAAGCGAGAAATGTTTGTCAGGACAGAAGATTGTGGCGCTTTATACTCTCTGCCTACCTCTGCGACGAAACGGCGTGATGGTAAGCTAGTTAGGCTAGTTATATAATCTCGACTTAATTCAGGTTCATTTTGAAAAAAATTGCCTTTTACAGTAATTTTTATCACAACAATTACGTAATTTTAGGTAATTAATTATGCCAAAAGATTTTTTAAATAAATGTTTTTCCAACACCCACACACAATCTAAATGACGAAGTGAAAACTAAAAATAAAAAAAACTCTTTTTAATTAACATAATATGATATTCAATTAATTTAAATTATCTCAGAATATTAACATTAGTTTTCAATAAAATTGCAAGATTTCGCTTAAAATGGACGATTGAAAGATAGATCCGGTTGCGAATTATTTTGAAGGTCTCGAATACCTGTTTATGAAAAAAAACTATCATAATTATATGTTGTGGAGAAACTGTACTATCTGTATACAGGCTGTGCCGCCCCTAGGCAAGTTCGAAAATGTGGGTTCATTATTTTGTAATTTTGTTGTTGAATCCCCGTTACAATTCCTTTTCCTAATAATCCAATGACAGTTGACGTTCATTTTTTTTATATTTTCATAAGTCATAAATAGTTTTTAAAACGAAATTATTAAAAACATATTTAATTGATAACTTTTAATGTGTCGTGCCGAGGGGGTCTGATTCGCCGGGTACTATGGGTAGAAGTGTTGATTTTATTAATTAATTGTGTTGTGCCAAAAACGTAAGTGACCAATACCACCTGTCGTCGTACAACAGTGTAGGTACATTTATATTACAGTAATATCGACACATCTTTCATCATAAATGGCTAATGCGTCTGTCTGTATGTTTTGCCAAAATACGAATCGCTTAATTTAATCAAAACTCCGAATCTAATTTGCGTGAAACTGTACTGTCGTAGACAAATAGGTTTTACGGAAACACTGACAGTGGCCGCGAGGAGGCTACTACCTAGTAAAAGCAGCCAACAAAGCAGATTGCTTTCTGCTAGTCAAATTTTAACGTATTCCATGTAAGTTCATAAGTATAGGTGTCTATACACACATACATATATGTATGTGCACAAAGAACATACTTTCTACAAAATTCAAGGTATGCAGGCGGTATTTTTGCAGTTTCGCACTTACTTAGACGTGATTAGGTACCGGTTTCGCCTACTGCCCTTGGAGTGGAGATTGGAGAAATCAACGACAACTGTGGGCGAAGCGGTTACTTGTCACAAAATATGTATGTTACAGGCAAAGCATGTGATTCGGTTAATGAATGAAATTCCCAGGCATTGTATAAAACGCGTGCCTGACAGGTCCGAACAAAATACGACGAAAATCTAAATATTATTTTGATTTGGTGCTGAATGTAACAAAACAAATAGTGGTAGGTACTCAATGTTATGAAACATGTCTAGTGTTAGCAATATTTAGCAACAAACGGTTCACCGAAAGGATCACAATTTCACAACCGGTTCCCGTTTACCGGTGCGAACACGCAGCGGAACATAATTAACTGTGTTAAATGTGTCAATAATTTAAAACGAATAAATTTAATGTTATTTGTCATAATTAAGAAAATACAAGCATTATATGTTAGACCGCGACCATTAAATTTATTTTCAGAGTGCCAAAAAATTGCCTTAATATAGAAAATTCTTTCATATACGAAAATATATTTTCTTATAATCTCTCAGCCAAGATTACCGAAACAAATCTACGTTGAACCAGATTATCAAAATGTTAAAAATTAGTAGAATTATAAACCTTTCAATTTACAGCAAATGTTCAATTATATAAGTTTTTGAAACACTTTACAGATACAAATTATTTTAAATAATATATTTTATTTACTTATATGCTTTGAGGCATCAGCTACTATTTAAGATCAAGTTTTGTATCAAAAACACAATAATTTATTACTAAATAATATTTATATGGATCCCCCTAATGTGTGTTTTTATTGGGTTTTTATTTCAAATCGCCGATTAAAAAACACATTTACTCGAGCTCCACAATAGATATAAATGAAAGCTGTTGAGTTAAATTGTTAGATTGATAATATCCTTACAAGGCGAAACGCGTCTCAAGTAAATTAATCGAGTGGAATAAAGAAACAAGTGTTTGATTTTATATGTCACTAACATTTTTTTCGAAATCGAGATAATACGCCTTTCAGCTGCAATAGAAGATATTGAAAGCACATTTAACGTTTCTTCGGTCACCCATGTTTCTTTAAATGTTTGGTGTTCTTTGAAATTATATTGTTTTATGACCCGGCCAATTTCCTGTCAGGGTAAAATGACAACAATGCTGTAGCAATTAGCCGATTTTAGGCCATATTGGTATTTTCTAAACATATATAATTAAATTTTCGCATAATTCTGAGAGATAGACTTTCAAAGTGCTCTTTATATTACTTTTAGAGTTTTTTTTGTACGATACAATAATTTTAATGTTTATATTATGTCTAATATTTGTATTTGCCGTCCCTTAAAGTGTTTTATCTGTAGGCCCTTAAGTCTGGAACTCTTTGTCCTCTGGTTACATGAACAGTGCATCAGAGACTTTTTTTTTTCAAATATTGATAACAAATACTGCAGGTCTAAACAATGTATATTATGTAAAGCGCTCTTGAGGTGATTTTTTTTATAGCGTTTATAAACTATCCAATGTTTTTTTTCTTGCATGGATTCATATTAATACACTTTATTCGTATTTCATCTTTTAGTGTATATTTGCACAATTAGCTTATTGTTATATATTGGCGATAATTATATTATTTACGGTTGTTCGATGTGGAGACTGGATATTCCGAACCTCAAATCCTTTAACCAGGATGTTCTCTGTTTTCCAGGCCTCCATAAATTTAAATTTGCGAATTAGAATGATATGATGCTATACGTTCCCAGTAATATGGAATCATATATAATATGGAAACTGGCACAATGCTAAAGCGACATGAAACATTTTTAGAAGTAGCCCTACATCCACATCTCAAAAGTTTCCCATTAGCAGTGTTTCAATGATTGTATCATTCTCATTCGAAAATCATAAGTTTGGTTATGGTCTGCACAATATTTAATCCATTTTATTTACTTAACACATTTTCAAACAATCATTTCCGTAAGTTAAAATAACAATTGTTAATTTTAAAAACAAAGATAATGTAACCATAAACAGTTGATGTGTAAAGCGCCCTTGAGGTGAAAGATTTTATGAAAATGGCGCTATACAAATGGTCTAACATTATTATTATTATTGATAAGAATGTCCCACGAGCTTGCTCCATGTGACATTAAATTTCATCGTTATTTACTTAACTTAAATTAACCTCAATGATGACGAATAACAGATATGATAGGATTACGTATACTATTAAATAAAACAAATATTGTAATCATAATAATAAACTAAAATTTAAGTATTGCCCAAGAAATTTATAGTTTATTTTCATATCTTTCTTTTCATCTTTAATTCTGAATCAACTTCTATAATCTCCCATTTTTATTGGTATTCCGCTTGTCTGAGAGCTACCACCAGAGATGTGTCAGTTACTATTCAAAGGGTGGGGAACTCTCTACGCTCTTCGGCGTTTTCTTCAAAAAGTTAACAGAATGAAGTTATTTAAGCCATTTGCTCCAACACCACATTTCAAAGACACTAGTCCGCTTTCTTTCGAATGCTTTTATGGCTTGTGTCAATAATTGAGATTTTTATCTAGTCTGAGATACGGATTTTGTTCTCATAAGATCCTTTAGAGATAACTCTCAGCTTTCCTAGCGCCGTGTATCCACCATGTCTCAATTCGCCGACTCGCTCCTAACATCACGCTCATCACGTACGTTAAAAATCATTTTTGTTCTTTGAATTTACCCAGCAGGAGTTAAGACTGAGTAAATATTTATAATTTAACGCCTTAAATTAATGTTAATGTGTAATGACGTATGATAACTCTCAGAATAGATAGTTGTACATATCTATGTTAGTTTTGGGTGATATTTCTATGCACGTGTCAAATCTTGCTGTCAGATTGAACATCATGCACACTGGTTTGAGTTTTTGTCTCTTTCTACTGATTTCAAGGTGATTTCTGAATTTACCTCCAGATCAAAATCTCTGAGATGTATAGAGAGCGCGCACGCGTATAAATTTTTAATCTCGCATCTCGGTTAGGGTCACAACGTGATCACGGAATACACTAGATAACCAGTTACAACTCGGTTTGCGCTCAATGCTGTACTCTCTATCTGTATCGCTCTGTTGGATTTAAATTGATGTTATGTTATATCGTCGACAAATAAAATAGTATCAGTAAGCTGCTCGTGACAAAACATCACAAGTATTTGCTTATTATTATTATGATATACCAACGAATCGGTCAACTGCTTATCGCCACATACCATACGTAAGATTGTTTCAAACTAAGAAAAAATTATACTTTTTGTATAAAATTCATTTTATAATATTAAGATTTAGTTATAAAATAATGCAGTTGTTTAGAGAGAGAGATACACCTTTGTTTTGCGCATGCACAAAATAATAGCCATGTATGTAAAATTTGGTCCTGGTGGTGTGAGGGTGAGTAACTCAGTGGAGCTGCTACAGATTCCTAATCGGAAGATAGTTGTCGAGAACTGGACCATGTGAAAGCGAAAGATTTGAAGGCCAAGACCAATGGTCGAGGAGAAGAAGGGTAAGATGTCCGGGTTAGTGGGCGGAGAGGACTATATTTTTCTCAGGATTCTAGAGTGCAACAGAGAGACACATTTGTATGGCACTTAATATTTATATATTAGGGTGTCAGGCGAGATGGACATGGGGAGGGTGCCTATGTTTTACGCAGGGTCCTAAAGAGTAACTACGCAAAATTCGGTAGAGATCGATCAAAGGGTGTTGGATTGTATAGAGAACAGACATTCAATATTTATATGCCAACTATTCGAACCTATTACTGACTAACTCACCATAATGACGTTTGTCTATGGAGGTAAGGAAAGAGAGGATAAAACGCCACTCGTCTGCAACAACTCTTCCCTCATCTACATTCAGGCATCTTCTCATACATGCCCGTCGTCGGCTTTCGTAAATGTTCCGGCAAATACATCAGTTGGTCATCCTATTCTGTATACAAAATACAATAGTCAATGAATGACAGTTCACTCCACGCTCAATTCTGTATGATCTTTCACGCGTAATTCTAAACTAAGGATTCATTCATGTACGTGTACATATCAAAATTATATAGGTACATACAATTATTACATTTGAAATATCATATAATTCCATTTTATTTATTGCAATTGGTAATATTAATTATGAAGTATTTTTTAGAAATTCCTACGTTGTAACTCCGTCTCCAACAGGCGCGACATTTGAAAATCTCCTGATTTAATACAGTTGTGACAAAAGTACTAAGGTATGCACTGACGTAACAATTCAAACAATTTGAATAAATTTAATTTTTATTATCCACCAGGATTGTGTTTTGACGCACCATTGCCTTTAGCAAGGGATGTATTTGACGGATAGTCATTTCTGATCACCTATCCTGATTGGACTCTATACAAGGAATCATGATTAAAATTTTCTAAAATCAATTTATCGGGTATTAAAGCCTGCTTTATAATACTCACAAGTACTTTACAGGTACCTGCCTAGGTAATATTGAAACCTTTTTGTTCTGATTCTTTCGACCTTCGCTTCGAGATCACAAAAAGTGGTCAGCAACATTATTTCCGGGATCATTGGCTGCGAGGGAGAATCCAACTCTCGAGTGAGTTATGTAAACACGATGGACCATGTGTTTGGCATCATCTGGCACAGTTACAGCATCTGCAAGCGCAGCGTCCGCGGTGTGCATTAGTGAAGAGATAAATAATACTATACTACTCTTGACTCACTAGTGTGAGTGTGATAGGTATTCCGTGATAAATAATAATAATAATAATAATGGGTTCTTTGTATAGCGCCATTTCCGTAAAAACTTTTACCTCAAGGGCGCTTTACACATAAACTGTTTATAGTTTTACAATTATCTTTGTTTTTTTTAAAATTTAAAATCGTTATTTTCACTTATGGAAATGATTTTTTGAAAAGGTGCATTTTTAGTTTCTTCTTAAATAAAGTCTCTGATGCACTGATGATATCAATGAATGAATGATTTTCTGACAATATATCATCACAGTAGTCATACTAAATAAATTAACAAAAACATAACTATTTAAATAGTATTCAATGTTATTATTATACAAAACTTTTTTTTAAATTGTTAAAAAATTAATCAAAATATAGCATAATATGAACAAATCCAATTCTTTTATATAATAAAAAAAAATGGTAGAAAATATTTTCAGACACGAATGATGATGTTTTCAGATATTTAATCACCGTCAGTGATTGTTGTTGAGGTAAGGGTGATTGATTCACAGTTTATGATTTTGAGTGATATATTTAATGTGTATTTTACTAACTGTCAGTGCAGGATTAGAAGTACAATACACTATGTGTGCTAGGGAAAGTTCCTAATCCCGGTATAAATTCCTCTCAACTTCCAGACACAATACTCGATAACTACTTACTCGCTCGTCAGCGCGGCAGTCGGTGCTAATTTGGTCGCTGTATGGTAAACAATAAAACCTGTGTACCTTTTACGATCACATACCTGCAAAGTGGCCAACGGTACTTCCTACATCAATTTCGACTGTCTTAAAAGTGACTTCCAGCATCCGTCGAGGGATTATTCATTATTGAGCTTGGAGATAGGGGGCGGGACTTCAAAAGGTGAGTGGTAGTTTCTGAGTACTGTGTCGTCATGTCTCTTCCTCCACATTTCTTTCGTATAGTCCACTTGATTATCCCTAACGATGCATTCTTTTCTTATTGTATTAGAAAACATTTGTATATTTAGTTCTAGGTAACACTTTTACTCCTTAACTTCTAACGAAATTTTTTTCCAATGGAATATTATTCAAAAAACTTTTTACGTTTTGGAACATTATTTGAAAATGTAATTTTGTAACTATAGCATCGAATATTCCGAAATAATATTGTCGTGCAGAGGCGTGCAATACACGCATAAAAATATTAATTAAATTGAATATTTTTTTGATAATTATCAACAGAAATATAAAATAATTTTATAATCTTCCGACACTTTGTCACTATGTCATATCTATTTGGACGTTCCAATTTTTCAAATGACTTTTACCAATCATGTTTTGCGTATCCGATCCAGGTTAGGTATACTACATTTCATTTAGAAATAAAAATTGTATCAGTGTGAGTAATATACACATTGTAACAGTGTATTGATGCCGCTCAGCGTTTCAATTGGTGGGATTGCCGTTTGAAATTAATTATTAAATTACACGGTATCCACAAAACATATGTACGGAATGTTTGAATTTTGTAAATTAGGAAAGTTTACGTTTATGTTTGTATCTGTAAGTTGTCTTTTTGTATTGTTATTCCATTGTTATAAATACATAACTACGTACTTACTCTATAAAAGCCGTATATTAAAAATAAATATTCCTATAAGCATTATATGTTCCAATAAACCATTTATTCTCTGTACTTATATACTTAACCGTGTTTGTATCACATACACACGGCGACGGAAAACATAAAATATATTATATATCGTAAAACAAAAACGGTGTATATACGTAAGTTGTGGTATTTTCATGTATTTATTTAATATTAAAAAAAAAAAAAAAATTTGAAACGGGCTGTTACACACACTAACACAAGTGTTCTTTCTAAATGAAAAGTAGTTTACCAACTTCCATGTGTTGAATAACAATTTAATTCGATGCCAAAATGTGGGTGCCTACCAAGTACAAATATGATTTTTTCTTGTCTTGTATTATAATAATTAACCAACGAATGTTCAGATTAAGTGGATGTTTAATTCTGATTAATTTCTGAGCAATTCTTGCTGTTCGCAGCTTTTGAGTGTATAAACTGCATGCGCCTGTATTTGTACCGAACACGGTACGGACATAGCGTGCAGAATGTCCGTACAACATTTTTTTGCCAGAATTATTCATAATGTTATTGGGTTATCTACTATAATCTACCCGCATTTATACATAATTCTGAATGTGTATAATTCTTATTTCATCTGGAGCTGAAAATTTAAAATACATTTAAATTTAATCTTTCGTTATCCTACCTGCGCCTATGGGAACACGAAGCGCGACTAGCCGCCATTCAAAATGTCAAACATTGAACTTCTCTGAACTTTATTTAAATTTAATTATATGTTGAATTTGTTATTGAGTAAGAGTAATAAGGGCGTTACGTTATCGTAAAATAAAATGATAGTAACATATCGCAGATCAGGAAGTAATTAAGTAAATGTAGAAAAAAAAAGGTATTTTCCATTGAATTTTATTTAAACTATTTGTAGGCAATACGTGATATCAATTTAAATTATACGGCCGATATGGAATGTAATTACTTCATACATCGGCAGCACTGAAACAATTTCAATATTTATATATTTTAAACTCGCATCACAGAATCGCCTCGCACGTAGGAATATCAAAACTGGGCAGAATTCAGGGGTTGACTGTAATAATGTGGTATCCCTCGAAATGCGCCAACTCGATGGCAGTACATATTAACAAAAATAATAATTAATATTAATATTCATTTACATTGTGCAATAGATGTCACTAATATTAATCAAAAACTGACGTGAATAATTCTTGAATATGATTAATCGATAATTTAATTATTGCATTTCAAAACGGTGTTACACTAAATATCGTATTCACTTGAGACTTTAAGTTAATTATTTTTAACTGTCCATATATTATTTCATTTCTTTAAGTTCACATTAATTTAAGATAACTCTAAATGTACATATGTATATAGCATGCATCATTTTACAAATATTTAGTTTTTTCTTACTGGAAGTTTACTATAGTCGCCCGCGAGGGTTGATATAACTGCTTCATTCCAATTAATTTACCATTATTCTACTGCCATCTATTGGCGAAGTACGAAAGCTTGCGTGGTGTGGTATTGAGAAACATCGGGCCGATAACGTTATTAATTACATTTTGTAGGGATGTGCGTATAAACTAAATTCATCTTTATAGAACTTTCTGGACTATTCAGCCATGCGTATCCGGCTGGCCGTACTTCTATGGCTGATATTTTGGATTCCATACATCAGCCAGAGACCCCTGATGATGGATTCCTTAATAGTTACAGAGGTCGGATACACGTCAGAATAGCCCAGAAAAGTTTACACAGATTCTGAACGGCCATGAAAACTTGTGAATAGCTTTTCTATATTCTCCTAATATCAGCCCTAAAATATTGTGCACTAGGTGTGTTATACCTAGTGTTTCTGGATCCGACCCGGACCCGGTCGGGTAATGACCCTAAAACCCGGATCCGAAACCCGCCGGGTTCGGGTTTCAAGCGAATTGCTGCAAAACATCGGAAAACAACTGAATGATCGAATGCATTCGAATTTGATCAATTTGTTTAAGGCGCTTAAAGACCCAAATTTAAATTCTTCAGACGAAGCCTTGAGTTTGGTTACACAACTCATGAGCAGGCTTTTCCAAAGTTCGGTTTCAGAAGTCAATTCTATGGACAGTATAAAAGATTCAATATTAATCGACGATAAGAAAAAGGTATTAACGATGGATGAAGAGTTGGATCTCTTTTTAAAAGATGCCGAAACACCGGAGAAATTAAGAAAAGAATTAGCCTTGTTTAAAAACAATAAAAAATGTACGTTCAATCTTGAGAGGCTGTACGACGCGCTCTGCACAGTGGGACCAACTTGGACTGACAATGAGCGAACATTCTCGGTGTCGATTAATTTTAGCACAAAAATTAGATCAGCATTAGGGGATAAGTCCCTCCCTGCATTAGAATGCCTAAAATATTATTATATAAGAGATTTTAAAACAAAAATACCTACAAGTGCTGTAAAATTATTTGCAATAAACCGTTTATTATTTTATTCTTATGTTTATGCAATAATGATTTTGGACCCGAACCCGGATTCGAACCCGCCGGGTTTCCAAAATATTGGACCCAAACTCGGCGGGTTTAAAAACCCCGGGTTTTCAGAAACCCTAGTTACACCTAATATTTGAAATATTCTTGATAGAGATTTCCGTCATATTTAAGCTGCATTGCAGTCCACCTTGCGGTCTTGGGTTAAGACTGAACCTAGATAATTTAATTAGTTTTGCTGCACATTTCAAGGCCTGCATGGGCTTGCTGTATTACCAGGTGGTCTGGTGATTGTCTGCATAGTTATTTACGTGAGTTTCCAGAGGAAAATTTACCCGCGGACTCGCTCTCTAAAGGTCGCGCGTCCACGATCCGGAAAATATCAATACACTTAATCATTCTTAAAACGTTGTCTTTGTATTTTGTATAAAAAAAATGCTGAACCATCTGATAAAATCGACATATATTTTTACATTTGCGTATCTCTAAGTCTCGTCAACACGGATGAGATTTTCGACTCGAGACAATCTATGAAACCCGAATTTTGCTCCCATGAGACTCTTTGAATACAACTCTCAGCTTTCGTAGATACCATGTCTCAGAGATTCATCGTTTAGAGTCAAACGTCACACGTTAGTCTATTAATCATATTCCATTCAACAGTTGGGTAAACTTTAATCTCTCCAGCAGCAGTTAAATCGTAATAAATGTTTGTAAATTAATACTTCTATTTGTCTACCTTTCAGAATAAATAATTGTAGGTGTCTATAGTTATATGTGACGTTTACCTATATGGGTTGAAGTTTTGTGTATTTCCAATCTCAAGCTGATTTCTTGAGTCTATCTCCAGATCGAAATCTTAACTCGTGTACATGTTCTGACATTTATTTTAACTAAATTTTTGAAGAATATCAATTTCGTGGACTCCATCTATTATAATCGAGCCAAGTCTTTAATCTATCTACTTGTCCTTGCTAGATCTTTCGTGGTGTCTCCAAAATTCTTTGTCCTCTTCTAAAGTGGATGTATTTAACATTTAACACTCACCATTTAAAATGTTCTAATTGTAACTTTATCCCTTTGATTTGTGCGGCGAACGATAATTGATCGCATCTCTCACTGGAGAGATGGTTAATTAATTAATTAATTGGATGTTTCGTGTCGGGAGGAGAGGATCACGAGATCCTCGGATGGCTCTCCACGTTACGCAAGCAAGAATGTCTCCAAAAGGCAATGTCGGCTCATGAAAGCGCCAATTAACCTCGTCGTCAACTTTTCACACTGGTGTCATATCGTTGTCAGTGTCGGGGACAATCAAATATTAATTTGTTTTACCTAATTTTTCTCATTATAATACTTGTGTTGCGTGCAATAGGTTATGCTGTTAATGACAATGCTAATTAAGTGTACAATAGGTATATTAGATATCAAAAATAATGTTAGAATTATATAAATTAAAATTTTGAATACAATTATAAATTTATTACTTTAAAAAAGGCCATTTTTTTATTGCTCGGTACCGTATTCTGCTTTCGATTTCGCTTAAAATATTTTCAACGATTTGTCCTTTGGACAACGGATTTCACAGTGTTCAAAAATATTTATTTAAATAACTAACTTTAACTAGCATAGTCGAAACTCATAACAGAAATTATTTTATTTTAACATTTAAATTAATATTAATAATAATAATAATTTTATCTAACTTAATAATATCCTCAAATATGCAAATTCGCTCGCCTGACAGATAAAAAATTATCTACGCAAACACGGAAAACAACAAACGAGAAACACATGAAAACAAAACGTTTAGTCTATCAAGTAAAACAAATACGTAGAAATGTCATTCTACGCAGTTTTCAGTAGGAATTAATCCCTTTCGAAGACAACGGAATTAAGCACAAATTGTTTGAAAAATGCAGAAAATTCACAGACATGCCAACGTAGCTTCAGTGAGAAAATATTTAGTTCAGTACGATTATTATTGAGATGGAACAAACAATTACATACAATCAACGCGTACGTGCTGGCAATTTGCCGACCAGCATGTACTTTCATGAAGTTATTATAAGTGATTCGAAAAATTTTCAAATAACTCGCGGCTACACAAAAGTCGTGGGTTACGTCATAGACAAGGTTACGCTAATCCGGGTAATAACGGCTAGAATTTTATAGGGTCTTTTCATAATATAAAGATTATTTCATTTTTCCCAGAATTTTAGAACAGCTAGAAGGCGCCTCAATACAAAATATATTTTATTCGGTAAATCTAGTAATTAATAACAATCTAAAAACATAACAAAAGAATTCATTCAAATTCCGTTAAACTATTGCATAACTCTCCAACTTTTTGACAAATACGTGACATCGTATTTGTGCACTAATCAAAGATACTTACTTGGTGTTTTTCAGTAGGATGCTGATCAAAATAGAGTCATGTCAAAATCTCGACGTGTCAAAATCCCGACACGTTGAAATCTCGCCAGGAAGAATCCCGAGAGTCTAATTCCCGACAATCGAAATCCAGGTAAAAATTTCGACATTTGAAATTTTTTATATGTTCGACTTGACGGGATTTTCTAGATACCTACTTACGAACAACGTTCTCTGTTCTCTTCATATTTGAAGTCAGGTTCTGCCCCTTTTTATACATTCCTTCATCATTTCGGCTTACGGTTCAACTGAATTATTTCTACAAGACGTGGCAGTTGAAATAAAATAAAATAAATATATACATCAAGTATAAATAGGAGAATAATGCTCTTTAATTAATTCGAATAATTCATCAATGTATTCGCATATTAAATTAAGTTATTGCTATAGAGTTTGCGGTACACTACGAATAATCTAATTATAATTTGTAATATTGAAAATACCAGTAGTATACAAGATTATTGAGGAAGGGAATTAAATAATTGGCATGAATAAAAATGTTTTTTTCAAATAATAGTTTCATCGATAAAAATACTGTTATTATACCGTTTGATTCTAATGAAAATGTCGAACATTTAGAGGTAAAATATAATTCCCATACACAAATGTAATATAAACGTATAAAAGCTGTGACACCCACTTGTGTATAAAACGCGCGTTCTAATTGAAAGTTCTTTGCGTATTCTCATTTTAATTTTAATTTGAATCTTATTTTTTTGATTATTCTTGTTAAATTTAACTTACTTTAGATATAGCAATGGAGACGATAACGCGTCACGCGGTTCAGCCGTTACCGACTGGCACAATTGCATTTTCGTCTCCGCAAACAAATTAGAAAGCATTTGTTGTTGCAGGCCTAAAAGTATGGAATTCACTGCCTTATTTAAACATTTTTTTTACAAATTCATATCAATAAGCAACGTTTCCTATAAGACGGGAGAACTAGTGCGCGCTAAGCAAAACGAGTTATAAGACCGTACTCTAATCTGTGCCTGCAATATTATTTCTACAAATTTGTCTTTTCAAAAATATGCAATTTGCCACTGACAGATTTTATTTGTTTTGAAAACGTTTTTTGGATATTATTTATATCTCAATAAGATAATAAATGATAAACGGTTCAGGTGCACGCTATCGTCAAGGACGCTGCGCCCGCGCTGTTGGAGACTTGTACGCCAGCCTTTATACGACAACACATTTGTAGGCCAAGCATTTGTACGATATTACAATATATATAATATAGCAAGTCACAAACCATTACGAAGGAGAATTTTGTAATAAGTAAGAGAAGGTAGCGTATATGTTTCCATTGTAGATAATTCTTAAAATTGCGAAGATCACGTTGGAATGGCGACTTACTCGAGGAGACCGGGGTTCACATCGGGCTGGCGACTTACTTGAGGAGACCGGGGTTGGTGACGATGATTACGATCTTGTGTTGTGTTCAGTATTCTGGAAGTTTGCGTATTGTTATTTTTTTTTAATTGCTTTTAAAGCAAAAATCAGCAGAGCGAAAAATCGATTATGAAACAAAAAATGCGACAGTGTTTACAAATATAGATATTAAAACATAAACCGAGAGCGTGAAGTAAATTGTTTTATTCACAAATTGGTACGATAACAGACAAGAGCAGTTGATGTAATTGAATACGTCAAGAAAATTAAATGAAAATAATGATAAGTTTTGCGAAAATACGTAGCAGCGAATAACAGTGGATAAAAAAAGGGAGGCATTCATCCAGCAGTGGATAGAAAATGTCTGATAATGATGATGATATATAAATTAAATTTCCTTACTTCAAAAAAATAATCTCAGCTTCAGCGACATCTATACTGTTACATGAGAATGAATAACAAATTTTCAAAAAATCCATAGATGGCGACAGCATAGTTGGTAATAAATAACTGAAATGTTCCAACATGATAACATACGAGTATATACAATTTTTAGATTTTGATTGATGTGGTAGCATGGGTAAATAGGTGAACGTTACATTGTGTAAAGTGATGACTTAAGGCAGCCGATGACAGGTCGTAAGCCCTGTAATGTCCAAGATTTTCATACTTCCCATGTAAAAATAATAGCTTCATCTCTGTGAGACATCTATATCTTGATGACAATTCTTACAGGGGATAAAATCCCAGTAATTAGTTCGCACAAAGATTTGGACATACTCAAAATATTGTAATTAAAAATATAATTAAATACTAATTTAATGTATTAATTATAAATATATACATATCAAATCAATTTTGTCGAAAAATATTGTTTTTGTTTATTTCCAATCCGGGGAAGTACACTACCAATTGTGTTATAGCGCCAGTATTTTTCATGACAAATTTTCGAACATATGTTACACTTTTCAAATTAATACATCTGTCGTTCCATTATTTGAAAGCCATCTACATTGTTTTTACGGAATCTCAAATACCTTTGAGTAAACCGACTGCCGACGCCAGAATTATTAATTAATTTTTATTAAATTTTGGACACATTTTTGATTTTATATGTATATATTTATAATTAATACATTAAATTAGTATATAAACAACACAGACCTATGTTATGAATAATTACAACTTCACAATAAGAAAGTGTTCTCCTTAAAAAATATAATTATTTACAATTCATTGTGCAATAGAGGCGTAGGTAGAAACAGATTTTCTTATTATTCAATGTAGAAAATGCAGTCAAACGAATAACAAAGCTGAAATTGCAAAGGGGTGAGAATCTTAACCCAAAAAAACGACAACCGGAGACCATGTACTAGATGCCGAAGCGTAGACCATCCCGCAGTTCACTGGGGTCGACGAAACAGTAAAGATTGTAAGCAGTTAGATGTTAAGAGCGCTGGTCATTAAGACAGGCCATTATTGTGGACGTGGTTCATCCTTAGATGCGAGCTAAATAAGAAGTAATCAAAACATGATTGATAAAACTTCTCAAACGGTTGACAGTACTCGAAATAAACACGATTGACTCGGTACTGGAATATTTCATACCATACTGTACAATTCTTTTGGCTAGAGCTATTATTTTTTTAAACTGTTTTAATGTTTAACATTTTCATCTGAATCACCTGGTATATTATAACATGTACGCATAATACATTTGAGCTATTCAGTAAGTTACACATATATAAAGTGCGACTAATTTAAATGCAAAAATGCAGAAAGACACAAGAGGCGTGCCATATTTATTACATACGTGTTGTTACCTTAGTAGTCTAATTAAGTATAACATGTACATATTGTAAGTATATTGAGTTTATTAATATTAGATTTGAGGCAACGCCCCTGGTCGCTCCATGACCCAACCCAATTATTATTTTCAATTTTATTTTTCAAAATCGATTACAAATCGGTTAGTCATCAAGTGACCAGTATAATAAGTAATAAAATGTTATCAAAATTTATATAAAATAAGTATTCGTATATCAAAAATAATAATTATAATATAAATAATAGAAATAGCCAACTTCATACTAATCTCTCGTGTTAGCTCGTGTTATCTTCTATAAGTGAGTGATTAGAGATTTTTCTGTTCCTGCAAGATTATTAAACACTTCTTTTTCTTCTTCCACTACTTCATGGCGACCAAGTTGCAGTATGCTGATTTATCCCGTGCAAGATGTATAAGATCTCCACCATTCTGGATCTATACCTAACCTATCCTAAGATAATCTCTTTCTACCTACACCACTGATTGCCCGTGTCCGCGAATGAGATTTTTAAGAGATTTTCGACTAGAGACAATCTATGAGATAGAGATTGCTCTCCCTGCAAGTGTATATGATACTAGCAATATTAATTAACAAGCATCAAAGTTTTCTGCAAATCAGGATGACATAATGTATCATATTTCAACAGTCCAGTTTGTAGGAATCAATGGTCAATGACGGGCGAGCTTCGTGCGAATGACGAATTGCATTACTGGCGTATCGCTACATTTATCATTTTTTATCACGGGCCCCAATTGAACAAGTACAAGTACCATTACAGAAATGATGTCATTTAATACGTTGCCATGGAGTGATTTAAAAAAAAAATTCCATCTCAATTAACGATGATTGATAAGACACTTTACACTTTAATCACTTTTAGTCTATTATCTGCGAGTTATTAAATCAACACTATTTTTTTTTTAGGAGAACACATTCTTATTGTGAAGTTGTAATTATTCAGAACAGACGGTCTGTGATATTTTAAATATGAATTAAATATATTAATTAGAAAGATATACATATAAAATCAATTTTATCGAAAAATATTGTTGTTGCGCCACCGGGATTCGAACCTGGATCTCTTTCCTAACCGGGGAAGGTGCTTTATCCAACTAAGCTACAGCGACATTATTTTAAGCGACAATTTTCGACCCTATATGTTACCTTTTTGATATTAATACATTTAATCGTTCCATCATTTGACAGAGCCATCTACCTTATTTTTACAGAATCTCAAATATCTTTGAGTAAACTGATAATAATAACGCTTAAAATAATGTCGCTGTAGCTTAGTCGGATAAAGCACCTTCCCCGGTTAGGATAGAGATCCAGGTTCGAATCCCGGTGGCGCAACAACAATATTTTTTGATAAAATTGATTTTATATGTATATCTTTCTAATTAATATATTTAATTCATATTTAAAACACCACTATTTGGTAGATTTTGAAAGAAACACTGCCTATTGCAGAGAGTCTCATGACGGAACTTTCAGAATATTTTAACGCACTTTTTTCGATCATAACTAGGAGATAGCGAAACAACCCTTAGTTAAAAAGTATACATTATAGATTTCGTTAATACGATAACTTCCATAATTATTACCTTACTTTGTTTACCAGCCTAATCCAATGTCTTGATTTAAAATTGTGACAGTTTAATAACTTTTTTCTAGGTGGTTTGTTGAGTAAAATATACGATAGTATATATTTGTTGTACGTTAAAACGATTAAGAAGAAAAACTATCTTAATCTGATGGCCTCTGAATTATAGCCTAAAACTTTGACAGAATGCTCAAAAACAATTTTTATCAACGAACAATCTTGCAATGTTTTATAATGTAAATAAATTTAATTAAAATAACAATTTCCAGTGTTCAAATTGCCTCGGTTTATTACCGTCGTTTCGCGTGTTGCATTCTCCCGCACCCATAAAACCTAGCCTTGATTTGAGTTGAATTCAATAATATAGCTGTACTTGCAAGTTAATCTTTTGTCATACAAAACAGTATAATTACATTCCCGGTCAGTGACTTGAGCCATTACGCGACGGAAGTAATTTAAGGTTAGTAATTAGCTAATATTGAAACCTACGAGTGCTGCGTCTATATGGCGCACATCACTCATAGTTCATCACCATTTAAGGATAATATTTGTACGAGGTGTACACACTTAGAATTCATTATGACAAAGTCACATACGTGACTAGAGTTTCATATTTGTTAAAGAGAAAATTACCACACTAATCACTGTCGATTTGTTTGGAGAAAATATGTTTGACTTTAATATCCTTAGATATTATACACTGTCATCATTATCATCAGTTTGTGTATCTCTCTACTACCTCTCACAAGGATCGACAATCCTTTTTGTATTCGCTCCATCGAGTTTGAGGCTAGTCAACACTTCTTCATGACCTTCTTTTTCTTCCTTGAAACTATTATTTAACAAAATGTAACACAATCTTCAAACATTTGAAACCAAGAATGGTTTCACCATAAATAGAGATCCTGAAATAGATGGAACTCCCTCCCTCCCTGACGTCGTAATGGTATTGCCATACATGTACATACATGCCATGCGCCACTGGGATTCGAACCTGGATCTCTTTCCTAACCGGGGAAGGTGCATTATCCAACTATGCTACAGCGAAAATATTTTTAGCGACAATTTTCGAACCTATATGTTACATTTTTGATATTAATACATTTAATCGTTTCATTATTTGAAAGAGCCATCTACCTTATTTTTACAGAATCTCAAATATCTTTGAGTAAACTGATAGCAGACGCCAGAATTATCAATTCATTTTTATTAAATTTTGGACACATTGATTGACACTTGTATTAGTTGTATCAATAAAAAATAATTGTTTTGCTTTGCGGGAATTTTTGCTTTTCGACTGGTGACCAATCCGATATATTAGTTGGTTACTTTATATGTATTTGATGTTTTCATAATATATTTTAATTTCTCACTGTGCTGGGTATTAAACATTATTTGTCGATATTAGCGTACAAGTGTATCGACACTCGTAATTGTAATTGGCATTATCTAACGTGTCCCCATGTCTATGTCTTGAACGTTTTCTCGGTCTCGATCCTGTTAGCTTATGTAAGATGGTATGGGGGTTGAAGAATCGATACTATGGAGCGGGAATGTTAGTTGTGCAATTATGGATGGTTCAATCAGTGCATGTGGGTTAAGGGATATAATTGTATAAAAAAAATTTTAAGGTTATGTTTTAAATGTTGTGATGTGATTAATGTGAGAGTCGTAGATGCTCCATATATTAATTCATCCACCACTATCGTGCTCGATTGAAAGTCGCGGAATGAATTGTGCGTATGCGAGTGTGACAGGCTGCAGGTTATGAGACAGAAATGACTTACTATACTGAGTTTATTGTAGTCACAGTTTACAATAGCGGAAGTTAACCGGCACAGTGGACCCTCAATATTCGTCATTAATCCGTTCCTGAAGGAAAGATGAATATCAAAAGGGTCGAATGTCAAACGAAATTTTCTCAATTAAAATTATTAACTAAACCATTCCAAATTCCCGTTCCTAGTTCCGAATTTTAATTCGTTAACAAAAAAAAATTCACTTGGAAATCATTGCAAAAACATTTTAATTAGGTACGTATTAATCACCAGGTACTTAGTAATGGTTTATCTTTATGGTAGAAATTTACTCATCATGATGCCAAAAATATACGATAGGCCTACATAAATACGTAAATTAAATTTCAACCAGAAATTTACCTTTTGGATGAAAAACACAATGATGGTTGTTGAGAGTTTTTATTTTATAGAGGATAGGCTATTGTTTGGAAAGGGAGTCACCTTCCATTGTGACATCAGGTTATTTCAATTCTGGTGATTGATGTCCTGATGGTTCACCATCATTTCCAGACGATTCACCAGCACTTTTTTTAAAAAACTTATTCAATGTTGTTTGTTGTATTCAGTTTTTTAAAATGTGTCTAAATACATCGTCATCAAATGAATTGATACGCTAATTAATTACAGCGATGTTTGGGTGCATTTCTCGATGCAAATCACGTGGCAGGTGGGACGAATATCGACTTTTCGGGCGAATATCAAACAAAAATTTCGATGACAAAACAAGACGAATATCAACATGGACGATTATTGAGGGTCTACTGCATAATGAAGATACTGCGCGAATTATTTTCGGAGGCGATTCCTGGAGTTCTTGATGGGAAGAGTGAAGCGTATGATTTCCTATTTTTGCTGGCCGCGTTTGTATTGTTGTATGACGTCGGTACTAGATGTGTTAACTGCTGATAGGAGTGTAGTTACGTACACCGGTACCTGGTGGGTATGTTTAGCTTCGCCCGGCGATGATGATGAGGGTTGAGATTATAGACCTCCACAAGGGATTTGTGCGTGTGTAGGGACTGCTAATATGAGATGAAATTCAAAATAAAATTTGGGATAAAAATGAATATTTTCAACTAGAAATTGCGTAAAGATTTTATACGTCACAGTTTTACGACACGTTCTGTTTGCGACGCTGTATTACAAGCCAGTTCCTAAAATAACACCGACACTAACACGTCGCATGAGCGACATCAGCTATGATGATGGACCCTGCAATGGAATTCCAAAGGCTTGGCCAGTGAGATCGGAAACATATGAAAAAATAGCGCAGAAAAATCTGCATGCTGAATGTTTGTGAAAATATTTTTAACTTTAATTACATTTTTATTTAGATTTTATTTCGTGACTGAATTATTTTTCAGCTGTTTAAAATGTGACATTTTTAAATTGTATTCACTATTAAAGGAAGTCGGTACTACTGTCTGTGACTTGTACGAAAGCTATGCAGTTATGTATGGGCTGGGAATATGTGTATAAGGTGTATTTATATAATTTCTTAAATAAGAGCACGGTTTTTTTTTGTTACCCTGTATACGGATACCATTTTATTATTTACCAGCAGAAAGCAATCGTCGTTCGTCCCTCAGGGTTTAGTAACACAACTAAGTAAATAGGCTAATGTATGTTGTATCCTGTATCACTTGTGCAAGGTCCTATTAAAAAATGTAATAAGCAGACAAATAATTCCAAAAAGTTATTACGGATTATTATTACTTATTATATTTCATATCTGTAATACATAATCTGATACGAAATATTATCTATTGTCATCAAATATGTATATTAATCTAACGTATATATTATTAATATTTTTACTCTTCAAAAGTTTATTCCAATGTATTCTATTGCATATCTCTATATGTAGCATAAAAACAATACAATTATGTATATTAGGAGAACACATTCTTATTGTGAAGTTGTAATTATTCAGAACAGACGGTCTGTGAATTTTATTTTATTTAAATTTATTTTAAATATTAATTAGAAAGCTATACATATAAAATCAATTTTATCTAAAAATATTGTTGTTGCATCACCGAGATTCGAACATGGATCTCTTTTCAAACTGGGGAACATGCGTTATCCAACTATGCTACAGCGATGATATTTTCAGCGACAAATTTTCGAACCTATATGTTACCTTTTTGATATTAACACATTTAATCGTTCCATTATTTGAAAGAGCCATCTACCTTATTTTTACTGAATCTCAAATACCTTTGAGTAATCCTGATAGCAGACGCCAAAATTATCAATTCATTTTTATTAAATTTTGAACTCGTCACTTATTGGCTGAGTGATGATGTCGGATGTTGATGCGTTATCCGTGCACACGCCATGGCGCGCCTCGATTGTAAATCTTCGATCAGTATCAGCATATCATGATTAAAATAATAACACCATGGGCATTGTTGGATTACTGGTAGAAGCGTGTATACATTAATTTTCAAATGATTTCTTTCTTTTCAGATGCCGAGATGACGTAAGACTCACAGATCATCAAAATGTCTACCGCAGACAGTCCGGTTCTTGGTCGAACATTAAAACACGAACCGTCATCACCAAAAAAATTAATCAATAAAGATGGCGGAAAAGCCAACAACCTCACGCCAACTAGACACAAGAAGATAGTTCCAACAATCCAAAACAGATATCCGAACGCTGCATGGGACAAAGACTGCGATGGCTCCAAGAGTGACTTATTAGGCGACAACTTATCGCATCGGAAACTTACTTCTTCGGATGAAGAAAAAAGTGTACTTATAAAATCGCGTTGCTCGTCTTCGGAGGACGAGTCGCAAACGTTCGCACCAGATCTTCCAGAAGACAACAGAACGTCGTGTAAATATATCATTGTGCCGGAGGACATCGGTGACGTTGGCAAGAGATGCACTCAGTACGATCAACTTCTCTCGCCGGTGTCTACGGCGTGCCAAAGTATCGACGATGATTCAATTTCAATCGATATTATCAAGAATATCAAAAGAAAAGATAAAGTGAAGAGACCTTATCTAAAATTTTTGTGTCCACCTTACTTCATACTCGCTGCCAGTTTACTAGAGGTGAGTGTTTATTATCTACTTTTTAAAATGCTTTAATCTATATAACACTATACGAGGTATGACAATTTAAGTCTCGGATTGGTTACGTAATCGCTCATATCGTTGGTAACGTAAAAAACACGTAAACATGTTTGAACTAATACGTGCGTAAATTTCATGCCGATAGAGCTAGTTGCTAGTTATGTAGCAATTGAGAATGTAACAGATGCGTGTGCGCTTTGGCGTAATTGTAGGTGATCGAAATTTGGAGCAGGCACTGTATGCTCTTAAAGACTTTCTGGCCAAAGAAACAATTATCCAATGAAATCATGTTATTTAGCTGCTTGTTATTTATATAATTAAAAGCTGGGCTGAAGGTACTCGACAGCATTGCGGAAAATTGAATTCCAAATCTTATTCTACAAATAGGAACTAAATAAGTTAGTATACGGATGCACAAGAGAAATATACAGATGGTGATAGTACCCAGTACTGTACAGTTTCACACGTATATTATTTAAAAATAGATTCCGGGCATTAAATTGTCACAATTAAATAGAAAATCCAGCATTTTGGTTCATATTTTGCCACAAATTGTCGACTTATTCATCTTAGAAGAGGGTTCCCTTATATTATATTTACAACGACTATCCATTCATTTCGTTTATCTGCTATGTTTTTGATTAACACTCGGTACATTAAATATTTTTTTGGCGTGCCTCTTCTTCACAATCATTTCAATATCCCATCAATTACTTATGTTGCAAAATAATTGGTTCGGAGAATATGTCCGAAACATTTTTCAGGTCAGTTTTCACAGATAATAAAAAGTTTCCTTGCTTTTACGTTGTCGTTCCGTTAATTTTCAGACGTTGAATTCTAGCACCATCTTTCAGATGATTCAAATCTATCTTTATTAACAATTTACGAACATTTCGTAGCAAAACCATTTTAAATTGTGAATTTTTATTTTAGATAAGTGTATTTGTTTGGGGAGGAGATGAAACCGAGAGAATCTTTGTTTACTCTCCACATCACCGTTACCAAGTCTGGCGGTTCATCTCTTATATGCTCCTCCACTCTGGTGGGATCCATCTCACCCTCAATATCATAATACAGGTAAGAACTAATAAAGATATCTAATGGTCACATTTTAAATTGAAACGCAATTTTGTACATATGGGGAGAAAACTACCTCAAAATGTAAGAATTGGTTTTTGGCGTAGTGTTGTATTCAATTTAAACTCAACACAGTAATATATTACAACAATTAATAGATAATTTTACTAAGTCAATGAAGGAATTTTAGCATTTGATACCTCCAGTTGTTTATTAAAAAAATTAAATATACTGAACATTTTAGAACAGTTAAAATATAATACAAATTAATTGTATTAATTAGAAATATATACATATAAAATTAATTTTATCAAAAAAATATTTTTATCGTTGCCGGGATTCCCGGATAGGAAAAGATCCTGGTTCGAATCCCGGTAGCAACAAAAATATTTTTTCGATAAAATTGATTTTATATGTATATCTTTCTAATTGATGATATATTTATTTTGTATTAAAAATATCACAGACCTATGTTCTGAAAAATTGCAACTTCACAATAAGAATGTGCTCTCCTTAAAAAAAATATATATATACATTTTTTGGTCAATGGTGTACTTTTGGCACTTATCTACCTATGTAATTTATGGTAAATTTGATATGCAGGTCTGATCCAATGTTTTAAATTTAAATTCTGCCTGATGCGACTTACTCAATACTCACCTTTAATAACGAATAAAACAAAAAGTAAAGAAACATTTTTTTTTATTGCAAGATTGTATAGATTGTGTAGATTATGGATTGTAGCCACAAACCACCAAATATATAGACATGAACTAACGCAATTTTCTTGTCCCAATATTTTCATTTTGGTGTGAACCATATGATCACTACAACTTACGCAGTCATTTGATCCTCCGCGACTTTTTTTAAAAATATGACTCGATTGTAACGAAAATTTAAACGCTGATAATATAATATGCATTAATATAAAAAATATGTCTTAATTACACAAAGATTTAATTTTCGAAGAGTAAATACTTTTACTGTTGCATAAATACAAATATATAAAACTATCGGATTTATGTTTCCACCAAGAATGTGTTTAGAATGCCCCTTATCCCGCAACTAATGTTTCAAACTCGTCTCCTATATGTACACTTTATTTCGTGTCTATTCATTTACAGGTTTGTGATTATTACCCAATATATGTGTATTTTTATAATTTTTGTAATTTTTTCGTTCAGACTCTGTTGGCTACGCCCCTCGAGCTGGAGCAGGGTTCGTGGCGGTGCGCCGCCGTGTACCTGGGCGGGGGCTTGGCGGGGGCCGTGGGCGCCTCGGTCCTGCAGCCCACCCTGTACATGGTGGGCGCCTCGGCGGGAGTGTACGCGCTCCTCATGTCCCACCTGGCTAATGTCTTGCTGGTAAGCGCCTAATTAATTGTTCTCCATCGTCTCGCTCTTGCCAGAGCAGACCTGGCCATGTATCAGTCAACAGCTATTGTTAGGAGCTGACCTGCCGCGGAAGCGAGTCCTGCTACGTCATTGGAAATACTAATTATTTTAATGCGACCAAAATATTTAAGCAAGTGCGATTGCACAATACAGACTCTTTCCCTTCATATATGTATTTATGTATTCTTCTGGGATATATACCACGGACAGGATCAACTAATTTTCTCTGACATATGAAAGACTTGACTAAACCAGCTTGATATAGATTTATCAATTTGAAAAATTATATCTGGCTTTCAACGGAATCTTTCATCGCTTATACTCAGAATTATTCCGTTGTATTTAGTATGTATATTTCAGTCCACACATAAATAATTCAGAGTTGTAGACGTATTAACCAGTACTATCAAGCAGAAGAATTTAGAAATAACAAATAAAGTGATTTACGTGTTTCGCATAATTTTTCTCAAAAGAAAAACAGCAATACTTATCTCGTTCAGGACGTGCATTTCTTGGTCGCTTAAACTGACGTTTTGTTACATGTTTTCAACATATTTTTCTTCTTCAGCGGCACTTAAACCTACATATATCGATCTTTGATCTCTTCCTCTTCTCGACGACAATCCAAATCTGACCAAATCGGAATCTTTGGAAGTTCTATTATGTTATATATACTCAGCAAGTCTAGAAAAATACGTTCAAAGTATGCATTTCACAGTGTTATATACAAGGTAATAATTTATTAACTTTTTTATTAGATTCACCTGAATTTATCTGTAAGTATTACAAAAATTTAAGGTTTTTAATACATACTTTTTACTTCTGAAAGATTGTACTATCCCCCAAGCAAAGCGCCTCCATTTCAGATGAATACATCCTCTAGTAGCGATACAACCAACCGTATTTCTAAATCATCGATATTAGCAGAATAACTTAAGTCTAAGTACAAACCACTGTCAGCTACCTACTTCTCCGAAATCGACTATATCAGGCGCTCGTACCTACTGTAGACCGGTCTCGGTGAGCAATATAATTTGTGAGATCCTAAATAAATGTCTAAGTTAGCCGAGATTTGGTTGGCTGCGGTCCAAGGCGGGTCTGGTTTGCTATTAGCGCATCTATTCCTATTCATATTCTGGAAAATACTTTCCCGCGCGTTGTCACTTGTAAAATATACTTTTTTCATAACGCATTTGACATTAACGTACTTGAAGCATTCTGTTTAAATGAAGTCACCGTTCTGATTATTTTTACATTTTCTGGTAGTTCATTTATTTGCGATTTTAGATCATTGTTTAGTTTATTCTTTCGGTTGCTCATGATTTTGATACGATTCGCTTATGTAATATTACCAGCAGCATTGGTTATTATGGTCGCTTCGCGGCCATTGTTTCCGTAGAACCTATTTTTCAATGTTGACAATATAATTTGTCATAAAAAAGTGACGTTGTCTACCATAGTACAAATAATTTATTTAACTGATTATCGCAGAAAAACTAACATTTAAAAAATGATTTAGATACGTAATGTATCAGTCCAACGGTGACGCTATCCGCTGCGTATTATATCTAAATCTGAAAGGCGACTGCCGTGCGATGCCGCCTGGCGGCTGATTATATGGATACGGAGGTACACCACACCACCAGTGTGCTATAATTGAGGATGTAATAGTAGGCTGTTTTTATTTTGTATATGTTTGAGCTCTCTCCCTTCTGCTATAGTGCTGTAAAAACTAGTGTAGCACACACGGCAGCGAATGAAGTGTTTAGTGCACCGTTGAATTACATACTGTGTAATGTACACTGTAAAAATGCTACAAACTAATAAATGATTAAACCATGTAAATATGTCAGTGAAGAAATCTTTCTTTAGAACAACAGAGCTGCCGCCGAGGCAGTGGTAGCCTCGGTTTCGCAACATATATAATTAATTAGGAGTACACACCAAATTTCATAGTATTCATACAATAGAAATTTGTTTTTTTTAGGAGAACACATTCTTATTGTGAAGTTGTAATTATTCAGAACAGACGGTCTGTGATATTTTAAATATGAATTAAATATATTAATTAGAAAGATATACATATAAAATCAATTTTATCGAAAAATATTGTTGTTGCGCCACCGGGATTCGAACCTGGATCTCTTTCCTAACCGGGGAAGGTGCTTTATCCAACTAAGCTACAGCGACATCATTTTTAGCGACAATTTTCGACCTTATATGTTAATAATATCAAAAAGGTAACATATAAGGTCGAAAATTATACGCTACAGCGACATCATTTTTAGCGACAATTTTCGACCTTATATGTTAATAATATCAAAAAGGTAACATATAAGGTCGAAAATTATCGCTAAAAATAATGTCGCTGTAGCTTAGTTGGATAAAGCACCTTCCCCGGTTAGGAAAGAGATCCAGGTTCGAATCCCGGTGGCGCAACAACAATATTTTTCGATAAAATTGATTTTAAATGTATATCTTTATAATTAATATATTTAATTCATATTTAAAATAGAAATTTGGCCCAGCTGGAAACAACTCGAAGTGTATCGATCATGGATGTTAAAATCCAACAACGACTATAATCTTGCGCGAGATAATATGGAAGATTTGATGATTTAAGGTAGCATGGAAGGTCACCCAGATCCTGGATAGGTCTGGACAGAGCTTCAACCAATAATTTACTTGTAAAATGGCGTTAAATAATTTCTGCTATCATTAGAAATCAAGGCTATCCTCATAAGAAGAAGATTTATCATCATATATCGATTCTCTTCATCTCTATATGAGAAAAGATACTTAAGGATTTTGAAATGCAGTGCTGGAAAGCGAATATTTAGGGCTTCTTGATCAATAAGGATCTAAGATAGATTATCTGTTATCTGTTTGAGACACATTCACCAAATTATCGGATCGTTGAGATGCTTTGGTCATGTGGAACGCATGGGCGAGAAGAGTATGATAAAGAAGATGTATGATATGAATGTTGAAGGTATCAGATGTAGAAGGCGCTCACTAAAGATCTGGCATAACCAAAAGAACCAAGTATCGGAGGACGGCTCTGTTAGAAATTTCAACAATCGAAAGTTAACGATGCAAGAGAGGTGAACTAGGACAGAGGAGTGTGGATTTCAAGAGTGGTCTAACAGATTCTGTTCATGCTTAATTTTTTCCAGAGATTTTCCCGACTCCGCTACAGGATATTCCGCGTGTTCTCCGTGGCCGTTCTCGCAGCCTCCGACATCGCCTTCTCCGTAGCTCACTGGTGGGCGGCTGGAGGCACCGGGCCGCGCATCGGCTGGGCGGCGCACTGCGCTGGGGCCGCGGCGGGAGCCACGCTCGGGGTCATCGTCTACACAGGTCGGGGGTCACTCACTGTTCTATCCTAACGTACTTTACGAGTTTTTGATACATACAAACGTGCTGATACTCTTAAATATTTCATTTTAGATAGTTCTTATTTATAAGGGAACATCATTGAAGTGTTTATATACCTGAATGTCTTAATGTTCATCTACTCATATACTTATTCCCCACAATTTTACTGAGGCCACGCCCGATATTTGATTTCTTTGCATATTTTATTTTATGGATCAGTTAGTGCGCGCCTGTCCTGATGAAGATATATCGAAATCGATCAAGGTTAAATTAATCATAGTGGTTTATACCAAGTGTATAAATTTCACTTTGATTTGAAAAATTAGTAATGAATTGAAAAAATCATAGATGTCTTTAAAACAGTGGAAAGTGTTAACTTGATATACATGTAGATAAATTTCAATGCTTTGTAAAATAGATAATCTAGCCGTAAGTCGTTACAAATACTTTCTCCATTTATTTACTAAATTTGTGCATAGTTATTTTGTAAATACTAATTAAATGTATTAATTAGAAAGATATACATGTAAAATCAATTTTATCAAAAAATATGTTATTGTTGCTACCGGGATTCAAACTTTGATCTCTTTCCTAACCATGGAAGGTGCATTATCCAACTATGCTACAGCGACAATACTTTCGACGACAAATTAATACATCTATCGGTCCATTATTTGAAAGCTATCTACTTTGTTTTCACGGAATCTCTAATACCTTTGAGTAAACCGATAGCAGACGCTAAAATTAGCAATTAATTTTCATTAAATTTTGGACACATTGATCCAACTTATATATTATTAAGGAGAAAACATTCTTATTGTGAAGTTGTAATTATTTCATATTTAAAATATCACAGACCGTCTGTTCTGAATAATTACAACTTCACAATACGAATGTGTTCTCCTAATAATAAAGTTGTATCAATGTGTCCAAAATTGAATAAAAATGAATTGATAATTCTGGCGTCTGCCATCAGATTACTCAAAGGTATTTGAGATTCTGTAAAAATAAGGTAGATGGCTCTTTCAAATAACGGAACGATTAAAATGTATTAATATCAAATATGTAACATATAGGTTCGAAAATTGTCGCTAAAAATATTGTCGCTGTAGCATAGCTGTATAATGCACCTTCCCCGTTTAGGAAAGACATCCAGGCTCGAATCCCGGTGGCGCAACAACAATATTTTTCGATAACATTGATTTTATATGTATATCTTTCTAATTAATATATTTAATTCATATTTTTGTTTTTGTAATGTGTCTAGTTCCATCACTGCGGGTATCCATAGATTTACAGCAATTGATTCATCAGATAAAGCTGTCAATTCATTATATATGTATGATAATTAGTTTGTTGTTGCGACTAATGATGATTAACGACTGTTTTAAAAAATCCTCTCGTATTTTCTGGTTTCAGGATGTGACGAAGACTCCGCGTACATCCGCGCTACGAGATGGACGTCTTTCGTCATCATCATTGCTGCTCTCGCTGCGTCAATCATCTGCAATATATTTTTCATTAAGTTGTCTTAACGAATCTGTGATGTAAATGTAAATTAATTTTACCATTAGGAAATAATATGTTAGTTATACACTTTTATTAACTAAACAGTTTCTTGGAAAAGAATCCCAGAAATGACTGACGAATAAAAAATATGTATAATAAATACTTAAAAGATTATAGATAAGTGATCTCGAGTCTTTCATTTAAACCTTGTCTATTGCATTTATCATATTTAACCAACTGATTCAAATTTCATTAATGTGAACTTTTGTCTTCAGAGATGCTCCAAAGTTAAGTTATGGTTAGTTTACAGCCTGAAGACAAGTTTGTATCTACCTTTATCACCACTCTCTAGATAAAAGTCCCCCCATGTAATATGCAGTAAGAAAACACCAAAGCACCGTTTCTATCAAATCTATTGTAGTAGAGTTATAATTCTCTTACATGTAGATTATTCTACCAGAAGAATATTATTTATTAATATTTGTTTATTGGCCATTTCAAGGAAATAAAACTACACTACCCCTTCATAAAATACAATTTCAAATCTTACTGGCGAGAATTTCAATATCTGTCCGAAAACAATTAGGTTATGTCGGTATCAGTCGACGTTAATCATTTTAGACCACTTTTGTTTTTTTGATAATAAATAATATTTTATATCAAAATCAAAAATATATTTTGCGGAAACACTGACCATGGTTATGCAGCGGCAAACATTGCCCGAGAAGTGGCGAAAGTAATCGGATTTCTGCTGGTATTAATTAAATTAGTTGAACTTCATATACTATTGTATGACGCTGAGTATTGGGCGATTAAAGCAAGAGCGAGAAAAAAATTCGACGCCTTCGAAATGAGTAACCGGAGAGATGTTACGAACATAGATAACAATATTATACGAGAGTTCAGGTAGACGGTGCATCTACCAATATACAAGCGAATGCATCGCATTTAACAGCACAAAAAGGACACTTGTAAGCCATACTTGCGATCAATGTCCACGTTATTCATGTGTAAAAGCACGTGTCCTTGGGTATAATATAATGACCAACTCACGTCCTCCACATACAATACACAAGTACATAGCACATAGGCAGAAAAACTGTCTATATAAAACGCCGATAAATATATACTGTAACCAATAGTGATTAGCTAAACCGTTATTGCGACTGTGATTGTATATTTGGTATTCAATTATAACAATGACTGACAAATGAGAGTTAATTGTTCTCGACAAATTACGAATAATAAGTCACTAATAGTCATTATAATCGAACACAAATCACCCAATCACAATCACGGTTAAAATAACGGTTTACCTCATCACTAGTAACCAATTCTGTTGAATAAATCCAACGTGAAACAATTTGGGTTTTTATTGACGGATTAATCGTAATACACAACCTTCACCTTCATGTTTTAACAAATCAGTCGGTTAAAATATCCAGAAGATTGAAAAAGCCAACCCACGAACACAAAAACAAGGAAATACAGTATTTATTTTGTTCGTAATAGAAATGCTTCGTAATCCACGGACCGCCAGGAAAATTAGTAATTTCATCTTCCAACAGCTTCAAATTGAGACACAACTGAGTGCCCAAAACGAATATAGTTGGTTTTGGGATACAAATATGCCACAGGCATAAGGTCGCGACAAAGTAGGCACCTTAGGCCACTTGCACACTGAATGGGATTTGTCTCGAAAGCGCGCATAGGACAGTACAGATTTGATCCATTGTGTTTGGAATAATCCCAGAAAACTAGACCTAGAGAGTGCTCGCTGGACGTACCAAGTGAGAGACATTCAGGCCTATTCTCAAAATTGCAATATTGAAATGAAGGTGATTGTTATACCAACCCTCAAAAATAGACAGATAGTTTTGACAGATTATGGTACGTTTATCTCCCTCACTCTCTCTCCCTCTCTCTCTCATTCAAATATAGCACTATTTTTGAAGGTTGGTGTAACAATCACCTTCATTTCAATATTGCAATTTTGAGAATAGGCCTGAAATATATCTCGTTCTGTAGACAAGGCCTCAAGACGTCCCCATTCTTCCGAGAGTGGCAATTTATTGTATAGTGTAGAATATGGAATTAAATTTATACTTTAAAATTATCTACAAAATAGGTAAATAATGATTATGTCACGCGACCATTGATAGTGACTGCACCGTGGATATTATAGTTCGGCTAATTACATGATCGTGACGGTATAAGCACACTCGAGAGGATTTTTAAAATAAAAGAGATAATAATTATTATCTTATCACTGTTTATTATTTACCTTACATAAATGCATTATAACGACGCGCGTCATTTGTATAAAACCGAAAAATTCAAAACATGACCACAAAGCACGTTTGAAAATTTTAGTTTACAAATGTTGTTTTCGTACAAATTCTCAAAAACATATAATATTATATCATTAATTATTCGTATAGGCATACCGATTTTGTGTAGATTTTTAATAATTGGTTCAATGATGGCATGCCCACATATACGTTTATTATAATTAGATACAAATTAATTAATGTTTGGTGATATAAAATATATTGCCAAATAAAAGCCGTTTTAGTTAAAGCCACGTCTTCGAGACATTAATTAAAAAATATTTTTCGCTATAAAATTTCATCGAATAATAAACTGTTGGTAATGAATGAGTGTCAAAAGGCAAATCTAGTCAAAATTGTATAAGTACTGCGCTATATTATGCTATAAAACCTTCGATTTATTCCAGAACTATTTAACAGCATTGCATAAATGCACTGGGGTCCCTAGAGGCCCTACCCATCCGCGGGAATAAAAACAATATGGCAGCGTGAGACCCTTAGAAGCGTGGCTTCTGTCCAATGTGTACATGGCAGAAGATCTAGGCAGAAAAGGCTTTCTGAGCAACAACTCCTTATTTCTGATGAAGTATCTTATATTAAAATGAAAATATCATCATTCTAATTCTACAACGTTTAAAACAAGCCACAAATCCAGTAGAGATGATTACATTTGACAGATTACGGGTTGCTTCGAAATATTTAAACAGAAACATTACACGGACGTAATGTTCTGCGGCAGTGATGGCGAACCTATGACACGCGTGTCAAAGGGACACGCCAGCGTTCACTGATATCAGAGTTATCAAAGAACACGTGTCCCGCCACCAGACGTCAACCCGACAACAACGTTCGGATTGATCACTACGTACATATTATATATGTATCTCTTTTGGGTCTCACTTTGTGAAAAAAACAATTAATAAAATGAAGAAAATTAATTGACGTCAAATCAAATACATATTTTTTCCAGTTAAATTTAAATTAAAAATATATAAATTGTATTTTTTTATATAATTGAAAAGTTAAATTAGATTTTCTGAAATTTTGACACGCCGAACCCAAAAGGTTAGCTATCACTGGTTTACGGCCTCCGTCTATTTTTGAGTGTATGAATAACAAGCACGTTCTGTAGTGTAATGTGTTATGTTTTCAGAGTATGCCATAATGTGATTTTTGACGCCAGTGTGATAGTTGGTGTTGATTTTATTATGTTTTGAAAACGAATATTTTTTCCTGTCAGTTAATATAATCTATCTACATCTAGAGTCACGTGACATATATCTTCAATTTATGTCATTTTGATAAAATAACCCTTTTTTTGTTTTTCGAATTTGCTCTCGAAAGAGTATTGTGACCATCTTGCGTGTACCTGATATGACAGACCGCCAGATCTCTTAATCATTCCTAACGGGATCTATCTGTGAGACATCTGACATGGATTGTCCATTAAATTAAATGAATATGTCTACGGATTACAAATGCAATATATGATCTTAGAGCAAATAGCAAGAAATAATAATGTGAGTGGAAACTAATCGTATGAATGAATATTTTACTATGAGATCGGAGGATACAAAATACTTAAGTCATATTTTAAATCGTAACAGGTTAGAGACGTCATCGTATAACTATACCTTAGAGGCTAATTTAAAATCACAAGATCTTGTTGTCGCTTTAATTTTCCTATTACTGAAAGTCTACTAATTGAAAAATGAAATGAGAAAGTTTACAATGTAATTTCTCTTAAAATTCAACAAAAAAATTGTAGTACTTATATTCCGTTGCAATCTAAACGAGCGTGTTGCCAACATGTTACGACTTTCAGCATTTTTATTTGTTTCTTTACATAAAGCAACAAGAAAATCAAATGATTCATATGTAAATGGTGCAAACTTTCAAGAATTGTAAATATAAAATTAATTCCAGCACTCATGTTCGTATTTTTACATCAACAGGAGATAGCCCGACACTGAACGCCTATTTCTGTACACATACACTCTAAACAGGGTCCAGAGAGTTCGGTAATAATTTTCCCCACCCGATACATCCTTCCGTAAATGTTACAACCTGCCAATTTCAACAGCCCCGCTCCGAAGGGGATAGACGAGTCAGCTGGAGCATTAAGAATTGGTTTCCTCTTGTAGGACGTGTGCTGCTCATGCGGCGGTAATAAAGGCTGAGCGATGTTCTTCACTGGCTGCGTTGTCGAAGGTATAGGTGTGGAATTAAACGGACGCCTCGGTTTCGTGAAGCGGTTCACTGTAGGATACACTGATGGTGCTCTTGTAGTCGCACTAATTCCAAGTTTCGTGTTATTCTTGTGGAACGGCAGAACTGGACTCGCCGTCCGGATTGGTTTGGTGAATGAATACTTGTAAGTGTTTCTATACGTCGTCGTTGTCGGATAAGTTACTGTCGATGTCGTCGGTCGAATGGTCGTCGGTGCTGGTGTCGTGGTGTCGAGCCTGGTGAAGAGGGGTGTGGATGGTCTCCAGCTGGAAGACGCCTGGGTGGTCTGTGTCGTGTATCTTCTGGTCGTGCGTACGGTTGTCGGCTTGGTTTGCACATCGGACGAGTCACCGAGTAGCAATTTTAAAACACTTCCAAACGAAAATTCTTCTTCTTCCTCATCTTCCGAAAATTGATCGACTTCGCTGTAAGTTGTTTCTGGGGGCGGAGTAGTTGTGGTGGGTCTGTTTATATTTATTTCTGTTGTACTATATTGTTGTGTTATTTTCGAATTAGAATCCGGAATATAGTTGTCTTGAGAAGGTGAATATATTTTTTTGGTTGTTACACTAAACGTTGATGGTTTAGTTGTGGTTGCTGTCGGCGAAGCCGAAGTTTTGATAATTTTAGATGGAATTACATATGTCGGGATTTTGGTGACGGTCAGCTCTTGAGGTGCGGGTGTGGTCACCGTGGTTTTTCGAACGTAATGTGGAATCATATCACCAATAAGGGATTCTAGATTTGGGGCTGGTTCGGTTCTTATTACATCCTTGAACGGGTCAGCTGTATCAATTCTGTCGATTGAGTTTATCGGCGATTTTGTAGTTTTGCCTATTTTGTCAACAAGTGGTGGGGAGGTTTGAGATCTTGTTGTAGTTTCGTCGTCTGAAAATGTTCAACAGAGTAATAATATTAACATGTCGTTTAGTACAATACAACAGGAGGCTGATATGTCGCTAATTCAGATCACAACTTACTGCAAATCTCGACACCGCAGCAAGAGAGTGACCCCTTTTCAATTTTTCGCCTGCATCCAGGTTTGATCGCTGGACATTCGGGATCTTGGCAATGGATGTCTCCGTAATAGCAAAAACAAACAACACACGCTCTGGATTCAGTGATCAATTCACCATTTTTATATTTTCTTCCATTTGAAACACAATCATCTAAAACGGAGAATGAGACCATAAGAATTGATTTAATAACGAATAATTGAAACATTTTTTTGAAGATACAACTTTACCTGTGCTGGTTTTTGCATGGTTCGTTACCATTAAGGATCCATCTGTAACAGATACGTCGTCTGATGCAGGATATCCTAAATCGTAATATGAATTTATTGGAGGATCTCTGGGAAGAAAGCCACCTGAAAAACCAAAAATATTCAAGTATTGAGTTTGATTTTGACAAAATATAAAGTAATCTAACAGCATTCAGGTTTGATTTTGAATTTATGAAAGTGTTCAGAAATAACTTCAATACCTTCTGTTTTCGACGGTGGTGAGAATAAATTCATTTTATTGACATCAAAACTAAATGAAGGACTCTCTGTTTGAGAGTCTTCTACAGTGAGCGATGGATAAACTGTAGCGTCGTACTTGTCCTGGGCGTATTGACGATTCTCATAATTATCATTTACGATAGTCGCGTATGTGGTCGCTTGGAATTTGTCATTTATATGCTGTTTGTACACGGGGTTTCGATTGAAATTATTCGGTCGTTTTGGTGCATAGCTGGTTGGATTTGAGAGGTATTTATCTTCTGTGTAGGGAGCATAAGTAGTCGGACTAAAATTATCGCTGGTAATGTAGTTTTTGCTCTCAACTTGTGGATACGCGGTGCCGTAGGCGCTTTGGCCCTTCACTTTGTCGACGGCGTCAATGGCCAAGAATGGAATAATTCTGAAATAAAACAGATTGATACAAAAATAATAAAATGATTCATGTTCGATACTTGACCGATTAATTAAATACTCACTCTAAATTTGGCAAAGATGGCGGGAGCGATGACTTATAGTCGTAGTCGAAATAATCATCTTTCTGATTATTTTTGTTAATACTCATGTTCAAGAGAGCTTCTATTTCCGGAGGTATTGCAGCCACGGGCCGAAGAGTCACGATGCTCGTATTAGTTCTGACAAATGTGGAGACGTTCACCATGAATATGTCATCGTCCTTCGGTATAATTAGTGACGTTGACGGGACCTGAGACCCGACGCTTGAAATATCGTTTTCTTTATTGGTTGTGTCTTTATCCGAATCAGAGTGCTGGATTATCTCATCGTCCGATTCGCCGACAGCATCAATACTACCAGAAATATACGGACGACGTTCTTCCGTGTCGTTGTAGTTTGACAGCGTGACCAATGTGTCGGCATTATTTTGAGGTTCAGTTGTATTTGCGCCGGTGTCAATTAAACTTAATTCGGTTGTACAATTGACTGTATCATTTATAATCATCTTTGAAATGTCTATGTTGCTTTCAGTTTTCACAACAACAGAAGGTGTCGAGTTTTTATTGGACACTTTTGTCTCACTCTCCAAGTTAAGTGACGACGCGTTGTTATTAAGTGTTTCACTTGCATTAACACTATTCTTTTTCAAAACGATTGTTTCAGTTATATTTTCAACTTTACTTGTCACTTCTCCCGATTCGGACTCATTGAGCGAAACTTTTTTTTGAGGAGATGAAGCGTTAGACGTCTTTGCATTTTCTGTGGTAATATTCCCGCTTGTCGTTGCTGTTGACGACATTGAAATTGTACCATTTTCATTTTTTTCATCAGTACCTAATACTTTTGGTTTTTCTGTGGACGTCAATATAGAACTTTCTGTCGACTTAACCATATCTTCAACAATTGTCACATTCTGTTTCTTGTCTGGTCCTATCCTCCTATTGATTCTTCCATCGGCGTTCAGTAACAAAGTGGCTATTTGAGATGGACTAAGGAGTGTATCATCAGGAAAAGAGCGTTCGTTTATGATTACCTCTCTTTCAATATTCTCTCGGCTGCTTTCGGAGACTTGAAGAATTTCATTATTTGCCTTGACTTCAGCTAGTTTTTGACCTGAAAAGATAATATTATTAAAAGTTCTAAAGTTTTTACCGCCCTTCACTAATATTTGTGATGGTTTTAATAGGTTACTATGCTATGCACCTCCAACCTTATTTTTTGTTGAAGATTCAGATCTCATTTGGGTAGCTGTATCGAAGACAACACTTATTTGTGTATGTATCCCTATTTTTACAATTCCGTGTTGAAAGTTGGAAGTTTGGTACGCGTATATCATATCAAATGTATTAAATGTTGGTGTAGATTGTCTACCAATAACAATGTAGATATAATAAGGTTTATATTTGGCATTATAACCGATAAAACAATCATATATATTATTACATACGGTTAATGGAACTGTCTGCTATTTAAATAGCACAATATTCAAATATTATAAAAGTACACACTATATTGTATTCTATAGAGAAGAAAGTTTGGTAAAATAACTTACTACAATTGTAGCTGCTAGCGCAGCACTTTCCAGGCAGGACTATAGGGGTGCACCCCAGCAATGGAGGAGCGCAGGAAAGGGGGACACACCTTACAGAACCCCGCATACAGAAACAATTGTCGCAAGGAGACTGAGTAGCACCAACTACCTTTTCCCCTTCGGGGTGTATTACACCATCCACATTGCATCCTGGAATATGATCGAAAGGGCGATTTTAATACATGTTTTTTTTATCATTTTACAATTTTTGGATAGAAATATGTTGAGATTATTAAGAATTAAAATCAGATATTGTTTCGTTTGGTTAAACCTTATGTAAATAGAAAGACTTCCGTAATTTGGTCATATGGAGAGGATGATCGAACAGCAAACACAGAAGTCACTGCTGAACACCAGATCAAGGAGTGGGAAGACGGGCGATACTGTCCTCAAAGAAAAAAACTTCCTTAGAGATCCAAAACTGGACAGAAAAATGTAGATCACTCGAAGAGGCCAAGATCCACCAGCGATTGTAGGGCCGACAGAAGTATTATAGTACATAATAGTATTGATATTCTGTGTACTTTACATGAATAAATAATGCGATATCAATAATTTTAGCGCGATTTCATCAATGATTGTAGGGATTTAATTGACACTAGACAATAATAGCAAATATAAATTGCCAGCTGAACAAATAAATTTTTCATAAATTATTCAATTGGACAAAATTGATAACCATTAGCTCTTGTCAATTGAGTGCCGAACAACCAATGATTTTTGTCACAATTACGAAAATAAATGTGACTTACTCCTCTGTGCTCATTGAATCATGGATTTTTTAAATCGTCTTTGAGAGGAATGAGACATTTTTTTTGAATGAGATACCATTTACTTATATTTGAACAGACAACAGCTATCGTTGATTGTATGTTTTTATACCCTGCAGGCGACAATAGCAAGCGTTTTGCGGCTAATGGTGGTCGCTGTGCGCCTAAGTCAATTTAGGATATTTCCGGGTATTCGTGGGTGTGTGGGTGTCTCGCTGGGAGATTTTGAGATGGTCAAGTGTTTAAAAAGATGGTGAGGACCATCTATCCTTTCACTTCTTGCTTTAAAAATTTTAGATTTAATATCTGTGATTTTAAATGTATATCTTTCTAATTAAAACATTTAATTAGTATTTACGATTTAAGTGTTGGAGGTTTACGATTTAGTGTACCAGTCATTGCTTGTAGAATTAGGTTAATCAAATGTCAATCATCGTTACAATCGAACACAATCACGATTAAAATAACGGTTTCAATAACGATTGTACCATCACTATTATGTACATTTCACATGGTGAAAGTGAATGTGATTATTTTGAAAAATAATTAGCCGGAGTTATTTGAGTTTGAAACGAAATGTTTTCTTTCTTGTTACCTTTGATTTGCGACGGAGCGTGGGTGGTCGTGGTCGGCTGATAGTCGCAGTCGTACCTGACGGGGCAGCAGGAGTGGGGCGAGCGCCGGGGCCGGCAGCCCGAGAGGGGCAGCAGGCAGTGCGGGCGCACGCAGCGCTGCTCCCCTGAGATGCAGTAGCAGTACTCGCACAGGCTGGACGTGGCCATGGCGGAGCCGCTGCCGTAAAGGGTGCCGTTGTCTATACAACCTGGAACGGCAAAATCATTGTGCTGTTTAGAGGCTGACGGTGACACTCTCACCTAAGGGTTAGTCCTGTATTCAAGCGCTTGGCATGGTTTCAAAATAGCAACAATACTGATGTGAATCCATACATAAAGATAATACTTGCATTAATATTAATGTATGCCCTTATGGGCTTTTACAAAATTGGTTAAGTATTAAAAATCATGACCAGATACATATTATAAAATATAAATTGATATAATATACATATACAGTTTAAAAAAAAATAAAAATAAGCAAAACAAACTATAAAAAATAAAATTAAGATTTAACACATGACACATTGTATCTTGACAGCATCATCAAAAACATCACTCTTATATTTAAACATTGAGTATCGGAATATATCTACAAAACCAAAATCGTTCACAAGTCTGTGAAATCTTTGTGTGGGTGCATTCCTATAAAAAATAGTATATGATGCATTTACATGGAACAGCGTCGATGATCTAGTACTCCGCGCGGGACGTCGTACATAATCAGTTCAGTTAAATTAAGGGCGTCCAGTATGCAATTTACTATTTTAAATAAAAATAATAAATCACTTAAAGTTCTTTTATACGACAAGTTAGTTAAATTAAAAATGCTCATTAGAAAAATCGTAATTCAATTGTTCAACTGGTATACACAGTTTGAAGTCAATAAACCTTAAATTATGTTGAATCCTTTCTAACTTTTTAGAATGGAAACCAAATAGTTGAGTTGAATTAATTTAATAAATAATCTAATGTTTAGTGTGACTATTAATATGAACGTTGAAAAATGAGTTTTACGGAAATACTGATCGTGGCCGCACAGTAGACGCTACTGGGTGCGAACTAGCAATGGATGATATTTGTGTCCCGGTGATTTTTAACCGGTCGCTATTAAGTAATGGATACACCCAGTTACTCGATATCATAGTAATCGGTTCCACAGAATCGATTGAATATGCAAGAAATATCGGTGCCACCGGTCAAAAATTAAAAAAAAAACTAGTTCTTTACAACGACAACGGATCGTTTGATCGGATATTTTTGGAACCGGTTCCAACAGCTTTTGAAATGCACGCTCGAGTTTGATCAATTAGGTAAAGTTGTAATTAACTAGTTCCAAAGATTCTACCAACACCCCACCCCCTACCCCACGGTCGACAATAATTATTAACAGAAAGATAACTGGTTCTCAATTAAATCCGAACACGCATGCATTCGATCATGATCGAATTTGATTGACTGAACATTGGAACCGGTTCCAAAAGTAACTTGTCCAATGATCTGATATTCATGTGGAACCGTTGGTTCAGCAAATAAACGATGTCAATCATCACTACCGCGAACCGGCCACAACTTGGCAAGATAATATTATGAATTTCAAAAAATTTAACTGCGAAAAGTTTTACTGCCATCTGTCAACATAGAGTCGAAAGTCAGCCTGGTCATTGTCACAAAGGTCGTTGGCGCGTGTTCATCACTAGAGATTTTGTATAAAATTAAATTAAATTAGTGTACATTATATAAACCGTTTTTGTTTATGTTTTTGTAGACGTGTTGTAATTTGGGATCTCAGAGAAAACTTGCGACTATTAGCCTACTTCCTGACAACGGGATGGAATGAAAACATTATTTAACACCACGGATGCAAACCCTTAAGCGAGGTACTTTGAAGTACAGACGACAGATGGCATAAGAAATACATAAATACACAAAAATATGTTTAATAGATTTTCCAAGTTTTTTTTCATAATTTATTCAAAATGTTTCTTTCGTTTTGTGTGCATCATTTTACAACATTTATAGTAGAGCTAAAATAATTTTAATACATTTTTTTTTTATCTATTAATTTGAATTTTCAGGAAACTTTTTGAACATTATGTACTTAATACAAATTAATTGTATTAATTAGAAAGATATACATATAAAATCAATTCATCGAAAAAACATTTTTGTTGCTACTGGGAATTCGAACCTGGATCTCTTTCTATCCGGGGAAATGCATTAACCGAATATGCTTCACTAACATAGTAAGTTGACGACAAATTTTCGAACTTACATGTTGCACTTTCAAATTGATACATCTGTCGCTCCATTATTTGAAAACCATCTTTATATTTCTGGAATCTCAAACACCTTTGAGTAAAATCCGATAGGAGATACCAGAATTAATTGATATATATATACTTTTTTATATTTTGGAAACATTAATACAACTTATATATTTTTAAAGAGAACACATTTTTATTGTGAAGTTGCAATTTTTCCGAATATAGTTATGTACATATAAAATCAATTTATCGAAAAAAAAAACTATCATTGTTTTTTGACTTAATAATATCGTTAGTGTTAGTTACACTAGTGTTAAAAGTGTAGATATATACCTTTTCCATCGCCATAAGAGACAGTCTCTAGGGGTAGGTCTCCCCCAATAGGCTCTGCTCTGCTTATATGATTAGTGGTCAGACTTCCATCTAATAATTAATTAATAACATTTAGTACATTAACAAAATTACAGTAATACATACATTTTATATAAATATAAAAATAGCATATTTTGCACACAATACGGAGCGACGCAACCTTTCTTATTTTTGTTATTCATTCGCATTGAGAAAACAGTTATTTTGGGTGGTACAATTATGCTAATTTAATACTAGATGATTTAAAAAAAGACTTTTGGGCCATCTGTACTATTCATATTATTAAAAAATTGAGTTAGGTACCTAATCATAGTTTATTTAATTCATTATAATCAGTGGCGTAACTATGCCAATGTAGTGCATTGGGGCCCACGTTAGATAGGGGCCCAAGAAATATCGATCTATCTCAGTGACAATCCGCCGCAGCAAGATATTAGATTATTAAATATAAAAAATCGTTACCCACGTGTATTACACAAATATGTGAAAAAATTATAACTATCTTTAGGGACCAATTTTTGTACTTACGCCACTGATTGTAATATAATATATAAAAAAAATAATGCATCCCATTCGCGACCATGTCTGTGCATCTATTTTTTAAATTAATATTAAATTAAATTTTATGGAATAATATTAAATTACATTTAACTCTAATAGTCATTTTTGTACCCGCTTAGAGTGCCTGAGATTTCTTATATCCCACTAAAGAAAAAAAAAATATCTGGTAGGTATATATTTTTTCATTGATAATGTTACATATCGAAAAAAAATTACGAATTTTTTTATGAAAAAAATAAGAAAATTAAATTAAATTTTGTTACTGGATTAAAATTCACAAAAAAATCAAATATTAAATAAAGTAATTAGGAGAGGTGATGCGAATAGAATTTAAAAAAAAAATATTTCTACAAATAAAATACTTATACTCCACAATATATTTATTCATCTTATATATGAACAATATAATAATAATTGCGCAAGGAATATTAAGAAATCAAACATTTCGTTTGGTTATTTAAAAAAAAATCTAGTTTAATACAATTGTTTTAAAATATAGACTATACGCCCTGTAAGTATTAAAAAAATAAGATAAGTTTTGTTAAATACACATACATTCTTGTAATATTGATTTCGTCTTAAAATCACGTCGAAAAAACAAATCGGCAAAAACGTAATGCAACATATTTATGATATTTTCAGGTATCAGCGTTCAGTTCCAAAACCCGCCCAACATATTTTGTAAAAATATTTATAAAAAAGATTTCAATGTATTGTCTCGGTAAATGGCCGTGCGTGTCGTAGTACAGACATGACTGATATTAAAATTACTCTTTATTTTATCGTAAACTGAATTTCCATATTGGATGCGGCTTAATAACACTCTCTCTCAATAATAAGAGTTCTCTCAAATCTTCTCAAAAATAATCGAGATATTCAAATGACAATTTGCTTGAAATAAAGGATATCCTTTATGACGGGTTTTGGTGCTTAACGATTCCTTTGACTTTACGATATCGAGTCAACGTCACAGCAATATCGTGGAAACGCCAATAGCAGGGAAATGACGTCAGACGTTTTCCCATTTCTACGACTACGATATTTTACATCAGGCGGCGGCAACCTTTTTTTGGCTGCGGGTTAAAATCAACCAAAATGTGACTATTGAAAGGACGATTCGGGTCAATGGGTATTTTCATTTTAAAACGGTCCGTTAGATAAATTTTATTGGGAATTTAAAAGATCAATTTTATTGAGAAAATCATTAAAATATGCTTTTAAAGTCTTTTTAAACTAAACATAAAAAAAAACAAATTCTTATTCTAAGTTCATTAATAATTTATTTATAAGCGTTCTCTTGCACCGCAGGTTCTTTCACATTGGTTCACGCCTGACGGATGCGCGCGCGCCTTTTAAATAACAGAGAGGATTTAAACCATTAATCTCCATTAATCACGCTAAATATATTATACTTTATTTGTGGAACTCAAGTGGGTCACTTGGTCCCTTGGACCCGCGTGTCATAGGTTGCCGATGCCTGCTCTACATACTGCTACATCGCGTAATGTACTTCAACTAGTGCGTCAGCGCTATCCACTTTGGCACTTTTACAAACTAGTTTCTAACTACTGATATTTACAGTTAATAATATTATACTTAAAACGCCAGTAAGTAGTGTACACTCTGTATTGCCAAGCTGTTCGGCAGAACGTTAGTTAGAAACATGGCGGACATGTATCGCTGAGAGAACACTATATTACGATATAACTATATACATAATCAGGAGAACACATTCTTATTGTGAAGTTGTAATTATTCAGAACAGACGGTCTGTGATATTTTAAATATGAATTAAATATATTAATTAGAAAGATATACATATAAAAACAATTTTATCGAAAAATATTGTTGTTGCACCACCGGGATTCGAACCTGGATCTCTTTCCTAACCGGGGAAGGTGCATTATCTAACTATGCTACAGCGACAGTGCTTGTTGGTCTAGTGATCAAGGAGACAACAAGGTAGTCTTATTTTTGTAGCACAAACGCTTAGATTAGTTTGAAAATTGTAAGAATATTATATTTTCATAGAAAGCAATCACTTTGTGGTTTGACATATTAGATTCAATAAAATACAATCACTTTGTATGAAACCACGAATTTTATTACGCGCCAACCGGTATCACTTAACTCAAGCTTCGTCAGGACGTATTTAAAACTAATAATAAATACAAAAAGAGACAGACACTATCCCTTTCTTTCGCATATAATTTTATATTCTGTCTCCCTTGATCTATCTAACTGTATATGTATTAGTCTCTCTCTTCTACGTGTAATTTTATATTCTATCTCCCACTTTATGTATATATATATATAAGTGCACTTATACTCTTTTGTATACATTGTTAGTTTTAAATACGTCCTGACGAAGCTTGAGCTAAGCGGAACCGGTTGACACGTAATAAAATTCGTGGTTTCATTCAAAGTGACTGTATTTAATTTAGTAAGAATATTGATGCGACACGTATTCCATGTATGTATACCTATTGAAATAAAAACAGAATCTCTAGCAGTTGCCGCGCAGTGGATATTATTAACCACGAAGCGGCTTTACCAGCAACCCGCAATTGGATGAGTACCAAATGTGACGTCACACGTGGACGTTACAGACCTTCGCAGATGAGCTCGGAGCAGCACGCGCCTCGCCTCAGCAGCAGCACGCAGCGCGCTGGGGGAGGGTCGGGCAGGGCGGGGCACACACGCAGGTAGCACACCAGCGAGCCGCCCAGGCAGCGGCACTTCAGGCACGGCTCCGAGGTGTCCACCATCGCTCCGTCCGGGTACTCGTCCCCTTTGTATGAGCACACTGCAAACATCACCAACAGCGCATTACTTTTATGTGTAATTAATTAACCACTGAGGGCCGGTTGTGTGATCAGTAATCATACTAAAAAGAGTTACTAAATTATTTATTTTTTACATAAATGGTTTGTTTGATCATCTGCAAAAAAATATTTACTTCTCTAAAGTACATCCCGTAGTAAACTCATTTTACTTTCTGATATCCGATTGTAAAAACGATAATCGATAGATAAATATGGCGAACTTTTCACAGCTATTATCCGAACCATAAATGGAAGTAAATATTTTTTTACTAACCATCAAACATCCCGTTTTCGCAATTTTTAATACTTTTTTTACTATAGTAAAGCGTTACTACTGATCACACAACTAGCCCTTAGGATTTAATATTTATTTTTAAATACATCGTTAAATTTTCATAAAATGTAATTATTATATTTTATAATACGCCACAATTCTAATGTTTCAATAATACTCTTTTCTAGTTAGACAAAATATTAAATTGATATTAGAAAGTTGAATACATTAATATTATCATTTGGTAAGTATTATAAAATGTATACATTTCTATTAAAAACTCAATTTGGTAAAAATATCAGTTTGCTACTTTTCTCTCTTAACTTATTAATTTTAGTTCACTGGTTATTTTGGTCTCCACTAGGAGCTAGGCTTTGGGGACACACGTTGATAACGTTGATGGAATTATGAAGATATGAACTAGAGCTTCTAGAGTAAATAATGAACTCTCCCTTGAGAAGAAACTCAACATTAACAAAATCAAAACCTGTAATAACAATAGAATGACTGGTGAAGCTAAATCATGAACCGTGAAATTAAAAACACCCGCTGTTTCACGGACTTTATATATTAAAGTGTATAAGTCATGTAACTACTTGGCATTAATATATAGATGTAGATGACTAAGTAAGCACAATAATTCACGTAATTCTATAAATGGAAAACACTTAAAGATCTGTCTGCCAAACGTAACTTTTTGATACACTTTGCCTAAGAGTTAACATTTAATGCAAAGGCATTTATTTAAACTATTTTTTAACACTAAAAATTTTTTGAGTAAATATTGAAACTTTCAACAAATAACGTTTTCGAAAATTCAACAAAAAAATAGACTACGGAAAAAATAGATTGGTACATGAAAAAGTGCCAAATAATATTGCACGTTAATAAAAATTATTACCTTGTTACAAATAAATTTAATGCATAAATTTATAAAACAATAATATTACATTATATTGTATGAGATTATCCAAACTAAATCGTTATATCAAATGTCACTCAATTTTTTTATCTTTCTGGATTAGAAATGTCATATCTGACAGCTGTCAAATGAAAACTATATCATTTACGAAAATGAATCGAGACACGATTGAGTAGCGCATTGAAATGGTGGAAATTACGCGGAAACAGTTTGTAATGTTCGAAATGCTCTTTAACGATGTCTATTTTCAGCAGAATGGGGCTACGTGCCACATAATAAATTTCTTGGACAATTGCGTGCGATTTAACGCCCCTTGACTTTTTTCTTAAGGGCTATGTGAAAGATAAGGTGTACGCTAATGCTCCAAAAATGATCCGAGAACTAATGTCGATATCCGATCTGCTATTGCTAAAATAAAGCCTCACTTTTGCAAAAACTAATTCAAATGACGGTTGAGTTTGGATCACTCGTTATATATCAAGTTTAAAAGGTTGATTAATGTACAGTAATTAAGATTATAAAAATATAAATAATAATTTCAATAGGAAAGGTTTCGAAATATTACATGAAAGTTTATATATTTTTCTCTGTTAACAAGTAATATTACATACGTAAATGACGTATTATAATTTGTTTCCTTCAAAAGTTATCTAGAATTACCATTTTCCCCCAAGATTAAAATACTAATGAAAACATTTCAGTAAACTTTTTAATGAATTTGGTTAGGTTGAATGATCTTTGGAGTATTAAAAATTGTACTAAAGAAATATTCCTTGTGAACTAATATTTGGCAAACGACAGTTGTTCTTGCATTATGTACGGTAGGTACCGCAATATTCATGTTATCGTATTTATGGCAGACTATATATTTTTTGTATGTTTATATATTACATTATAATATAACTTGTATGACGTAGCTACCTTGCTAATTTTCTACAGCAATAGGCTATTATCATTTATTTGATTTATTTTACTTATAGGTTGCTTGGTACGCTGATTATTGAGGATATATTATTGATTTGAGAAATAAAATTAAATCCTGTGGGACTAGATGATGTAATTCAGTCACAGAGAGTATTATACTCTATTCATATAATAATTACGTAATTTTAAGACATTTTTTTAAGTGGCTTATCATTTTTAATAATATTTATTACAAAAACATTGTAGTTAGACATATTGTATTTTAATATATACTAATAATAGAATTGACTTAGTATTTGACGTCACGACGTTAATTTAAACTAACCAGTTTCGGAAAAATATAAGAAAGATTTCAGAAAAGGATTTATAAAGAAAGGAAGGTTTAAATTAACTCATGTAGTTAAATACAGAGTTAATTCTATAATTTTGTTTATCATTTTTTAAATTCGTTCATATTGTAACTTTGTAACCTTAGAGACTCACAAAGGAATGTGTGGGTCAATTATATTATAATACGATTGATCTGCTAGTTACCTATTTAAGAGCTAAGTAGTTTTTTCAAAGAAGTACGTTTCACGACCTCGACAGAGGACATTTTTGTGGTATTGCGGCAAGTAACATCGCTACATTTTACGATGTATTAATTCTGTTTATTTTTTCTTTCTATTTCTATCCAATTTTCTTCCACTGGTTCAGCACTATATTGATCCAAATAATTTTATTTTAATATAAGTGATTTACCATTTTTGATTCAATATTCGCATCCGCGTCTACGAGTACGAGTTAGTTGATACTGCGCACATTAGCCAGAGTCCTATAAAGGGTTAGGAATATTCTTGTTCTATTTCCAAACCGCAGTACTTAAGTGCTCGAGCCTTTTAAACAAATCCCAAGAGTACCAGCTTATGCAAACGTTTTAAAAACTGTTTGTTAAGTTGTTTAACCGTCGCAAACAACGCATGGATCAGAAATGAACCGTTTCGGATTGAACAACTGCGGCTAAAAGCTCTCGTACCGAATGGCTGAGCAAATTGTTTGCGTAAACAAATGACGTACCTCTCCTTCTGACTGGGTATTCGGGGTAGCGCAGGAAGAGATCTGTCCATGGTCTCGTCCTATTCTGGACCACATCTGTAACAAGGATACAAGGATTGTAAATAATAATTCTCTTTGACACTTTTAATAAATATATAAAATAAATAGTGATCCAAGCTCAACCGTTATTTTAAATATTATAATTTTTTTTTATCTTTTAAGATTAGATATGTTATATATGTTATCAAATACATACTATACCATTAACGAAAATGAGTCGATACTTGGATGAGCAGTGCATTGAAATTGTGAAAACTCATTACAAAAAATGGTAAAAATTTCGCGGAAACAGCTTATAATGTTTGAAGTGCTTTTGGTCGATATGAAGCGCATTCTCGCTTAGCTGTTGTAGATTTAATCAAAAAATTTAAATGTTCCGTCAGTGTTGCTGATGTGAAAAAGAGGAAATATTACTCATCCAACTAGACCAACTGAAAACTGTAACTGAAAGTCCAGATGTGTCAATAAGAAAAAGTACACAACAATTAGGTACTTCATATAGTACCGTATTTTGCATACAGATCGTGGTTGGAAGCCTTATAAAGTTAAATTGATGCAAGAATTAAAGCCTGCACATTATGGAGACTATTGAGTTTGAATCATTTGTTATTATTAAGTTAGTTTCATTCGGTTGAAATACATGACGTATTAACAATTTGACTCATTTCTAACTTCGCTTTGAACAATACATTTCAACTAACTACGATTTTGATAGATAGTGACCGCCACGTCGCCTGTGTTTCCATGGCGATTAAATAGTGTATCGGTAATACCTATTTTTCAATGTTGAAATATAATTAATTATCAAAAAACGTCTATTACAATGCAATCTTTTCTTCTTTGTTTTGCTCTCAATAAGATCATTCATGATCATGGATCTACGAATAATTATTATGGACGGCATGGGTGATTTGTCGTCACCTATTCTGCTTTGTGGCATTTCTTGTGCATTCCAGTTATTGTTTAGTATTGGTGACCTTCGACCCTTTCTTGGATCACCAATTTTAGAGTTTAAATAATAGTATAAAAGTAAAATATAAGTTTATGAAAAAGAGATGATGAAGAGAGGTAATGAAAAGATATCGGAATCGGCAAAGGACCAAAATCGAATAGAAAGGGAACGAACGAACGCGAACTGTGAGTCAATCACTGATATTTCTCACATCACAATCACTAACTGTGATTGAATATCTAAAATTATCGTGATTTGAATTTATTCTTTGAATATACATATTGTACTATATGGTGTTCTCATGTCTGTTAATATCGTTAAAATATCTGAAGATTCGTAGAGTTAAGACGCTGTTCGATGTTTGTATGTCCAAAGCGTCAATCCTATTGCTCTCTGATTCTCTGTCAAATTTCCTAATAGATTAGGGGAGATAATAATGTTTTAACAGCGCTTGTAATATTTTTAGAAGTTAATTTAAATACATATACAAAGTATGAGTTATATTATATATTATACATAACGAGTCCGAAATTATATATACTGTTTTTTTTATAAAACAACAATATGTCTATATATTACGAATGTAATATTTCCGTACATATAACATTAGTTGCGGGACGAGGGGCATTCTAAACACATTCTTGGTGGATTCATAAATCCGACAGTTTATGACACATTTATGCAACAGTAAAAGTATTTACTCTTCGAAAATCAAATCTTTGTGTAAATAAGACGTATTTCTTACATTAATGCATATAATATTGTCAGCGTTTAAATTTTTGTTCCAATCTATTCAAAAGTCGCAGAGCTATTTGATTGTGTAAGTGGTACTAAAGTGATCACGTGGGTGAAACCAAAATGAAAATATTGGGACAAGAAATTTGCGTTAGTTCAAGTCTATATATTTGGTGTTCTGTATTAAAAGCCGATTGAGTTTGTTATTAAAAATCGTATATTATAAGTCCACTTGCAGTTAATTGTTTTCTCTTTCTTGTCTCAATGATTTACATAAAAATCTGAGATGAAGGTACTCCTAATGACCGAAGTTGATCTCCCCTGCACTTGTCCAGTTTCCCAGGACATTAAGGCCGGTTCTGAGCCTGTGAGAACCGATCATCCCGCGGCGATAGTACTGCCGGCACCCAACTCATTCCAGATATCGTTTTATCTTTAATTAGCCGATAATAGTATTTTATTTCCGGTAAGAATGTACGCAGATTATACAGAGTGTTTCATTTTGTATTGGATGGGTCACCTACAAGAGATAGACGACTGCTCAGTAAATGAGATGTCAAAGGATGGATCGCGCACTGTGATTGCGGTCATGGATTACTGAGTCCCATTAGGCCGATGGTTTCCTTGGAGAAATGTAGGACGACTTTTGAGACAACGCCTTGACAACGGGACGTTTTACCATGCTGAACGTCGGCCTAGATTTCCCATAAGAAACCATCTACAGAAAACGCGATCTAAGCTAGAAGAGACGCCAGTTCTATACACCAGTGTTCGCGGAAACCTTAAATATTTATATATATATTGTATTTACTTAAATATAGTATGTTCTTGTAATAATATTAAATTTATTACAACAAGTATTACATTAATTATAAATTATACACTTCAGAGATAGACTAGTTATTCTGGAGAAGATGAGATAGAAGGGGCCCTTCCCAATTTTTTTTTTTTCCAATTCCTTAGAGTCTACGATACTCTGAGTACTCTACATGCGGCTAGACCGCCTAATCTACTACTACAAGTGCATCAGCGCTAATCACTTTGACACTTTTACTAACTACTTTATTATTATAAACATCTGAGTGTTTTATATTAATACATGAATTAGAAGGGTAAAAAATTACTGATAAAAAACCCTCTAAACAATTTACTGGAAGTTAAGTATTTCAAATTAATTAGGCGCGACACTTTATGTACAGTGCCGCCTTATTCTAGCATAATCCTTAAATATTTAGACTAAAATAAATACTACTAAACTTAAGAATATATTGTTTTTATTATTTTATCTTCCCCCAGAGACGGCCTCTTATAATGCTTGTCCCCCACCACTCATCTACTCACTCTCTTGACACACACACACACATATATGTACAAAGTGACAGTTCTCACACTTATGTTTAGTAATTCAGAATGAAATACTAGAAAGAAGATTTATGTATAATGATCATCTCTGTTATAATGTTTAAGTGTTATAAAACTATTTTTTTATTTTATAAAATAGATTAATTCCATATCGTAAATACAGTAACAGTATTATTCTAGTTAACATTATTTAATATTTATATAATTATAATAATCATATTTTCTAATTTAATTTCGTACTATTGTACGTATAAAAGCATAAGTATGCCCATGGGTTACTAGTTAAAAATATTTTTGAAAATTTATATACAATATCTTAAAGTGAAACATACATAAAATAGGAATTACGTAAAATTCTTATCAAAAAATGTTACATAAAATTTTGGCCTAAAATGGTCATTTCAAAATATCACAATAATTCGAATTAGATTGTATTGACCGGTTACTAGACTTATTCAGCAAGAAACGATTGTAACATTTTATAGGTCCCAAACACTGCGACGAGTCATGTTGAAAAAATGCCAGTCGACAGGACACTAAAGATCGTGATCAAGTATAGAAGAAGACTGCGATTCATTAACTGGGCATTTGACGGTATATTTATAAATTTTCTTATCCATTTATCATTTAGGGATGCAAGGAAAGAGACAATTGGTTCTCAAAGATTGTACGTCTCACTATTGGTTAGATTGTGTTTGAGTACTGTAGGGGTTAAACGATTGCATCATATTTTGATAAACGTGTAATTCAAACAAGTACTTTTTATACTTTTACACCGGATTTCCCTAAAATGTTTTCTCTGTCTTCAAAGTCCGTCGTGAAGTGGTCGAGCACTTCTCCCACGCGAAGCCATTCAGGGGACGTTCAACCGCGGGCGCACTTCAATTATTCACCATTGTTATTTTGAATAATGTCATCACACAATCCCACCTTCATAAAACATAAAAATACACGCAGTGGCGCGCTTAGGCGTAGCCCCCTGGGGGGCCGCCGTCTTTTAGGGGCCCCATAAGGTATTTTTACAAATTATATAAAAGAAAAATACACAGGTTGTGTATTTTATAGATATTATGATTTAAATCAATGATTTACAAATAAAATTATCCAACTCTAACAGAAACAGTTCACAAAATAACACGTTAACTTAACATCAGTGATGTAATAGATCTATAAAAATTAATACTCATCTACAAGATAGCCAATGATGCATTTTTGGAAGTTGTTAGTATAATTAAAGCGTTTTTATTAAAATCAATAAATATGTTCTTTAAATTATACAATATAAGTTCTGGTACTTAATACGACTAACTAGCGTTGGTCAAATCGATTCTACTATTTGGGTGTTGGGTGTTATTAATAATTTCTCACCACTAACTCACAGGAAAACGGATTGTAGGTCAAAGTTTACGGCCTAAAACTTAACCTAACCTAACTGTGAATGAAGAAAATTGAAAAATTGTCAAACTTGAAATTTCGGAAGCATTGTGACTGCAGTGAGCGGAACGTGAATCGATTGTAGATGAGCCCTGTAATATGTGGAAGGCATCCAACTGATGAAGACCAGGATGATGGGTAGATGGACCACAATGGTGATCTCACGAGATGGACGGCGCTCTGAAGTGACAGCGATCATGGATTTTCGAGTTCCAGAGGCCGTTAAAGAAGAAGAACCTAATAAGGCTTTCAGCATTTTAAAATGTGAAACACAATCACATGAATTTTCGCATTGTATGAAATCACAACGACTGGTATTACTCTGGCGTAGGTCTCCTTATCATGCACCAGACGGAACAACTCCATCTTTCTGATTCCAGTAATCATGGATACTCCTCTGCCAAGACGCTCGTCTCTTACCAAGCTAACTTTTCTTGTCGGAGCACAAAGAAGGTTTGGTAGCTGTGTACCGCCGCCCTGTTGTCCATGTAATACGGTGGCGAGCCAAAAAGCCAACCTGGCGGCGAATGAGAAGAGCCGATATGGGAGCATTAGCTCGTAGAACGGTACTAAATAAGCGGTAGATTGCATCTCACTGTCTCTTACTAACTTTCCTACGATCGTTCCAATTGTCATTATTATAAAGAGTTATTGTTACTTCGTGCCTCTCAACCAAGATAACCAATTGTTAAACAAGTTATCTCAATAAACCACGCTGTTTATGAACCGCTGTTAATTTTATACGAGACGTAATATTTTTGATTGTTACGGTGTGATGGGTAAAATAATAAACGAATAATTTTTATTGCGTCAATGTTAGGGCCGGAATCTTTCATTATCCCGGGTACCCCCCGACGCTAATAAGCGCGCCACTGAAATCAAAATTCTCTTTCACTGCCTCGCTACCGCGTGAACTTTTAGTTTTGACATTTTACTGCACTCGTATCAAATTAATTTTGACACCATGTATTCCAGTTTTCCAAATAATTCTTCTTTGTTCGCAAATACGTGGGATGTAATCATTTACCCATTCATTCATTCATTCATTCATTCATGCTTGCGTAAGCGCATTTTTGTTAATGAAGATAATAAGTTAATTCAACTAAAATATCGCCAAGATATTAAAAGAAATTGAACGATTTCACCAATTTACATTGTTTAATTATAGTTGTAATCATATCAACCCAGTGTGAGGACAGAACACGCTTCTAAGTGAAATTTCTTCACATTCTGTTATTTATTTATTTAAAAAAAAAAAAATATATATATATATATATATATATAGATGTGCATACGGAACAGATGTTACATCGATATTCTAACTAATTTCAAACTAAGCTAAACGGTTGTACCTACTATGAAAATAGGACAAACTTGCTGGACTCCTGGAACGAGGTGCGAACCATTAAATCACCACTAATTAACCACTAATCCGGAGATCAGTAGACTTTCTTGTTAGAAAAGACAAATATTAAGTAAACAGAACGTCAAAACTTTCATAGAGTCGCAACATAAATTTTCACTGAATTTATATAAGTTTTAATGACTAAAATCAAGATTTTTATTCATAACTCAAATTCACAATACAGTCGTGGGTTACATAGAAGAATATAATATATATATAATATAAGTTATAAACTTATAAAACAAGAAAGTATTTGCGCTTTGTAAAGTTGACTAGTTACAACGTTGACCTTGCATCGCATCGTCTGGCATGCAACTCCTTGTTCAATTTTAGGCGTGATTGTAAATTATCATTGGTAAATTTGCTTCTTAAATTATTTTTTATTTGATTCATGGGAAATAATGTTTGTTCGCATAACGATACAAAGTATGAGCTGGAGTTGAAGAATCGCAAATGCAATCGGCCTGCGAGCCGCGGTCTGCCAACCCCTGCACTAGACCAACAAGCTACTCATGTATTGTGTACCGGACTTTAATCTCAAATTATTTAATTCATAAAATATAAAAATCTGTATGCTAAGCAAGCGCGTTCTATGTCGAACTACTTTTCGTTTTCTCATTTTGATATTTTATTTCGTAAATATTTTTTTGGTCATAATGAACGGTACATGCTTTTAAAAAAAATCACTAGTACAGGTGCCGGAGGCGACAATGCGTCACGTGCTCCGATTGCTGTCGGTCATGATAAGAGCTGCGCATACGTTGTTACATGGGTGGGAAAAGAGTCAGTGGATGCAGATGACGATGATATCTTATATAATAATCGCTATTTTTTACATTCTTTATTTTTTAATTTGTTTATTGTTTTTCTTACAGAGTATTTGATTTAATTATGTATGTATATATAAAATGCAACGTCTGTATGCCAGTTCGTCTCTCTGTTTACTTTACTACCGAACAGTTGAACCGATTTTTATGCAGTTTTTACAGCGTATTTGTAAATTTCCCGGGAACTTTTGAAGATATACCTATATGATTATGGTAAAATATTTGTAGGCCTAGATACATTAAATTCGATACCCCGGCCACATCCCAGATAACTCACAATCAAATGGTTTGTATGCAAATGCTTACGAAAAATGTACTTAATTAATTGACATTATAATTCTGTAACGAGTCACGTGACGGAGTAACCCCGCGGCGAACAGCAGATCGATGTCGATTGACAGCGATATCCGAGTAAGCGAAGACGCAAACCTCGGTGACATGTCACTAATCTCGTTTGTCACCAGTGATGTGTGCATTGTGCACGTTAAACCGAAGTATCGCTGCCCGAATATCAACTGAATCAATGTGAAACGTTTAAAATACACGCAGATTAATAATTATTATTATCGTCATCAGCTATTGTAAGTCCACTACTGGATGAAGGCCTCCCCTGACTGTCACTTTCTTCGCTTGTCGCTGGTGTTTTCAAATTTCGTCCACCAACGAGATTTTATTAATTTAATTAAATATTCATTGTCCTTGAAATATGACCCGCCCATTGCCTTTTACGATTTTCAGCATTACAGTGAGATCCTTCACCTCAGTCTGCGCTCTGACCCACGTGTTTATCTCTTCTAGTGAGTCCGAACACACATTTTTTTATTTCTACTATGCGATACTTTCTGAAATATCCTCATTCAAGTGATTTATTATTCTGTCAACTCCTTAACAGTTTTCGCACTGGTAAAGTTATGTTACTGCTTTTTACTTAACGTTAGCAGCAGTGCCACACACTCGATAGACTAGATTTTACTTTTGTTATTTACATTGGAGTATTTATTTATGTGAAAAGTTCACAATGAAAATAAATATACAAATGTTTTATTTTTGGCTAAAATTCGATATTTTATGTGATTTAAATTTTAGCCAAACTTTGTTTGAATTATGAGGAAGTCTGCTGATAATATACCAAAGAAGTTTTGGAAAATTTATGGATAAAAGCCATCGCGATATCAAATTGAATACAACAAAAATTTGATTTTTTTTTAACCTCTTGGACCTGCTCGAGAAGCAGCCTGTGAGAGAAAACATGTTACAACTCCTAGAATGGACCGGAAAATTAGTGATATGTACATGTCTTCAAAGTAGAAAAAAAATAGTTCGCCATAAGGCATATAAATGAAACAATTCAATAGCAGAGGTATTGTGTAATGATGTTTAAAGGAATTTGAGATAGGTCAACCGAAATTGATTAAAAGCGACCTTTCCTCTCCGATGATGTAAACTGAGTTAACATTGCCTCTAATTATGTGAATATCTCTATGAATATACTAAATTCAGAGTTCATATTTTAGCTATTCCTCCGTAATATATTTATATATTGGATAAAATAATTACAATATATTAAGTATTTACCATACGCAACAATAAAAAATGTTTTCTCGAAGAACCCGGCGTGAATTTGTCAATACGTGTATGTGAACGTGCTGATTGGTGCGGACGGCGAAGTGCGCGGGGTGCCGGATGCCGATCGTCACTTAGTGGCAGAGCGTGTGCCGGCCGAGTTAGATGTATCTAATGCTGTCGTTCGTGATGATCAATGTTTTTTCTAATTTTTAGCACTTTTACACAACAATTGATGTAAATATTCACTTATATTATATTAACTATTATTTTAATGATTGATATAAGTAATAAATGTAAAATATTATGTAAGGGAAAGGTTAAAGTGGGCATTTAGCTTATTAAATTAAAGTAAATTTCTTAAGGGCTTCGAATAATCCTTCAGCCTTTTAATAAGCCTTTATGATAAACTGTAGATATTGTGTAGTTATTATGTAGGTAAGTGAACTTTACGATTATTTACCACAGAATATTAATTTATAAAAAAAAGTTAAAATATTTTTTAAATATAGAACAGTATGAGCATTGTGTGCTATGAATCTTGTGTTAAAATTAACATAGTGAAGTGTTGATTAAAAGGATTGATCTTGACATTGAGACATCCGTGTGTTCCCACGATCTCGCTAAGTAAATATGTACGTTTGAAATGGCCTCTACCAACGCATTGTCAAATTTGTCTAAATTCGTCATTTATATATTTTCTAGGATCACATTTTAAAGTGGGCGGCGTCAGGTACTATGCAGTACGTAATGCCGTAGACATGGTGAGACAATATCAAATGGTGATAATAATATTACGGTGATACAAAGTCACACAATACACGGCGTATACAATTTCGTTCGTAGTCATGTCAAGCATTTGATAATAATTATGTTGTGTGTTTATCAGTTAGACACGTTGCGACAAGTGCACGCCATGTGAATAAAACATAGACGCTTTCCTCAACGGATTTTAATTAACAAAATAATGTTATTTTTCTTGCAATACACGCATATTGTAGATACCATAGTTTAAATGTAAATATTGTGACTTAAGTGACCTATGTCAGGCGCGTCCACCGGCATCATCCAGGGTAAAGTGTAAGATTTAGGGTGTGTTATGTATTTAATTTAAAATTGTTTATTTATCGTTTCTGAGGTAAGTTTGTAGAACTCCGTAATCATATGTGTAAAAATAAAACACTTGTTTTTTTATTATATTTTTTTAATTTACTTGGGACACGTTTCGCCTTGTAAGGGCATTATCATAATGCTAAAATGTCTCTCTTCCGTATTGTCTTTTTATGTTATAAAATTATATAGTTGTCCTTTTCTACATATTACCTATGACATTAAAATATGATTAGTGCTGAAGCAGAATGGTTACTTAGAATAATTAGAAGCATTCAAAAATTTATGGAAATCCTCAGATTTCTAATGTTGTCCCTTTTCATCTAATGTAAATCAAATTGTATAGCTGTCCTCCACTACAGATATAAATACAAGTTGTTGAGTTAAATTGCTAGATTGATAATGCCTTTACAAGGCGAAACGCGTTTCAAGTAAATTAAACAAGTAGAATAAAAAAACAAATATTTTATTTTCACATATGTGAATAAAATTGCCGTTGATTGTTTAAAAATAAATTTGAGGGATGACTGGCATGTATAAGTCCACCAGCGATGGAACTACTTTAACTGAATTTGCGATATTAATGTCAGCAAAATGTGGAGAACATGACGGCAATACAGTACGAGCATTATTTGTCATCGAACAAGATAACACCATCATTGGAAGTCTTCTGTTGCATCGAAACAGGTCTATCATTTCGCGTCGGCCTCTGGCCGTGACACCGGGCGGCTGTGGCGAGCGAGCGGGCGGGCGGGAGGAGCGAGCGGGCGAGCGGCGACGCGGGACGAGCCGAGCGGGGCGGGGGGGAGGCTGTTCCGCCGCGCCCGACACACCTGGTGGAGATAAATCACGGCCAATCTTGCATCGGGAGAAAAAAAACCGTATTGAAATTAGGGTACCTCTTGTTACCTTCCTGCCGGTTTAATGCACGTATATAATTTATGTCGTGATCTTATCTGGCGACGGCCCGCGTCACGGTACGGTATTCGTGCACACCTATTTACATAATCAAACTTCTTATGTATAGCTTATGACGACATTTTATTTGTTTAAAATTATATAATATTTATATAAAAAAAATAAATTATATGTGCCTCGCAGGAACTGTTAACAGTGACAAAGAGCAGGGAAATAATAACTATACTCAAAGCAAATCTAGCTAAAAGTAAAGTTACGAAATATTATTTATGTCATGAAAAGAAAACCAAGGAAAATACAAATAAATAAAAAGTTCAAACATATGTATATATAAATATAAACGAAATATAAGTTGTACAAATATAAATACTTCAATAATAAAAGAAGTAAATTCTGTAGCACTTTTTGGCATGTAGTCTATGTTAGGCAAACATAATAAACTGTCCATAGATAGCATAGATAATAAACTCCTCATTTGTAAGGCCAATATCAGACCTATATTGGAACAGTGACGACCCTAGGCAAAGTGCCGGCCTTAGACGAATTTCAGAATGCGATATCGATCCTCTTTATTTTGTTAATAATATAAATTCATACTTTTAAGATTAGCAAAATCAACTTTGTGGTTAAAATCCATTATATAACATAGTGAAACAAAGTTAACAATTTAAAATAATGATATAAATTCAATACAAAATAAAAGTAAAAATTTGTTACATTAGAAAAGAGAATAAACTCACTTAAAGTCATCGGGTTTTTGCAATTTAGTTGGATAATATTTCTTAATATTCACCAATCTATTTATTACATGTATTATTTATCAGTTTTCAAATGTTTCAAATATTTTTAGGTCAAAGATGCACACGAAAAACCACTGTATTTATTGTAAATATGAATTAAATATATTAATTTGAAAGATATACATATAAAATCAATTTTATCGAAAAATATTGTTGTTGCGTCACCGGGATTCGAACCTGGATCTCATTCCTAATCGGGGAAGGTGCATTATCCAACTATGCTACAGCGACAATATTTTTAGCGACTAATTTTATAACCTATATGTTACCTTTTTGATATTAATACATTTAATCGTTCCATTATTTGAAAGAGCCATCTACCTTATTATTATTATACCGGTGGCGCTACAATAATATTTTTCGATAAAATTGATGTTACATGTATATCTTTCTAATTAATATATTTAATTCATTTTTAAAATATCACAGACCTATGTTCTGAATAATTACAACTAATATATATTTATTGCTTTTTTGCCGCAAAGTCACTAATGATTTCTACGAAATCGACATAATACGCCTTTGAGCTTCAATAGAAGATACTGAAAATACATTTAACCTTTCTCCCGTCACTCATGTTTTTTTAAATTGTATTATTTTATGACCAGGGTAATTTTCTTTCGGGGTAAAATGACAACAATGCTGCCGCCCTAAGCCGATTTTTTACACCATAATTTTATAGTATGTAGTAGTGAGTAAGATTAAGAAAGAATCACTTAGGTAGTTTGGTCATATGGAACGGATGAATGAGGAGAGAATGGTAAGAAAGATATATGACGCAAGTGTTGATGGCACCAGAAATAGAAGACGACCGCGGAAGACTTGGCATGACCAGGTAAACCAGATAATGGAGGATGGTTCTGTTAGAAACCTCAACAATCGGCGAGCTTGTATGAGAAGATGTATAAATATGGATGAGGCGAGAATTGTGTGTCAGGACAGAGGAGTGTGGCGCTCTATTCCCGCGGCGGCGTGATGGTAAGTAAGTAGTTTTATGTACATATCAGATTGTTTTCGCACAATTCTGAGAAATGGGTTTTCAAAGTGCCCTTTAAATTACTTTTCGAGTTTTTTTTGTACGAGATAGTAATTTTAATAAACAAATAATAGATATCTCATAGAGACGAAGCTATTTTTTTATTATATTTTGATGGAAATATATGGAAGTATGGAAGCTGGCTTAAGCGATCACTTTATATTAATATAACGTTCACCATTCTTACCCATTAATCAATCTCCAAATGTATAAATTTTTGAAAGTTTTATATATGTTAATATGTGGACTCACTTCGAGTACCACTACACTATCGCCATCTATGGACTAAATTTGATAATTCGTTTCCCTGAAATAGCATATATGTCACTATGAGAATCTAATCATCTGTTTGCAAGTGAAAATCCAGCAATTGTGTGTTCTTGGATATTATTAAAAATTGGTAGTAATTTTAATATTTATATTAGATCTAATATTTACATTCCGTCGCCCCCGCCTTACCTGCCCACGAGACATCGCTGGGCTGCATCCGCACCCATTAAAAGACTGCAGGTTCTATAAAACAAAGCCATCCTGACTAGCCTGGTTGTGCCGGGGTGGATTAGCACCACCCGACCACAGCCTCAGGTATTCCTCCCATAAATAAATTCATAAAATACCTGTCGCATGCTAGAATTCTAACTCATGACCTCATGGCAATCCGTCGATTAACATTCTCCATGATTCCTACTAATAAACCATTATTATTATTATCATTGTTTACAATAATTTCGGATCACGGTGTTGCGCATAAAAAGTCGGTTGTGCAATTTTAATGACCGATAATTTTATTTGTGCGTCAGGGGAGAAAATAAGAAAATATTTCCATACCAACACAGGCCTACCGGGAGAGCCTAGCTGGACCACATTACTAATGAAGATGTATTAAGACGCATAAATGAGTCAAGAGAACTAATAATATATATATATATATATATCATAGAAAGCTGCATACTTTGAACACATTCTCCACAATGAAAAATGTGATATTTTACCATTAATTATATATATGAAGATAGAAGGTAGCAAAGGCGTATATAGAAAGAGATTATCTTGGCTGTGTAACGTCAGAATACCTCACCTGGTTTAATTTTATAAATGTTGGTGATCTTATACAGGATAAATCAACATACTGCAACACGGACGCCAACCTTTGATTATTAAAGGAGTCTTGATAATAATGTGGGGCTATATTTTTTTGTATGCGCTATGATGCCAAACCGTGTGCGCGCTCACACCCGCACACATTACAGGGAACATTATTCATTACTACAATATTACGAAAGAGCAAGTCAAGAGCAGTACTCTTTAGGCTGTTGTTTACATTTAGACTCGAACCCAGAACCTTAATTCGTAATATTCCTGGTTTGAGTTCCTATGGTACCTTATTTGATTTGTTATAGTCAGGACAGAACGAAGAAGTATCGAGATATGGAAGACTCTCGTCATGGGGCTTTTACATATAGAAAGATCTCAATTAAGGTATCTTGGACACGTTTTGCGAATGTCAGAGGAATGATTATAAAAATGTTTATTTTTGTTAACTCAGGAAGAAAGGCAGTCGGCGAGTCGCTCAGGACTAAATCTGTAGGAAGAAAGATTGGGTTTTAATTGATCAACAAGTACCGAAATACTTTAGGGCCTTAACCCAGCTAGGATAAAGGGACGAAAATGATGTTGATTGATACAAATAAATTATTAAAAATGCTGAATTTTTAACTTAATACGAATACGAATGGTTCGATGCAGTGTGTTCTCGATATTTTCTTCCGGAATGGAAGCGTGGATACTTACCGAAGAAATAATAAGGCGACTTGAAGCATTTGAGATGTGGATCTACAGAAGAATGCTCAAAATAAGCTGAATGGATTGAGTTATGAATGAAGATGTCATGGTTCGGATGGAATAAAGAAAAATAAGTATTTAGAATAATAAAAAATCGAAAACTTCAATATTTTGGATACGTAATGAGACATTTGTAGAAGTACGAGATCTTGCATCTCATAATGCAGGGAAAGATTGCTGGAAGTCGGGGCCCTGGAAAAAGGAAAATATGGCAATTGAGGGGACCAGCCGCTAACCCAGGACCGTTTATAAGCTCCTAAAAGCTCCTATATCATCGCCAGGTTGACATTATTTTATGCTAGACAGGGACCGAGCAATGCAGCTCAGCGCATAAGTATCCAAGCAACGACGCACGGCCGCCAGCGAGTGCATCCCTCATTAAATATGCAATGCACGGAATAAAAAGAATACAGTAATAACACACAAAGTAATGACAGAGGGGAAATACAAATATTAACACCATGGCTGAAGAACCTTAGACAATGGTTTGGCCAGTCTACTGTAGAGCTTTTTCCGGCTGCAGTAAACAGGGTTCAAGAAGAAGAACAATTTTTATGTAGATTTTGGAAAACGCTTTAGGCATCTACTTTGAGTCACAGTTGAACTTGGATTTAAAGCAACGCAAGTGTTTTTCTGAGTTGAAAGTAACCTCTCTCGCCGACCAGACAATGGTAACAAACAAAAAATGTAACTCTTCACCGTTCTCTCCGCCCCTCCCTTCCTCCCTCCCGCCGCGAAGCCTCCCACGGACGAGTAGAACTGGTTACCCAAATGCTTTATTCATCAGTCAACTCTCAATTGATCCACCCCTGAATGGGCGGTTCGACCCATTCACAAAGTCCAGCGACTGGTCGATTAATGTCACGCAATAATAATTGCAGTCTGCCAGTCAACGTCAATTTAGGAGCAACTTCGTGGATGTTGATTTGTGAGACTGGTCTCGGAATTGTTTGAGAGTGATACTCGTCGGAAACCAATGAAAAATAATAACTTGAGGAATTGAACCATTAACAGGGTAGTATCATGAAGAAGGTAGTACCGTAAACTGGGGTGAATAGTGACTTTGGGGGGAATAAGGACAATCTTATTACGCCACTTTGGCTTCAGTTTTGGACTTCAAATATTTTATGTTAAAAAGATTGACATTTTTTTTAGCTACTACCGTGGTGCCACATAATAATATTTTGAATTATTATATTATTATAATATATCAGGTTAACTGACAAAATTTTACACCGCAAAACTATGCTTGTAAAACTATTAAACAATTAGGTTTTCTTCCATTCTGCAATAAATAGATATAAGTATTATTAAATTAAATTATATAATATTCGTACCAGAAATATCTGACACTAAAAATTGGAAAATATATCTTTAAATCAAAAAAGCTCACATCACATATCCACCTTATTCGTATATTTTAAAGGAAATTGACACTTCACTCCTATGTAATGTATCGGTTTCTATTTAAATTTACCTACCCGTGACACGCAGAAGGTTATTTATTACCTATAAGATCTCTATATAATGTGAGAGTACTAGTTGCAATATCAGCAACCTCCATATTTATATATTTGTAGAAAAACTGGTAGGTGCACGAAGAACGATATATTTATTAGTGCACTTCTTATTATGAATGATAAATCCTATAACTTTATTACTTACCATCACGCCGTTTCCTTGCGGAGGTAAGCAGTGAGGATAAAGCGCCACACTCTTCTGTCCTGACACACAATTCTCGCCACATCCAAATTCATACATCTTCTTATACAAGCTCGCTTGCTTATTGTGGCTTCTAGCAGAACCATCCTTCTGTATCTGGTTTACCGGGTCATGCCAAATCTTTCGCGGACGTCCTCTATTTCTGGTGCCATCATTCTCTCCTCATTCATCCCTTCCATATGACCAAAACTTTATTAATCTTACTTTATCATTAGATCAGCTTTACATTCTTTCCTTATTTCTTAATTTTTTACTCTGTCATAAATGGATTTGCCACATTTATGCCTAAGTGATCTCATTTCCACTGCATTCAGTCCACTTTCGTTCCTCTTCTGCCAGCTCCAGGCCTCACTTCCATATCAGGATTCCATTGTGAACCGCTAGTATTACCTCGGTTGACAAGTTCTCATTAGCTATAATTCCATTCAAGCGCCGTTCACTTTATTCCCTGCAATCATCCTCCTTTGATATATTTCTGTTTTTCCGTTTCTCTCGTACATAATTCCCAAATACAAAAACTCATCTACTTGTTCCAAACATTCATTACCTACAAGTATTTTGCACGTTGTCTTGCTTTCCTTCTTCTTGAATACCATCACTTTCGACATAATCTGGTTTAAAATACAAAATAAATAAAAAATAAACACCTTCTTCCAAAAACGAGCTAATTCCCATATCTGTGTCCATTTTAATTTCAGAGTAGAGGAAATTGCTATTGGTTGAATCCTAATATAAATGGCGGCTGGCAAGAGCAACTGACACCGATTTTGAATGACCAATTTATTATATATCAAACAGAGCAAAGTTCATTAATTGTCCAACGTTGCTGGTTTTGCAATTAGTACTGTCATGTGTTAAAACAATATCATTTTGACTGCATAAATGTACATCAGAAGTTTTATTCACAAATCGCTAGTCATGTCGATAATTGAGTGAATTTCAATAAAGCTGAAAAGATAATATTATATATAAAATCATTTCCAGCTCATCTTGCATTACTAATAATAATTCTGTATATAATGTAGGTTCAATAGATTAAAAAGCTTAATAATAAAATATAATTCAGCCTTAAAAATGTTGAAGTCGTTTACACTTATTATGTTTTATTTCTTTGTTATGTAAAGCTGTCCAGTTACATAAGCTCTTTCTCCGAAGGTTTTCTCGCATCCTCCGGTCCATTTAATATTTCTTTTACATCTTTGATTTTGATTTGCGGCTTTTACTGCTCATTGTTCTTAGGGATTCAATTTCTGTCGGCTCTCTTGTTCTGGATATTACGTATTCTTACAAAAGCTAATTTATATGATTGCAATGCATTTCTTTTTACTCATTTCAACAATGTAATTTAAGTTTTCGGAATAATCCATAAAAGTAGCAAACCACAAGATTATTTATTATTAATATCGGACATCAATATTGGTGCGACTGCGGTTGTTTTAATACAACTTCTGTGTCAGCAGACTTTCTTTTGGACCGGCCAGAATAATTGTGAGATGATCAATTTTCATCACGTCTTGCTTGATCTGCGGGATCGTGACTAAAGCGCGTAATAATTTCTCTAAAAACGTACGCATTTCAATCCAATCTCTAATTTGTATTGTGCCGTACTTAGCCGGTCTGATCTTCCGAGCGTGACGACTCGGTTTACATATTTAAATGTGACTATCATAAAGCAATCGGCTTTCGCTGATATCGGCGTTCAGCTGCGGTAGGTTTAATAGCCTTCAAAAAACATCACGCATACACAAAATTTTAGATTTATTTTATTACATACATACAACGTTCTTTGCTACTTCACATCTATTGGGGGTCGGCTCTCCTTACCAGTAGATACCAGGAATGTGTTAAATTATGAAACATCACGTCCTGAATATGAAGGTCATCCTGCAACTCTTTTACCATGTTGGTCCACCAAGTTGCTGGGTGGTGGTGCTTTATCTTCTGGTTTCTGTCATAATACAAAGCCTTTTTGATAACGTCTTGATTATTTAAGCTTGTCTATGATGGGCTGCTACGAAGCTGCCTCCGACATATGATATTTGTATCTTATATGGTCCAGTCTTATAACACCTTCGGCCCAGCGTAGAATATATTATATACAATATACATAATGTTACGACTTGAAAATAATATAATGTAATGTTACAAAACTTGAGACAAGTCACTTTTTCTCCTTCAATTATATTGAATAAAAATATATTAAGCTTTATACCCTGAATTTAGGAATACGTAATTAAATAAAATGCAATTTAAGATACACATTATTTAATAAAGTCTGAAAATCCAATCCTGGGATCCTGACTCAGCCTGCAGTATTTATGAATCCCTGGATTAGTTCGTTTAATCCTGAAACGTTTGAGATTAATATTCTGCACTATTTTCGGGGCACCAATATTAGATCAAGACTAAATGAGGCACGTAGAAAAAAAAGGTAGTGTTCACCAATTGTTTTTTAATCGTCGATTTGAAATTAAAAGAAACATTAAAAAACACACATTAATAGGATCGAAATAAATATTATTTAGTAAGAAATTATTGTGTTTTTGAAATAAAACTTGATTTTAAATAGTAGCTGAAGCTTTAAAGCATGTATTAAATATAATATAGTATTTAAAATTATTTGTTTTTACTAACACAAAGTGTTGTAAAAACATCGAAAATTGATCGTATGTACTGCAAATTGAATGCAATGTATTGTATGCAATGTACTGCAAATTGAATGAATCAATTTTTAATATTTTGCCAATTTGGTTCAATGCCAATTTGTTTCCGTAGTTTTGAATTCAAGATTATAAGAACATATATTTCGTATATGCAAGAACTTTCTATATGAAGGCAATTTTATGGCACGCGGAAAATAAATTTAATGGTCGCGGTCTTTCTTATAATACTTGTAATTTCTTAATAATGGCAAATAACATTTATTTTATTAGTTTTAAATTAGTGTAAAGATACTATCTAAGTAATAGTTAAATCTAGTGTATAACTTCTGGTATAAATAAATAATAAAAACCCACATTTTCGTAAAAAAAAGCCGAAATATGAATTATTTTTGAAAGTGAAGTCTTAAATGAATATGTCTATACCGCATGTTCAATACAAATCATTGACCGCAGCCGAGAAAGCATCGGGTATTTAAGAAGTTGAAAAAGGTCAAGAAAATAAATCGTAGAAATGTAATTTTTGGAGGGTGGTTGTTAAAACTCGACAAAAAGTTTCGCCAGCAAAAACGAAAAGTTTTAATATTAATCGACAACTGCACAGTGTACAACAATATCTCGAAATTAGAAGCAATTGAAGTTATTTTCTTTCCTCCAAATATGACGACAGTTTTATACAGTCGATGGATCAAGGGATAATAAAAAATTTCAAACATATTACTTTGTAATGTTTTAACAATCTCATGTTGAATAAATATTTAGTAATATGTATGTGCTTGTGTTTTCTTAACAATCCTAATTACTTTTGTCTTATTTCGATTTTTTTAATAATTCGATTTATTCTGGTGGTCTATGATATCTATGTTTCACTGTAATATAAGTCAGTATATTATAAGATTCATATTATTAATAATTTATTCAAAGAAGTCACTTTTGAGATGGATGCGTATTGCCATTTTTGTTTCCCACATTTGGATATTGCCAGATTTGTTTCAATAACATTAGGACACTCCCGGCTTTGATGTAAATACTCGTAGTTTGACGCAGCGTCTCTCACGAATACGACGGCCATTTGGAAATTAAGAATTTGTAGCATCCTGATTGGTCCATTCGAAAACTGCGATTTCTATTTTGGAAAAAGGTAAACATTATCATGTTTGTTACAAAAACAAATCTGATATATACAAAATTCACGGGTTTAAGAAGGTTATGTTGCCAACAGATTCTTTACCGAAAAATAAATTGTTTTCTCTACAAAACTGCACATATAACTTAATTTAGCCATTTTGTGAACACTACCGATATTATTAAGAACACATTCTTATTGCGAAGTTGTAAAAATTATTTTTATTAAATTTGCACCTTCTCCGGATTGGAAAGAGATCCAGGTTTGAATCCCGGTAGTAACAATAATATATTTTTCGATAAAAATTATAATTATATATGTATACCTTTCTAATTAATACATTTAATTAGTATTTTAAAAAACTACCGATATTGTTTTTGCATGCCTCAAATGATGAAACACAAGATGTTTTGCTATGGCTTTATATTATTCATAAAAATAAATATTACCTAAAAATAAATTATATTTGTTGGGCTCGGGATTGGACGATGATCATGACTCATGACTGAAACTCTGCCTGCTCAGAAAAGATAAAATGAAAAGCGTAGCTGTCTTTGTCTGTCTCGAGCAGAGGATATTCGCGAGGGATGCTATTGTGTTCAGCGGTACTCGACTATCGCGACAGCTGCCAGAGATGGTAGAACCCGGTCAAGTATTGTAAAATGTTGATATCTCGCGTATGACAAGTCGTGCAAATTTTACTAAATTCCAAATATACGGGATCCAAATGTGTGTCTAAGATCTCTCTGGTCACGTTTCTGATGCCGCGATTGTCACCGCGTTACACGCCAGTACAAAATATATATTATATTCAGATAGTACGTTTACTAGTGTCGTCAATATAGTAAATAAACCAAAAAGTACCTAAAAAGTAGACCAAAAAAATTCACACTCATCGACGATGAGAATATCCGCTCGAGTATGTCGACTCGCGCATAAAACCGGCCATACACGCAACGATATACCTGTTCAGGTAAACTTGCCAAGTATACTAAAGCTCAACTTTGACCATACACGTAGCGGCCAACCTGTGACAATCTCTCAGCCAATCGTGGCATCGGTACAGCGCATCTACGACGATGCGGTAGCGCTAGTAGGTATTCTCTTCATCTACGAAAGAAATAAAAATATATAAATAGCTATGTCAATTTGATATATATTTTTATTTCTATCGTGGTAATCTTGCTTTTCACGAGCCATAGATAAGGCTCAGATTTATACAATTCAATAAAATATTCCACAATTTCGCTGCACTTGCGAGACGCCATTTTTTCGAACTACGCAACGCGACCTTTCCTCTAGCGGTGGACGGGACAACTGAGACCAGCGCCTTGGAGTAACACACACGCTCAGGTTTGCTTGAAGTTAGCACTAACCCGCAGGTATAGAATATGAAATTTCAATTGTTGTCAGGTCGTCTGTACAGGTCCGGTTGCCTGTATTGCCACTTAATACGTGCGAAAGCAATATAAAGCCAGCCATTCACTTATCTGTATACCTGTTCAGGTAAACATAATAAGTTAAGTTAGGGAGACATGCCAGTTTTGTCACATATACCTGAATAGGTATACTTGTCACGTATACCATTGCGTGCATGGCCGGCTTAACGCGCTAGTGCACGTGGACGTGGACAGCCCAATAGTTGTGGGCACGAGTACATCGGAATCGCGCGAGTCAAATCGCGTTATTTCAACACACTTTTAAGGTAACACTCACATTAGTAACCCGTATCAGTGACGTAGTCACCACAGCGACACGTTCCTAGCGTGTAACGTTTTATGGGAGGTGGAAAAAGCGAGGTGGAGCGATACCAGATAAGCTGGTTCAAGGTCAGAGACGAATGACGTAACTGTGTTCGACTACAATTTTTGATTCCATTCGGTTTTACTTCTGTCTGTGATATAATTTATATATCTAGGCGGTCGCAAGTGCTAAAATAAAGTTTTAAAGTTTTTTGAACTGGATTTTTTTCCACATTATTTAAATTCCACAAACTTTTTTATAACCAAAGTCTTAGTAAAAATAGTTTTATGTTTTAACATTGAAAAAACGATCGTGATGAACAGAAAGACGTTTTTCAAAAATAGATTAAAATTAAGAATTAAATAATATTTATCGACCTTCATAATATTCGTATCAAAAAATTGACTTATCCAATTTTCAAATTTTTGACAATGTATATGAAAATACCTTTAGAATAAAAAGGTCAAACACTCGCATTTCAAATTAAATTGTCACTTCATGTAATGTATATTCATTTCCCCACGTCTGAAACAGGTACAGAAAAAAATGTTATTTTATATTAAAAATTAATAATATTATAAAATTGATTGTGAGAACTGTTACTATGGACATGCGTGTATGCGTGTGTGTTAGATGAGTGGTGGGGGACAATGGTTATAAGAGGCCGTCACAGGGGGAACGAGCCTCTTTTCCATCGCCACTTCTCAATAGTTATTAATCTATCACTTAGTTATATAATTGTCAACTACTGTTAATACTATTTATTACATAATTAAGTATAATTATTACAATTGGACACTTAGTTGTTATTACAAGGATTCAACCCAAGCGACTCGAATGTACGAAGAGAGGATAGAACCTCAAGGGAATCTGGTGGTACTTGCAAAGTCACCACAATAATATACGAATATATGCTAGGAATAACCAGTCAACATTGACGGAAAATTATTAGAGAATTGTGACATGATTGAACTGACAGCAGATCTTTTTTGTCAACATATCATAGTTCTGGAACAACAAGAGATCATCTGACATTTACATCAGTCTGACATATTGAACTTTCATGTTGTAAAAATTATTTATTTTTCATTTCTTTGCCGGTGTTTGGTTCATCAACCATGGGTGATTGCAAAAATATTTTCTTGTTTTAAAGAGAAAATTATTATCGGAATTTTGATATAACAAGTCAATAATATCTTGTTATAAAGGCACAGTATGTTTGTTTTTCGTTGCTATGCTATACAGATGGATGGATATAAGACAGTTATTATAATAATATGGTAATTATGAGAATACCAACACGTTTTTGAAAGCGCATCAACGTCAGTTGATGCCATGAAGTTAAACGATGTACTCGTTGAAATTGAATAATAATACTCGTAAAAGCGAGTATCAGTGACGTCACTAATAACGTCGTAACGCCCCTATCATTAATCAAGAGTCTTTCTTACTCTTCCTGCATTCCGTTTTGATCTCGGATCATCCTGCACAGGAGGCTGTAACCCTAGACGCGGGTCGCCGGTTGGCAGCCTCGCCCGTGTGGCGCGTTGACCCCCAGCGGCTTCCCATTGTGCTCTTTAGTTATCGCGTTTCACACAATTTCCTCCACACGCGGAGCTGGAAGTCACCAGTCACCAGTCACTCGCAATGCAGATAGACGATCAGTCACCCGCCAGGCCCGGCTTCTCCCGGAGCTATCGTCAGGGGCGAAAGTTCTGTCAACGGATAGCCGAGAGCGAGAGATATCGGACGGCACTATAATTAATTAACTTGGTTGCATTTCATATTCAGCTGTAGGAACAAGTAAAATCGATTAAAAACTTGCTATTCATTTGGTTCTTAAAATAAAAGTATAATTGAGTGGTATAAAATAATAATTAATCTAAAACCATCTTATGAGATAATCATAATATGTCTTTACAGCATTATACTGATGTGCTTGTAATCTAGTGGTTGGGGGTTCGAGGCCATCAAGTTAGACATATTTTCATAGCATAAGCGTTTAGCTCAGTTTGAGAATAGTAAGAATATTATTGAATTATTTTAATAACCTACAACTGACGTCTATTTATATATACAGAACTCAGTACTGACTGTATTGTTTATATTAGAACATATTCAAAAATACTTATGTATGGACTATATTAAGAATAAATAAGTAACTGTGGAAGTCAATTATCATAAAAAAAAAACCCACATTCAATTTATGATGGAAACTCGCCAGCAGAGACCTTAAATGTATGGAAGAAGAGAAATTAATGTAGGCAATGCAATGGAGTCGAGTAGGCCTTACGTGCGGTAAATACATTTTTAAAAATATAGAAATAAAACAAATTACCAGATAATTTTAAACTGATTTTAGCGCAGCGAAGAGGATTAAGCAAGAGTCACTTCGGAGGTTTGGTCATGTGGAATTGATGAACGAGAGAATGATAAGAAGAATAAAAAAAGATTGAGAATATTCACGTAAATAATTGGAAAATGGTTTTGTTAGAAGCCTCAACAATCGAACGACTGTGGCACTCTATCCTCTCTGCCTATTCCCACAGGGATAATAAGTGATGTCAAGTTAGTTAGTTAAAACAAAAAATGTTTAGTTAAATCTCTAACAGGGTGTTCTAGTTTTTTCAATCATCAATTATTACATACAACGGAAGGAAATGTCTGAGATTTCCAACGAATGTAAATTGGCGCGGGGCATTGTTTACAAAAGGTTCACATTTCGTGAGTTCTTGAACCGTGCCCGGACGAGCGGCTTCCCCGCGGTGACTTCCGGCCAGAATTCATTCTTCCATCGCCGCGGCATGGCGACCTGTCGGCTTCTTGAGCCAGTCTTTGACCACACTCGGATTGTTCTCGGTATTCGGAACCGATAATGTCTCGCTTGTGAGCGGTTGGCGTTTGATTTTTTACCAGTCTATTCGTTGATTCATCGCTCGTCTTCTTCTGTTCTTAATTTTGATTGCACATTGTTTGTCACGTTTCTCTCGACACCGTTATATTTCAAAGAAGTAAAGGCCTGTTATAATATCTTTGATGAACAAAAAGTATATTTGAAAATAATCATACGAGAATTAATAATTTTAAACATCTTCAAAATACATTAGCAACGTAATTAAATCTGTTTGACGCGATAACCGCACACATTCGCGTGATACATTTGACAACAGATTTTGTTTGTTTTATGTTGCCGATCGACATGGACAGATGGTCGGACATAAATATGATTATAGGATTAAAAATTTTTTGAACACGTGTACATATCAAATTTTACATATGGTAGATATACAACTCATAAAAGTTATTCAATATAAGCACATTAATATGTTATTAATACAAGTAAAAGTGATCAAAACGGTTCAATAAACGAACAAAGAAAATTAACGTAAATGCACAAGAGACAGATACATAAAAATATTTAATAAAAGTACAAAGAACATTAATGTAAGTGCACAGGCAAGAGATACACAAAAAATATTCAAAAAACGAACAAAGAACATTTATGTAAATGCATAAGAGAAAGAGACTACAATTCTTCAATACAATAATTATAAATGCACAAGATAAAAACAGATACAAAATATTGAATAAAAGAACACACCAACAAATGTTGGGCTACACCAATAAAATATAGATACATGACGTATTAGAATATAAGCGCTCGGAAAAAATGTGAATCTTGCGACAATTTATTCAATATTGACAGATTAAATCTACGTGAAATTTGAAAGGATTATTATTTAACGACACGGTATACCGACGTGTTATATTCAGGCCAGCCCGGTCGGCCATCGCCCTGGCGCGCGGGTCAAGGTTCGAGTCTCGGAGACGCGATCGGCGAATCGGCGAACCGATCATATGGTGCGAGCACAGATGCTGTGAACTGATATTGCTCGTATTCCCAGCCACCAGCCAGCCCTTCTCACATTTTACTTCGATAATCGATTTAAATATATTTACTTCAATTATTTTAAAATCTGGGCGATAGATTGCACTTTGATAATGTTACGTATAGTACACAAATTAATAACTAATTAGTATATTAATTACAAAATATTCATAGTGTCTCAGAGATAAGCCTACATTTAGGGGACATCATTAGCAATTCATTGGGGTCAAATAGCTTATCGAAAATTAACGGTTTAGAAGTTATTCAAACTTCGGCAAAAAACGTTAAATAGACTTTTTTTAATTAGCCATAAACAAAAATCTGGTAGTTTAAGTAGTAGTCAAATTTCATCACGATAAGTTGAATATTTATGACAGGGCGCTCATTTGTACAGATACAGGTTACAAAATTCTCGACAGTTTTCGACATAATCTCCTTTTAACTCATTAATGTTTATTATAACATGTTAGTTTGTAAAAGTATCTGCGTGCACTTGTAGTAGATTAGGTAGTTATGGAAATGAAAAAAAAAATTACACTTGTTTCAGAGATACTGATCGGCTTTTACGCCATTCTTATAGGCCTATTCGTCCAACTCTTCAAAATAGGCAATTCCTTCGGAAACTAAAGCGTATTTTATACCAGCATGAGACTTTTTCTGGTTCGGAAGCAAACTAAAGTCCTACGTGGTTAAGTGATTCCTCAATTGATGAATTTTAGCCATCGCAAAAATATACTTATAATCAGGTGCATTATCCTGATAATAGAGTTTTTTGCTAACTTTCTGGTGGAGCTGGCTAATAAAATTGGCGCAGTTCTCTTTATTTATCGTTTTGACCAAAATAATATATTTCGTATACCAACAAATTGACGCGATTACCTTTTTGACCGACGGAACGGATTTAGTCTTCTTCGAAGCTGGTTCGCCTCTCTTTGTCTACTGCTTTGATTGTTGTTTTCTGCTAGTACATAAAATATAGATAAATTGCGACTATCACAGCGGATTCTTTGTGGTTCCCGGCATCTTGTCTAATTTATAATTGACTTATAGTGTATCTTTTTAACAGTCTTATCGACACATATTGGATTCATTCTCAAACCCACTCGGTGAAACTTTCTTCGTTCTTTTGTATGTCTTTTTCGATTATACATGTGTTCTTAGTTGTTTTCAATATATTCTACTACTTGTATATGTATCGATACTTAGATTAGATTAGAGGTTTATATTTCAGATAACAGAGTACAAAGAATATCCAATGTTTGAGTCTTTACCGTACAGAAATAATTTTTTGTTACTTTGAAGGAATTTCCCTCGATTATAGCGTCTGTCTAACAGTACTGCTACCACTTACGGGTAAACACTTGGCACATCATGAAACAAAAATTAACCGAAATGTGGTCTCTATGCTGTAAATACAACCATGAAGTGTGCAACAACAGCGAGAATAATTCATTTTAAATTACCATGTGTATTTATGTATCAAATATGGTGGACTAATTTAGTATTAAAAATAATAGAATTTGTGATATTTTGACGTTTTAGCTAAGCAGTTTAGACAAGACGTATGTAGCTGCATAGCTTTCTACTCATCCAATCGTACTGTTATCAATCAGAAAATGTTTCGGAAGAATTTATTAATTTACTTCGTCGTATATATTCGCAGGCCAATAGTTTGAAAACTATTAAGGTCGTTTAGAGTTCTAAACAATACAACATTAGGTCTCATCCACAAGGAATAAGAAATGAAGACAATCGCAGTAAGCCAAAGAAAAATATGTAATTCACCGAATAACAAAGCTGAATCGGTAAGCGGGTTTAATATTTTTGGAGTAGAAAGTGCTAGAATATAGGCACAGTAGGTTGTCTCGTAGTTCGCTGGGCAAATGAAATAAGAAATTTCACAGTAAGAAGCAGGATGAGATCAGAACATGACAACAAAATGACAGTCATTAAAATTGGATAGATTTGGACTTAAGCAGATGAAGAAGAGAGAAGAAATAGGTCACCATTAAATAGTGGGGACCAGAATAATTGCGTATTGAACGAATTTACATATTAAACATCATTTTTTCTCCTTACAAAACCCACCATCTCTGCATTAGACCAAAGATATCAAAATGACGTTAATACATTTTTAAGATTGCAAGTAATACTTGATATTTCACCAATACCAACTGGAATCTATAAACCACATATCAATCTGATTCTGATATTTTAATGATTTTTTGTATCTTTCATTTTTTAATAATTATTTTATCACTTTTTTGTATTAGTTTTATATAAAAATATGGATAGGTAATTAAAAAATATATTTTCGATGATTTTGGTAGCAATGTAAATACTTCGTTCATTGAACTGTTTGCTACACTAGTTTCAAACGAAAAAATACTGAAAAATTAGCAGACTCGATAGAATGATCACTGGCCGGTCTCAACTTATTATGGTTATCGATGATTCGAACATTTTGATCTAATAACTGATAACATTTTGATCTGATAACATCTGATAACTAGAAATTTTCGATAATTCTTAACGACTGGTTGAATTTAGTGTGTTTTATATTTTTATAAAAATTTATAATATTCAGGTGTACATTAACAGGTAACACACTTCTCCATTGACATTTGTATTTTAGATATAACCATGTCAATATATTAACGATTACTATGACTTATAAACCATAACGTAACACAAAGTAAACTTTTGTGTTTAAACAATGGTTGCAAATACTTCTACACAATATTGGCAGCTTCAATACCAAGCACACGTGGTCTATTTATTGCTAGTGTTGAACCCGCACTTCCGGAGACTCGGCCCTTACCGTAATGTCTGTTGCTAGCTGACTTCTCACGACCGCCTCTGCCGAGTTCAGGTTATTGTAATGGCCGCTCATAAAGTATTTGTTTTCAATCAGCAACACCGACCGAGCGCCATTTTAATGGACTGCATGACCGTTTACATAACAGCAAAACGTGTTGTGAACGCGAGGGCGGTCTAGGTCACGGATACAGTTCAATAGATACCAATTTTGTAAGCCACTGGACCACAATTCGCGAGGGTCAAACATTTGATCTTTAAACGATGAATCAGAAAGACGGTTTGCAAATCCTAGGATAGGTACTGTTCTTTATGTTATGTGCTAGCGCTAATCGAATTTTACTATTTTGGATTCAAATGTGGCGTATTAAATTAGATGTCTTTATTTCCAGTAAGAAAAAACAAATTATTAGTAAAATGATACATGCTATATACTTATGTGCACCTAGAGCTATCTTAAATAAACATGAAGGATTTAGTGATCTTAAAAAAATGAAATAATATGGATAGATAAACAAAATTATCTTATACTTTTAAAATTAGCAATAGTAACTTTGTGGTTAAAATTCATGTTTTTTTATTTATTATCTATGTTTTATTAACCACTAAATTGAGTTCGAAAAATACCATTTTCTTCATCAGGATGTCATAACTAACTTAATAATAAGTTAGTTATGTCATCCTGAAGAAGAAAATTGTATTTTTTGAACCGGTAGATGTATTTAAACTCAATTTAGTGGTTAATAAAACAAAGATAATAAATAAAAAAATAAAATTATCTTAAAATGTCAAGTGAATATGATACTTTGTGTAAAACCGTTTTGTACTGCAATGTTAAAATGATCATTTAACCGTATCCAAGAATTATTGACGGCAGATTTTAAAAGACTGCAGATAGATATTTTCGTATTATAATGTAAATGCATTGAATATATTATAAAGATGAAAACAACCCCTTTACGGCCCGGCGTCGAATATGTCAGTCGTAAAAAAACATTTCATCAAGGCCAGCGACGTATTAATCAGTCGAGAGGTAATTTATTTATATGTATTTTATAGCGACACCTACCAGAGATCTTACCAAATGGATCCAATGGATACAGTGGATGCAAACGTGAGCACAATATTAAAGGGTGTCCAGCGGAAAATTTTCAAGTTTAATATTATATAATAAAAAAAATCTACCGTATTATTCTCATATTGTATTTATACATAATTGAGTTTAACGATGCGAATTTTACATTTTATAAACAATATCGTCTAAATACCGTCCGTTTCTCTCAAGACACTTGCAATCGATCTGTTAAATATGCAAACATGCGAGAGCAAAGCGTTGGTTCAATGGCAGCAACATCAAGGCGGATATTTTCTTGTAGGGCCTGAATTGTTTGAGGATTGTTACCTCTCGACTTTAGGTATCCCCACAAAAAAAGTCGCACGGTGTAATTTATTGGGAAAAATTCCCCTCAGTTTCTCCGTTGAAACTCTAGATGTATGTGGAGTGGTCCCGTCTTGCTGAAATTGTGTTCTGCTGTTGAACCCGAGAAACAGCTGCAGTTGCGGTACTAAAAACTCGCTGGTTAAAAAAATAAGGGCCAATTATCCCTCGGGCAGAAATAGCACTCCACACTGTCGTTTTTGGACAATGCAAACGTTTTTGATGGCGTTCTCTCGGGTTATCGGGGCCCATCACTTACTCGTCGAATATTAAAGTGAGTACAAAAAGCGCGACGCGCACGAACCAATGAATCACCGCACTTTAAATATTGCTCAACCGCGAACGCGCGGTGTGCTCCCGACCAGTGACTCATTGCGACTGGAAAATCAGCAAATCACGCGCATTGAACAATACCCTTCCCACTTACCTTACCCTGATGGTTTATGAGGAATTACAATTTAATCTTGAAATTTTTTCGCTGGACACTATATAATAGATGTTATACACAGTTTTTATAATTCGAATAAAAAATTTCTAGAGTAATGTGTGATAAACAACGAATCGCATTATTAATTTACTGTATTCACTTAAAGTTCACAATAGGTACTTCACGTGATCAGGGGATTTGAATATTCATAAAATGTTTGTATTGATCTCACTTTCCCCTTCGTATTATCATTATCCGATGTATAATTTTATTGTGGCATTTCTCGGTAGTGCAGTACGTATGTAACTCTTGTAATTAAATGAAACTTTTCCATTGCGTCATTAAGCATTTCATTGTTGAGTCTTTCATACGTGTAGTCTGGTTGGAAGTTTGGATATTGCATTCTCCACATGCTTGTATTTGAATTATTGGCACTATAATGCATTCTCGCTTTTTCTGCCCTCATTAATGCTGTATTCTGTCATTGTTTCAATTATGTTGGTGCCTAATTTAGGGTATGTTGCCTTTCAGATCACTTGGGAAGTAATCATTCTAAATAAAAATTAAATGTATTAATTAGAAAGACATACATATAAAATCAATTTTATCGAAAAATATTGTTGTTGCTACCGGGATTCTAACCTGGATCTCTTACAATCCGGGGAACGTGCATTAACACATACACAATACACAGTACATTGAACCTATATGTTACACTTTTCTAATTAATACATCTATCGTTCCATTATTTGAAAGCCATCTACTTTATTTTTACGGAATCTCAAATACGTTTGAGTAATCCGATAAGAGACACCAGTATCATTTTTATTAAATTTTAGACACTTTGATACAACTTATATATTATTAAGGAGAACACATTCTTATTGTGAAGTTGTGATTATTCAGAACATAGGTTTCAGTATCTATATATATGAATACGATAGCTAGAGTTAGCAATATTTAAAGTATCGCTTTGCGCAATAGATAAAACTATTATTTTTTCTGTATTATCTATTCACTACTGCAGCAGCACTTCATTTTTGGCTAATGAAGAAGAAATACAATAATCATGCATCTGTACTGCAGAAAAATACATAGATCAGTACAATAATGAAACACCTTAATATGATGACCTTTAAACAGAAAATACATTTTATTTTTGAAATCCTCACTAAAAAAATATCAGCAAGATTTATAAGAAAAATTAAGGGAAACCAACATCGACCAGAAGTCTAGATTTAGTGAACGGGCATTTGCGGTGGCAGGCCCAAAAGCGTGGAACTCTTTGTCCTCCGTCATAAGAAACAATAAATGCATAAGAGACTAAAACCGCACCTTTTCAAAAAATCATTTCCATTAATGAAAATAATATTTTTTAATTTTAAAAACAAAAATAATGTAGGTCTATAAACAGTTTGTCTAAAGCGCTTTTGAGGTGAAAGTTTTTACGAAAATAGCGCTATACAAATTATCCAGAATTATTATTATCTTAAGCACGAACATCATAATATACAAGAGGAAGAGATCGAATGAGATTGCCATTCGGGAAGACGGCTAAATCTCAGAAATGAATGACGAAGATTTTCAATGAAATGCCAAATAATATAAGAAAGGAGGAAAAATTACATAAATTAAAAATTAAACTAAGCAAATTGATATTGTTTATAGATATATATGTACGAGTGTATATCCTTATGTATGCACTAGATTAAGAATAAATAAATAAATACATCAATAGCCAATTGTTTTCTGTCAGTGAAGTCATTCAGACAATCATTCTTAAACGTATGGTTCTTGAAGAATATCCAGAACAGAGACTTGCAAGCCAAGGTATGCAAGGCCAACATCTCAAAGGCATTAAGCATATTTCTTTATTCTCTTTTTTAGGTTCAAGTTTTAGCTTCATACAGGGCTAAAGAAGCTATGTCAGATCTCACTATTCGTTGTACACGGTGAATATTATGTTCCAGGCCGATATTGTTTTTAAATAACTAAATGAAAATATATAATTATTTAATTAAAATTTTATTTATTTATTACATTATTTATTTCAATTATGAATAAAATATGATATTGGCTAAGTGATTGCCTTTGGCAGCGGTGTGTTCTTTTAACTACTTCGCGCACGTTCACTTCGCCTGTTATTTCAGCAATTTCATTTTGAATATGAAAATTATTATTGGCTTATTGACGTAGACCTTTTCTTTCAAGTAACCTCACAGAAAATAGTAGGGAGCCGTCAAAATAGGTGATCGAGGCGGTCAGATGATATCACCACTTTTTGACATTATGCGGCCGGGAAAAATTTCAAGTGTAGCTCGGGTTGTGTATGAGGTGGCACCGTCTTGTTAAAACCACTCAATTGACTCAATTCGGCCACCGAGAAGATTTTCAATATGTGACGATAGCGATCACCATTAATGGTTACAGTATTGCCATTATTTAGAGACTTCAACACGTTTTTGAGGTGTAAGATCCTTCATAATAAATTATAATCACTTACTTTCTACAAATATTTAATACAATCTGACAAATATCTGCCAAACCAAAATGGCGGCCAAACAAAATCGGCCTGGAACATAATATTCACCCGTTAATAACAATTTGATGATGAAATTCGAATTTATCGAATTACAATAAAGATAATTTATTTTTCCTTTGAATTACATAAAATTTTATCGATTAAGATGTTTTGCCTGGAAGGCAGCGGTAATTGCGGCTCACTTTTCGAGATATTTTTTTTAGTACAGGGTATTTCATCAGCCGGAAGATAAACAACTCATCAACAGGAAATATTGCCATGTGCCTATAATTACAGCATTACAAACGTCTTAATTATGATATTCCGTAAATAATGATTTTGTAAACAATATAATTGCTTGAAGGTCGATAAGATTGATTACTTTAAGATAATCAATTCAAAAAAAATAATTATCTAATATATTTACATTATGTAGTATTTTAACTGTGTAGAAATGCGTAATAGAGAATAACAACGGATAAAAAAAAATGGAAAATATGTGGGGAGAGAACTTCATACAGAAATAGATAGAAAACGGTTGAAAATGATTATGAATAGTTTAACATAAACTTGTTACAATGGTTTTTCATTGTTCACAATTGCTACAATACATGAAGAAAATAGGATAAATGTATTACGGTCATCTTTGAATAGAGCACTTCCTCAAACTCTGCCACAGGTCTTCGTCTTGTACAGTTCTCATTCATGCTTCGGGTCGTCGCATTTCTGGCCGACTTCCGCTTCTATCGTTCGGTCATGGACACGATTGCAGAATCCTCCAGGTCCATTTCTCATCCATAATCTCGTTTCATTTTCAGCTTGATAATCATCTGGATGATCGGACGAAGAAGACTTTATAAATATATAAGTTTTAGTATCCGATAACAGCCAGCCTCCCCAAGAAGCTACGGAGTCATTTGAAGGGGCATATGAATATTTGTATTATGCATAAACATATGAATAAAATCACCCTGTGTATATGCGGAGTCCCCCAGACAACGGAGGGTATTTTGGAAGTCTACATAGTAACCCTAGAAACACTGTATATGAAGCTAACCTGTGGTACTAAGACTAACCTGCTTTTTCATAATCCAGGTTGTTGTGCAAAATGTAAATAGAGTTGTAGGCACTTAAGATAAATTGTATTGTTAATTTAGATTCATGACGTCATTCTAAAACGTTTTCAAAAACAATTTTTCATTTTTGTAATATTTTTTATAACTAAACAATTTCATTACTGATCCGCATCTGGAGATTGGAAATTTTGACAAAATAAAAATAATAAAAATCGGATTTCGAAATTCGGTCGAATTTCGAAAATTTTAATATTATTTTTATTAACTGATAATAAAAAACAGCCTTTTAAGATACTAAATTTATTATTATTTGTTGTATAAAAAAATAATTTTTATTTAAAAACTTAAAGTAAACGGTTTTTTTTGAGGATTAATTTTAATGGAAGACCAACTAGACGTCAATATAATAACACATTCATATGCATTGTGGTAATTTGCTAATAATATAAGTTTAAGAAGTCCCGTGTTTATACGTTATATTATCAGAACTACCGATGGTCCCAGTTAGTCCGGATAATCGAGGTTTTACTGTATATATCAAATAATGGTAATAAATTAAAACTGATCCAATTTACCTTATTAAGAAATATCGATAACTTAACAGAATAACTACAAACGACGACAAAACAAATCTCAATACTGATCCGCCAGTTTTCGGACATCTCTTTAATGCAGCCGCTATCTTTTATTTATCGGGTCGGCATCTTTTGTCTGTTTAAGTGCCGGAGTTATTTCTCTATATGGCTTTCTAGGAACGATCTTTTCGGAACATCCTTATTGTTCTGCGATTACCTACTCATTGTGTAACCGTTAGTCTGTAATTGTAACGATATTTTATTTTTATATATGTAGAATTTGGAATTCGCTATGAAACTTTCGGAATTCTAAATTATATTTATGATCACGAATTTCTAAATTCTCAACCGTTATTCCGTGATAGCAAAAAAATAACTAAGGGTTAAATCTTAGGATTAATTTAACCCTTAGCTGTAATTATCTATAGTGTATTTCATATTTACTCAATACATACGTACATTTATTGTTCAATGATTGTGAAATCTATCTTTATGTATGGAATTCGTGTAGTGAACAATTTAAATATGCTATCTGCTTTACGGGGTTTTAAAAGAAATTTCAAAAGAATAGCTCAAGTTATAACTTCTTCAAACAAGGGTCGAGAATATGATGAAATATTTGAACTATTTGGTGCTGAACGAACCAATATAAATAGCATTTCTTTATATTATAAAGGGTTCGCGTGAAGGTTTTAATTTTAGCAACCGGTTCGAACACTGAGCTTATCCCTTATTCACGCATTATTATTCCTTAACGTGGGTGATCCGAGCATTGTATCTAATATTGTGTTACAAACGTTAGGATTGCTCACATCAACGATAGGTCTCGCTAGCAGGAAACCTAGTAGGCTGTAGATTTATTTTGTTCTAGATATAACATTTCATATTTCAAATGAAAGTACTAACGTTCGACGATAATACGTTGATTTCAATCGGTTTGCAGTTAGGCCGACAATGGAAACGCAATCTAGTGAGTGTGTACGTACACAACATGTGCGTATATGTTAGGTTGGTACTGGTCAGTAATGATGGCTATTATGAGTCAGTATTGCCGGTTAGCCATTAAACTTTATAGCCATGGGAACCTTCGCCAGACACAGAAGACTCTTCCAGACTCATTGCAGAAAAAGAAAAATAAACGCCTTGGATCGAGTCAAGTTCTTCGTAGACTGGTACGTCCAAGTTCAGTGAGGTTATTTCACTGTTTCCTCCATATATAATGTGTGCGGAAAATGTACCGCGTATATCTTAGTTATAATTCTCGTTCCACTATACACCATTATTATTGTTATTGTTGGATTTTAGTTCATCCTGATCCTGAATCCTGAGAGAAGTGTGTTTTGTTGAGTGGATTTCGTATTGGATGGGTCATCAAAAGATGTGCTGCTAACATCTATTGCTTTTCATAAGAATGTTAGATTATTCGTGGTCGACTTTTTTGCTATCAATACTTATCTTAAAAGCCTTATCTATATTCGTTTGATTGAGGATGAGAGCTCGATACTGAGTCTTGAAATAAAGAGAAACAAAACAAAAATACTCAGTTGATCGTTTTGGCCAAATGCCGGGAACTAATGCTTTTGACGACTACAAAGATATTAATGATTTTATGTACGTGGAGCTGAGTCTCATGACATGGAAGGTGCTCGATACACGATGAGAACATGATCGATACCTTCGAGATGCGATGTTGACGACGCACCCAGCGCGTTCTATGAACATCAAAACGAACAAATGATTCAAATTCTTCAGAAATTCCGCATTAAGTAAAAAGAATCCTTTTGTACTTTGGGTATGTAAGGCGAGGTCGATCTCTAATAAAATGGACAGATCAAGTACTTAGGAGCTTAGCTACGTTAAACAATGGCCAAGATCTTATAAAGAGGAGACTACGAGCATGAGCACATTAACCGAGAGAGAGATCGCCATTTTCAAGATTTGCTGACGTACGCAAGTCTCATAAATCCCGTTGCGGATAAATAAAAAATAAAATAAAAAAACGAAAATTGATTTTCCCGCGCCTGCGCACGTGACTCCGCTCAGGCGATGCGCGCGCAACCGGTCCCTAACGGTACCCGCTCGGCCCGTTCGCGAGCGCGGGAAAGGTAAAACAAAATCGAAAAGAAAATATGGCGGGGGCTTTCGGAACGGCTTCCCCGAATTGTGAGCCGAGGCCGGATTATCCCTTGTACCTGCGTGATGTATTGCTCGCCATCGCCGACCGCCGCGACTTCTTTCTTTTTCCGTCCGTGTATCTTCTGGCCGGAGGTTTCCACCCAGCTGGTGGTTCAGGACGCGCGCTTCTTTGTATGTCCGATAATTTATTCAGCAAAAGAGAGAAACAAAATTGCGTGACGTTTGTATATATCAACGATGAAGGGAGAATTGAAGGAATACGAGAGAGATGAAGGCCGAGACAGAAATACAGACACCAGGATAATATGTCTTTTTACCGGGAACCGAACATTGCAACAAATATAGAGAGAAATTATTTAGATTATAGTGTTACCATTGATATTATACAATCATATATAATATATGTACTTCAATATATGTTATACATAGGATTATGTACTTTAGTTTAACCAACGTCTTTAGACAAAATGAATCCGTCGTTTGTACGACCCTACCATGTATTTATTTATAATTTTAGAGTACTATTAATAGTGTTTTTAAAGTTTACGTAAAATAATACCTTCTTACCCATATAAAAATCAATATAAAATATGTATGGACGTTTTTTAGAACACATTTATCACTGAACATGATTCTTTTATTGTTTGAAAATTCTTGACGTAATAACTAAACGAAATAATTATTTTTATTAAAGGTTAACGTAGGAAATAGTTCAGCTAATTGCTTTTTGTTTTTCTCAAATCAAAAACAATTTCATGCACCTCGAACGCAAAGATCGGCGATGAAATCAACAAGTTAAAAATAGTAAAATTCGCGAATTAGTAAAAGAAGAAGTAGACAATTTAATGATTTGCACGCAGTTGTAAGCCTTTCTAATGCTATTCTGTTAAAAAACAGCATAAGTAATGACTCCATACAAAACGGATCAACCGAAAAGAATTTTAAATTCAGTAAATAGTCAACTGTGTGACTTGAGTAATTAACTAGCTTAAAAGTAGACGATAGTAATGTGAATAGTTACAATGCGTCGATTGTAGCTCACTAGTGCTACGGCTGCAGCGGTGGGTTGTCGTGGTAATTTTTAGAACTAAGCCATTAAAGTTTCTACTGGTACACAGATGGTGCTAATTGTAATAAATCCGTAAATATACGTTCACGGTCCATATTATAGATTATTTAATTTATATTTATTTCCCAGAACTTTTAGTAATGCACAGCTTTAATAACAGATATTTTATTGCATGCCGTGGACCAATTGTATTAATAAGATTTTTTATATATTTCTATCAATATGGCAAGTAATAAATTTTCGCGTATAAATAACGATGATTGCGCACAGATGTTTATTGAGAAATTGTTGTAATAAGTGGATCTATCTATTTGCTTTTTGGGGGTTACCTTTAGGTGACAGTATTAAATGCATCAGCATTTAACATAACGTAGTAAATATTAAAGTATTTACTGTACAAAAATAGAAGACAGTACATTTAATTATCGCAGTCGACTCAAGACACTCAATCAACGCTATACGCAAACAGACGAATATCAAAAAGAAAAGGAAATATTATTGCAACATTACATTAATTCATAAAACGGTTAACAGGTCCCTACCGATAGGCACGCGGGATGTAAAATAAATTGAATGAGACAGGCGTTGTTAAATCCTGATATTTAATTTCACCGGGAGATAAATGAGGCAGCGAAATTTTAAATTCTTTCATCTCGTGCCAGCGCAGCACGCACACCTGGATCTGTCTACAATAAAACAATTATATGATGTATTTATATAGGAGTGATGTAGCGTTAAGATCAAATGTTTGCAGACCTGTGACTGTGTATAAAATTAATTAAACACTAATTAATAAGAATACGAAAAAGCAATAATCTATAATATTATAGCAATAACAAAAAAATATGATGATCTGAAAATACACAAAATTAAGAAACTGTGAAACTTATTTGTGAGTATATTTTACGCAGGATCCTAAAGAGTAACTACGCTAAATTTGGATCCTCCTATTTAATTTGAAATGGATGACACTTTTATGTAGAGAGGCCAGGTGGAGGGGGCATAGTGCCTACTCATTTGGTTATGATCGACCAAAGGATATAGGATTGGGTAGAGAACAGACGGATAGACAGATATTCAATTATATATACACATACGAGTATAGTTGTATTCACTAAACTAGCATTACTATTGTATATGACTACGTTTTTGTTTTATTTTATTTTAATTTTCAAAATACGGCATGACGCTGATGTGTGGACTAAAAACAAAAGTGTAAATCTTGGTGTAGGATGCATACAGTAAAGATATATGTCTAGGAAGTGCGTATATAATATAAGCCCACCAGTAATAAGCCTCACTTTTAGTTACGCGGGGGCGGCGTCTCTCTTCTCAACGGATAGACGCCCAAGTTTCGTAAGCGGATAGATACGCAAATGTGGATAGATGCCCCATTATTTTGTAATGTCGTATGTTACAATTTTTGTTTGAATCTAGGAAAACAGAAGAGCCATGGGGACTTTTACAAAGGCAGCTGATAAAATTCAACAGATTAATGGAGGCTAATGTTACGGCTAAAGGATTTAGCGTCATTTAATAGGTGACGTTTTGTCTTTATTTAAATACGTCTAGCCTCGATATTAATTATTACCGATATAACACTTTTTGTTATTATTTTCAACCTATATTTTATTATCTAGTTATTCAAACATTACAACGGTTGACAATAATAATTATTAACATAGAATCAATATATTAACTAATTTGATAAAGCGGTCATTAAAATTCTCTACAACTTTGTCAATGTTAATGCATTTCTTTAGCTTAACGATTTTAAGAAACTGATATTGATTTTAGAAAAAATTATTATAATTGAAAACAGGTTTAAGTTTATAATGTCCAACTGTTATTTGATCTGATATACAGGGTGTAACAGACTTACTCGACACCTGAAAAAAATTGTATTAGGGTTTATTTCCCGGAAAGTCGCGTAGTCGCTGTGTCGCCCGTGACGCAATTGTATGAACATATTGTGAGTATTCGTGTTTGAACTATTTCAAGCTGATAGTCATGCTCACTTTGAGAGACTTTCTAACCAAAAAAGAGATTACTCAAATGTATTATCTGATCCTTTTCACCGAACTTAACTCCCTGTGATTTTTGATTATTTCCAAAATTAAAAGCTGCACTCAAGGAACGAAGATTATATAATATTACTAATATCTAATAGAAAACGAGACAAAAGGTATGCATCTCATTCTAGAAAATGAGTTTCAGACCTTGTTTCAGAAATGGAAACGCCGTCTAAGTCAGTGTATATATGTATAAGGGGAGTACTTTGAAGGCGACAGTAGCCACAAGCACACAGTTTCACATGCATATTTTTAAGGGTGCATACCGGGAATTAAATTGTCACATTTCGTATGTTGACACAGTGAAAATTTTGCACTGTTGTGGAGATAATCAAGATTAAATTTTAAAGGAATATTTAATTAATATGGATAATATACTAATTAAATGTTTAATTAGAAAGATATGCACATAAAAACAAATTTTTAATATACATATTTTTTATACATTGAATATTGGACTTACTTTAAGTTTTACGTTTTAATCATATGTTATTTAATTGCATCTTGCTTTACTCTTTACATATACTATATATTATATCTTATATATTGAAAGATGTGTTTACGTAAAGTTTTACAAAGTATTTACCTGATCTAATGACATTTTGTTTAACCCTTTATTGCATTGCATTTTGTTTACTACTATACCTGAAGAAAACTGTCTGCTATAATACAGTAAAATACTAGTGTAGCAGGCAGGGTACCAAACAATATGTCTTACTTTGCTAAAATGTTTATCGAATTATAATATAACACACTGTACTGTACTAAGAATCAAATAAATAAATAATTATTATTTTTAATTTTATCGAAAAATATTGTTGTTGCGCTACCGGGATTCAAACCTGGATCTCTTTACAAACTGGGGAAGCTGCATTATCCAACTATACTAACTATGTTCTGAAAAATCACAATAAAAATGTGTTCTCCTTAATAATATATAACATATTGTTGAGATTCTCAGTCAGTCATACTATTTCATCAAAAACATAATTAAATTGTCTGATAACACATAAATAATGTTTTTTTTTAGACAGTTAGGATCCGTTTTCGCGTTTCTATTTAAAAAATACCGCTTATAATACTTTCCGTATAAATAATAATGCGGTCAATGTAAATGACAAGTCAACAAAAAAACTTGAATGTTCACAAATTTTTTATAATTAAATTAATATCTGAGCAGAAAACTTTTGATCCTAATATTGAATTGTATTCCAATACATTTTTTGAGCTTGTTCTGTATAAACGCTTTATATATAATCATAAATTATTAATTCATTTAATTTCCTTACGCACATCTAACTATTCGCCCGTCAGTTTATTTCGCATAACAACAGCAAACGAAATAATTACGAAAGAAATGTACCATAAAATAATAACGTACTTATTTCAATCAATCATTTTAAAAAGCAGACTTAGAATCTAACAATAGTCTTGATATATATGATAGATATGATTAATAATTGTTATGCAATTCACTTAATATTTATGTATTCATTGTTATTTAATGAATAATTTATATTTATTTTTTATAATTTGTTAATATATTATAATTATTATTTTATGTTTATTAATGTTGTGAATGTATAATTTCATACATTCACAATATTGTCTTGATGGTAATTAATATTATTATATTACAATTAAAAGAATTGTGTTATTTTTTATCTTTGAAAATAGTTATATTGTAAATTTTAATTAATTTAGTTATTTTTTGCTTTTTGGTCTGTTATGTTATATTGATTATTCAAATTAAGAGAAATGTAAAAGTAAAATATATATTTGTATAATTTTCTTAATAAATTACATTAATACTTTATATAAATTGAAATGCTACATTGTTTTTTTTTATTTTAGTTATATTTTTTTTGAATTTATCCTTCACTTGTATGTTTTTTACTTTCAAATATAAATGTTCTTCTTCGTGCTATGTTATGTAATGTATATAAAAATGAAAAGAAAAAAAAAGTCAATGTATGTTAATGTGTTAATTAAATTTCAAAAACCAAATACTTGCAGTAATATTAATAATATTCCCATGGTTATTTATTTATGTCAATTGTTTATATATTTAAAAAATTACATTATTTCATTTGTATGTACTTGTAATGGCTAGTTACGCTTAATTGGCGAAGGCCATAATAAAGAGAAAAAAATATACACTTAGTATGTTTCAATCATTTTATATAACAGATTTCGAATCTTCGATAAGTAGGTACCTACTTGCATAATTAAAAAATAATCATAATATTAAGAAATTTAAAACAAATATTAAATTAATTTTTAATCATTATTGTCGGGTTATTTCTAATATAAAAATAATACAATGGTCCGACTGTTGCGTGGAAACTGTGACGTCAATAATATGCAAGACTAATAGATGTTATTTTGTATAATTTCTATTCGGATCATAAAAATGTCTCGGTGGCTTTTTCTAACAATTTCTTAAAGAAAATGTCCTTGGGGTCTCGGTGTGTAAAAATAATAATCGACGGCGAGAAACCCGTTCGCCGGAAACCGGTTTGTCACACTCATTATTTGGATTGACTTAAAAAACCTCTAATTTATATATATTTTTTCTCTCCACCTCGGTTAACACACGTGTTGCGTGAACTTGACAAGAATGTTGTAAAACTTTTGGCCACTTTTTACAATGCACAATATTACATTATTTATTTATTATCGATTGAAAAAAAGATCTAATCACTAGCGATAATGACTAATGATAAAAAATTTTTTTTTTTAATTTACGCAAAATATTTGGTGGCCTACCTTCTGCTACGGAATTAAATTATTAACAACCTGTTTTATTGGTTGATTTCTGCTATTTTTGTCAAAAAACAAACTATTCAGAGGTCAAAGGCACTGCCTCAGCACCATAATTAATTTTTTAACCACTTTGTCGCCGAGATCTACGTATGCATGCTAAAAGTAGCAAACACGTTTTTTGTAATTATTATTAGTTTTAATGATTGCGGTAAATATTTATATATAATAGGTAAAAAAATTTACGATCCTTCGTCGGGCTTCACATCTCGGCTCAATATTGATACTAATAATTATTATTATTAATTATTTTTATTCTACTCTCCATCTTCTTCTTTCATTAAGTGAATCCACCCTTGAAGAGTGATTTGTGTCATTTAACATTAAACTATCATGGCGGCTGTTTCTGGTGGTGTGAATGAAACGCGCGGTTGGTGAAGACTTGTTTATTTGGCCATAGATAGAGAAGTAAGAATACACGAGATAGCGGAGCGTGAAATATGAAGAGTAGAGGAGCGAGTCGGTGGTGTTCTGTCTCCGTCACGGCGAAGCGGACTCTTTGCCGCAGCTTGCGTCCAGGTGTCGCTCGCGTCGTTCGTCGGGTGGGAGCGGCGATGCCGGCGGTAGTTTTGAATCACCGCTCCATCACTGTATTATATAGAGAACTATATTGTTATAGGGAATAGATTAAAATAAAACTTAATATTATTTTCGTTTAAAATTGTTGATATTACGAGCATCAGATGTGACGAGTGAAGATACAGACGGTGACACACGGCAGATGATTGACTGTCTATTTAATTTAACCTGAACATATGAGAAACTACTTGACAATGACCAATTGCCATTCTACAGATGTTTGATATATTTCTTTCAGAAGTTTTCGAGTGCGGGAAATATTTATATATAAATTTATTTTATTATTTTTATTAAAAAACTGTTTTCAATACGAATATAATGTGTGCATTTAACAACATAATAACAACAATAAAGATGTGCACCCCCCAAATAAGAAAGATCTTAAATTATGGGGTGGCTATCGGAATTTATATAAAACAAGATTAAAATCTATAGTAATGCAATGTGAAATAATAAGTATATTATTATTTGTTAACTTTGTTTTATTAACCACTTATTGAGTTTAAATACATCTACCGGTTTTGAAAAATACAATTTTCTTCTTCAGGATGTCAATACTAACTAAATACATATGTTGTTATTTCTTTACCAGAATCTATTTTGCATATAAACGGTGTATTAAATTATCGCTAATATTTTTGGTTAATTTGTTGACTACGTCAAAAGTACTCACTTTGTTACGAAAACCAAAATGATTAGTTGATACAACACTGCGTTTATGAAAAAAGCTTATTTTTCGAATATCTTAGCGAAATTAGACAGCAGGGATATGAGTCTATAATTTGTAATATATTCCTCAAGCCATTTCAAATAGATCGCGCAGTCACGCATTGTGCTTTGAAATTCTAGATGAACAACGCTAATTCTGAAAAGTCTGCTGCTCGAGTATAACATAGACATGTTGGGTGATTTTTAACATTGACGATTCCAGATTCGTGAAGAAAGAAACGATTGAATAATCCTCGAACGATTTGTTTGCGATACTGTTCGATCACGTCGCACCAGGCCGCCACGCACGTCGTGATGGAATGCCTAATTCCTCCAGTGTTCAGATGTTAATGCGCGTATTGTGCTAGAATTCCATTTGCTTTGACATCTGTCATATTAGTGCTCGCGCGTGAACTCTGGGCGCCCCAGACGGTGACGCTCTCGACAGTCTGGTCGTCTACGCCCGAATCACTCAACAGGACCGAGTGTGGCTTGTAAGGCTCATCACTCATCACTCATCACATCATGTGATGAAATATCGGGGAGAATATTTTGAGCACAACATTTTCGTGTGTCATTTTTCAACGTAATTAATTTTAATAATAATATTATTACTGTGAACCCCGATTTTACATGCCTCCGTTTCACGATTTCCCTCCATTTGCGCGTTATTTTTGCAGTACATTAAAAACCCTGTTTTACGTGTGTCTTTCCCGTAATTTACGTCTAAAATTTATTGAAATTCATTCAATCAGTTCGCTATTTGTGTATACACATTTTTCATTCTCATTCCTACGTAATTTTTACGTTTCGTTTTTTTTTATTAGTTTTAAAGAGCTGGAATCAGCAAGAAAATTACCTAAAAGATAGTATAGATAACAGTGATGGCTGGGAAATAATTTACGTAGACGTTGACTTCAATGTAATAACATCGGACGTAGTAGAAATTGACAGAAGAAGAACCTTCCTGTTCATCCCATAAATCTAGTTCCTACAATAGACGACGCCATGAGTCATATTGAAGGCATTAAAACTTATTTTATTAGTATTAGTAATGTACGACCAGAAACCTTAAATTTAATTTTTTAATATTGAAAGAACTATGTAATTAAAAAAAAACAAAAAAACATACATAAAAAAAAATTCTTTGATTTTGTCAATAAAAAATAAATTAAATATTTTTTTAGTAGCACCCAATTTACATTTTCCCTCTGTTTACATTTTTTTTGTTGGTTCCTTTAAAAACTTAAAATCGGGGTTTCACTGTATTAATCAAATCAATTTACTTATTACTACTTATTATACTTATTGTATTCCTGGTAAAAAGCTTTAAAATCTTACTTTGTAAACGTATGTAGAAGGCATCGCAGCTTAATCGATTCGAGTTTCGATTATGATTATATTTTTTAAATTTGTTTTATTTAATACGGATTATTATGAAAAATCATTAAATGAGATTTCATTAAAATTAATATAATTAATCAAAATTTTGTTTATACTGATGTACGTTCTTTAAGTTCTTTTTATTGTTTTATAAATTATGTAAGTCAGTCATGAAAGTCATGCATATATGTAGCGCCTAATTCCAAAACCCCCTGAAACGGAGCGTGGACTATAAATCAACAGGAATCAAAATAATACAGAAACAAATTTGATGCTGGAGAATAATTGAAAAGTAAATCTGGACAGAAATAATTAATACTATCGACAACGGGAGAGAAAATTGAACAATAAAATTAAAAATAAGAACTATTCCCAAGATCTGTCGGCTACTTTTCCCAAGATCTGTCAGCTACTATGAAGCACATGGACAGATATAAAGTACTACATAGAAATAAAGAATAATATTTTTAAATACGAGATAATATATATGTGAAAGATCGAGAATATTCTTAATCATTCACTATAGATTGAATAATCTAGTTTAATATTATTTTAAATCTGCAAAAACATTATTTTAATGTAATTATTTCAAATAATTAATATTATTTTTACTAATTAAATATAAACTGCAAATAATGAGTATTGTAAAACCTTTAAAGAATCTTGAAAATAAAATATATATTTGTTAAGTTTTTAAGACTAATAAATATTTAAAATTGAATAGTCTCATAAATGAGAATAATTTATTTACATACAATATTAATGTTGATTTACAGTTTGGTTTTATAATTTGAGTGCTGCGTTCATGGGGCTCCATACTTCAACGCACCCGCGACATTGTTGCATTTGCGACGAGGACAATTTATATGTAAGCCAGAATTGTACTCGTTTAAACTAGCGAGAAGTAGTGCAAAGTGATTCAAATAAGGCTTCAGAGAACACCATTTATTTTTATCTTTGTCGTCGCAACAAATCACTGAAACGAACACCTTAAATCATTGGACTTTCCTGTTATTTTAAATATCACAGATTCTAGTTTAATCAACGAAATTAACATATATATTTTGTAGCTCGTATAAAATTAATATATAATTTTTTGTGTGTGATTTTGTAACCATATTATTATCCTTTTTCTGTATTATAATATGTACTTTATATTTATTAATTAATAGTTGTATTAAAATACCACAGAACTATGTTCTGAAAAAACTGAACACTTCACAATAATAATGTGTTCTTAATAATTAACATTAATAATTAGTAATTGTTCATTGCCTATATACATCTTTACACGATGTTTATTAGTGTAGTTTGAGTAGCTTGTTGGTCTAGTGGTTAAGACGCTAGTGGTTCGGGGTTCAAGCCTCGTTCCAGCCAATTAGTCCTATTTTCATAGCACAAGCGTTTAGATTAGTTTGAAAATAGTAAGAATATCGATGACATATTTTCGTGTACGCATCTTTATTTTAAAAACATACCCTTTTTTGATGATATCACTTTTTTATTTCAATTTTAGAACATAGTATTTGATAATTAATACTAATTAAGTACTTTATATAATCAATATTTTTATTCAACATGAATATATAAATAAGCTCATATACAACTTTTTATATTACAATTGCATATCTCTGAATACGAGTGATTTGAACGAATGAATTTATTTTGTGCCTAGACGTGAAAAGTTATGGATACATAAAGCATTTAAATACAAAAACATATTCAATTTTAACTACTGGCGAGATTAAAATTCACCCAACTGACGAACGGAACATCAATGGTTGATTGACTTACATTTGACGTTTGTCGTAAAGTAAGACGGCGAATCTCTAATACTGATGATGTGAACGCGGTGGACTAGGAAAGTCGAGAGTCGTTTCCAAATAATCTTACGACTCATAATCTCCGTCTCAGCAAATACAAATCTCATCACGTGGATAAGACATGAGGAAAAAAAATATTTTTGTGATGTTTATTTTATATATACCTAAAATCGAACTCATAGTGCACCCACGTACAAGAACACCAATAATCATAACAATTGTTTGAAAAACTACCAACTTTATGATTGTTCTTTTTGTTTGTCACAATAAAATGTCGTGACATTGCACAGCCCTGTTACTGTACTGCAATTGTATTCATGTACGATTGCTTTAACTATTTTATGAAAAGCTATGTCTTGATACGGTTACGGGCTAGCGATAATTAAGCGAACGTTACCAGACTGTCGAGTGTGCATTTCAAGTTTAACCCGTTTAGTGTCAAATCAAATGATAGCTGTACATTTTCTCTGTGATTATCGGTCACAAAAATGGTTAGTCCGCAGTGACGGTGCTCGGCGTTAAGTTAAGAGATGCTGAGTGCGAAATTTGCCTTCAATATTACACTAGTTTTAATATATGTACATAAAGTCATGCCGATACCTTATTGTTTAAGAAGCTGTTTTGAATATGGACATGTCTTTATCAATATTTCTTTAGGAGAACACATTCTTATTCAGAACAGACGGTCTGTGATATTTTGAATATGAATTAAATATATTAATTAGAAAGATATACATATAAAATCAATTTGATCGAAAATATTTTTGTTGCGCCACCGGGATTCGAACCTGGATCTCTTTCCTAACCGGGGAAGGTGCATTATCCAACTATGCTATAGCGACAACATTTTTAGCGACAAATTTCAAATAATGGAACGATTAAATATATTAATATCAAAAAGGTAACATGTAGGTTCGAAAATTTGTCGCTATAGCATAGCTGGATAATGCACCTTCCCCGGTTAGGAAAGAGATCAAGGTTCGAATCTCAGCGGTGCAACAAAAATATTTTTCAATAAAATTGATTTTATATGTATATCTTTCTAATTAATATATTTAATTCATATTTAAAATATCACAGACCGTCTGTTCTGAATAATTACAACTTCACAATAAGAATGTGTTCTCCTAAAGAAATATTGATTAAAGTATTTCTTTCTTTATCATTTACAATACTTTTTTTATTGTCTCGTGGAACTGTAAGGTCTGTGATCGCAGTCACTATAGAGTTCATCATTATGGTTTCTTCTTCTTCTTACGCCTTATCAATATATAATAACATGTCGTTCAACGGACGTTGGATATCATCACTTTATTTACTGTTACGGTGAAGTGGACACAAGGCGTCATCCAGCGACGACAATACTCCGCGGAGTAGGGAGTCCACGAATCGTTTGCTCCAACTAGCTGTACTTTGCTTCTGCTTCGTAATCGAATACCCTCGCAATCTATTATAAATCTTTAGTAAATAAATTCAGCGAATTTCATGTAAGAACTGTATTCTCAATTTACGCATCAACACTTCTAAATACACATTTCTAACTGTCAAACCAACGTGAATATTAAAGTAATTTGAACACGAATGGTGGGTCGACTATGGAGGCGGTTTGTAAATCTTAATTAAATTATTATTATTAACGAATCTTCAAATTGTGGCTCGGGAAAGCTCTACCGATACTTTTATGGATGTCTCCTTACATGTCCAAAATTTTGAAGTTTGCGAAATTTCATTTTTTTTAAAATTTCTATTTCTTTGCTCATTGACGGCTGACATACCTCAATTGTACGGGGAATAGAAAGGAACAGGGTTCAAATTTCAGTAATTGTTTAGTTTGTTCCCAAAGATTTGTCCTTTGTATTTTTTTAATAGCATGTATATTTACATTTCTTTGTAGTAATATTTCACTCAACGCAAGACGTTTCCGATTCTCGATATTTGATATCATTAATTAGCATAACTATATAAAATAATTACATAAAGTTAAAATAATACTAATCTTAAATCCATCTACGCATTTGCCAGGAGGTAAATTACTTGATATAAATATAGAGATTGCAAATTTTGACGAATTCGGTCGAATTTCGAAAATTTTAATATTCTTTTTTAGTCAATACAAATAATAAAAAACAGCTTATTTAAGATAATAAATGAATTATTATTTATAGTATAAAAAAATTTTTTTTAAAGAAAAATAAACTGCTTTTCCAGAGGATTAATTTTAATGGAAGACTAACTATATGTCAATATTTCATATGAATTGTGATCATTTGCTAATAATATGAGTTTAAGTATACGTTATATTACTACCCATGGTCTCAATTAATCCGGATAATCGAGGTTTTACTGTATATATCAAATAACAGTAATAAATTAAAACTGCTCCAATTTACCTTGCTAAAAAATATCGATAATTTAACAGAAAACCAAGGCAGAATACCTAAATACACACCGTACTCGACAAAACATATCTCAATACTGATCCGCCAGTTTTTGGACGTTTCTTTGATGCAGCCACTATCTCTTGTCTGTTTAAGTGCCGGACGAGTGGATTGGTTCCTTTCGTGAAGGAATATCCCTTCGGAATGTAGTCGCTAGACTGTGATCGTAACAATATATTTTTATATATTTAAAATTACGAAATTTCGTATGCAATTCCAATGTAAATACTTTTGTACTGGCTGTACATTTTAAAATAAAGAATATGCTAATAAACAATAATGCAAAAATATAAAGAATTCCATGCACCGGATGTGTGTCTATCCGACTACTAAAAATAGTGAATATTTTTGTCGAAAAGGATATAGCATAGCACAACTAACACACAATAATGAAATAAATGTCTCGACTCTTTTCAGCCCGGCTTATTGTTTAAATTCGATTAACGATCGAAGACTCTCCATTGAGTAAACTCCCAACGCACCTGCCTCGTGTCGGCAAAAAAAACGTATGCAATAAAATGATACGACCACCTATCTGGTTAATATTCCACGGGGTTGCCAGCAAGTCGGATCAAAATGTTAATTCCAAATTAAAAACTGTCAGAAAAAAAAAAACAGTACTTAAATTTTACGAGTAACATTGTACGATCAACAAAAAAGATAAATTGATTATCTAACTATAATTACTAATAATAATCGGCTGAAAAACGGGTGTTTTTTTTAAAATAGCTTCGCTATATAACGCGTGCTGTAATTGCTGACACGTATCATAAGTACATTGATACTCCGATCGTCTTCAATACGACCGGCATGACTGACTGCTTAAAAATGATTTACAGATTGTTTAAAATATCAAAAATATTTTAATTATTAATATCAATCCAGATCAGATGACCCAGTGACGTAGTAGACGTAAATTGTTTAAGTAAATATAAGCAAAATTATAACATATGACTTATTTTTACTCACTTAAAGTGCTGACCTATCTTCTTGGCGTGTGTGCAGGGAATATCCATCACAGTAGCGATTTCCTACTCTGTTTGCTAAGTTAGTCATAAACACATATATGGAAAATGAAATGATTTACTAAATATATTATTACTAGAATAGTCGATTGCTTGCTGTTGGCCACTGAGGGCAGTTATTGTGACCGCTTAGCGGACAATAGTGGCCGTTACGCGACCATTGGTTACTGCTGCGTGACCCAAAATATAATCTCAATCTAATTAAAATTATTACACTTTTGTAAATAGCACTGTTAGCTGTCAAAACGAACAAAAATGACATCTAGATGATGATATGAATGATAGTATTGCAGATAGATAATAATAAACTTAAAAATGCTATTTTATCAGTATAATGTGCATTTAAGTAAAGACGGAATCGGATGAATGGTTTTCTCACTCAACCAGATTTTGACAAAAATTAGGTTGCAAACATAACCAAAAATTATATTATCATAATAAATTACAACGTAACATCTCGCTTCATTTTAACTATCTATGCTTTGACATTGCGACTAAGAAAGTGATTTATTCTATGGTAAGATAATGTCTGTCTATAGTCTCTCTTACCACAGACAGCATAGATAAGAAAATATGACAGATGGTTAATATACTTGCCAGTCGTCTCGTACGATTTCGCGAATGGTTATTAATCTCACTCGTAATAAATACAATAAACACTTCATTTCAAATGGAATACATATTTCCGTAATATGATTGAATATATAAAAAATAAAACATTTAAGTAATCTTATCCTGGATATATTAAAAACACGTTTGATATTTTCGCTACTTTGTTTTTTACTGGCAAATGACACTATATCCAATACAGTCCAGTAAGTCATATAATAAGTACAAAAATAAAAATGTGTATAATTTTTTGTTGATATCTAATCTTAATGACAATTTAGAGTCATTTACCTTCTTGGACAGTAGGGCTTGCATACTGGTTTTACTGGTTTTTTGGCAATTTTTTAATAACCAAAAACCGTTTATTTTAAAAGATTTAACCGATTATAAAAATACAACATTATATAAGTTCAGGGTAGCAGGATGCATTGGTCAGATAATATCAAACAAATTGTTGGGTAAATTTAGAAGCAAAGCCCAAGAGACAAGGAACTGTAGAAAGCAGGAAAAGGGAGGCCTACCTTTAACACTGGATGCAACAACTTACCTACTGCAATCTAAATATTGTGTCTTCGGGCATGTGTAAATATTTATTTAATGTTTAAACAACAGATTATTAGTGTTTCTCTTTAAGAAAAACGCTTTTGAATAACCGGTTAAAATAGGTAAGTCAGTTTCTTGGACTCACTAATCACCGAAAATATTAAAAATCCAATTAGATGGTTAATAGGAAGCCCTACTTGATACGACTTCGTATCCGACATTTACAATACCAAATAATATCCTCCATTTCTTGGCCTTCTCAACTTATTTCATTACATCATGTACCATGTCCATAAAATGCTATAAAAATTAATTGGGGATTTAAAATATCTCGGTAGATATACCTAGAGATTACAAAAAGTACAATACACAGCAATAACAGGACCAGATGTGACATATTTGTTATGTTTTATTATGTTACAGGATGTTTTACGTTGATCATAGAATGTTCTGGAATGCTACGTTATCCCCGTGCTGCTCTTGAAGTCGAAGTTACGTTAAAAGAAAGCCTATATTAAAAGGCTGAAGATATCTTGGATTGATCATATTATCAGGTATTAAGTCATATGAATTAACAATGAACAACTACCAAATGAAGGAATACTGCGTACTTTGGAAACTACCTCCACGATGAGAAATGAAAAAATATTTCTCAGTTTTCAAATATCTAATATTCCTTTATTTGATTGTTTTTATTCATTAGTGTCTTAAGAGGCGGCAGGACACGATCCACGTGGTTTTTTTTTGTAGAGTCTATTCAGTTTTCGAATCTTATTGCAAGAACTACATCAATATGTGGTGTCAATCAATATTATTATAATAGATCCATTCAATCTTAAAGTATTTACCTTAAAAAAGATTGTCTAAATATATCGAAATTATCACCAAAAAATATTAATTCAATAAATATATTTGCAATAGAATTGTCTTTGGTACACCATCTCGAAATATTTCCATATAAAGATGGTATATTTTGTTTATAAATTGATCGTAAAAGGTTCAAACAGATAATTTTATAGTATTTAAAACAAATTATACGTTATGCGCATATATTTTAAATAATTACTAGAAGAGAGCTGACCGAATTATTTTGGCAGTCATCGATACCTATTTATGTTATGATGAGTGTCGAAAAAGTCGGTCAGCTTTTACAGGTTCCTTCCTTTTAAATATATGCGCATAAGGTATAAGAGATCGAACGTGAATTTTGACTTAAATAAATTTTTGGATTAATCTAATATCTAATATAAAGAATAATATGTATGTAAAGGGGTTGATAATTTGACAAGCCTTCTAGCTGGAATGACGGTTGTATGCCTGTAGGTACTATGGGGTCGAAAATACTGGCATGACGAGGTAAACTGCTAATAATAAGATCACTAGTCACTTACAGTTGCGAAATGTGGGCCTAGAGATTCGACATCATCAACTATTCGAATATCGAACAGTAAAACTAAAAATATTCGAATAGTTTTTAAAGTATGACAACAGTATGAAATCAATTTTGAATAATTAAAATAAATCATATTATATGTAAGTGCATCAAAATTTTTAAGAAAACGAGCTAATTTACCATAAAGTGTACATTCATTGTAGTTATAAAAATACATATTTTAAAAATAACAACGCATTGAACGTTTCGTATTTTAAATTTGTTCTTAATTTAGTTATAACGTCGCTGCAGTTAAAAACACCCGCTTAGTAGCTGTTGACGTTGGTTTAACTGTATTTTAAATAGTAGGTCTAACGTTTCTGTCCTTTTTTTGAAATTGTCTAAATATCCAAAATTAGATTATTTGAACAAACATTTGTAGTTTCTACGAAGGATTGCTTGAGGAGTCCTTCTTAATTCAGTCTGCAATTCAGAAGTCTATGAACTCTTAAAACAAGCAACACGTATCTCTTCCACGTCCGAATCAGAATCCTGAGAATTGTTTAATATTTCATCCTTAGAAAATAAGCTAGGGTGACATTTCTCTATAATAAAGGGTGTCTAGCAGAAAAATTTCAAGGTTAAATTGTAATTGCTCGTAAACCATCAGGGTGAGGTAAGTGGGAGGGGTATTGTTCGACGCGCGTGATTTGCGGATTTGCCAGTCTCAATGAGTCACTGGTCGGGATCGCATTGCGCGTTCGGGATTGAGCAATATTTAAAGTGCGGTGATTCATTAGTTCGTGCGCGTCGCGCTTTTTGTACTCACTTTAATATTTGACGAGTAAGTAATGGGCCGAAGACGCAACTTATCAGGTGTTGGGTTCAAAAGGTCAGACAAGAAGAGAAAATGGTTAATGATTATGGAATATAATAAAAATGCTAAATTTATTCGAATATTCGGGATGGAATCTCTAGTGATGCCTAACCCAAAATGAAGATAGTTTTTGTACCCAAAATACTAGGAAAAATTTATGAACCCTAGAATTTGGAACTTATAGAATAAAAATGAATGTTGAAAGAATGCCAGATCAAAGATCATGATCATGTGTATGGAAGTGGATTAGAGCTCGGTGGAAAGATCTGGGAACTGGAGAATACTAGTCAAACCCGGAGATGTAGCACCGTAGATGAATAAGTAAAAGTAGAAGAGGTATATAAAAATTATGAAATGTAAATATAAAAATTAAGACTACCATTTTCACTTGCATGAAAAAAATTATCTGTAATTATGTGCAGCGCCGGCGTTACGCACAGACGGAGCAGGCGCCTGTCTGTGGCGGCTAAGTCAAGAGGGCGGCCAAAAATATAAAATAAAAATACATAAAATTCCAGAAAAATGATAATAGTGTGTAATAAAAAATAATGTGAGTAAACTGTTTTATTTAATGAAATAATTCTTATAACTGCATTTTATGTATTTTGATTTTGCATATTTCCCTTTAGCTTATATGTGCTTACATTATTTTACATATTGTAATGCACATTGGTATTTTTTTAAATATTTTCACGTTTACTACTTGATTTGTATGTTACGTATTCTATTTGATTGTGTTTTGCCTTCAATGAGTTATTTGGTTTTGTGAAATGTACCAACTGTTTACCAATTTACCCTAAAACAGGCTTGCCTAGTTGGGCAATGCATTTTAAAATCTGTGTAATATATATGTAACAAACTGTATTTTTTTTTGTAGCTGTACAATGCTTATATGTGTCTAAATTAATAAATAATCCAGGTATAAACAATCCAATAAATAACATTGTAGTTATTTCTTAATAAAGCAGTAATTTGAAGTCAACACTAGTGTCCAGAACGTCTCTTGGTAAAAAGCCAACCTTGGACAAGTTTCAATATGCCGGCCTAACAAAATACCGCCCCTAACGTATTTGATACGCGGGTGGCCGATTTAAGGGGCGGTCAATTTATGGGAATGGTTTAACATTAATTGAAAATCATCTTCACTTAAGTTGCCTGTGGCGAAAAAAAGTTTAGCGCTGGCGCTGATGATGTATAATGTGTGCTGACTTCTATCTTGGTCAAGTCATTACATTCAACAAGAGCTTTAGATACAAGATTGTTTCAAAAATACGTAATACGATTCGATTTATTCTGAGGTACGGGTGTGAAATATGGAGAATCACGGATGTCATAATGACAATACTCAACGTGGCTCAAAGAGCCATGAGAGGATCCATGCTGGGGATTTCACCACGTAAATGATAGACTGATGAGTGAATACGTAGCCAAACCGAACTCGAAATAGCAGTGGGCGAGATATCTGATGAGATGAGAAGACAACAGATGCAGAGGATAAAAATCTGACCTCGGGATGGAAGTCGAAGTGTGCAGCCCGACGGTTTGCTGATTGATGATATGCGGCTAATAATAGGTAGACAATGAGCTCGCGTACTAGCGACAGAAGACTTAGAAGGCGTTTGGGAATACCGAATATGTCTTGCTCTATCACAGAGTAAGCTAATAATGATGTGGATGATACCTGCTAAAATGCCACAGGACTATGTTCTGAAAAACAGCAAATTCATAATAATAATAATAATGTGTTCTCTTTAACTCTTCCCAAACCATGCAGTAACGCAGGTCCACCGCCTCAATTATACCTGTAATATAATAATAAAATACACGCAACATAAAAATTATATTTTAGTTCATACTAAAGAAATTTTGCGCTTAGGAATGACTAGTGAAATATCAATTATGTAAAGGGAATCTTACAAAAATTATTATTTTTCTATTCAATCCGTTCTCAAAAATACCATTTGTGGTATGTAAGACAAAAAGAGATCAAATATTAATTTCACAGTGAAAGAAATAACAAACATACGAATATTACTCTCATTCATACTGACTAAATGAAGAGAGATAACAAGGAAGGAAGATTGTATTGTATAGGACTTGAAAAATGCTCCGAATTATATCAATCCTTTTTTCGCATGTACTGCTCAATATTTAAAGTTAATTTATAGCATTAAAATTTTTAAAACCAATACAAGTGTTTTGTTTCATTAAAAATGCTTAAAAAACTCTTACGGTAACACGAGTTGACAGCATGGCTGCGTACGAAAATTTTACATCACGTAATGGTAAAGGTTATTATATTATTTTTAGTTGTATCAAAGTTTATCTAAAATTTAATAAAAATAAATTGATTTAATTTCTGGCGTCTCCTAGCGAATATTACAGAAAGATTTTTAAATTTAGAATAATAGATGTATCAGTTTAAAAGAACTACAGCATATAAGTTCGAAAATTTGTCGTCAACTTACTATGTTGGTGTTGTGTAATAAAAAAAATATTTTTTCGATAAATATAATTTTCCTGTATATCTTTCTAATTGATATATTTAATGATTTTTTTAAATTCAGTTAAATATCCAGTATGGACAGTAATATTTTTATTCTGCGAGAGATATTAAAATTTTATTGACTGTTGCCAGTTGCATATTGCCGCCCTTATAGTATACTACATAGTGAATTTCAAAAAATGCAGTCAAAATTCTAAAAAAAACCACTAATATGAGGACTGACACAGAATTCACCATGCACCAAATTTAAAAAACAATCATGAAATCAATACGTTAAAAACAGTAAGATAGTAAAATTCCCGAATTAATAAAAAAAGAAGTAGACACTTCAACGATTTGCACGTAGTTGTAACTCTTTCTAATGTTATTCTGTTAAAAAAACAGCATAGGTAACGACTCTATACAAAACGGATCAACCAAAAGGAATCAGTAAATAGCTATTTATATGACTTGAGTAATTCACTAATTTAAAGACAGACTAGAGTAATGTAAATAGCTCGATACGATGAATACAAGAGAGCGTAGTGGGTACAGAGGTGAGTTGTCTAGTAGTTTTTAGAACTAAGCAAGTAAAGTCTCTACTGGTATACAGATGGTGCTAATTGTAAAATAATGTTTCCGTTTATGTCAATTCAATTATTTAATTTATATTTGTTTCCCAGAATTTTTAATAATGCACAGCTTTTTTGCTTGTATGCACTGCACGCCCCTGGTTTAAACATTCAATCAAAGAAATTTAAGGATTTAAATTTACATTATAATGACACTTATTAGTTTTACCGATGATTAGTAAACATAATTTTGCCTTGAGAAAGGTTCAAAAATATGTAATACCTGTATAATATATTGTTTACCGTTATTCAAGAGAATATATGTTGAGGTAATCAATTTATCCATTGGATACGCAAAGCGGTGAAAACTTCATTCAGTCGATAATGATAATGTTAAACATGCGGGCCCGCACGATGCTCGCGAGGTTTAAATACATTTATTTTTTTAGTGATATTGATATGACGTTTGTATATTTCATACATTGTTTTAATTTTCACAGCATAATGCTTTGCCTGGTTCACAAAACTATAAAGGTCTTCTTTTTCATCGGTATATAGTCGTAATCATAGTTAAAATTATCGGGGGGCATCAGTATTTCCGTCATTGGTTGAAGCGAGCCATTCGTTGTCTTTTGTATTGTTTCACTGATTTTTCTATGCTCATTGTGACTCCGTGATCGTATGAGCACGATATTAGTTTGATGCCTTTCAGGTACAAACATCGGCTGCCCAGGTATTATTTCCTGAAGCAAACAACTGCCGGACTGAGATACAGATGAGCGAATAGTGTAGACTGAACTTCCGAAAAATGATTTGTTAAATAAAAATAATTGTTATGATAGAATATTGCGGCCTTGTACATAAAGTGTCCGGGTGCAGTTAATTTATCTTTATTAACTTGCAGTGTAATGTTTACAGGTTTTATTTTAAACTAGACTGCATATCTTTCCAATTCATGTATCAATATAAAACACTTGTAACTGAAGGGTCCACTGCAAGACCGTTGAATGTCGCAATTTTTTTTTGGATTTAAAAATGCCATTTTATATAGCTTCGTTTGTCACATGACTAGAATGCATGACAATATTTTTTTTATTGGTTATATAATACAATTTCTTTTTCTTGGAAACAGTACTATTATATGTATATGTTATAAAAATAAATTACTTTTATTTATTTACTTCTCAACGCCCGTGTTTTTTGCAACCATTTAATTAATTCAATTTAATTTAACCAGTTAATTTATCTTTATTAAATTGCAGTGTAATATTTAGAGGGTTTTTTTTAAACCTTTAAATGCAGATATCTCAAAATCACTTTAAATGAACATTCAACGTTCCGGACCGCAGTGGACCCTTCAAATGTTAATAATACGGTAGTTAGTATAGTGTCAAAGTGAGTAGCGATAATGCACTTGTAGTAATAGATTAGGTAGTAATTGGAAAATAATTCCTTTTAATATAAACAAAGTATCGAAAAATATTAATGCGACTTTTCTTGATCTTATTAAGGAATTTTACTTAAATGAGCGATGATTTGAAAAGAATCGCTAATTTAAAATTTAAATCAATAAAATACATCAAACACACGAAAAATATATTTAACACAATATAAATATTGGATGTTCCCTTTCCATAGCGGATATGTACAAAAAGTGATTTAGTTAAAATCATTTAAACTAATGGGAGAGTCCTGTTTGTCATGCTGAGCTTGACACTTTATTTCGTAATGAGAATACGGGTTTCTGTCTTAACCGAGCGTGAGTGTAATTCTGATGAGACTAATTTAACTCCTACATTATTATTTTTCCCAGGGAAGGATCGTTGCGTCTGTAATATTACATAATTGAGTTAACGCTCGAATTCGAATTTAATTTGAATGTATATCAATTAAATTCAAATAAACAGCTCTGTTTTTAAACATTATACTTTCATTTATTAATGTCGAATACTTCTCGTATCAGAGCAGTGTAAAAGTTTTCCAAATATGAAAACAATCCATTAATATGCACACAATTAAATAATTTTCAAACTGTCATTTCAAGTATCGTTGTTGATTGGAAAGACAAGATTAATATTTTTTCTGTCAAATCGAACAAATTATAATACAATATATTTTTATTTAATTTTTTTTTTAAGCTACAGTGGCTTTTACATACAACCTCACTAGATATACATTCGTTAAAATTATAAGACACTGTATTAATATTTTAACAAGTTTGTGGCTTTCGGGATTGATATTATTATTACTTTTCCAATAGCGTTTAGAAATAATATATATTAAACATTGTTATATCTTATTATTTTATTATATTCCTCCGCAATAAATGGGGGAGTTTAAAAAATGCAAATAAGTCATATATTCTGATACTTTTTAAATGATTAACAGATGAAATGATACTGGTTTGATCTGAGTACACTAGTTTTTATTAAATTAACAAGGAACTCGCATAAACCACCACCGATTATATTCTTTCAAAAATACAGAAATCTGATTACACCTAAGTAAGAAAATCTTAATTGGTATGTATAATAATTGATTGGGATGACACCTGTATAAATGCTCAACTTACAGAAAAACTTAAAACTACAACTCATACTCAATAAATGTTCAAACAATAATAATAAGTCATGAAAACCTGTAATGTTATCGACGAACGATACTTGAATAGATCATAATATTAGGACACAACATTTTTGTGTATTAGTGATGTACATAGGTTCATTTGAATATTTTTTATACGAATTTGAATAATTCATCGAGTGTTTTATAAATTTAAATACGAGACAACTGTCCGCGAATATTACGAAAATTATTCCTCACTCACCGGTGTCTGTCGGTTTCCCGCCGAAAGGACTCGCGGAACTGAGCTCCAGGACCGTCAAAACAGTCAAAATAACCGCCATCACGCTGTCGTTCATTTTGAATTGTTTGTTTATTAAAATGGATCACAACAAAAACAAAAATAACAGAAACAAGAAACGCGTTATTATGTTCGTAAATGCATTCGAGAACACTCTTAGAATTGTCTGCGGAACACGCGTCGCAGCCTCAGCGGGGTGCACCGGGCACGTCTTCCCATCTCGATTGCCTTTATCCTGAAATGGTCTCGCTGAAAGATCGCGTCTCGGTGTCCGTGTCCGCTGGCGGGGCGTGCGGTCGGCGCGGACGGCGGGCGTGCACTGGCCGCACTGCCCGGCCGCGGCCAGGCGAGCAGCCCTCAGCGGCGGTCTTAATTGGCGGAGCTTTTTAAAAGAAAACCGTGTCCGCTCGAGCTTTTTTTGCTCGCGTCAAACGTCTTGTATTTGCATGCGCTCCGGGTGCCCGCGACTGTAATGGATTGCTTTTCGTACTATCCGATATTCATTTATTCGTCCGGATTGATGAGAAAATTGCGCGATCGATCAGACAGCTGGCTGCGTTATTATTTAAACTGACAAATAATAGCATGGACGTGACCAATATTTCTATCCTGTTGTTCTAGCATGTTTCAGTTCCATCCTTACTCTTATGGCCCATGTCCACGGATGACATTTCTCTTGCAGATAAGAGTAAGAATGGTACAGAGTTCAATGCGATGCGATTGATAGATAATCATCAGCCTGTATATAATTAATAACTTTCGAGATTACTTACGTACGAAAATTATTATAAGACTAAATAATGAAACACTGTGCTTTGCTATAACTTTTAGCATTTTATAAATAATAAAATAAGGTAATATTGCATTATTATTTATCATTATATTTCAATCAAAGTTTACTTACTAATTTAAATATAAATATTTTACATTCGTATTTTTGTTTTTTTTATATATGTAATATTAATTAGTAACTAAGCACTTTAAAGATTAATCCCGAAATTCCAAGTTTGTAATTTTGGCTTAGAATTGGATTCCTTACACGTAGTAGATAATATTAATAAGCAGGATAAGTTAGACCAATAATAATGTCATGCTTTTTCCGGATGAAATAATCAATCACTAGACGAGTATCTTATTGCTTGACCAAAAGTGCGTCTAAATATTTATTTATACTGGCTTGGAAACGCTTTTCGGATAACTAATGAGAAAATATTAAAGCGTATCCTGCCGGCGGTATCAGTTGGAAAATCTATGGGATACCCCACGAGGACGTGGTTGAGGATAATAGGCAGATATATGTGTCTTGTCCAAGCAATGGGTTCCAGAAAATAAAGAATTGTATTATCCAGATTTTGAAAATTGGGTTTAAAAATCAAGGTTGAACTCTTTGAAACAGATTACAACGTACCGCATATAAGCAGGCGAACTGCTGTTTTCTTAGTATACCTACCTGACAATACTAACAGTTAATGTTTAAATTAATAATAACTTACACAATATAGGAATTCGACGGGATTAATCGTATCCTGTACTTGAAAGCAATTATCAAGATTGTGTTTGAGTTTTGGAGTACAAGAATCTTCAGTCAATACCTTTGCTGAATTTATTTGAGTCATTATGTAACCATAGGCCCGAAATGTTTTCAATTGTCAATTTTCAAGTTGTAAAAGATTTGTTAAACATCATTTATTCCTTATATGTTAAAGCGATTAGTCGATATTGTAACTTTTAGACTTTTTCAAGTTTTCCGAACATTCAGTAATAATAATATGGTTAATAATAAAAGTGTAGTTATTTAAAAATTCAGTACATACTGATTAATTTAACATCTTTAATCATATTATGATACTAATATCTGTATAGGTCTACACTTTGTATCTATTAGTTCATTTAATCTGCATGCCAGAACAAACAACACGGCAATCGCCCTTTGAATATAAGAAACGTGGTGGACATGTGTCACCGCCGGAACGGCACATTACATAATTTAAATAATTTTAAGAATACTTATAATTATTTATTATTAAGGTAATTGCGTTGATTAGTTAAGGTACTGTGGTAAACAACCTTTTTTCTTACACCACTACCTTTTTTATGATAAAATGCTTTATTTTCAATATTTAATAAACGGTTTTACAGGAACACTAGTGGCTTCTAGACCTAGCAACAATCATTTAGTATATTTTATTTAAAAAAATGTAGATACCCAAACTGAATAAAAACACGGTAATAGATATTTACTGGAATTTAAGCTATGAAATTTCATATTCCGTTATTTTATTCTTGGGATACCAACATAACGCACACACACACACACACACACACACACACACACGCGCGTGCACATTAATATCACGAATACATTGACAAACTTTACGACATAGTTCGCCCGTGGCGATTAAAATATTGGAAAGAGTCAAAAGACAGGTAGGTCTGTACGTTACTCACACCTACCGGGTGTCATAAAATTAACAGTTTAAGCTTTTAACTTCTTCCTCTCGATTTTTAAGAGATGTGAGAAAACAAGTTTAAAAGATGGTAAAGAGTTTATACATGCTTAATTTAGTATTCTTTTATTAAATCAAATATTTATATAAAGTACGCAATTCCGCGAACTTAAATACATTGAACCAAACATTAGAGGTAAAAGTTATTTTAGTACTGATTTAATTTTTCGACTGACTGCAAAAACATTGTAGTTAGTCATCAACTTTGTTTTTAACTACATGAATATTATATTAAAAATCAACCGGTTTTCTTTATCAGAGTAATACAAACAAACCATTTATCAGAAAAATAAAAACAATTAAAAATTCAATTAAAAATAATAATTCTAGTACCTGACTAAAAATACTAATATGATGAAAGATATGTGAAAATGACTGGTGATTAAAATTAGTTAATTATTTTGGTTATGTTTACATGCTTTATTTATTTTTAACAATTCTAAATTTTACAATTTAAGACCTACATAGTTTACATGTTTATTGTAAGTATGATCATTTTCCAATAAATGATTTGAATTTCTGAGAAATCATGATTATTTAAATATCTCAAATGCTCTAGTTCATTGTTTGATAGCTAGAATAATTAGATTAAGATCAATCATCAGAAAAATAAAATATTTAAAAATGTTATAAAGAATAATAATTTTATTATTTATGATAGTCGCAACCGAAGTCTCCAGCTTTGTATAAGAGCTAGGTCAACAATTGCACGACCTGGAAGACAACATTTTATTTTGATCCCGGTAGCCTCTATCTTATTCTGGCAGTCTTATACCGCATCTGTATAGCTTAATTAGTAAACAATCCAGTGAATGAAGTGGAACTGACTCATTACATTAATATATTCATTGAATAATGTAGTGAAATTCACACTTTAGTTTTTCAATGTGTTTTATTTTTATAAGTATTCAATATAAACACCTCGAGGAATACATGAATAATATTTATTTTGAACTATGAATCTCGTGTCTCGCTGCATCCGTCTCGCTATAAGATTTATCATCTCTGAGATGAAAAAATAGTCTCAACGGTATTTATAATAACTATTTTCTTTGGAAGACACGGTGCCTCAAAAGTGTTTTAAACCTCTATGAAATGATATACAAGAAACGTGAACTGTAGGCATTCATAAAGCACAGGATGTTGCATATTTTCATTTTAATTATTTATTTAATCAATTAGTGACATAATAAATATAAGCATCTAAGTCGTCCACAACTTGAGTTGTAATTTTTTTTGATCTACACTTCGTGTAAATAAATGGCAGATAAAAATATTGCGGTCAATTTATATAAAAGTAACTTATTTTAAGTAATGAATAGATATTAATATACTTAGCATAAGGGTGTTGAAATAATAGATCTCAGCTAAGAAAGATGCTAATTCTCGCTTACATAGAATATGTCAATTTCCGAAGCCATGCAGTTCAATAATGAAATTGCTATTACAGTAAGTACAATCTTAAGCAGTTTGATTCTATATACAGACGATGAACAAGCCTGTGTTGTCGCTTTCTTATGTTATTATCACGGACTTCGAGACTAACATATGTCAGTCATGCGGAGTTCTCCGTAATATTTTGTTAAGATCACATAAAAATCTTTCACAAATTAAATTAAAAATATTTAAGAAATTAAAACATGGTGTTGTTGATAACTATCAGTTTTCCATCTGATACAAACTTTTCTTCCAAGTAAAACCTTTCTATTAAAAAATAATCCCAAAAATACAGCGTATAAGCTGAAAAAAAGTTTTCACCAAAATATCTAAACAAATTAATCCTAAATAAAATAAAAAGCCATTATAGTGTATTTTTGAACATATACTTGCGTCGTTTGGGAAACAAGCGGGTTAAGGATACAAAAATTAATAAAAAAATATCGAGCAGGCGCGTGCAGTCAATATATTTGAATATACTGTATATAAACCTACATAGACCGAAATTAGATATTTATCTGTTAGATTGAGATAAACATTTAATTTGAACATTAAAATATTATTATGTTTTCAGAATCTTCTTTGTTTTCTGAGCTATTCTATCGTACGTCCCCGATATTTGCGGCCGACGAATGCAGAATTTATCATGATTATAAATTTGTATCTAAAATCAAAAAATAATTTGATTTATTTACCAGAAATTATTGTCAAGGTGAGTTCACTTGAATATAATAACCCGTATCCATGAAATGAGACACGATGTGCTCTCAAAGATTTAGTCGAGATAAATCTCAGTATTATGTACACGAGTTGAGAATTTAATCTGAAAATAAACTCAGTTTAAGATTGGTAGAAAGACATAAATCCGTGCTAATGGCATTTAATTTGTCACCTTTAACCGTGCATTTCTCCAATATTTATTCAGGAAATTTAGACATTCATTAAATTACAAACATTTACTCCTGCTGCTGGGGAGATTCAAATTAACTCAACCGACGAACGGAACATAAATGGTCATGGACGGGCATTTGACCTTTGACATACGAGCATAAAAAGAGGCGCAAGATGATGTAACTCGGTTGACATGGCAAAACGGTAACACCTTTACGTGACGTACTTGTTGGTCCTGTGCTTAAGGCACTTGCATAGTGATCCAGTGGTTGGGGGTTCGAGCCTCACCCCAGGAGACTAGAGAGTTAGGCAAGTTAGTCCTAGTTTCATAGCAAGTAAAAGTTCCGGGTTTGTATCGTGGTATTTTTTCAATAGATATATTTTTTCCGTATATATTTCTAATTGACTAATCTAATTTGTTTTAAAAATATTACACAATTGAAATTTCACAACAAAGCGTGTTTTCATTAAAGTATATTTTTATCTCTGGGAGAATCGCCTTGAATCTGAAAGGGTTTTAAGTGAAACATGCTGTATGTAGAGTGACCACGAGGTATTTCGGCTCTTTTGTAGTTAAATATGATAATGTATGCTTACAATAATTACTAGCAATGGTTATTTGATAAGCTCTGGTCTGAATCAATTATCGCTAACCCCCGAGACCTGGTCACAACACTGATTGTATCAATGAGCGGGCACGCTGATTATAAAGCCATGACAGGGCAATTTGGCGGTGTAAAAAAAGGCGCAACATAATCACGAGACGAGATGTTTTCTCTCTCCGACATGTGCCGCGTCCCGTTCACTCTCTCGCCCGTATTGATATTATCGGGCCCGGCATAAAAACGAGCAACGTGAAATTTAGATGTGTTATTCGGGCCGAGTTTTCTCACAGAGTCAAAACTGTTTTTACTGAACAATGAAAGGTTATTAACCACCGGATCACCGTTACATATTAATTGTTAATTCGGTAACTCGCGCAGCCTCCGCGGCGGCAGCCTTCGCGGCGGCAGCCTCCGCGGCGGGAGCCTCCGCGCTCATTTCTAAGTATATATATTTAAAGAAAATTATTATAAAAAATTGTGCCTCGTGCGTACATAGTATGAAACTATTTTAACATAGTAACTTTAAAGAAATCACAATAATTGGTGAAGTTCAATATTTCAGAACACAGTTACGTGATAACTTGAAAAAAATTAGAAAGATGCACGTGAAAAATCCATCTGGAAAATTCTATTGCCGGTACACAGTTTTACCAATTTTACAATGACCTGTATGCCAAAATTCATCTACAATATAATACTTTTCTTTTGACGTAATTTTTTTTAACTTTACCGATTAAGCTATAGTGACCAATCTTTACCGATCAAGTTACAATAACATAGCTTGAGGTGAATGTTTTTACGAAAATGGCGTAATACATATCACTATTTAGAAGTCGTCAAATTTATATTCTAAATGAGATTTATTTTGTTTCCTGTTTTTTTTCAATTATAAAGAAATGTAATTACAATATATATTTTTTAAGAGAACGCACTATTATTGTGAAGCTGCAGTTTTTTAAGAACATAGTTCGGTGGTATTTTAATACAAATTAAATGTATCAATTATGAATATATATATAGTTGAAATTAATTCATGTTGTATCAATTTGAAAGAGCTACAGCATATAGGTTTGAAAATTTGTCGTCAACTTACACGGTTGATGTGGCGTAATGGTAACGCATTTCTCTAGGTAGGAAATGATCCTGCTACGAATCCCGGTAGCAACCATAATATTCTATCGATAAATTGTTTTTTTTTTGTATATATTTCTAATTGATTAATTTAATTTGTACTGTAATTACAATGACTATATTTATTAATGGATATATTCTGTATCTTTATAAGTGATTGTTCTATATTTGTTTTAATATAAAATAAACATAATCTATGATAATAATTTAAAACATTTGCAAATCGAATTTAATGTTCTATAATTCTATGGCTATTCCTTTTAATAAAAGCATGCGATGTTGTATTATTATTATGACAGCCTAAAATAGTGAATTATCTTGAGCACAAATTTAGGATGAAGCAGATCTGCAAGATGGCCACAGTGGATGGATGGGTTGCCGGAACGACCACGAGAGCTGTAGAGATGCATCACGAGTCGTATTTCATCTGATTGAGGCCACTGTGTGTCAATATTGTCACGAAAGATGAAAGATAAACAATATGTTTAGGTATATGTGAGGTTATCCAGAATAATAGATAAATCTAGTAGAGAACTCAGAAGTTAAAACTTTGAAATATGTATGTAAGTATATATAATTTATAAAATATATAAATATTGAAGTGATTCAAATTTAATAATTATTTTTAATATCTTTCAGGGTTAGAAACGTCATAGGTATGAGATACCTATTCGTCAAATAAATATTATACCATATACCAATAACGAAAATGACTTGATACATGATTGAGCACTGTGAAATTGTGAAAATTAACTAGAAAATTTAAAAAATGGTTTGTAATGTTCGAAGTTTGGGCGATGTCTATTTTCAGCAGAAAAAAACATAAAAAAATCCTGGACGAAAATTTTCTCTGGCCGTTCAGAATCTTCCGTGTATAATATGACATATATGTCTGACCTTTCTGGCCAACGTTTCAGATTCCATTACAAGGTCTACCATCAGAGCTGATGAAGGCCTAATTGTAGCAAATTTTTTCGTTTCGGAGACATTACTTGGCCTCCTACATTGTGCGATTTAACGCCTCTGGGCATATTTATTTGAGGTTATATAAAAGATAAAGCCTACGCTGATAGTCAAGAAACTATCCAAGCACTTAAGGTTAATCAATATATGATGAAATAATATCAATCGAGTTTGGGTCATCCGTTATAAACTTGTCGAAGTGTCATATTTATTATATCACTCAGCATCTTTGCATTCACTACAGTATACATGTCTTCCTCATTTCCTTCCAAGTCTTTCTAATGCTGGTATCGCGGGTCTACTATCTGCCTGCGTGTCATCGGTTCGGCGGACTTTCGATCTGCCCACATTTCCAAATCCGAGGTTTCCACTCAGCCGCCCGCACGTTGCGAGGACAGGGACATGTTCCGGAGAAGTTCTGCACAGGAAGACACGAAGCGGGCCTATGTCCAGCAATGAACGCAACAGGCTTAAGAAGAAGAAGAAGTTGTATTTGTTGGGCTGTGTACCCATTAATTTGTCTTTCGTTCCCAGTCCCCAAATCCTCAACACCGATCTCTCCATAGCTCTCAGGGCCACGATGAAAATTCATTAAACTGATTAAAATTAGTATCTAAAACAGGCGTACTGAAATTAGTCGTACTTTGGCAACCATTCAAAGAGCACAGTCATAATATTATATTAACAATTGCATTACGTGCAAGTCTAATTTTACTTTTTATTATCAATTAATTCAATGTGTATTTCTCACCAAAATTAATCTCCTCAACTGATTTTTGCCATTCTGATGCACATCTCTCGCTTCTCACATCTTCATACTCGGTCTTGTTTATTATTTTGATATTAATGGCTTCACTCGGTAGCACCAGGTCATCTGTAGTCATCTTCGTATCATCTGGTATCGTCACCACTTTCTTCCCGAAAAAGAAACCATTTTAGGATTCTATTGTATTAACTGCGGCCCTTCTTATGTATTATGTACTTATTAGTTTTACTTGTCAGATCTGCCCATGTTTTGCAACTATACAGAGAACTTCTGAATTGTATCCAGGACAGTCACGTGGTATTGCGCCGACAAGAATGCAATTTTTAAATGTGTAAGATTTACATGTGGTATTTTGTGGACATGATAACTAACTTTTATTAAAAAATCACCTGGTAAATATCTCGCCTAAGTTTGTTTACCATCTGATCCGTCAAGGTCCGTGTCCACGGAAAGCGACAATCTCAGAAATTTTGTTGAGATATATCTTAATACCGTGTACACGTGTTGAGATTTTGTTCTGAAGATAAACTCAGAGATCAGCTTGAGGTTGTTAGGGACAGGGGTAGGCTGGAGAGGACTCAGAGAGACTAGCGAGAGCCCCTTGTTAAATTTGACTTAAGACGGCAAGTCCCATGTTAAATTATGGAAAAACAACATTCTCAGATCAATTCGGTACCTAACTACAATTTTTGTAAATGGTTTAAACGTATTATGAAACATAACAATATGTTGCCTTTTGAAATTTCTAGTAAAATACATTTATTTCGGGTGCATTATAAAATATCGTCTAACAATGCTTAAAAACGCCGATGCTTGATATATATTGGTTCCAGATGTCCTTAGATATTCAACGCAACATTTTTGTGAACGATGGTTTGAACGATTATCCTTCATACTTCACACGTGCACATTGTTTTTCCTTTATCGTAATTGTGCGCAGTTTTGAGAAGGACAGTTTCTAATATGTATTACTTTGAACCATCATTTACTAATGAGAACTTCAGTTTCAATCCAGTGCTCTATTTAAAAACATGGAATTGGAACGAAAAGAATAGTACCTATTTCTATACCAATCTTGGAGCTCTTCATTCTTGCAGTCTGAGGTAGGTATTTAGCTATTGATATTAATTATTATACGGTATATTGCGTATTGTTACATAATACAAGCATATTAGGTAACATTAAGCATTATGACGTATAATTGTATAAGAGTGATAAAAAAATCCGCTCCTTCCTAGGAACACCGCGAATAGCTCTGAGATTAAACGAGTATGGACAGTGAAGTTAGAAACGGGCACATAAATGTCACCTAAAACTAGCATAGATCCCTACCTTTTCTGTCCCTATCTTTTCTAAAAGAAAGATATATTACGTATGTCATAAACGTTAATATTAACATAAGGTGTTAAATTACAAACATTTATTACATTTTCACTGCTACTGGGGAGATTCAAAAATCACGCAAGTGACCCACATGACGACAATGACAATGTTTTTGAAAACCTATATTTTGAAAGCAAATGTACAAAATGTTTGTTTTTACATCAGAATTTTTTAATGAGACAATTCTGTAATGTACATTTTTTTCCCTATGTATACCGTTCTGGCAGCCGTACTGGATTTTAGATCACGCGATCATCAACAAGTGTTGTGATTGGCTGATTTAATTTTAGGGGGAATAGCAACTTATACTCTGCCTGTTTTGGGGTATTTTAGACCCCAAAACCCTGATTTAGAACATGCAATATCAATGGATTTAAGTGGCTTTTGCGAGAAACCACGTGTTCTGCATGTAGATGACAAAAAATCTACAAAACTGCATATTTAACTCAAATTATCCGAAATCTGTTTTAGGGGGTTTTGCAATTAGGAGCTACATTTGACGTATAACGTACGAGCGTCGTGAAGTAAGGCGCGATACTACGAATCTCTGAAATAAGGTGTATACACGGGGAATACAAAAGTTGAGAGTTGTCTCCAAAGCATCTCACGGGAGCGAAATTCGTATCTCAGAGATTGTCTCGAGTCGAAAATCTCTCCCGTGGACATGGACCATTAAACCTAGGGGAGAAATATAATAAACTCTCACATATACACAATCGACGACTAGCTGATTCTTGATATCGTGCAATCAAACTGCTAGAAGGGAATTAATAAAATTAATAAAATTATTAATAAGCAATAATAAAATCAAACATTCGTAATACTACAGAGACAATAGACTAATTCAATATTATACTTAAAATATTAAAGAGGCGCCCGTCGGCTAAAGGCTGTTGACATCTGACTGACCTTGTGTATCAAGAATCAAGACCCCCCGACAATTAACAAGAAGTAAGAAATGTACAAAAGCCTCGACCGTTCTTGGTACACGTTTCCGTCCCATTTGAATATGCGTAGCTTCCAAAAACAATGGAGTATATAAAAGGCGGCGTACCAAATACCAAAGGGGCCCCTACACTTTCGTGGCACTCTCCCACAATTGTTTTAGACTACTAAGCCTTTAATTAAGTGCCAACTGATGTATTAATAAATCAGACATTCACACATTACGGCAGTATTGCAGAAATTGTATTAATTAAAAAAACATATTGTTTTTATAATACACGTAACTATGTTACATAATAAACAAGATTAAATAGAGAACGATGTATTTCTGAGTCCCTGAACTAATGAAATTATTTTATTAATCTTGTTAAAAACAAAACAACAATTAAATCATTGTTAAATAGAGATAAATAATTACATATTTTTTTTTAAGATTAGCAAAATCAACTTTATGGTAAAAATCCATTATTTTAGAGTGTTAACTTTGTTTTTTTAACCACTTAATGAATTAAAATACATCTACCGGTTTGGAAAAATATTATTTTATTCTTCAGGATGTCATTAACTATTCAAAAACATACGTTCTTTAACAGAACATTAATTACTTAAAGAATTAATTTAGTACCTAACTTAAATTGGTACAAAATTACTAGAATCATTTTTAGGAAAAAATTTTAGAACGGGACTTGTCGTTAAATTTAGTTGGTTGTTCACAATATTTTGGTTAGTTTTACACGCTTTAAGTATGATAATGATATTTTTCTGAACCGGTAGATGTATTTGTTTCATTAAGTGATTAATAAAACAAATTTAACAATCTGGAATAATGATTAAATAATTATTTCGATGATAATTATTAGAAATCAGTCTGTATTTAAAAAGGAAGAAATAGTAGTTCAGTAAATACACATAGCATATATAATTATTATTTACAAATACTGAGATTTTTAAAATACTGTAGGTATATGTCAAACTCATATTGCCAATGATTTTGAAATATTTTTATTGACCTAAAATATATATTTTCAAAAAAAAAAAATGTATACATGGAATACATGTCAAGTCAATATACATACGAGGCTTAAACCCCGACCAGTGATGAGTTCAAAATCACAAACACTGCGAGTCAATCACTGATATCTTTGAATCACACTCACCATCAGCGATTGAATATCTGTAAATATTGTGATTCGTGATTCATTTTATTTTATTTGGTTGTGAACCGTGATTCGGCGCATGTGGATATGAGACGAAAATATTCATGAAAGAATGACTTTATAATTCATGATCAGTGCCATCTAGTGTAAATTCTGCCAAAACGTTTTACGTATTTGACCCGAAACGCTGAGAATTTGACCCGAAAAATAAACTCACATTTTTTAAACGGTTTTCATTCTCTTTGTAATGATATTAAATTAGATATATATTAATTATTAATGCTAAAATGTTTTTTTATGCATATAAAGTTTGAATAATATAAATGAATACAATCAAAATTATGTTTATTTATTTAGTGTATTTTGTATCGTGCGGCGCATGCGTTGAAACTGTGATCACAGTCACAATTTTCAATCACTAATATTATCAAATACCAATCACAATCACACCAGTGAGTCGGGAGCAGTGTTTTTTCTCATGACTACCCCCGACCACTAGATTACTGGGGAAATGTCTTACCACTTGACCAGAAAGTACGTTAATAGTTATCCAAATAATATCTTTTTTTGTTGTGATGTCCAATATTTTTACAATTTATTTTAGGTTTTATGATTTTTGATCAAGAAAAATTCAACGAAAATACGCTAACGAAATCATTTAAATATTTGTATACTCATATTACTTTGTTTAATGAGCTAAGAATCTTAAAGTTTATAGGAAGACTTTGATGGTACCAAAATTACTGCTGTATAAGACCAACAAGCCCTTGTTGAAGAGAGAAATGGCGTGAAATACAGATCAGTGGAGAAAAACTCTCGAGGAGGCTACCAGTGGTTAGATCCAACGCATCCATCCGGTGTCCCAGAATTGAGCGCAAAACAATAACGCGAAATACAAAAGTAAATGATTACATTTAGTACCATGTTTTCCATTTTAAAAAGTGTTTTAAATGTAAAACGTACTCATTATATTAAAAAAATCTGAAAAAAAGATCGTTCAAAAAGAGTTTTCAGAAAGTTTTTTTAATCAAACTAAAAAATGAAAAAAAAAGTTATTTTTATTAGGTTAGGTTAGTGAAATTTAAACTGTCTATTGTGTATGTTTCAGTTTTATCATATACATTTTAGGTTAATATTATACATGATTTTTTTATGTGTGTATGTTGTTAATATGCATGTTTTAATTTATATTGGATATAAAATACAATGGCTAAGAATAAATGTCTTCATTTATATTAATTCTAAGGTACAAAACCCGCTTACCAAAATTTTTACTTTGTAGTTTTGTTCTACGCGTTATTGACGGCGCGCATTTGTCTGCGCGTTGTTGTCGGGGTTGTACTGCGCGCTTTATTTTGCGCGTGATTGTTGGCGCGCAGTTGACTTGCGCGCAATTGTCGGAATGCCCATCCATCTACCGTTGTGGAACTCTCCCAGGTCTTCTTCGGTCCAAAGTTATGTCTAGTATAATTGTCTTGTTACTCTATATTGTACGGATAAATTACACATTTATTCTTCCGTCTCTGAGTTTTGAAATTATATTGTTTATTGTGTCGATCAGCGATATTCTATTTTCAAAATATTTCTGATGTACAATTTGATCGCTACCAACGTGCACGTTTTGTGACACATAATATGGTACAATTCTAGTGGCAGACAAGACATACCAATCAAACAAACTAATAATGAAAAGAAGTATGTTAAATATGATAAAACAAATCTTACGTTAGTTTCATTAAATACCGTTGCACCTAATGTCCACCATATATTTAAAGTATTATATTAGTAAAAAAATTCTATATGTAAATTTCTCTGAGAAAAAATTAAATTTAAGCCTTTTCGACAAAGCTAAAGTCGCTGAGGCCCCATTGTTCACCGCAGACGTCTTCTGTAATCTTTGTTCGTTTTGTCTATCTGCACTTCTCAAATTACTGAACCCGCAAAACAAAAGTAAGGAATCTCCAGCACCGCAATTGTTACGTTTCGCAACAAACAGTCGTGACATTTTGCCTCGAAGGGTTGGTTGACCGTCACCTTGGAAGGTGCAGCCCGGGTCAAAAGCCATTGCATCACAATGAATAAATTATTATCATGTGCTAGACGATTTATCTTTTACGCTTCGGTGGAGCAACGTTTTTGACCGGTGAATTAATAAGGGAGAATCAGCCGACCTGGAGTCAGGAAATGAAAAATTTGTTATTGAAAATGGAAATAAAATATAACAAAACGGACTACCGAAAGGCTTTGAAACCGGGACCATTTCATTATCGGTAGATTTCTTTCTCTAATTATTGAAAGTGATCTGCTTCATAAATCTTTATCAATCAAATATTTATTCTTATTAACAGAAAGGTACCATATAAATGATATATTATATTCAATTTCATAAGAAATATTAAAAACGTACTAAAAAATATTATATAAGGCGATGACTTAACAGCTTGGCTGTCCTTTGGGATGAGCTACATTTTAGGCGATTTTGTCGCTATTTGTGCAATCAAACTAGTAAATCACGAAATACATAATAAAAAATTAAATATCTATATTTATATATTATAATATACGAAGTAGTAAAATTCATCACTGTGTTAATATTGAAATCTAATCTAACCAATTATCGCAAACATGTAGAAATATTCTGAAAACTTTTTTTTAAAACTCTCATTACCAAAATAATTTAAATTATGTAAAGTTCTGTTGAGTTGCCAATTCAATTCATTGTGTTTAATGCTGATTGCTGATTTTATTTCAGATTGTAAGTGACTCCAATTCGGCATGGCAGTGAGTTTGAGAAGAGACCGACGCCGCTGAACACAGAAAGAAATATCTATAAATCTCAAATAGTACAATATATAATAAGTTGATTTTTGTTTCAATCAAAACTACGCACAGTTTAATAAGAATTAACTGTCTTATTTGAGTACCATCGCACTGAGACTGGTACTCCTCGAGTAGTTTAATCTCTGTTATAAAGATTTCTCGCCCTTTTGCGAGAGACCGCATCGCTGTTTCTTGCTGAATACCGCCACGTGATAAATTGCCCTTGGATTGAAAATTATGAACATTGTAAAGGGAAAAGGATAATGATTAATTAAATGGTAATATCAAACAGGGTGATCAAAAAATGTCTAACATTTTTATCTACAATAAAAAAATGTTGTAAAATTTACTATTGGTGTCTTTGAACAACAAAAAAATTATCTAAAATGTATGCACTCATTCAAGAGTTCATTTTATATATGTGCTCAAAATTGTGAAAGTCGTGTATTTTTCACTTTGAGATATTTAAAGGTTTGCAATTGAATTGATAAAGAAAAAAAATATATGTTACACAACACAATGTTTCAAAAATTTATTTAGACTACTAGATTTATAATTTGTGTCAACATATTAATGTTGAATGTAGTTTATAAAAAAATAAAAAAATTGAAATGACTTACTTTATTATACTGCTGAACGTCGTAACGATACTTTGAATATAACGTATTAAATTTTTCACAATTGTTACAATTTGCATCATATTATATTAATTTAAAACAATGTGATCCGAAATAATTGAAAAACTTTTTCTTTTTTTTTTCAATTTCTGACTTGGACCACTTTCTTAATAATGGGCATATATAACATGACTAAAGGTCATGATCTTCATGAACTATAATAAGAACTTATAAGACTATACTAGTCACCGGATAACTACTTCTCTCTGCTCTTCGACGTGGCCCACCACAAACAAGCGTCTCCAAGATATCTTCTCTACTCGTAAGATGCCAATAAATTCAAAGGTTGAGTCTTCAGCAAATAGGCATCTCCCAGCACTCACACGTGTCTCCAATATCATAACTAAGGCTCCTAGTTTTCTATTAGTTATGTAAAGAGTATGCAATTCCAAATTATATAAAGTAAAACTACTCATCTGGTTTATCTGGCCTGCAATCTGCTGGGCGGTAATCCGATGTCTGCAATCTACTGATGGTCTTGACGCTTGAACTAATAACAATACGCAGTTTATATCTCGCGCTCACAGCCGTTAATGGATCCGTGACCGAGGGCATTGCGATTGGCTCTGGCCGCCGCAAGTACGTAGTATTACCCACGTAACAGGAATGTACATACTCGTGCTCTTTGAAAAATCAGGATTACCAACCAAACCATGTATAACGCTTAAACAGCCTCATTCCATCTTATTTCCTTTGCCTTCAGAGTTCAGGATTCCACACTATACAGGAGTATTTAATGCACCAGAGACTACACAAGCCTGGTATTACTTGTTTTAGGTATTCCGCGGTCTTTCGAACTCCTGTCTATGCGTGTAGATAGATAGATCCATCGAGCTGCTGGTGTTAAATAATGACTAGAACTCAGCATCAGGTTCAGAGATCATATTCTTGGAGGTTTGAAAAACTAGTTAATTATTTTGATTTCAATAGATTTCATATTATATATTCTATGTTATGATTTTGCTGTTATTCCCTGAATAAATTTGATTTGTTGTATTATATTAATAGTCATACAATACGTCAAATTTGTTATATTATTATTGTTTAAATAATATTTATTTAACTTAAATTTAATATTATTTATATGATGGTTCGAATCTCGCATCCACAATCAAATCACATCGAACATATATTATTATACCTACTTTCGTAACATATGCGTTTAGCTTAGTTTTAAAATAATAAGAATATTATATTTTCGTAGAAAGCAATCACTTTATAGTTTGACATATTAGATTAAATGAAATACAATCACTTTGTACGAAACCACTAACTTAGTTTTAAATACGTCCTGACGAAGCTTGAGTTAAGCGAAACCGATTGGCGTGTAATAAAATTCGTGATTTCATACAAAGTGATTGTATTTTATTGAATCTAATAAGAATATTGATGTGACATGTATTCCGTGTACGCACCTCTAATTTATTTAAAAAATAAGGTAGCTTGGACACGTCTTGCGAATTCTAGATAAATAACTACCAAGATGTATTTTCTTGGTAATCCGAAAGATGGAAGCACCTTTGGTCCTACGAGTTTCCTAGGATAAGAGAACAAAAATAATGAGGATGATAGATATTTATAAGATTATATAAATACGTTGGTTGTCCGTTTCCCCGCCTACGTGGGCACCGAAGTGTAAATTTCCTCACGACACAAATGTCTCTCGCCTCACGGCAGAGAGCGTTGCTCTTAAATTTCCTCGATGTGTTCGGATACTTTGTAATTATTTTAATTGGCGCGTATCTGTGTTTTATATCCCGTTTCATTAGAGACAGAATGAGTTAGATCATCATTAGATCCATCTCGCATGCTGACACGACAGCGACATGTTTACACGGTGTCGAGAAGCAGCGACACCCAGCTGAGTTCATTACATGTGCATTTTTTCCGCCAGCGAAGAAGCGCATTTCCCGACAAAACCGACGCTTCCAGGTCCCGGCTGCAACATTGTCCGTCCAGCCCATAATCATCCGGCGGTAAGGTATGGCCACGCGGGATCCATCAATCTGCAGCTGGAATCACCACACCGCACTGGAAACTGGTCCCCATCCTCGGCTTCGGTTATCGGAAGAAATCTTAATGCCGATCAAGTCTCGCGTGTAATATTTTTGACGTCATCAGAACTGACTTGATGAACCAGAAGTGGATAGTTTTATTTACCACCAAAATTTTTTAAAGCACAAACAGCGCTTAGTTTTGTAGAGGAAACCAGAAACAACAGGTGTGACAGAGAAATGTTACATATACACCTACATCGCGAAATACCCCATATGATTTTACCCAGATACAGGAGTCAATAGTTTTGAAAAAAGTTTAAACATGAAAAATATGTAGGATAAATACATAAATGTGTTTTTTTAAATGGTGTCAAAAGTGAAGAGGCCACAGGACACAACCCACGTGGATTTGTTTTTTAGAGATTCAATTTAATATAAATTTTTCTAAATTTTGCAAAAACTACAGCAATTTTATTATAAAAGATCCAATTACTTAAAAAAAAATATCTGAATATATATCAAGTAAGCATTGCTCAGAAGGCAGACAGTCTCAGAGTAATACACCGCCGTGACTTTTCCTATTCTTCAAAGCCATTTTTAGGGAGTTTCAGGTTTTGGATGTAAGACAGTTATATGTCCTGAATAGAGTAATTAGTTTTCATAGGAAAGTGAGCACTCCATCTGTAAGGACTGAAAGATATATCCCACAAGAGCAAATAATCTTAAAATAGTTCCAAGAATGCAAATTACTTTTGGTCAAAGTTTGTTCACCTTTCAGAACGTACAATCAGACTGAAAATAAAATTAGAACTTTAACAATTGTATGACACATTAGTATTTTTAATTTTTTTTTATCTCTTTTTTTATATATTTTTGAATGTTTTAACGTCTACTTGTTATATGTTATGTATTCGATCTTATTGTGTTTCGCCAACAATGAGTTTTGGTTTTGTGAAATGTAATGTGTTGTGCCAATTTGCCCTAAAACAGGCTTGCCTAGTTGGGCAATGCATTTAAAATGTTTATAAAATATAAGTTACAAACTGTGTCTTTTTTCGCAGTTATTATGTATGTTATATATGTCTAAATAAATAAAAAGAATTGTAATTATCACCAAAAAATATAATTGCGGAACTTCATATAGTCTTTTTCGCAAAATAATTTTCTTTGGTACACCGAATCTGGAAATATTTCCATATAAAGACAATTAATTTTGTTTATAAATTGTTTGTAAAAGGTTAAAACAGAAAATGGTATTTTTCACAAATGAATATTTTTGCATTAGTTATTAAAAAAGTCAAAATTCACTGTCTCTTATACTGCAATATCCAAAAAGGTATAAAAACGTTGAATTATTTAATAAAAAAATATGAGGGTACATACTCTAGAGAATTTTATAGTATTTAAAATAAAAAATAAAAATTAATTACTCCTTATGCCTATATATTTAAAATAATTACTAGAAATCAAGCCTGTAAAAACTGACCGAAGTTTTCCGGCAGTCATCACAAGGTACCGACGACTGCCGAAAAAATTCGCTTAGCTTTTACATTGATTATTTTTGTAAAAGCTCATTTGATTATTTTTGCCGGATATGGTTTTGCAATTCAGCCCCTGTTCTTGCTTTCACTTGATAGCTGGATGCTGAACGGACGAGGTGACCGATGTGATGTAATGTCGTCTTATGATTTTAATGTATTATACACTTCCTCGGCTCCAGACCGTCGGATGCTTTGATAAAAAACGCGGACTACGCGGGGGAATCTTGACTCATTGCAGATCATGGCGAAATCACTGCATTTCTAGATATTTTATGAACCGCAGCTGCATAAAGCGTATAGAAATCTCTTGAAAAGACTGAAATCTCTTTCCAAATTGTCGTTTTCTGAAAAATTAGGTAACTTTTATTTCTTACAAAGATCAAGCCACTGGACCTAGATTACAGAAATTTTATCAGTAATCATCGGAGTAATGTGAGCGACGTGACAAAGATTGATGGAGGACTAAAGAGAGTGGCAGAGCCACGAGGTCTTCATTCAGCAGTAGATCGATAATGGCTGATAATTTTCTATAATAATAATAATAATAACTATTTTTATTTGCACACATCGTGCAAAACAGAAAGTCTCATTAGTGGTGATCACACACTGACAAACAAGAAAGCTGCCCGGGGGATGAAAAAAGGAACAATCGTGGGAAAGATGAACTGATGATTTAGAACATATTGGGAGGATGAAGAATGTTCACTATAGATATTACTAAGCTTTTTGAAGTTGTTGCTTGAAATCACCAAGGTCCGTCTATCCTATGGGATCTATTAAGTTAACGAATAATTGTTATTAATTGTCTATGTCAGAATTTCTCAGAATGTATACGCATTACGTTTGTTCAAGTTTACATATAATTTATATAGTACGGCACCAAGGAGTGAATGATAAAATCACTCAAAAATGTATGTGGATTCATAGAATTCCTTAATATTATATTTACAACATCGCCTTCACAGGCTTCATACCTAACCTAACCTAGGCAAAATAACAAATTTTAGTCTCTCAATCTTCAAAAGGTTCATGAGTTTTTTTACACTATTTTCGTTCACCATCACTAAAAGTTCGGTTCAATATTACGCAATGGAGACCCGGTGTCATGGATCTTGTCTCCTAGCTCCAAAAATTGCCGCGTCTCCGACACAGCGGACCCGGATGCCTTCTCAAAGACGAACCCGGGCGAAGTCCAGGGGCGCCTAGTTTCTTCGGACGATCCTCCTTCGACTTCCGCCTGGTCCGTTGTTTTGGCCATCCTCCCGGCTTCCATTCACTAGTTTTTCCTTTCCAAAGTCTCAATTTTTTGGCAGCCTATAGCGTCAAAGTTCTCCCACTCACCGCCAGGTGACCTCTCGCGAGATTTAGTAATACCAAATCCACATGGCCACCGCGCGAATTAAAATTTTCTAATACAGCGTCCACAGGGGTGTGATTTGTCACGTCATAATATATTCTCATCACCAGTGAATGGATGTAATGTCGATGTTTCTATTGAAATGGTACCACACGTGTATCATCACAGTATTGTTTTATTTTTATTACTTGTCCTATGTTGGACAAGTATATATACTATATTTCGTGGACCATAAGATCTTAGATGAATACAATTAAAATTTAGAAAATATAAACATACAATCATTTCGCGAATGAGTCAGCGAGCAATAGTTTACGCCGATTTATCGGTGCTGAAAAAATCTTTGAGATTTAGTTGAGATACATCTCAATACCAAGTACGCGTGATGAGATAAATGATGAGATGATTGTTCTGGGAATAAACTCAAACAATTATACATGGCGGACGTGATTTCATATGTGCACATAAACGTCACCTGAAACTACTATAGATCCCTACAAATATATATTCTGAAAGTTTACATTATTTTAACTGCTGCTGGAGAAAATTCTAAATAACCCATATGATGAACATGAGGACAATGATGACATTTGACATCGTGTGACAAGTAACGTGAAGTAAATCGCGAAACGGAGAATCTCTGAGACACGATAAATCCGAAAGCCGAGAGTTGTCTCTAAAACACCTCATGGGAGCAAAATTGGATATCGCGGAGATTATCTCGAGTCCAAAATCTCCTAAAAATTTCGTCCGTGGACATGGGCCATTAGGAACCATAATAAACACCCCTTGATAGTAACCACGTATCATCCACATTTGGATTTTTAAGGACACCCCAATTTTAAATTTGTAAATTAGAAAATACCTTCTATTTTAAAAGTATTAAATTATTGTTTCATTTCACCTAACAGTAGCACGAACATAAATTATTTAAAGAAAAGAAATTGATATAATACTACGATAAATAATTATTCCACTTTTTTTTCCAAGAACGAAACTTTTTCCATCGCCTGATCTCAACGTAGCGACATCCGTGAATTATTATTGAGTTTCATCATTTACGTCGGCAAAAGAGATCACTGGTCCAGAATAAATCGACCATTTGTCTAACAACATGTCTGTGGAGATAATAAACAGACGAGTTACGAGCTACGAGCTGAGAGCTGCGAGCTGCGAGCTGCGAGCAGTCAACTGCTCCTCATGATCGGTGCTCGTCACTCGAATTCCGCGAATTCGCAACTCCAGGAAGTGAGAAGCACGGCGGACGGGTTCCAGCAGCCACCGGCTCCAGCGTGCCAGGAAAATGCCAATAAGGTATCCCTGATCGTTACCAGACGGCTTCACAATTGCCGCCAGATGCGCGGACGACAATTTCAACGATTAATTTTCGCGGACAGAAGCTGTAAACTGCGGGACACATAATTTATATTAACTATATTCATTTTGTGTAATAACAAGTTTTGACACACAAAAATGAAGCATATAAGTTCTTAAACCTTTGACATAATCTTTATAATTCCACTAGCAAAAAATTTACAGCCGTACATAATTTGAGAGAATTAGTCGTCCATATTTCAAAAAGGCGTATCTAGTTTTTTTGTTAAAATTAAGTTACAACTGGGATTATTATTATTCATGATAACAGGCATATCAGAATTTTATTCCAATGAAGTAATATTACTTAAAAATAATTTGACGTACCCACTCTTATTTCGAGGTGCCATTCTAATAAATGACAATAACGAGTAATATTTATGGTATAAATACACCTCACACTGTCTTTTAAACGAAAAATATCCGTAGAAATCGGTAAGGTTTATCATTTTTCATCAGTGAAAAATTCACATTCGTCTGTTGTAAATCAATAAATTCAAGATACGACTCATTGAAAGATAGACGACGAATTCAGTAAAAAAAAAAATTAGAATAAGAAAAAAATAATACGTATTTGATTGACATTGACATTGCGGTTAATTTGTGATAAAACTTAATTTTTTTTCAATAAACCAAACTTTGTAGTGCACACATATTTGAGTATTATTTTATCATTTGTATAATTTTGGGAGATGTAACTTCGTAAAATAATACTCTAATGTGTATGTACAAAGTTTTATTTTTAATTTAAAAATCCGCATACAAAGTTTTAAATCCATTAACTAACCTTGATATATTTCTCATTATAGTCAATAAGAGTAATACATGCTGATTATTGGCAAGGTTGAATGTCGCGTGTCACATAGTTACATTTCGTTGACCTTGGAACCCACGCACTTTTGTACTTACGCGGTGGTTTTCAATATCTTGTTTACTCTCTGATTGAATAAGGGGATGGGAATTTACGGGATGTAGGAAAGTTGGAAGGAATTCGGGAGAGGGATAGGAATAGGGAAACGGGGGGCTGACGGACCAACCAGAACCAGGTGAAACATGATCCACCTGAGAAATGTTCCTTTAGGTATCTGTATTTTCTTTTTCCACTGGACTCATGGGTCTTCTGGCTCCAGAAAACCACACTTCGTTGGTAGTGCAAAGTATTCTTTATTTCATACTTCGTTGATGGCGCTTATTGTGACACAACAAGCAAAATGTACTGATCGGCATGCACAGTAGCGAGAAATCGAACACATACAGTACACTTTCCGTAATTTACTAATACATAATACTGGTAAACAATAACTGTCGTATTTCAACTTCAACTTTCAACTGGTCCAAAACCATAGCTAACAAAATCACAAAAAAAGCTCGTGTTTTGGTATGGGGGGAGGGAGTAGTAGGGAGGTAATAGATAGGATCCATTCATGTCGCGTTCACGTGCATGTGAGACGGCGATCGGAGAAGCATGAATCATAAAGATCCACTCTTCTCAATTGTCAATTTGTAACATAACATTTATTTTTTGTCTTTAAATATTTTTACATTGCACCTTTATATCATACTAGAACTATCCAACAGGATCATTAACTACCTGTTGATGATATGTGTGTTACGGATAAAAATAAACATATGTAGATGAAATTTATAAGAAAATAACCCGGGTTATCAAAACTTTATTAAACTCGGGTTACATATTCACGAGTACTAATAATAGTAGGGAGCAATTCTGGGAAATAAATTAAAATGAAATAATCCATAATTTATGAACGGAGGATATATAACTAATAATTACGGATAAATTCTTCTATACTACGCAGCGCAACACCGTGTTACGACCAACGGCTGGATTCTTTAATTCGCTAGATAATGCTTTCCAGCTATTTTTAATCTATTAATCGAATCAATACATTTAAATTCGCTACACATTTGAATAGTCAGCTTATTGACGCTTCGGTCTTGCAATATACATAATGAACGTATACAGTAATTAGTTTTTTCAGAACTCCAGAATATGTCAACTTATTAAAAGTAAAACCATTAATAGTTCGTTGCTTTTTAGCATTCAGTCGTCAGTAATATAATATATAAAGCGTTGGGTGGTATTTTTGCCTGCTGCAATACCAATTTAGATAAATGTTAATAGAGCTTTAATTAGATTTTTTTTAATCCACGTGTAAAAGCATTTTAACGTAGATACGAAATATATCGTTTTTATCTAAAAAAAAAACAGCAAACCCGAAGGACTGTTGATGAAATCATAAATTTATTTCAAATAGACAAAATGTATCTGAAAATTAACATGTTGGCAATGGTTATCTTGACAAATTAAATAATAATTCTTTATACACAAATATTAACCTTTAATAGTTTTTTTTTTTACTTTTCTTTAGTAGTGTTCTGAAAAAATTATATAGGTATTAGGGATTGTTTTTTTATTGTAGTTTGAAATATTACAAATAAATAATGATTATTGCCATTATAATAATAATATTTTATAGTGCCGTTGGTAACACATCTCAGATAAATCTCAGTACCGTGTACACATGTTGAGATGTTGGTCTGTAGATAAACTCATAGATCATCCTAAGATCGCTAGAAAGAGACAAAAACTCAAACCCGACGTTTGATTTGACACGTGCGCACAATCGTCACCTAGAACCATATACACTTACAACTATTTATTTTGAAAGTTAGGCTAACAAAGGTGTTAAGTCACAAACATTTACACCATTTTAATTACTGCTGGGGGGATTCTTATTCATCCAACTGACAAACGGAACATCAATAGTTAATGGAATAATGTTTGGTGCTTAACAAGCGCAAAGTGACAAGGTGAATTTCCAAAGAATCTCACGCGAGAATAATCCCTCTTGGACACGGGCTATAATTCTAATTTAAATTAAAAAATAGATTACTTTCTATTTTGATGCATTTTTCCTCCTATATTTATTCTCCGAATACATAATAATTTATATTGTGTTCGGCGAATTAATATTGCTTCGGGCAGAACATTGTACACAGCGAATGGTATTTAATGTTAAAATGTTTGGCTATTATTATTTTTACGTAGAATGTGCTAATTCAGCGAGTGGCGCAGTACAAATTGCCACGAAAGCTGCGTTAGAAAATTTTAAAAATATTTTTACATACTCTTGAATACCCACAGATTCCATTGGGGTTATATCCTCTGATTACTGTCTAATTCTTGGGTTCCGATTCCTTGTAATATAAAACTCAGTACGTCCAGGTAACAATTATAAGATTATTACAACAAGTTATTACAATATAATTATACACTTCAAAGATAGTCTTATTACTAAGAAGTAGCTGTGATGGAAGAGAGCTTTTTCTCCAGAGGCGGTCCCCTATAAGGCTCGCCTCCCACCACTCATCTACTCACTTTCATGACACACACACACACATACATTTCCAAAGTGACAGTTCTCACACTTATTTTTACTTTGTGTTTTATATTCACCTTTATCGGTACCGGAAACGATACCAGGCACTTCCAAAACCTTTAATTTTGGAGGCACTGAGCTCTGTCACCTCAACTACTGCCCTCATATACTGTGGCGTCAAATTGTCAAGTTGTCCTACTAATTAATTAATACTTTATTATTTATACATTACGAATATAAATTTTAAAACTACTTAGTAGTTTAAAATAAATAGATACCTCTGTTGAATGTTGTAAATGCCAGTATTTTATTTTCACGTATTGCTTGATTTCACTGTACCATCCAGGTTTGGTTCTTCGCTAGTAAGATTTTATTTTATTAATATTTTTTTGAAACAGAAAAGTGCAGGAGTGGTTTGGTATACGTGGCTGAGACATGTAACGCGCGTTTTTAAATTCAATTTCTCAAGATCAATAACACGAATATTTTGTACATACTCCGTACTATACATACTCTATATACTATATATACTACTACTACATATATACAACTATATATGTAGTACATATATACTACTACTACATATACTATATATACTCCGTACTTAAATTAAGTTGCACAAAGTAGCACCAGATTTTATTGAATCTTTTTGCGTGTTATAAAACTCAAGAATTTGATAGGTATAAATTAGAATTAGTGAAAATGTTTACCAATTATCTGAACATGTTTTCTGAGATATATTCTCTGAAGAATATTCCGTTTTAACAGCTGCTGGGGTGATTCAAATTCATGCAATTGACGAATAGTACCTTCATGCTCAATGAACTGACATTTTACGTTTAATAAGCGTACAGTGGTGAGGAATCATTAACACTGAAGGCAAAATAGTAAAGACAGATGGAAGCCTTTGAGATGGTTACTGGAGACACTTGTGAGACGCATGAATGACTCCATTCTGCAGGAACTAAACATCGAGGACAGACTCTCAACCGTTTGCCTGCGACGAACCCTTGGACATCTTGCGAAAAGAGAAGCTTGTTATGGTGGGCCACGTTTAATGACTAAGATGAAGAGGAAAATTCCCCACTTGCTGAACCGACCATGTGGAAATAGCAACAAGCACTTCTCTGGTGACATCCCTAAGATTTGCAGGATGCCGATAAAAGTGGAAGAGCTTAATTAAGACGGTGGAAGTTCATAGAAACCACGATTCTCAATCATAAGGGACCGACGTGGATGAAGAATAATCCCTATCTCAAAGAATATAGACATATGCAATATATAATGTAAAAGAATTAAACAATATTAATATTACGTATACAGCAGTATGCGTTACGTTATTAATAATAATAATATTTATTTATTATATTTTTAAATACTCGGATCTTTCTACTGGCAAAGCACGTTTGTCAGAGCTACCTGGTGCTCTCCGGAGGCTGTGCTGGTAGCTGGCAGCCGGCAGCTCCCGGCCGGGTACAGTACAGCGGTTTGCTCCGTTTCCGCCGATCGGACGTGGGAGAAGCCATTTTTTTAATCGCTTCTACTTAACAACAGCGATTCATAGACGTGTTTATTTCTCAGGTTCTTTGTTGCGATGTTACACGTACAGGCCGAGCTGCGCGCCGCGGCCCGACAGGCGCTGGTCAGCAAATGACTATCTTCTTCGCATCATTCAGATCTTGGCGCGGATCTTCAATTGCACTACACGACATTTTACATTTTAGGTAGATATAATGTATGCTACCTATTCCAGAAGGTTTCGAGACCCCAAGCCACCCGCCATTCTGTAAAAATCTACGTATCTATTTATCAGGGGCCTGCACTGCGAAATTAATATAAATTCAATAATATCCTTATAAATAAAATAATAAAATACTTTTTATTTTAAGAAATCTACTTGTTTCGGAAGCGGTGCTCCCTTCCTCAGGATAAGAAATGTACTAAAACTAATTTACAAGTATGGAAACAAGGATTTATTATTTATGATTGGAAGGAGTTAAATGGTTCTCATTGTTATTTACCCAATGCTAAATTATTTACAATTAGAAACAAAGAAAAAATATATATTTGTAAAAAATCAAATTTTTAATTCAATAAGTAAAAAAATCCAAATACAATACAGCCAGTCTTCTATACGAATAACACATTTAAAATGTATGTTTGAATTAATAAAAATAAGGACTTAAAAATTAGAACATTGGACATTTATCAATTAAATTATAATGATTGCAACTATTTTTACACGGGGAAAACTTCAAGAAATTTTGAAATTAGTTTTAATGAACATTTGAGATGTCTAAACAACAATAATTATTTAGAGTTTGAGAATTACATAATATAATGTTACCACTCAATGTTATTCAGAACATAGGTCTATGATATTTTAAATACTAATTAAATGTATTAATTTGAAAGATATACATATAAAATCAATTTTATAGAAAATAATATAATAAATTAATTATGGCTTTCAAATAATGGAACGATAGATATATTAATTTGAAAAGGGTAACATATGGGTTCGAAAATTTGTCATCAAAAGTACTGTCGCTGTAGCATAGTTGGATAATGCACCTTCCCCAGTTTGCAAAGAGATGCAGGTTCGAATCCCGGTAGCGCAACAACAATATTTTTCGATAAAATTGATTTTACATGTATATCTTTCTAATTAATACATTTAATTAGTATTTAAAATAATAACTCTTTTGATTTAAATACAGGTTTCAAAATCTTGCATACCAATACCAGGAGCTTTCACTTGGATAACCTAGAAATATTAGAAATTAGGAAAAATGTTAATAAATACTTAAATATTATAAATAACCAATTTAATTTTTGTAAATATCCCCCATTTAACCCCCTCCCACTATAATTAACAAATCTACCATCTATACTTGTAAATTAATTTTAGTACATTTCTTGTCCTGGGAAAGTGACCATCGCTCCCGAAACATGTAGCTTTTTTAAAATAATAATTAATCGTGGTAAAAACAAAGTGTTTTATTATTTTATTTATAAAACGGTGCCATAAAGTGCATATCTATATCTTCGGAAAAGATCTTATAAAATTCTAGCCATTCTTGCACGGATTAGCGCAACCCATGGCTATAGTTTTTAATTCTGATGAACCTTCTGCGTATAGCATCATATAGATGCTACGAAACAATTTTCTTGTAATAATAAAGTTTTCCCTACTAAAGCCGTGTTACATTTGGGCCAATTTGCTAAAGTTTAAAAGCTTTTTTTTATTACTGTACAATTAAATACAAAATAGGTTGTTGGAGATGATTAAATTTAGAAATATACACTGCGCCCTTTTATAGGCATATTTACAGTTCACGTGTTTTCCAGGTGATGTTTACAATATAAATTACTCAGCCCATGTGGTGCCGAGCAAATGCGGTAAAAATAGAGCGTTAAACCTAATTAAATTACTAGTCGAAAATGTTTAAGGTATATGCGCCTGATCTCAACCATGTCAACCTTTAAAAAAAAATCGTAATTATGGAATTATTTCGGTTTATTGAAATATTTGATTAATTCAAAATTATACATTGAATACAAAAAATTATTAGTCATCGGATTTTGAGCGGCCAGACTATTTTTTGTTAGATGATTTAGTATCTCAAGCAAAGATATAGATTAATAGTTGAACAATTTCAGAAATATTTATTTCGAAGTACGTAGACTTTAAACTTAACGCGATTTTGTAAAACTTTCAAATAATAATATATTCTGAACAGTTCAGATTTTGCACATATTCCTTGAACATTTTTGACTCGAAATAAATTATTGTGGATTAGGTAAGTTACATCCTGTATACATAACAAATTTAATTAAATGGTCCACGTTGACTACGCATGAACATTATTCAGTAGGGCGTGTACACAGCAAATAGTTTTATAATGTATTATGTATTTGCCCACGCGTTGGCCGTTGGGTGTGTTAAAAGTATTACGTTTGTGCAGTTTAAATAATATATTGAAAGAATATCACAAGCCGGAGCTATATACTCTCGAATCCTACAAACCGGAGATGTATTTGCGAGAATTCCACGATTATGCTCTAAGTTGATTGAACTTGTTAACGATAGGAAACAGTCTTATCGTGTGCTGAAACTTCGGCATGAAAACTGGCCTCAGGCGATACAAGAGGCAGTGAATTGTGGCTTAGCAATTGTTGAATTACGATAATTAAGTTTATGATCAAATAAGAAAAGGCGTTGAGCCGCTTTTTCTCGATTCTCTCTATTTTGCACCGAGCGCACACTCAGCTGTACGTTTTGCACCGAGCGCACACTCAGCTGTACGTTTTGCACCGAGCGCGCACTCAGCTGTACATTTTGCACCGAGCGCGCACTCAGCTGTACATTTTGCACCGAGCGCGCACTCAGCTGTACATTTTGCGACGAGCGCGCATTCAGCTGTACATTATTCAACTTGCCCGTGGATGCGGATGTCTAAAAACATTTGAGACCTCAGTGTATGTAATAATACTTCACATGAATTATCAGACAAATTAAAATATTTGAATAAAATTTGACCCAATGCAATATATTTTAATTCTTATGGCCCGTGTCAACGGAATGAGACACGATGAGATAACTCCCAGTACCATGTACATGTTTCGATCTAGAGATAAATCAGCTTGAAATTTGTAGATAGTTCCCCTAGAACCATAGATACCTACAACTGTTTATTCTGAAGAGGTATACCTACAAACGGAAGGCATTAAATTATATAAATTTATTCCGTTTTAATTGCTCTTGGGGAGATAAAAGATTTATTCATTCAACGATTTGAATTCAGTCAATAGTCCATGGACTGAAATTTAACGTTTGACGTATAAGGGTGAAATGAGGCGCGAGACGGCAAATCTCTGAAACTTGTGACGTTTGTACATGATGAACAATTGTGTGAGTTGTCTCCAAAGAATCTTATTATCAATCTCTGTTTCGAGTCGAATATTTCATCTTTATTTTATCGAGAATATTTTAGATTGGCAATATCTCACTGCGCTAGTGGACCTATCACTATTTTTATCGCGTAATTCAATAACTTAGTATTGTGTCTCTCTATCCACATTGCACGTATTAATTGATGAATCTTAATAAATATTTCTGACTTCGTTTCGTCACACGTTTTTAGCTTCAACCCTGGACATAGATACTAGTGATGAGCTAAACGTTATTGTGACTGTGATTGTGCGTTTGGTATTTCTTTTATAACGATGATTGGTAACTGATGTTAAACTTTTAGAGGTTCAGTTTCCACTATATCAGTGATTGCTCGCTATATATCACTATATCAGTGATTGATAATCAGTTACTAATCATCGTTACAATCGAACACAAATTTCACAATCACAGTCACAATAACGGTTAAAATAACGGTTTAGCTCATCACTAATAGACACCACTATATCAGTGATTGATAATCAGTTACTAATCATCGTTACAATCGAACACAAATTTCACAATCACAGTTAAACGATAGTCACAATAACGGTTAAAATAACAGTTTAGCTCATCACTAATAGATACCTTAAATGTTGAACATTGCAAAATGACCAAAGGTCAGAGCTTTTAGAAAAATATTTATGTTATATTTATTACCTTCTGTAGACGTGTCTTAAAGTTTATCTTCGATATACTTAGAATCTAATTTAACACATTTTACGTCAAATAATCGGTAAATGTTTATGAAAATACAAAATTTGAAGTAATATTTTAAAGGCTACAGGCTAATTTGGAATTTGATATATATTACGTTTTCTGGATGAAAAAATAATAAAATATGATAGGTCTGGTCTATACAGTGTACGGCGGATGAGATACAACCGTGGAACGCGCGCTCTAAGTGAAACATTTTTTTCCATCACTGGTTGTACTGGTAGATGATGCACTGCATTAATAAATATAACGGTTGATCTTGTTGCAATTACACCTGCAGTCGCTTCTTTCATTCTTCCCATTCTATGTCGAGCTTTATGGTGCGTGTCCAGTAAGTCGATAGTCAACAGTGAAAAATTCCGAATTTAAAAAAATACATTTTGAAATATTATTTAAACTCTGAAATAAATTTTTCCTTCAAATAATCATGTAAGTAACAAAAAAAAATTGGCGAAATTACGAACACCGAGATTTCCGGGCGATGACGCGAATTATTATTAGGGCGCGCTTAAATTCAGTGTTTATTTTTGATGAGATTAATAAGATTTGCGAATTTTTTATCACGGTAATTTTTTTCCTAATATAATCTAGTACCTTGTTCTTCTGTACTTTGTTGGTCAACATGACACTGTACTGGAGACAATTACTTGTCACGGAGTCCAGTGGCTATTGCCCGGGACAAGCCGTAGACGTGAATTACATAAATATTCAGTAAAAATTTATGTAGATGTCAGCAAATAAATGTCACTACAAAAACTAAAGTGTTGAATCTATTTACAAAGGGTGACTTATTTTGATTTTGCGGTTGTCAAAAATGAACGGCACATCCAGCCCAAAAATCGCACCATACTGTAACTTAATGCGAATGGTTTTTTTTACATACCTAAATGTAAAAATTTTGTTGCTCATTGATATATCCATTGAGGTGAAAATTGGCTTTGTCGCTGAATTGTGACGAATTAAGAACCTACGAAGATTTTACTGATTAGTTGCGAATTGTGGTCTCTTGGCAACATGATTACTAGTAAAAATAACGAGAATTTTGCGAATCATATTTACACCAGATAGCGAATTTTCATAAAAGGTTTGTCAGATTGATTTATTATATTCTTTCGTTTTGAAACGTTGCGTAATAAATTTGCCTAGTTTCTACGTAATAAATGTCAATAAAATAATTTTAGATGGGATATTTTGAAAATAGTGCCAAAGTCAAATTCCCAAATTAAAATGAGACATCTTGATGCCACCAAACAATATTTCGATGACTGTAAATTGTGTGAAAAGAATAACCATCTATCGGTTTAGTTATGAACGTGCTTCGCGAAGCTTTCTTTCAGAGACAGCGATTTTTTTTCTATGGTTTTGGTTCGAATCCAGGATGAATAATAGTATTGGTTATATTTCATAGATTAGCTTTTAGATTGTGCTTTGTAGCATGTTGCACTAGAACTTTATTGTTTTTCTATGAATATTTTCATAATCCGATAAAACCTGATATTTTTCTGGATATTATGCCGGATATCCGACTTTGACGTTGGGTCCATAGTATTGAGTATTGTGACAGAACATAATATTAAACAATAAACAAAAAAATTAAATAATAATTGACTTAATTTTTAAATAAAAATTTATTTTTGCCATTATTTTTCTTCTTTCTTTAATCATTCTTCATTTATTAATTTTTATTACCACGAATTATGTCATAGGTTTAAACTTAAATCACGAGATTAAGATTGATTTTTTCCAAAAGGAACCTGGTTGAAGCTCAGCCAAGGTAAGCCGAAGATAAGTAAATTTAGATTATATTGGCATATTTAATAACAGGGGGGTGCAGTGCATACAAACAAAAAAGCTGTGGATTACTAAAGTTTTGGAAAACAAATATAAATTAAATAATTGGATTAACATAAACGGAAACGTTTTCTTACAATAAGCGCCATCTGTGTACCAGTAGAGACTTTAATGGCTTAGTTATAAAAACTACCATGACAACTCATCGTTATAGTCTTTTGAGCATTCTTTAAGCAAGTGAATTACTTAAGTCATATAATAGGTATTTACTGAATTGAAAATTCCTTTCAGTTGGTCCGTTTTGTATGGAGTCGTTACCAATTCTGTTTTTTAACAGAATATCATTTGAAATGCTTACAACTGCGTACAAATCATTGAAGTATCTACTTCCTCTTCTACTATTAAACACTTGGTAGGGTCGTATAAACGACGGATTCATTTTGTATAAAGACGTTGGTTAGTTCATAATCCTATGTACAACATATATTGTAGTACATATATTATATATGATTGTAATATTATTGGTAACAGCATAACCTGAATCTATACCTCCTGCACGCAACTGCTTAATAAGTAAAGATTAAAGAGTAATTGTCTTGACATTTTTTTTATTGAATGAATCATTAAATGAAAACAATATACCTATTTGTAATGTTTGAAGCATTAGCCTTGCAATTATAGACTTTTATAATTAATATTAAATTACTTTGTGTGTAACTGGAGTTTTATTATTAAACGCAATTTACGACGAGTTCTCCGAGCAGTTCTCAGAAATTTACCCTCTCATTTAGAAGAGTGTCAGCGAAATAACGGATCACATTTAGAAAACATAATTTTTATGAAATAAATTCCCAGGGACTGTACTTAAATGCGAAATAAACATTTTTTTATTAAACCAATCCATTATTTTATTACAGAATTTTTATTATGAAAAAGACTTTTGGGACACCTTGTACAATAACGATACAATATTAATATGCATCTGGGCCCTGGGCCAGTATCCAGGATATGGTGCGGCTCTGTCGCCGCTACAGATAATTATCGAAGTCTGCTAGATTCTTCACCGTAATTATTTTTATCGTAGGGCATATATCACTGGTCCATTCGCCAGTCTCTTTCGCACCAAAGAATTTTCTAGTACGAAGCACAGATCCGCGACCTTGGTATCTATCATCTAATCCACCTACTTGCCCATAAACATCATCTTATACAAACATACTAAAACGGTTCGTGTATCCAAATCCACCTACGTAAGTATTAAAGTAAATACCTACCTACCTAGAGCAGATATCATCCTTAGATTCGCGTTCCTCCTTAGTTTGCTTAGTCTCTCTTATGATTCATTCTGTTACTTTGTGCTGCAACATGATTGTATTAATTGTTTAAACTTTGTACTTGTTAAAATATTATTTTTTCAGTCCCTCTTATCAACAGGTGTAAATGAAAACTTGGTAAATAGCCTGATAACGACCTTGGTTGGAACGAAGGAGTTGAGTCTTTATTAATTTTAGGCGATTAAACTCAACCCCTAATATATATTTACTGTCGGTGATACATGTACATTATATAAACTTGTATAAATTGTGCTGTTTGCACGTGAATGTCAAATTTTATTTAAATATAGCGATTTTAAATACTACATAAAACTATGTTGAGCCGAACATAGGACGGCATCTGTGGAAACAAAGTCAAAGCACGCCATATATGACGTTGCTGATAGACACTATATACGTGCGATTGGAAACCGCGGCAGACAGTCCGTCACTTCTCTGCGATGTATAGATGACAGCTTCGCACGCAGAGCTCCAACTCTAAATTATATATATTATATTTAGAGTTATTGGCCCGATTCCTATTCTCACTGTTAGCTAAGTTGAATACATAAATATCTGAACACAGATGATGATATGATTTACGTAGGCGGATCGTCATCCCTTTTGCATATCCTCTTTATATATTTAGGTGGTTATATGGCAAAGAGATCGGTCGTATAAACTTATTTTTATCTGCACTAAGATCACCATTACCGCTTCAATAGCACGATATCATGTTGCCATGTAATGAATCATGATTGAACAAAGTGATTCGAACCTAAATAAAAACATGATTTATTCGATAAACCGGCTATTTAATCATCGTCCATAAAACGAAAAACTATTCGATTGTTGTACCCCTTTCAGCTTTTCGCCTGGAATAAACTTCTCCTCGATAGTTTTTTTTGTTACGCCACTGGGTCATCTGGCGACCAAGTAAACATCATTAACAACAATATTTTTCGATAAAATTGATGTTACATGTATATCTTTCTAATTAATATATTTAATTCATGTTTAAAATATCACAGACCTATGTTCAGAATAATTACAACTTCACAATAAGAATGTGTTCTCCTAAACATAATAATAATTTCAAAATATCAATGTTGATTTACGTTCAGCGTTGCAGTTCTTTTAGTCAGACAACGTAACATTATATTATAATTGGCATGAAATTTGAAGTGTCGGTAATGTGACGACATCATGTGTCATGTCATAGTTCCCAGCCACTTGTTACCGTGATCACGTCTGCCACCAGTGCGATGGAAGAGCGATCTTGTAATATCCGAGACGTTCACAAAACTTTCAATCTTCCCGAGTTCATCTGCATTCACTTTTCTCTCAAATATGTATGTATTTTGTAAGACCACGGCGTTGAGTAATATTTCACGGAATACTTGACTGATATGTTTTTAAAATGTATGATTCATTGGTTGTTAAACAATAAAAGAATTATGTACATTTATTCCTACTATCTTGGTACCAGCGAGACATATATTTTTATTTATCTATTTAAAGATTAAATCACAGTGAAGGTACCAACAATGAAAAATGTAAATTGGGGGGTATTAAAAAACAATAAATGTATGTTTTTTTGTTGTTTTTAAATAGTTCTTTCAATATACTAAATTAATTAAATCAAAGGTTGTAAATTAATTGAATTAAAAGTTTCTGGTGGTACATTACTAATACTAGTAGAATATGCTATGAAGCCTTTAATATCCCTCATGACATCGTCTCTTGTAAGAACTAGATTTATGGGTTGAACGAGAAGGTACTTCTTCTGTAAAGTTTTCGTTTATACGACTGTACTATTTTATAAATTTACACTACGTCCAATGCTATTACGTTGGAGTCAACGTCTAAGTAAATCTGCAAGGGTTATTCACAAATTCTTTAACAGCCATTATTGTTAGTAATTTTAGGTCATTTTCTTACTGATTCCAGCTTGTAAAAAGTAATAATAAAACCAAACGTAAAAATTACGTAAGTATGAGAATGAAAAATGTGTATAAATGACAAGCAAATGACCAACACACTCTTGGCTCTACAGCGAATTGTGAACTGGCTGAACGAATTTCAATTAATTTTAGACGTAAATCGCGGGAAAGACAAACGTAAAATAGGGTATTTAATGTACTGAAATGACTGACACGGGACTAAAAAGATAACACGCAAATGGAGGGAAAACGTGAATTCCGGGCATGCGAAATCGGGGTTCCACTGTATATATATTTTTAATCATAAATAATTATAATAATAATAAAATCACTCCGTATGTTTTGCTCGTGGATTAAAATAACGCATCCAGTGCACGCGCACTTTTACAGACTCAGAGATCAAGGTCTCATTAAGAAATCATTGTGGATACGGGCCAAAACATTGTCCACGAAATAAGTTTTTAAAATAAAATGTGAAAAGTTCCTCGTCCAGAAAGCGAATACTGAAGTACTTCGGACATATGGTGACCTAACAACGTGGTGATGATAGTCTAGAGATATTGGTTGCACTTAGTAACATTGAAGACAAGTTTGAGTAAGGGGATCCCTCAAAGGACAGACTGAGCTAGTGAAATAAATGACAGGATCATCACTACATATGCCTTGGGTTCAGTAGAAAACCGGAAAGAACAGAAAAGGGAGTCACGGGAAAGTGGTGATGACCAAGACAATGGAGGAGCAGTGGGCAACGGACTACAGAGAGAGACGAAAAGCTTAAAAATAAATTAGATTGATTTTAATCTATCTGTTTCTGTAATATATGTATCATCTTGCATGATGTACTTTAAAAAATCAACAAATCAATGTTAATTGTGATAGACAACTTCTCTATTGCTTAAAAATAAATTAACATTGCAAAATATGAATCTACTGATACACTGTCCATGGCCGCGTAGCCTAGCAGCCACCATTGATCTCGAGTAGACAGCTATTGCCGCTCGCAGGACCTAGCAATAATGCTAGTGTATTTTATTTTTTTCAGATAGAGATTCAATCCTCAGAATGCGAAAGGTCGATGTCTTCAACTCTGCTCGATGCTCATAACTGACGACGGTTTTTGTTTTGTTTTTGTATCTTTAAATTGTAAAGTTCAATCGGATAATTATAACTCTTTGTTCAGGGATAGTTTTGCAACCGGCCGGTTGGTAGTTGGTACGTGAAGAAGCTCGGTTCGATGTCCGTTGGTCCGCTGCACGAAACTACTTTCACCCACGCCAGCGATACTGGTCGCACTGATCGGTGCCTCCTGATAAGTCGGGAATTTAAATTATTTATTTTGTCAAGAGCATGTTCAGCTATCTAATTTATTGATTAAATTAACAATAATTTGAGTTCAATCAATTATTGAATGGCGGTAATAACTTCTATCATTTCTATTTTTTGTTTGATTGTGGAGATTTTTTCCGTCTTTTAGAATTAATTAGATAATTTAGTTTTTAATGTACATATATATTTATTTCTAACTTAGATATAGAAGTTTATCACCGATAAAGATATGAATAAATTACATTTTAAAAATGCAGTATTGTATACGTATTGGATATTAATGATAACTATAATTAACGTATGGATTAAAAGAGGTATTATAAGAAAGTGACTTATCTAATCAAAGATGCTGGATTTTTTAATAGAGATAATATATGACATACTATTTTTAAATTAAGCTGTCAATTAATGATAATTCCTATGTATAATGAAGTTTCTGAAAATGCAGATTTTTAATCTTAACTGAAACGTGCGATTCTACAAGGTACATCTACATGGATAAGGTTTTGATAAATATGTAATGCACAAAGAATGATAGCTCGCTCTACGTTCAACTCTTTGTACTTTCCCTTAAGCGATTCTCGGGACTAGTCTCATCTGTGCACACTCACTATTTAGAATTGCAAATTGTTACTGACTCCACATTTGCCTCCAGTTAAATTGATAACAGCTTTATGTTAATTATATACTTGGCAACTATTGTGTACCAACGTATTAAAAGTTATTTTAAAGCAGTTCATATTAAATTTTTTTTACAGGTTTTAGATTATGGAATTAACAACATGAAAATCCATCTAATAACAGGAGACAATTTATTCCACTACATAGGATTAGCAAAATAAAATATTTGTCATAATATTTCGCCTAATTAGTGGTGATGAGCTCAAAATCACGAACCGTGACTCACTGATATCTTTGAGTCACACTCACCATCAGTGATTGAATATCTGGAAATATTGTGATTAGTGATTCATTTTTTTATTTTGTTTATATTTGGTTGTGAATCATGATTCGGCGCACATGCATATGAGACGAAAATATTCACAAAGGAATGACGTTGTAATTCATGATCAGCGCCATCTTGTAGAATCTTTTACAAATTAGACACGAAACGCTGAGATGAAAAATAAATTTACATTTATGTTTTTTTACGCGAATGAAGTTTGAATAAATAAATATGCTAAAAATTATGTTTTTTAATTCATTTATTTATTTCGTGTATTGTGGCATCGTGCGGTGCATGCGCAATGAAACTGCGACCACAGTCACAGTTTCCAATCACTGATATTATCGAATACCAATCACAATCACACCAGTGAGTCAAGAGTAGCATTTTTTCTCATCACTACTAATTAGCACACGTCAAATGAATCGTTACGCGTAGCTGATATTGACCATACCTCAGATTGTACTTCACCAAGGTCTTCTAGTTCCAAGAGATCAGCTAAATATTCTGGTGCCCTTCCACGTAAAAATACTTTAAATATCAACAAATAGTCATCTGCAATATTTACATCGGTATTTACTTTTAAAAATTTTATTCGGAATCTATTTACCTTTATTTACAGCTGAGGTCATGACCACTTAAGATTTCCACTTAGTAGGTACAAGAGGTAAATTATCAAAATTATACTATCATCACTTGACATATTGGATAGGAAAGTTCTGGAACTATTTTAATGGGGTAAATAAAATACTGAATCTTTTATATAAAAAAGTTTATTTGTGCTAAAACAATAGCACAAGAGAGGAAGAAAAATATTTACAAAATATCTGCAAAGGTACCATCAATGTTTTGTTCACGTGTCCGTGGCACTTTTTTTGGAAGAACGATATCACGATAGTCTGTGGACACGACCATTTCAGAACATCGTGCAGTCTTCAAAAACAAGGTATAAACAGAAGTGTACAAAAATATAACTACTAACCATTTATGCTACACTCTCAGAATGCACAACACACATAATATATGTGCTCTGTCATATTATTATCTTTCTTTAAACATTTCCACGACAGTGTAATCATCTTTCATTACGAATTTAATTAAATTCAATTCAATTCGAAACTCTCCAATTACCAAAGAGAAACATTTTCTAAAATGAGTATTATATAATGTCATTTTTTATTTTCTATTTTGATTTTAAATTGACATTCTGTAATTATGCACTTCTAATAAATATGTTGTACAGTCTAAGATAGTCTTCTGTTGGTGTTGCGCTTAGTTGCGTCCGACCTGATCAATCTGTCCTTGAAGATTGTTGATGACTTCCCTCGGCACTTGGTCTCCCAGAATCTGGTACAGATCGATGCGCTGGTTTCCGGGAATTGATTCGTAGGCCGACAGTTGGATGCCTTCTTGGACCTGAAGAACAAAAGGCAAACATTTAGATATTGAACTAAATTATAATAGTCGCAGAAAATGTAAATGTCATCGAGCGTGTGCACCAGCTCGGCTGTGTAACCTTTGACATTACAAATTTGGTGATTGTGGTTACATACGTGAGGTAATACCAGTTTCATACCGTAATCAAAAGGATGAACAAGTGTCACAACATAACAGTTTGGTAGTTGTAGCATATAAACGATGCATTATTTAACCTTGTCCCACATCATTAATAATTGACGTCTAAGTTTTTTTGCAATACTATGTTGAAAAATTATCTGTACGACTGATTTTCTGTGTTCTCTGAAGAGGTTTTGATCTTACTACAGTGATAAGACAGAAATACTAAGAAGATATTACTTTTAAGAAATATATATTTTATGTCTTACATACTCATCTACATATACATCTATCAAAGATAATTATTATTTATTATTCGCAGAGATAATTGGACATAAAAGTATATGTAGGTGTAAAACACATATACAAAAAGGGACAAGTACATATTTTTTTTTCTGTGTCAGATGATGTCATAAATCATATATTTGTCGATAAAATATCATATTAAAATTAATTAATATAATATTTTTAAACTTTACTTAATTTGTAAATATGCCTGTTATTTTTATTCTGTATAATTTTGGTTATGTTAATTTCAATTTTGTTACGTTAGATCGAATGAGACCTTTCAGTGCGTCATTTATACAATTGGTGTATGAACCAGAATACGTATTTTATTATCAAATATATTGGTTATTTACTATTCGATTTTATTTTTATCTTATGTTTTGATTTTTTTAGTTTCATAATTGGCACGACTGATAAATATAATAAATTATTCATTTCACATATGGTATAAAGAATACCTGGTTACCCAATTCACCTGGTGTTTCTTAATAGGTGTACGAGTACATTGTGCTTCTCTGTCATTCCCATGTTTCGTCACGTAGGTCAACGCAACCCAATATTACGTTATTTATTTTTCTTAATTACTGTGACTTGTAGTTTGTCTTTTTTTTTTGAGTAGATATTTATAAAATATTCAAATGAAATAATGAAAATCATAATGACAACATATATGCAGAAGTATGCGAATTTAAATACTCATTAAATAAAAATAATTAAAGTGACGGTCCCAAATGGGTATTGTGTGATATATATATAAATTAATTCATATAAAATAATACAAATCCATAGAAAAAAATACCGTAATAAAATTGACTGAGAACAATCCGTACTCCTATGTAAATGTAAATATAGTGTGTGTTATGTGTACAGTTCACTTGAAAGGAATGATAGAATGAAATTTTATTATACATATTTTTGATATTTTAAAATGTCGTTTATTATGAAACGGCTACTTAGCTTTATACTTTATGTTGGTATTATTGTTTAGATTAAAATTAAAATTGAAATCCTACCTATCGAAACGTTACTCGATATATTTTATTTTTTAATCATTAAATTAATATACAGTGTCAAAACTTAAAATTGATGGGTGCTGAATGAAATATGTATACACCACGGTAACGAGTATGATGTGATTGTTTGATTATTTTTAAAAGGCTTTCAGATAAAAATGTTCCAACCTTATAAATAAGGAATAAAGCAAGTAATTTAATTTATATAAAATTGCGAACGTAGTTTTTAGCGGTCATATTATTATTTGTTCTTAATACAGTGCATATAAAAGTATTTATATATACTCTAATGTAAACAAAATCAATATCACTTTTTTTTTCTAGAACTAACCGAGTCATCTGTATTTCAAATTTAGAACAAAAACAGCCGGTAAATCAAAATGTTTTTGGCATATTCAAGGATTCATATTATTAAGTATGGCTGTATAAAATTATTAATGTAAAATAAAAGTCGGTGGGGTTACATTTTTAATTTATAAGTATCAGTTTTAAATTGTTGAATTATACAAGCTATTGACGAATATTTTATTTACGAATACATACCGATGAAATACAAGATTACATAATATTAAATGTATTATAATTTATTTTATTAAAGATTACTTAACACGGATAATAGAATAGACAGAGTATAGAAATAATAGCTGTATAATCCCATTAATAAGCAAATGAAATTTTAACACATACATAAATGAAATTTTCTCTTTTAAATAGACTGAAAAGTTAAATACAGCGATGTGTCGTTGTGTTAATTTTTTTTACATTGAATGAGTTTTAGATTATTTCACTTTCTATAGTTATTAGGTAAATATTTGTTTATGATATGGATATAACCGTTTATTTTTAATAAATCTGCATAATTAACTCAAAAACGCATTTATTTGTAGATTATTTTTTGCGTTATTAAGGCTGCGATATAAAGGTATAGGTTATTTTAGCGGAGCATGCACGGTAGCAAGAAAACAAGGTGTTTCAAAAGTATTGATATATTGATTTATAATATTTGGTATTGAAAATTAATTAATGCATATGTACATTCGAAAACTTGTGTTTGAGTTCTAGTAGTGGACATAAATATCATATGCCGGATCCACATTACTTGAATCCACGACATTTATCGTGAGAATTTTTTTTTTATGGTATTTCATAGTCTTTTTTGAAATGTATATGATAGATTTATACGTAATATGAAACATTTTGGAATATAAATCGTATATATTTGATTAGTAAATACTTATAAATGCAAATCTGCCAATTGATAGCGAAACATATATTATAGTTGTTGGAGTGGTTTTTTTTTTGTCATTATCACATTCCACTTCGAAAGTATCCTGTTACTATTCAGTGATTCGTTGGCAGAAAAGAGAAAAGTCTTCGGATCAATTCACCAGCAAGAGATGAACATGATGCCAGGGTCGGATTGGCTGAATTAACAATATTGGCCATGACAAATTTATTTGCCACGTTTTTCTAATGTAAATTAAAAATTTAGCCTAGGTACAAATATTCCTGAACTGTTTTAATGAGGTTCATTTTCATGCCGATTTTACGGAGAAGAAGGCTCAGCTATATACTCAAGAACACGAAAATATCACAGCATCTCAGATCGCGTGCCTGCGTCTAGTATATTCTCTCCGCACTGACATACGGAGTATAAACATGAATTTTTACGCAACACGTTATGTCAAAACTGGCAGTTACGCAAAGGGCAATGCTGAGTATCTTTTTAAGAAACTGAAAAACTAACGAGTGGGTCAGAAAAAAATCCAAGGTTGCCGACATTGTATAAACTGTCGCGAAACTGAAGTGAGATTATGCCAGACACGTGACGGGACTGATGGATGAACGTTGGAATTATGAAATTCTAGTGTTGCATTTATGGCTGAGTAAAAAGAGTATAGGCCGACCACAAATGCGCTGAACTGACGATATAAAGAAGTCCGGTTGTGAAGAACTGTTGGAAGAGCAACAGGATCAACTGTACACAAACGGGCTAAAGAAGATGAAGTAGAAGGAAACGGCGATAAGATATAAGTCTTTGGATATTTAAAAGTATGACTAAAAATATGAAATTATTAGTAAAGAAGGCATACTTCTATGAGAACCGAGTTTTGTCAAGAAATAAAAATAATAGTCAAACATTACAAATAGATGCTGCACTACATAACATTGTTATTTTGATTATAAATTCACGATATGATGATTAAATCCAGGTTAAAACTTTCCGTACTGTGACTACAATAACTAATAGGTTTAGCTACATGCATCTGACATGTCATGACATGGCGTTCAATTTCTTTTTTGTATTAAGGCAGACACAATATCATGTTATGATAAACTAGTATGAATCGAAATATGTGATATAAAATATATATCAGATTGAATTTTTAGATAGTGAAAGTGAGATCAATATAAAGATTTGATGACATAAGTCAATAACGTGCTCGATATGTTTAAAATGTAATAAATCTAATTCGGACTGAATTCTTTTTGGTATTATTAATTTATTTCATCCAAAAATCTACAGAGATTCTTACGCAAGGAATATAGATTACTCTCTTAAGTGTTTCATCAATTCTAAAGCTACTGATAGTCTTTTGGAGGCCACCGTATGACCGAACAGCAGCCATAACATTGCCGTTCGCAGGCCCATATAACAGCTGATCTGCGAAAGCTGAAGCTTTCTATTGAATAGAGTTGAGGGATAGAAATTAAGAATAGCAGAATAGGTAGATCAAAATTCAATTAGTTAGATTTATTATCCTTCAAATTATTCTCTAAGGTACTGAAACAGAGACGATACAGAAGTGTGCTACTAGCGATGCATGTTACGCATACCGAGGTCAATCTACAAGATTAATTAGTCAATCTTCCATAAAATTAAAATTTGATAATTTATCTATAGTTGTGCAATAAATACTTTGGCTACCTAACAATGTGTGAGAAGAACATGGAAGAACTGATAAACGAAACCAGGTTACCAACACCTTTGACGGTTACAACAAATCTGACGATGTGTGATATCTCGCAACAATACTTCACACCAATAACTCACTAAGAGATGGATCAAGTCTACTGGTGGCAAATAATTTCCCCTATAGCCTGCAGAGTGGCTAATGATCACATCTTCAGTCTGACAAGAAGAAGAAAAATGTGAAAACAAATTTGTATTTGGAAGCGTAACTTCGAAGCGTTCATCATCATCATCATCATCACTTCTGGCTCTACAACCCCTGGTGGGTCTTAGCCTCCTCAAGAATGTTCCTCAATTGGTCTCTATTACACCTAGATATCTAAGACAGATATGTATTTGAAGACATTGTCACTCCATCTTAGCTTTGGCCTTCCCAAGCTTCTGCGCCTTGTTGGTCTTCCTATTTAAAACAATCTTATATATCTTATTAAACCAAGTATATAGCTCATTATTAGCAAAATTAATTTTCTAAAACCGGCTTAAAGATACGCCTCAAAATTTTCATTTTAAAAACATCCAGTGCACTCATTCTTCTTAGTCAGTACTCAAATTTCAAGTATCGTATAAAAATAAAAATGTGACTTAATTACTACAATTTTTTTTTCATTTATCTCTGCCTGGTGGTTACATATATGAACAAAGTCATTGTATTATCTTTAGAACATTTTTAACCCTTAGACCTTCATGGGCATAATATTTATAAAATGAAGCAATGGTATCGAGGGTAATAAGGGATCGAGAGAAGTGACCTCGTCGCCCTCTGCAGCTTTCTGAACCAGTCCGAGCCTGCGCGGCAACTTCGTAATATCCACAATAAATAAGATTATACATCACGATTAAACCAGAAACACTTTCACTCGGTCCACCAAACTCATAAACTCATTGTCTGAGAGTTATTCAGTTTCAATATATTGCCAGAACCATCAATACTCATTTATGTTCCTAATATTGATATTGATCCATTGGTTCAAATGGAACATGTTACGTCTAAATCGAACAACTACAAAAGAACTTATACGATTTCGATAAGCATAAATAATTTGACAAAATATCTCCGTAGCATTTACGATTAATCAAGTACGAGTGTGTGTGCCATTTAGCAAGTCTCACACTCGTATGAGTTTAGTTTGCATACAAAATTATACGAGAATTGAGGCTAGTGTCGCTTCCACATCCTGAATGCAGTTTTTGTTATGTGCAAAACAAATGCGGGTTTGTTTTGTTTGCACTAGATTAAGATGAAAAGATGTTGATCAACTAAATTAGGTCGCTTTCTTATTTTCACGCGTTTCGAAGCTATTTTTAAATGATCAAGTTTTCAGCCACAGCAACTATAATATATGTATCAGTTATAAACCATTATAAATATGAATTAAATTTATTAATTCGAAAGATATACATATAAAATAAATTTTATCGAAAAACATTGTTGCTCCACCGGTATATCACAGACCTATGTTCTGAACAATTACAACTTCACAATAAGATGTGTTCTCCTTAATAATAAAGTTGTATCAATGTGTCTAAAATTTAATAAAAATGAATTGATAATTCTGGCGTCTGCTATCAGATTACTCAAAGGTATTTGAGATTCCGTAAAAATAAGGTAGGTGGCTCTTTCAAATAATGGAACGATTAAATGTATTAATGTCAAAAAGGTAACATATAGGTTCAAAAATTTGTCGCTGTAGCATAGTTGGAAAATGCACCTTCCCCTGTTTGGAATGAGATCCAGGTTCGAATCCCGGTAGCGCAACGACAATATTTTTCGATAAAATTTATTTTATATGTATATCTTTCTAATTAATACATTTAATTTATATTTAAAATATCACAGATACAACATCACAATAAGAATGTGTTCTCCAAATAATAAACCATTATTTTTATAATATTTACAGATTTTTTCATGAACATTCAAGAAAAATAAATGGCATGATTTATGTGGAGTCCATGTCCCGCCTCATTACCCAAATAGACTACAATACTCTACTTAGTTTTGTTATCACCTGGTGATGAGAAAGACTGCACCTCTCAAAACTATAGTATTGACAATAACTCAACGCGTATGTAGTACAAAGTTTAGTTGTGAAAATTAAAATAATGTATTTACTGTTTCCGAGATAACTTTGTAGAAAGATGATTTGCAGTTGCAGGATGAGGTTGCAAGTTATCCAAGTTTTTCAAAATTCATGCAAATTTTCTATTATTTTTGAACATACGTTTTGGATCTCAGCATCCTTGGGGATGAGGAAGGTGTTCTGGGCCTGCATGATAGCCTCGTTGGTGAACGCTGCTCCTTCGCGTTGGGGGAAAGCAGCTGCTACCGCCACCAATACAAACAGGCACACGAGGAACTTCATTTTGCTGAAAAATAAAACACACGTATCAACATTTTTTTTCTATTTCTACCACTCTTATGAACTGGACTTTCATACGTACAATAAAATAAATATTAGACCGTAATTAATAAACATGGATGTCGACTTGCGATAGAAATTTGCGTGATATATGAACTCTAGATAGAAAGCGATTAGTTGAATAAAAAATACGGTGCGATCACGCTTCCGGCACGGTATACCTATTAAATACAATTTCTTCAGCTACACAATACAAAACCGCAATTGGACTATGGCAATGTTGAGAAATAAGCGGTCGTGAAAACCTAATATTTGTTGCAATACTGAACTACTTCATAATTTGCATAATATATGAAGATTAATAATAAATAGGATCTATTGAATATGCTTTTAGTGAAATCTTAATTGTGTTATTTTTGTAAATAATGTTATATTACAATATATGCAGTGCCATTTGCATTACTGACAGTCAGAAGATAACCTGTTTCAAACTGCAGGTGTGTTTTGTTGTCAAAACGTCTATTAATAGAAAGATGCCTGCTCTTGTTTGAGCTTGATCATTGAGTTTAATTTTAGTTAGAGTTGGTTAGAAAAATTGTAAGTGGTGTGAAATGTGAACACGGAGCCTCCTTAAATATTTATTTATACGTAAGGGTAAAAAAACAGGCAAAATATTGCTTCAATATTTTCGAGTATAAAATACTAATGTTAAAAATATTTATTTATTTCTCAAAAGTATTGTCACGAACGGATGTATGTAATGGAATATTATAATTTGATAAGACTCAAAATATACTAAGATTTAAATTGGGAATTGACTAGGTGGAGGTGCACCCTTTACACCAACCTGGCTTGATCTTTGAACTATTGGCTTGATCTCTCTGAACTATAATTTTGTGATTTGTAGTCTAAGATGCTCTCGAAAATCTAGTAGTATATATTTAAATCTGTTCTCGAAACTTTAAATTTAAATTGCAAATTTAACCGGTAGGCGGAACGATCGTTAGATAAAACAAATGAACAATATACGATACAATGAAACAAAAGATTCTCAATAAAACAACAAATGCCCAAAAATTTGCATGAAGACAAAAGAACATTAAAAAATTCTACATATATAATTTCTTTATGTTCATTCGTGCCGCATAGCAACATAAAACAAACGAGTCGTACTGTAGATTTTATGATGTGAAAGTATGCGATTATCGCGTCCAATAAATTAAATTATTTTCCTGTTGTATTTTCGTTGATTTATTAAATAAATTAACTAGATTATTTCTGAGTTATGTCTAGTTCTTCAAATACAGTTAATTTATGTCCTTCCATATATGTCGCAGAGCAACATAAAACAAACAAACATATGATTGGCAAATTGGCAAAAAAAAACGAATTTACAAGGTTTCAACAGGCGCTTGGGTGAGCTTCTTTTAAATGATTTTATAATTGTATTTGTTAAGATTATAAAAATGATTAATTTTCGTCATCAAAAATAGAACAAGCAGTAAACTACAAATAACTACAAGCATATGCAAGAAACTTATTGTGTGTAAAAACCAGATAATTAATGGCAACATGTGTATATTACGAATAAATAAAAATAAAACGGAATGGAAGAAATATAAACTAGTAACAAGCTGAACTAGAAGACATTTAACCTATATATGTACCGTGCTTAAATCGAAACGAAAATTGTATTCTATTGACAGGCGGAAATTGAATTCAATCAGTTAAATAAATTTTGACATATGGCTTTAAATAGAAAGTACCTACTTCTATAAAAAGTGGTTGCATCACTAAATGACGTTAGTTGAGGAGAGGCTACATAAGTCAAAGTAGTATATAATAATAATGTGATCATATGAGTAGGTGTTGGTTTATTCGAACATGTATCGTACAGTCATTGCAATAAAATTCGTCTGGCGTCTGCTATCAGTTTACTCAAAGGTATTTGAGATTCTGTAAAAATAAGGTAGATGGCTCTTTCATCTTTCAAATAATGGAACGATTAAACGTATTAATATCAAAAAGGTAACATACAGGTTCGAAAATTGTCGCTAAAAATATTGTCGCTGTAGCATAGTTGGATAATGCACCTTCCCCGGTTAGGAAAGAGATCCAGGTTCGAATCCCGGTGGCGCAACAACAATATTTTTCGATAAAATTGATTTTATATGTATATCTTTCTAATTAATATATTTAATTCATATGTAAAATATCACAGACCGTCTGTTCTGAATAATTACAACTTCACAATAAGAATGTGTTCTCCTAATTTATAACTATTGTTATCAATGTTTAATACTGTTGGCATTATTATGTTAACAGTATTTAGATATCCCAAATACTCTCTGACAACCTTCCTTTCGTTTTTTCACATGTCAATATATTTCATAATATTTCTAATATTATTGAATTATTTATCTCTGAGGGTATTAAAAACGAAATAAATCTAGGAACGTAAAAAAATCACGGATTCAAGAAAGAATGCCACGTGACGTAACAGAAAGGCTTACACGACTGCTATACGAATATTAGTACTTATCGAGAGTAGGGGGGAGGGATGAATTCCAAGTATCGCGTCACGTTTTTGATTTAGGACCTGTGAACTTGTGAACCTTTGGTTTTTCAGTTTTCCCACTTTTCTTTACAAGAGCAAAATTAATCAAATACAACACTTAATTTGGTGTATATCTATCTAATGGGGTCAAAACAACGAGCACCTAAGGCTTCACCTTAATAATGTATCCAAAAAGATTTAAAACGTACTAGTACTAGATTATTAAATTAAAATGATGAATTTTGGTGGCCGGTTAAATTTCTAAAATAACACACGATTTTTACCTGTGCTAATAAAATTAAATCATTGAAGTCACGTGGTTGGGAAGGTGCATAATATTTACAATGTCATAATTAATTGATGAAATTAGTCGAACCTTATACAAACATCATTTCTGCGCCTGTTTTGAATAATTGATTGTACGAATGATTTCATTTTCCATTGATTTCATTATCCCCGATACGAAACCCGCAATGGGATCGGTGCAATATTTTGCGCAATTCTTTACGTTTAAAGTCAGTGCATGGAATGTTATTACAAATTACGATATTGCGCACCGAACTGCGTATCTGTCACTTTTTAAATTATCATGACATTTTGTCAGCGGTAGACGGTGGTGACATTCTAAAAATACATTATTATAATCTACAATTTCAGTTTCAAAAGATAATAGTTCAAAATCTTTTTAAACCCGTTAAATTATTGTAATAAATAACAAGTATCATATATGACAACATGTAGAAATACTCGTATCAATTTTGACATGTCCAACGATCTAAAACACAATTTATGTAGTTTAATTATATGATAGAAACTACCTTATACATATTTTTAACAATGAAATAATATCGTGACAAAAAAAATAGCATTGTTATTTTTATATGTATTAAATTGAGTTACAATGTTTTAATTAATTTGTTTGCATATTATGTACGTTGGCAGCACTTTCACCAAAAATCGTGTTAATCAAAAATAGGTGTGTATGTACGTATGTAAAATAAAGAATTCGAACATATCGGATTTCACCTTTACCTAGCGATAATGAAAATACAAACTGGATTAGCTTGTATGGAGATAATAAAAACCTGATTTATCAAGCAATTGTTACTGAATTAATTTACCATTGGAAAAGATCTAGGAATTTTAAACATTTTAAATCTATAATTAATATGTATTTAATTGGTTATATTTAATAAACTATACATTGTGGTTTTTACATTTAAATAAATGCACGATTACTGAAAAGTTACTCGAAGGTTCGAGTTTTAAAATTTTAATAACATTCGCTCAAAAACGTGTTAATAATTAATTATTTAAAATGTATTATTTTCAACATTAAAAAGTCGTTTAATTTTCAGTCAATATTATATACCACTTAAATATACATATTTGCTAGCTAAATATTCTACTAAAATAAGAACTAATAATAATTATAAAAAAAAACAATGGTATAAAACTTTACTAATAATCAGCAAAAAAATCACAATATCCCTCGACATTCTAATTAGCCGTACCGTTAAAAACTCAAACATTTGAATCAAAAGGATAGCGGCACTTACCTTCTTAGATTGGCTCTTGCGACTATTGGCGGCGGCCCATAGTCATCAGCTCTTATAGGCTCGCTCCTCCCCCTCGCCGCCTTGCCGTACTCCGTGCCCCGTGCCGCCCTGGCCGCAAACAACTCCTCGGACACTGAAGAAATGATGATGACCGTGTATCTGTACTGTCGGATAGAAGGATCACAAACGATAATGCGTCTGTCAAAACAACGTGGTAAAGTAAAAAGCAAACACGGTATAGTTTCGCGACGATTTGTCCAGCATTCGATGATATTTTTTTGTGCCGAGTGTCTTCGCGCTGTTCTTTGAAATTTCCCCGGGGCGCCGGTAATGCCACCGCGCATGGACCAACTTTCTCTCTGACGACGTACTCCGTTTTGTGTCACACACGTATCTGCGGTCGGGCTGGGAACTTCGGGTGGGTCAAACGGTAACGGCCGAAAATATTTCAAATTTGAATTTTAAATTAAAATTTGGCATTCCAGAGATGCGCGCCATAGCCGCTGACGTCGAGGCGGGAAGAATTTAACAAATCTTCTTCTTGTTCTCCTCCATCAGCTATTTTGCAACCATATTTGAGTAGACTCAAACCGTTTTAATATATTTCATACATTTATTTTAGGAAATTTACAAAAATGCTATTACGTTTTTCTACGCCCTAAATATACAAAATAACTGTTTTAATCACTCAATATAGGAAAGAACGAGACGAAAATGTTTGTACAAAAGAGCGTCATTTTTGCGAGGTAGGATAAAAAGAAACCGAGGTGGGTACAAAAAACATTAAGATATTTTTGGTTACTTTTATTTGGATTCACAAATATACTTACTTATCATGCTTCGGAGCTTTTGTATCTACATTTATTTGTGAATTGTAAAAAAAACCCTATCATTTAAAAATGTAAAAATAATAAAACAACATGATCTGATCACTAAAATTTCAAAACTATAACGCTATAAACTATAAACTATAGTACTCTTGCGCCAGGGTGACAGAAATATATTCCAGTTAACGCAATGTAATCAACCCCATCAATGAATGCTGGAGAAGAACATGCTGCCACCTATTCAAATTAAAAATAATATCCCTTTATATTAGCTTTTCATTTTAAAATACATTTTTACATACTACAAATAACTCAATATAAGTACTTCTTTTTCCAATTTATTGATAATTGTTATTCAAGTTTTTCAACTGTAATTTAACATAACGATTGAAGGACTGATTGGGCTTTTCCGCAGTTTCATTAGGGTGTGGATCTCGCGATGGGAAATGCTGGGAAGATCAGCAGAATGAAATGAGATAGAGAACAGCGCGAGTCAATCGTGCGTGTATTGTCCTTTCTCCCGCTTAGGGAGTGTATCGCAAATTGTCACTCCTATGATTGCCCTATTATACTTTGTGTAATAACATTACTCATTTATGCTTGTCGCAGTAAATGTATGTATAATTCAACGTAATGAAAATTGTTTTTCAGTTTATATATAGATGTCGTTACCAATAAAGAAAGCACACAGGGGTGTAGTTTTTAAATTCACAAACTAACATCTCGTCTTTTTTTTGTATAATACATGTTAATAATTGCATATAGATTTTGTTGAGAGGAACCGGTATTTGAGTGAAAACTTATATTACGATTCCAGGAAAGGGTGGAGCCCTTTCTATGTCATTCAACCCATTTAAGGTTCCTATCAAGGTCCATTATCATTATTTATGGTGTTGCTATTCTTTTTGGTATTTTAATTTTATTTATAAAATATTTGTATTATTCTTGTTTATAGAAAATATAGGTCTAATTCGGCCTATATTATTATACCCATTATTATTTTCACCTCCTAAATTTAATAAGATAAGCTAAGCGTAATAAAGATAAGCATCCTGAGGAGGTCAAGATCTACCAGGAGTTGTAGAGCCAATAATGATGATGTAGTTTGATTATTTTTTCATTTATTTTAGCATAAATTTTTATTTTCCTCTATTTATCTAACAGATCAATTATTATCAAGGATGTCTTTATCTTTATTGTTTAAAGATATTCTTAAATTTCAGATTTATTTTTAAAAATGTTGTCGGTCTCCGTCTACGCGAGACGATGGAGATACAGCTTCCAGTTTTGGTTAAGAAGACTCGGACCTACCGGACTGAGAACAGCGGAGGCTGCTGCACTCAGGGTAAGAATGCTTGCATAAGCTGCCGTGAAGACAGTACTCATCAGTTTAATTCTCCCGAGTGTGACTGCAAAGCATCTTCTCTTTCTTTGTCTTACTCTCAGTGAGAGTAGTAGTGATTATGGTGATATTGAGGATGATGACGTGAATGATCTACAGTTACCAACTCCGGTCCTTGGCATTTCTTGTGCAGGAGCTGGATTTGCATTTATAGAGTCGCGCAAGTTGCCATTGCGAGGGGACCCGCTTTCCAGAGGGTTTCCGAATCACTGAGAAAATGGAAGTTAAACCAGAAGCAACAGAGTAAGCAAAAATATAAAAATATTGAATGAAAGAAATAAGACCTAGAAACACTGTTTAATTTCCAAAATGTCCATCGCTATTCAGTCCATTGTATTAGCAGCCTTCTACGAAAACTGGTTTATTATTTTACGGTGTCAACGTAACCAAATATTTTAGAATATTTGACCAATATCAAAGAATTCAGAGGAGTATTGATGTGTATTTGGAGTATCGCTCAATATTTAATTCATTATATATGATTGAGGCGTTCATTATGCAGGTTTGTTTACGGATGTGTGGTCATTTGAATGAAGGCACAGGGGTGCCAGGCTCCACGCCCACCCCACCCCACTCTATTAAACCAGCTACCGCACGACTAACTAATCCATTATATTTCATTATCTCTGATATTTGCTGATACCTCATCCGACACTCGGCTCCAGCTGCGGTATGGCCGAGGGTTTCAAATTTGTTATATCATTATATAAAAATGTTATAAAAAAATTAATCTTCTTGATTTGGTACATTGTATTTTGTTTCTAGTTTGGCATAAATTGTAACTTAAATATTATTCACCTTTTAAGCTCCCAGAGTATACAATCAAATTGGAAATAATATTAGAATATTATGTAATATTAAGGCTTTTAAAAGAGATGTTTAAAATTGGTTGTTGAAATTAGGTAGAGCAGATACTGAGAGTAAACTGTTTTATATGATTAAATAATACCTTGTATATGTTTACATTTTTTTTACATATTGTATTGCACATTGGTACTTTTTTCTCTCATTTTATACATTGTCATGTTTACTTGCCTTTTTAGTTCGTTTTCTATTTGATTGTGTTTTCCCTTCAATGAGTTATTTAGTTTTGTGAAATGTAATTTATTTGACAATTTGCCCTGAAATAGGCTTGCCTAGATGGGCAATGCATTTTAAAATCTGTGTAAAATATATGTAACAAACTGTATTTTTTTTAGCTGTACAATGCTTGTATGTTATATGTGTCTAAATAAATGTATTTCATCAACACGTCATCGCCGTCATCGATGCCATGTGTTATTTCCTCAAATCGGACTAATGAGTCTTCCCAGAATTTCGAACTGAAACACCCCCAATTTCATGGAGTCGACAGAAATCAGAGTCCAGGATTCTGCTCTGTGGACTAACACTGGACTGAGGATCTTATATAGATGAATTTTAAAGAGCTTGTAAAAGTTTAAATAATATAATACATTTAACATTCATGGAAGAACTAAAATCAATGAGAATCAAATGTAGATACATGGATTATAAATTATTATAATTATTATTATAAGCACATTATTTATAATATGATATTTACTTTATTTATACATTCGAATATCGAATGCATTATTTGCATATGTGGTGTAAAAAACCACTCAAGAAATGTATCATCAACCATTTAACTGCCAGCTCTATTTGAAATGGAAGACACTACATAGGGTAGAATTAGGCTTTAAGGGTATTAACTTATCTATTAAAACCTGGGACCTGTCGTTCACAGATGACAAAATTATTTAAATATGTGACTTTAATCCATGCATATTTGAAAGGTTCAAAAGTGCGTGTGTACACGCTTATAGTTTGGCGTGTTAACGCGCTCATGACATTTAAAAGGTTAACATTGAACATTTGCGCTTGGGTAGGTATTTCTCAATTCAGAGCTTCTCAAACTGTATGTACTAACCTTGGAGGGAGGACAGTAAAAGGATTGTGAGATCATTTATAAAATTAAAATATATTATTCAATTAAATGTGTACGTAATTGCGTATGTAAATTTCAATCAAGTTAGTTATGTTGGTGCAATAGAAAAATACAATAAGTTAAATAATAATTATTACGATTGATTTAGATAAATGTTTAATGGAATTCTAATATGAGGGTTTACAAATAAACCTACATTAGTTAATTCAATTAATTATTTTATTTCAGTGGCATAACTAATAAGCCAATGTGGTGCATTGGGATCCAGAATATATAGAGGCCCTAAAGATCGATACTTTTATTAGTATCGACATTTTTCCTAACTAATATGGATTAATTATTTTTAAAATCCACCTCGGCAAGAAATGAAATTGACAAATTAAAAAAGATATATTTTATAAAAATAAGTGAAAACATTTTCAATGTAGATACAGTAGTACTTTGCTATTATGTCACGTTGTGGACCAAACCATAGCCACAGAGCAAAGTTAGGATTTGCCTTATGCCCCAATATTTATAGTTACGCCACTGGTCTATTTACATGTCATAAGAAATGAAATTATTGAAATATCTCTAGATTTCTGCTGATATACGTCAATAGACGGGAAAATAATTTTATTATAAAAATCAACGAAAATACAATTGTAAAATAATTTACTTCTTTTGACGTGAATTGATAGCAGTTTTATACAGCTGATAATATACGTCTACTTTATGATGCTATGCGACACGAATGGACCGATATAAGTATAAATTATATAAATAAGTATAAAAAAAAATTATAATCTGCTTAGACACTAATCCAGGTTTGAAAAATGTGCAATTTTGTCACCTGTTAAAAACACCCGTTAAAAGTAGGTGCATAATTTTAGTCAGGAAGCCGCTTGATGCTAATGTTCAGGTATTCGAATCAGCTGTTCATGTTTGGGTTAGTTTAAATATAGTGTGATATGTCGCTTTTAATTTTTTTAATTACCAACAAATTACAAAAATTTACTAATTAAATAAAAGGAAAAGTATTTAGTCATATGTTTGTAAGTCAGAAATGATAATTAATATTTGCTTACCTGAGTTTTATTATTGGAGTGATTTGTAATTTGTTTAAACATTATCCATAATAATATTACGCTTCCTCATCTATATCTATGACTTAATGGATGTGGCGGCTTCAATATTGTCATTAGTGGCTGTAAAGTGCTAGCTTAAACGGCCAGGTCTGTGAGGCGCGAGTAAGGCAACAACGAACGAGTTTTTAATATCTCTAGGTTAAGATTACTTAAATATTTAAAAAAAATATATTTAATAACAGTACGTAAATATATATTAAAAATAATATATATCTTAGCGAAATCGTATGAGATAACTGGCAAGTATGTTGACATCTGTAAATCTTCTGAAAATTGTCTATTCGCGATTCTTATGTGTCATTTAGATGTAATTTTTGTTCGTTTTGTCAGCTAACTTACAAAGGTGGAATGATTTTAATTACATCGACATTTTATTTACGTGTGGTTTGTTTTGGGAAAAGCTCTATCATTGAAGTATAGATCCTATTGAGACCCCGACAGCGCATGTCCTAGCAGTAAGCTTATCTGTTAGTTTATTATATATTTATACTAGTGTAATAGATCTAGTTCATTTTTTTAAAGTGGACACCTGACTAAATTATGAATCAAAAATGTTAATAAAAAAATCAACTACGACTTTTTAAAATGCTTATATTTTCGATATGATTAAGATTAAGCACATGCAGCTTGAACACTTTTACATAATGTATAAACTATTTCTCTCCATATACAAGAGATACATCGAGCACTGATAGGCAGCATGGCATGGCTGATGACATACAGTGCTCTCTTCCTGACAGCATCTGCAACCAAAGCACTCTGTACGGGTACCAGTGAGGATGGTTCAGGTAAGTCTGAGTAACCTCAACCACGCTCAAGCGTTGCAATCGCCCACGAATAAACGTTGTTGCATCTTCATCATTACGCAAACAGAGTTAGTTCAAAAATATATTAAAAGTTTGGCTCTTCGTATAGAATAGAGCTTTATGTTTTAATTAACGTTATAACTTTAATCGTGGCAAAACTGTAATATTATCTACATATTTATTTAATAAAAAATAAGCGATAACATACATTGAGTTTATATTATTTGAAGAATTAGAACCTCTCTCTTAATGCATTTCTGTATCGTATTAATAATGCGCTCAGATCTTTAAACTGTATATGTATAACTGTATATCTCGTTGTTTCCAATGGCGTTCTTGAAAATACTAAAGCTTTAACGAGCGAGGCCTTTGGACAAGGTCTGACGTACTGAACAATTAAGCTTGAACAATTATTTCAATCGCAGGTATATTTATTTTCAATGACAAAAAAAAACAATATTTTGTTTAGAATAGATATCCAGCCTAATGGAAGCATATTATATTTTTTGTAGTGACTAAATGTATAAACTTTGAAATTTCTCTCTGTATATTTATAATAATAATAACGTGTAAAGATAATACATATTATATAATACATTTAAGTTTCAAAATATTATTTATGTTATGAAAAGAAAAGCAAAAAAATATAAATAATAAAGAAACTTCACACATATATACTACATTTCAGTCATGGTCATTACTGTATCTGTAGTCGTTGCCATTCTCTGGTCAGGGAGCCAGCTTTCCATAAGAGCGCCGTTTGCAATAGAGAGTTGGTGCTGAGCTTCAGCCGCAGCTTTACGCTCCCAACTCGATGTCGGTGTATACGGCTTTCGGCAAACATTGTAGATGCGCTACAACAACGCGCCAATCCGAACAGTATTCTGTATGAGTTGTTGTTCTGAATTCGGAGACGGTTGTACGTCACTTGCTTGTATTTCGACCAGAGCTCGCAGGTATACATTCTGGTGAAGAACGATTTAAACAGGATCCTCTACACCTTATTGCATTGTCCAATATATACATGAAAATTCCAAGTACTGTATAGATGGATTATTTATTTTATTAATTACTTAACGAAATAATTTAATAAGTTTTTGTCGTGAATAACTTCCTAGAGCAAAGCATATAATAAATCGAGTAATAAAAAAATAACTAATCAACACAAACCATAAAAACATAAATATATTAAATATGTAAAGGAGAAGAAAAAAATTAATGAATCAAATCAAATTGTTCAACCCAGTATTTTCTGCATAGCTTCCGATTCTATAATATAAAGCCATGCTCGTTGAGCCAAATAGTATTTTTTTTTACAGAATTCCTTTCTAATTTAATAATCTTTTATAAATAAGATTCTAAGGAACTCTATAATGTCTGAAAATTGTATTGAAAATTAATACACTTCATTGAACATAAGTATCAAATTACTTAATTGTTGTATAATACATTTTTGTTCTGAGAGTATTTTTTTTTTCTAAATAGTAAACAAAGAAATCAACTGTCAAAAATATTTGAAACAATCAGATGATTTAAACTTTGTATCGCTACCTAGGCAATAATTATAATTAATTAATTATTATTATCAGTTTTCAAAATTAAAACGTCATGTTCTTGACGTAGGATATATAAAATTAGATATTAAAAAGTGTTTTCGTTGTTTAGTTTGTAATGTTTCATTAATATGGAAGATAATCCCGTTCAGAAAAAGCAATGCTTAGATAAAGAAAGATGGGAACAGACGTGCAGCTGATGTTTTCTATCACACCAATCATCATATTATGTACTTTTTGGCGCCCGTCCAAGATAGGGTTTTTAACCCTTCCATAACCATGCAGTAACATAGGTCTACAGCCCCAATTAAAACAGTAATATTTCAGTTAATACAGGCAACATAAAATTCACATTTTAGTAAATTCTAAGAAAAATGTTTATGCTTAGAACTGACTAGTGAAAAACCAGTTGTGTAAAGCGAATCCTACAAAAATAATTATTTTAATATGGTGGGAAAAATACCATTTGTAGTAAGACAAATAGAGATGGTACACTTAATTTCACAATAAAAATAATAACAAACACACGAATATATGATTTCTCTTTCTCACTAATTTAATGAAGAAAGATAAGAAGAAGGTAGTATTGTATAGGACTTGATGAATGCTCCGAATTATATTAGGATATTGATACCATTTTCGTAATTAATACTCAATATTTAGAGAAAGTTTATAGGATTAATAATTGTAAAGCCATTTGAACTAATCAAAAGCTTTCTTCCAATTTAAAATGTTAAAAATTTCTTACGGTAACACGAGTTGACAGCATGACTGCATATGGGTATTTTATATCACGGTATGGTAAAGGTTAACACCAGTTTCGTAATGTGGTTGAAAAATCTATATTAAAATAGGAAATTAAATAATCTTTACTAATGTTTATAGAATGAATACATATATTAATGAACGATGATTATTATTATATATAATAATACATAACTTACAGTTGTATTGCGGTTTATAAAGAAGTACTCGGAAAGTTTATAGGTATATACACTGACTACTAATGCTTTCAATTATTTTTTTTATCAATGTTCCTCACGCAAATGCACAATGCAAAACAGAACCTTAAAATACGCTAGATTTGAGCCAGAGTCACGCTTCGGTAAAGTACGACACAAATCGAATTAGATTTTCCCATAAAATCTTCTAGAAAGTAACGACATACCTTCAACAATCGTCCTGAACACTTTATCTAAAGCTAATAAAGTCATATAAATATATTAAGCTAAAAAAACTTCATAATATAATAATACCTTTCCAGGTGTCAATGTGGCGAAGTATTCTAATAAAATATTAAATCAATAAAAATTATGTAGGTATATTACATTGGGTGGATTTGGATTCATTATTTCACTAACTATTCGATTTTATATGCTAGGTTAATTGGTTTTACAATGGTGCGATAACTGCATTAGATCGGTCGCATGTGAGCCTCTTATTAGTCATTAGAATATTCGAGTCATCTTCTGTGAACTTCCTAACTGGCTAATATTGTCATACCACGTAAAGAGTTCACGACCTAGAATTGCTAAGAACGGAAAATGTACTGAATCTTCTAAACCCATAAATATTGAGATCGCGAATGTGGTCCTGTACTCGTAGTTTGCACCCCAGCTAACATAATATGTTTAACTTTGTTTAAACCACTGTGCTATTTTTACGTCAACTGGTTTCGACACTAATATATCTTCGTCAGGACTAGCGTACAACTATTAACTGCTCGCTCTATAGTAAAACAATTCAATCATTGCTTGATATGATATGATTTTAGTGAAGTTATTTAGTGATTTCTCACGCGTTGTGTCCATATGATCAACAAATGTACCGTAAAGGATTTAGCATCGTACGAAAATGTCCAAAGTCCAATGTATTAATTATAACAGTAGCCAAAAAAATCTACGTCTAAAAAAAAACAATTGGATCCACCAATGTGTAGTTTTCAAAATAGATACTGATGGATCAGAATCTAAAAGAAACAGGAGATGAAACAAAGATTCAATTATGACCCCAAATCATACGATGAAGTATAAAACACATTGTGGATACGTATTACTGAGGAAGCATCCCAAAAATCATCACGGTAACTTCATGGTGATGAAGTGGACACAGTCTGGCTGTGCCTTGCCGTTTTAAAGGCGCTATACCTTACGAAGCAGAAAAAGATATACAATAGCCAGTACATACATCGTACAAGAGGAAGGGATAGACTGAGACTGCTATTCAGGATGAAGGCCAAATTTCAGAAATCGATGATGTATAATGCGATGAAGATTTTTAGTGAAATACTAGAAAACGTAAGAAAGGAGGAGATTTAAAATAAAACTAACCAGATATGTAAAAGATAAGATTTAGTAATAGAAAAGACTTTAATCTTGTTTATATTAGAGCATATAAGAAGTACTTATGTATGCACTATGTTAAGAATTAATTAAATAAATAACATCCACCTTATTTTTATCACATGACCATATATTATATATCTGTGTTATTTATCTGATAATAAGAAAAACATTGTATGATATATTGTGTATTACATCATTCATAAAATTATCTATTTTTTAAATTTTAAATTTACTTACTTACTTACTTACCATCACGCCGTTTCCTGCGGGGGTAGGCAGAGAGAATAGAGCGCCACACTCTTCTGTCCTGACACACAATTCTCGCCTCATCCACATTCATACATATTCTCATACAAGCTCGCCGATTGTTGAGGCTTCTAACAGAACCGTCTTCCATTATATGGTTTACCTGGTCATGCCAAGTCTTCCGCGGACGTCCTCTATTTCTGATGCCATCAACACTTGCGTCATATATCTTTCATACCATTCTCTCCTCATTCATCCGTTCCATATGACCAAACCACCTAAGTGATCCTTTCTTAATCTTACTCACTATACTAACATCAGCTTTACATTCTTTCCTTATTTCCCAATTCTTTACTCTGTCATAAATAGATTTGCTACAAATACGCCTAAGTGATCTCATTTCCACTGCATTCAGTCTAATTTCGTTCCTTTTCTGCCAGCTCCAGGCCTCACTTCCATACATCAGTGTCGGTACCATGATTCCATTGTGCACCGATTTGTTTTGTAAAATATACAGAACAAATGTACGATTTTACTCCTTTACCACGCATGATGAGATAGTTAAGATATCAAAAGCATATAGACAACATGACATATAATATTTCTGAAATTCTGATTCTACGATTTATTTTGAGTCCGTTACATTTGTAATTTATTTAAACGAACCTTTAAAATACAGCATTTAGGAATAGGACTCAGAATGTACCTGAGAAAACTGGAATTCGCGTTGTTCTCGGGATTCTCGCAAATACAGCTCATGCTCACGACTTCCTTTCAATTTAAATTTCAAGTTCCAATTCTTTATTTTGGATTCAATCAATTAATGTTCTGCAATATTATTATGCCATTAGTTTATACCATAATTAATTTTAGTTACCATTTGAGTTATGAATCAATCCTAGAATGGAAAAAGGTATCAGTCAGCAGGCCAACCCACACACGATACAGTAGAAATCGTTTAACACGAAACCATGGGGAGCGAAATATTTTTTCATGTTCAACGAATTTCATGTTAAAAGAAATGACAGATCCCGCCTAGTCAATAGAAAGTTAGCAATTCGGTAACAATGCGGCCGATAGATAATCCGGGTAATTTTTTTAAATGGCAAGGGTTGTGTGCTGCAAGCGGCATCCCCGTTTATTGTCAACAAACGGGCTAGAATTATTGTTATACGTCGGTCAGAAAGTTGAGTCATAAAGTTACAAATAGTAAACAGTTTGTTGACGATGTGGCGGCCGGTAAATTATTTTATTTAAAGAAACTAAATGTATGAAATCGCGCAATATTTTGTAGGGACTAGAATATTTTTTCATGTTCGTTTTTCATTATCTTCGATGTAACCTGGTGCACAAAATGTTAAAGCTTAATTTAAACCGTGTCAGAGATATAAGCATTTAAAAAAAAATCGTAGTTTTGCGTTTATTTCAATTAATTAAAATATTTTATCGATTTCAAGTAATATATTTGATAAGAAAAAAAAGGTCATAAATCTTCGAGATGCCAGACTATTTTTTGATAAATGATTTAGAGCTTGAAGCAAAGATATAGAACAATTACAAGTCAGCTTCGCAAATATTTATTTCAAATTATGTTGATGTAAACCTTTACACGATGTTAGAAAATAATATTTTCCGTAACGGTACAGTATTTGTACATACACCTTGAACATTTTTATCTCGTCATTTAGTCAGGTATCCATCTACTGATAAATAAAATTCCTTCCGCATATTTCGACCGTTCCAGTTCGATTTGGAATGTTCTTGTAATCTTGAACTTACGCTGAGCTGAAATAGTCACCTGTTTTTTAACTTTATGAACTTAATTGCAATATTAATGTGTAAAGAGAGCTTTGCATCCTTATTGATTGACTGACTTGACTTGAAATTATTTTATTACCTCCACCAAATACTTAAAGTGGTGGTACATTTTGATTGTCGCCCGATCGAACTTCCATCACTCAAGAGTTCGATTGTCGAAGCAGAGGAGGGGGCGATGCATTTATTGTTGAAGGCCATCGAAAACAAAACTACTCGATGTTGCAAAACATTCTAGTTCTGACACCGAGTCCAGCTCTTGGCTCTTCTTCGAGCGGCATCCATAAATAATATCGGTGATAAAATGTTTGCACGAGACGGAGGGGAGGGAGTTGTAGTATAACAGTTGACTCATTAATATTTGATTCGAAAGTACGTCACTAGGCCATTTCTTTTATTTAGAAATATAATTAAAAGTAGCTGACTAATTAATTATATATAATTTATTACCAATTAAAATGAAGTGATCGAACACCGTACCGTCTAACTACGAACATATATCTACTCTTTAAGAAAATTGCTACATAGGTAACGTAAACATTAACGAAAGTATTAGGATCCATATTTATTGAAGCGAAATAAATACGTAATATGCAAGTAACTGCGAATTAACAAAAAAAAATCGTTATATTATGTTAAAAGTATTTTAAGTTAATTAATATATAGGATAATCAATGAGCTATAATGTCAAAGCTCAGAATTAGAACGATTGGAATCATCCTAATAGTGTCCACATGGCAGCAATCAATTATTTACTGATTGATAGAAAGAAATGCTAATTTGCTGATTTTACACACTGGCAATAAAGACAAAGAACAATGTAAACAATAAAATAATTGTTGTGACATGTGTGCAAATTATAAAATACGTACCTATCATCATGCCGTATTTGTACAGTGAAATATAGAAAGCCACATACCCTATCAAATATCTTCATTTTCTACACTATTTAACTGATGCTTTTTAGTTTTTTGGGCTTTTGTTTAACCACCATTTATGGATGATAGAGTTTGATAATAAGATGTGACGATGGCTTGGAAGCATTTTAAATATGCTGGAGAATAATGGAAAGGAATGAAGACATTATAAAATATATTATATAAAGAGGAATAGATCTTAAAGTTAAACTTCTTCATAATTATATCATGTCTTCTTATATCGACAAGACAGCTGACCCAGGCAGCTTCTTCTAATAGCTGTAAAGTAGTGATGGGAAAAAATGTTACTCTTGACTTGTGATTGATATTTAATCTGATATTTAATCACAGTTTTATTACTAATACGCGTGCGCCGCACGATATCACAATACACGAAATAAATAAAAAAAACATAATTTTGAGGGTATTTTATAGCATGTTTGATTAATATATATCTTATTTAATATCGTGACAAAGGAGAATGAAAATCCTTAAAAATGTGAGTTTATTTTTCGGGTCAAATTCTCAGCGTAAATGCGTAAAACGTTTTGGCAGAATCTACTAGATGGCGCTTGTCGCGAATTACGGTCATAGTTACACGAATACGGTCTCATTTCATTTACACATGCGCCGAATCATAAATCAATAAATAAAATAAAAAAATTAATCTCGAATCACGATATTTCCAGATATTCGATAACCGATAGTGAGTGTGACTCAGAGATATCAGTGATTGACTCACGTTTCGTGATTTTGAGCTCATAACTACTGTAAAGTCACCACAGTTTTCACAGAACCAACTTCAGGAAGAGTCGGAGGTTCTTGCGAGCTAAACCGCAGCATCGCCAGTTATCTATTCATTTTCTGTCATTCATAATCATGGACTGCTCTCTTTCAGAAACTGGTACTGTTCGCTAGACATTGGAAAATAGTCGTACATCAAATTTACTGTTTTGGTGCACCTTTTAATTATTGATATGATTAAAAACAAATGAAAACGCGAACAAATACAATATTTTTAATGTTTAGCTATCAACTACTATAATTCAAAATAATTCGGATCGGCGGGTTTTAGAACAGCGGGTTCTATTACAAAATTAATGCATCTGGGCGAACAAGCTTTCTCCATCTATTTCTTATAATTCGGTTTTCTTTATTTTTCATTAAATTATTTTAAAGCTTTGTGTATACTTTATTGAAGTATTCGAGTCCATGCTCCATTTGATAGATGCTATAACAATCAACCAGTGAGAACTGTATTCCTCGGGATGAATGGTATATAAAATTCACGACAAAGCAAGCACGCACAAAAACATGGATTTAAATAGTTGTCATGTGGGTGACTTCCTCATCTATCTGAATAACTGGTATACTGTAATTTGTAGCTGATAAATTTTTTTGCGTACACGGAATACATGCCACATCAATATTCTTACTATTTTCAAACTAAGCTAAACGCTTCTGCCATGAAAATGGGACTAGCTTGCCGGTGTCCTGAAACGAGGCGCGAACCCCCGACCACTAGATCACTAGGCCAACGTCTTGACCACTACACCAACAAGCTACTCACTTATATACTTAGATACTTGCTATGTACACACATATTTTGCATTAAATAAAAAATAATTTTAAGGAAACTTTAAAAAAAATATATTTAATATACTGAATACTTTGCGATATGTAGTGACGATATGAAGATTACTGAAGAAAATCGCGAGAATCCATGTTCCCTCAATGAGACTTTCATCTCTGAGAGTTGTTAAAGGTACGTATGTACTGGATTGATTTGAAACGTCTCACTGGTGACGCGGGAGGAACATAATATTTCGTATGTGAAAATACTGAGAAATTATTTCATTGAAGAGAAGGGTCAAATCTCTCTGAAAGTGTATATATGACCTTCTGGTTCTCAAGGTAGATTTTTAAAGAGTAAATAGAGAAATCTACTGTCAGATATTTGAAAAAATTGAAACATTGCTGTCAGGTGATTTCAATTAAATTAATAACTTGATTTAAGTTTAATGTCGGTATCTGCAATATATGTATAATTGTTTTTTTTTTTATGCTTCATTGGATATATTTATGATATTGGACATTGAAAAGTGTTACATACTTGACTCTTAAGTACATCTCGTAATGGGAAGGTCCAAGAAATACTCTTTGTAACAATTACAAGTTTATTATAGTAAGATACAATTTAGTTATCACTAGTAGTATAAGTCAAACGATAAAGTCGATGGACACGCAGAGAGAGGGCTGCGCCCTGACGCGCGTCGCACACGCGCCCCGGCGGTGCGGCATTCACACACACACTCACACACACAACTATACAATCCCAGGGACATCACAAAAAGTGTTTGTGAGTTTAATTTGTGATGTTTTATTAATATGAATCCAGTTCAGAAAAAGCGACGTTTACACAGAGAAATACAGCAAAACGGAACAAACGCGAACTAGACGTACGGATGGTGTTCTATGGCACGCCGACCGTAATACCGTTTTGGGGCCCTTCCTAGGGGTTTAAATACTTATTCTTCTTCTCGGTGGCTATCATCACTTTGTTAACTCCGGCCCGGAAAAGATCTACAGTAAACTGGCCAAACTATTGCTTCAGGTTCTTCATCAGTCATGAGGTTCTCCACTATCCAGCTTATTTTGAGCGTTATTCTGTAGATCCACATTTCAAATGCTTTAAGTCTTATCATTGCTTCGGTCAGTGTCCATCTGACCATTCGTATTCGTAATCTAAGATTGAGATCATGACTGTAGAACATCTTTTTCATGCGAATTAAGATTGCATGAACTGAGAAGGATCCCATCATTAATTTATATTGCAACCTAGGTACACAATACTTTGTATTTTCTCCGATTTTATTTCAGCTATATAAAGACTTTCATTGTCAGGTGTGGTCTGTTTGCTAACGAGCATATATTATATATTAAACTATAGTTCTTTAATAAATGTAATGCCACTGAAATTTGAACCCAGAACCATTAAAATAAAATCAATATTATTATTATATCTCACCCCAAGCAATAAATCATGGACACAACATAAGACAAACGACGAACATCTACACGCCAGTTCCGAGAGCAACAACGACATTTTATCAAAGATTTTACATGTTCTTAGCTCCGAAACTGTACAACACACTCAGCACCAACTGAAAATCGTTCACTTTCAATAATATTATACAAATATGGACCCAATATATGATCCAATTGGGAATAGATCGCTATCCAACATTCTAACATAATCATTATAACCTACACTAATAATTCGCTAGTTCTACAATACTCCCACTACATTTTTTTTATCTCTATTTTTATTTCTATTCTTTCTTGAATTAAATAACATCACAACAGCACGAAAAAAATTTGCTACTAAAGTAGTGTGTTAAAACACAGACCTCAGTCTTGCAAAGTAGTCAGGACAATGCTGTATATATCAGAGGTGGAGTCTACTCCATCCCACATAATAATCTACGAGTATTTAATTGCAATATAATTGTATCTTATGTTTATCATGTTATATTATAATATATTCACCTCTGTAACAACAAAAACATCTATGCCAATAAAGTCTATAGAGTTCTGATAGCATTTACTACCTAATGAGATTGTTTATCTTAACATAACCTAACATAACTTTATGATTATACGGAGAAAATTAATGTTCCAGATAATACAGGCGTTGTTCTGTTTAAAAATACCGGCAGCAAGTCGTCACACTTTTCGGCTTGCCAAATAAAGCCATTACGTAAATTACCAGTTTCATTGCGAATTGCGAAGATCACACAAAATCTCACAAAATTCTTGAAAAGGAGAGATAAATATAGAGAGAAAGTACGTCTACTGGTTTCAGCATGTAATTATGGAACTATACAGGTCGTGAGTGAATTCTGTTGTTTTTCATTATACGTGGATTATAAATGTTACTTTAATTCAATAATCGTGGAATGATAGTAATTAGATACTCTTCTGTAGTTGGTTTCCTTATTACTGAGGATCGTGACCATCTGGTTCTGTTAATGTCCTTAACGATGTTCTTCCAACTTTCTCTAGGATAGCCGCTAGCTATATGATGGTCAGTAGCGCCTTTGATCTGGTCGGTCCATCGAGATCACTCTCTTCCTCTCTGGCCTTCCAGGTTCCGGTGACTACCAGCTTCTTCAGGTTATCATCCTATGATCATAATCACCAATTCATCATCAAAGGGGGGAAATTTCTTCTTCTCACTTGCTCTCAATGTCAACGCTATGGTTGAGGATCTATTATTACAAAAAGTAACAATCGCAATATTTGTCATTCCAATTCTTCTATTATCTTCAGCTTCACAGCCACCATTATTAATTGTAAAGGACCCGAGATAAAAAAAGTCTTTCACGAAATCGTGCTCCTGCTCGATCGACAATCATGACTTTGGTTTTGGTTCCATCTCAGCCTGCTTTCTTCTCGAACTCCATGGAGAAGTTAGGCTTTTTCTTTTATCTAATTTGGCAAAACTTGTTGTCATATATATTACTATGTATCCATGTAAATATTATATATTTTAAGCATGCTCACAGCTATTGAAATTTTCCAACAACATACCGACAAAAGACTCGTGAAGTGATTGTCGTAATATTTTTGTAGAAGACTTAAATTATCATTTTTTTATTTCATTCAGATCTATGTGAAATTAATATTTTATGGTACCGATAAACTACAAAGACATTGAATAAAAAAAGGAAATCTACTAGGAGAACAAGCCCGAGACAGGATCCATTAAAAAAAGACACAGATAAGTTTCTTATTTTACAGCAATAATTAGAAACGAAAAATTTCTCAAACGTTCACTTTTTGCCTCTAAATCTAAAAATGCGTAAACATACCATAATTTATTTTTAATTAAATTTAAAAAATCTAATTATAATATATATTATAATTGAGTTCTGCTAGTTTGCGTAAGAATTATTTAGATGTTACAGCTATTTAAATTACTGCAAAATATTTAAAAACAAAATATATAAAATCAATCTTATATATCCTTCTCGCCATAATGAAACTAATAAATTTGCATGTTTGAAATTTTTCGGTCTAATATTATAAATAAAATGCGGATTAAAAATAGCTTTTAAAACTAACAATAATATCGGAACACATCTGAAAAACACTTAAAGCAGAATACCTAAAGAACAATAGTGGCATGTATAAATTAACACGCAATCATAAAGACTGCAATGCCGCATATATCGGACAGACAGGAAGGGCTTTTTCAAGTAGATTCACCGAACATATGTGCTGCTATAAAAAGAAAAATATAGATTCAAAATTTGTAGCCCTTTTATTGAAAAAAAACCATGTCCCGCTTGATAATAACGAGCCAACACCTATGCATGTAGAAACCGAAGATTTTAGATTAAATTTGCATGAACAATTACAAATTAACAAAATAACGAATGACACAAATAGAACTTTAATTAATAGCCAACAGAAAATTATCTTCTCCCCACTTCTTAATATGTTCAAAAAACCTAAAATCAAGACAAAATAACCAATCACAACGGGGTAATTTCGGTAATTAAAATAAATAAATAAAGGCACTTGCAAAATATTGCAACTAATCATTTATAGAAACGGGAAAATTGATAATTAAGCCTAACATAATAATTTTACTACAATAAAACCATTAGTAAACATAGATATTATACACATTAACGGGAATCTTTTAATGATAAGGTAGTGCTTCTGAGAATAAGAATATTTATATACATCGGTTCCACCGAAACCACCCAATTACCCATAGAAGATGGGGTAACTAAAATCATTGAAATAAGTCGATTGTATGTGGTTTATCCACTGTTTGAAAATGGCCTTAACCGCCGAAACAGCTGTAACATCTATATAATGCTTACGCAAACTAGCAGAACTCAATAATAATATTGAATTGAAAATAAACATGGAGTTCTACAAACACTTATATAAATAAACATGCATACCATAATGTCATTAAACATTTTTTAACAAGATCTCAAACTGCATTAGATTCAGATCGAGATTACAATATTGACCAGTTTCAGTGTATCTGGTAAGCTTCTTAAAACATGACACGTATTAATGGCACTATTTGAACTTCACTTCATTTCCTCACTTGAGCGTGAATTATTTCTGTAGTTAATAATACTCCCTTACTAGAATCACTTGTGTCCAGTGGTGTAGTGGGGCCGGAACGTCGTTCCGGTACGATTTGTTAGAACAATGCATTAGCAACAAAAACATTGTTACTAACAAAATATGTGTTTGTTTAGATACATCCAGGAATAGTGGTGTCGCCGTGCCGATTCTTTTCACGACGATTTTCCAAGAGAGCTTAAATTCTAAGCTAAACCTGAATACACTTTATGCCACAATAAATAACAGGTACATTTCATTCGAAATGTACTTTCACATTCTATTGTGTCGAACCTGAATGAGCAAAAATTTCAAACTTTAATATTCAGTTGAGTTTAGAAGTTGATTTGTCATCACTTAGTGTTTTTAAGTATGTGCGTTTTTATATAATACTTTTCACTGTTGTACCAATCATCGATTGTAAAGTTAACAAATTAATTTAAATATCTTATGTAAAAGTTTACCCCCAGCCATAAATATACAATGTATATGCATGTACACCCCTTCCGACGGCCACTGTGAGCAGCGAACCGCCGCGGCCAGCAGTTCTTTATTTCCGGCCTTGGCTCCGTTAGCAGCTTCCACGTCTCACTCCGTTTCATCGAATTTAGTTAATAGTAAAATTGCACCTTTGTAAATAGTATAAATTCATTGTAAATCGTGATGCGTATGCGTTTCTGCCTGGTCATTCTCATACACTAATAACCAATTACATATCTCACGACATGCATACACCGAGCACTGAATGGGAACTTGGTGTTAGAGGCGAATCACCCTTCGCACCTTAACCTTCTGACACACTTCACCATCATCTCTCATTACCATCCAAACTGGTAACAGACTGGTGCAGCATAACATTCCACCACGTAACCTTTGGACTGATGATCCGCTCTTTCCATTCAAGTGTTATACTTCGTTCGTCTTCTACATTTACATGTTCCAAACAGATTAGTAATTTGAAGTACAAGTAAATTTTTCTAAAAATATTTTTTTTTGTTTTCGGTATCTACCCAATATTGTAGTCACTTAATTTAGTAAAAGCAACAGAATTACTGTAAAAATTTGTTAAAATTATGAATCAATGTTCAGATATTTGTGGTATGTACCACATTTACTTAATTTAACCGATTTTTAGAAATATTATTAATTCTTAGCATTTCTTAAACAGTGTTCAAGTGGTTTTGCTTTGCTCGTTACTGTTAAGTATTTAGTATTTATTTCAAATCTGTCCTGCATCTAAAATCGTGCAGCTCCCAAAAGATCTGAAAGAGAATGAGAGGCTTTAAAACATATTTTTTTAATTTAAAAAAAATGTGTTAATTAAAAATATTCGTGTGTGGAACCGAATGTTTTTAGACGCAAGCTAAGTTACTTCAAAAAATATGGTAATATTGTAAACGTTTACAAATTCAAAAAGAAAATTACGTACGTACAATATTTGAAAATAAAGTTTGTACTTTCACTGTTAAGGGAAAGGCAAAATAATTAAATGCGCTGCATTCGTGTTAAGCGACTGACTGAAATAACTGGCCTAAATTGGTCAGAAAATGTGTATGTATATATGTGCCCATTATTATGAAAGTGGCCTAAGTCAATAAATTTTTAAAAAAAGGAGTATCAATTATTTAATATAATATGATGCAAATTGTAACAATTATGGAAAATTTGAAGCGTTATATTCAGTGTATTGTTACGACGTTCAACAGTATTCCGCTAGTGTTTATTTTGATAATAGAGTAAGTCATTTCAACCGTAACTTTTTTATTTCATAATAAGTTATATGCAACATTTACATGTCGAAATAAATTATACATCTTATCTATGATTATACCTAAATCTAGTTTAGGTATAAAACTAAATTTAAGGTCTCTAAATTTTGAAATATTGTGTTGTGTAATATAAACATATTTTTTAATCAATTCAAACGCAAATCTTTAAATGTCTCAAAACGAAAGTAACATAACTTAGACCACTTTTATAATAATGGGCACATACGTGTGTGTATATTTCCTACTTAAAAGTTTTATTGTTCGACTTCTTGGTTTTGTGGCACTTTTTTTTTACAATGGCATCTACTTATTTATGGTTTCATCGTATGGCAACTCTAACGCTAACGTCAAATTATTTACTAATGTCAAAATAGTAAACATTGATTTTGAATAAAAGATAAAATAAAGTTTGTTTCAAAGATTATTATTAATGAAGTGGGTATCAACAACATTTTACGTGATGTTTATATATGACATTGTTATATATATGTTTACGACCCGGGTCTTTGCCAGTATAATGCGACTAATCCCTTATTGTTGAATTTGGGTACACGCGTAAATTCTAGTTCTAGTTCTAGAGTTCGCGTCTAGTTCTGCTTAATGATCTATGTATCTTTGACTTTGGCATATATAGATTGTGTTTTACGCCGAAGGAGGTAATATAATATTGCATAAATTGGGATTATGACACCGAAACGCAGAAGTTTAAGTTTGAGTGAAAAGAACGAGGTTTTAAATGCCTACGAAGCTTTACCTAAATGTAGTCAAAGGGCAGCCGCGTTAAAACTAGGTGTTTCACAACCTCTTTTGTGTAAACTCTTGAAAGTCGGAAAAAATTGTGATTTAGATGAGAGTGACATTAAAAATTTACATAGAAAAAGAAGACGGTATGGTAAAAGTGTATCTGTTGATAAAGCTCTTCTGAACTGGTTAAATAGTACAAGATCTCAGAGCCCTTCTTTAAGTAGAAGTACCTTACGTCAAAAGGCGAAAGAGGTAGCACATGAACTTGGTGAAAATGACTTTATCCCTACGGATGGCTGGCTAAGTAGGTGGATCAAAAGGCATAATGTTGTGTATGGAAAAATCCGTTTAAAAACCAAAGCTAAAACCGCTGAACCGTCTGTTGATGAAAACATTAACAAAACCGTAAACACTAAGTCACAAGATTGTGCCATTAATATGCCAGTTTTTGAGTGGGCTCAAGGTGTCGAAGAAACACATTACATAGATACTGCTAGTGATGCCACAATTTTAAACAATCTCGAGGATATCAAACCAAATATTACCAAAATCATGAACAACGACAGTTGCGATGATAATACATCTGATGACCATGACCCCGATGATCAAGATTCCGATCATCAAATTATACTTCCGAACAACAGGGAGATTAGGAAATCCCTCGAGACAGTGAGAATGGCACTGGAGCTGAAAGGAGGGCAAGTTGATGACTTTAAACTGTTTTATAAATTGCAACAGCGCGTCGAAAGTCTCATTGCAAAAGATTTGAAGCAAAAAAAATTGCAAAAGTCTATGAAAAATTAAGTTCCTATTTTTTTATTTATAAGTTTGTGATGTTGGAAAGTGTTTTGTGTTAGGGTGAAATTTAAAAAATAATTATTGTGTAATAAATATTATAGTAAATAATTGTAAAATTATTGCTTATTCTCTCCCATCCCACCAGTTTAAAGTATTTTTTAGTACAAACATAATTATAGGGAAATAATAATATTTAAAAGATAAATTAACAATGTTTTATGTTACTTTTCTTAATTACATGTCATTCCTTGGCTCAATGTTTAATCTTAGAATGTTTTTCTACTGGAAAATTAAATGTGTTGTTGAAGTAAGATACATAGAATCCGCTATTCACAAGTTATGGTTAGCTGAGAGATATACAAATCTTGGGTTCAGGTCCTGGTGGCAGCTCTGTTTTGTTATTTGCATTTTTTAATGACATATTTACTTTGATTTAAATAATAATACATTATTGGATGATATTATACAGATACAGATGCAAGATCACAAGCACATACTTTACATGTACTTATTATATAATTCAATAGCATTGATTTCAACATAAAAGTAAATACTTTATTCCTTGTCCTGTCTCCTATTAACTAGGAAATATAAAGTTTCTTTATGACATTTGGAAATTGTTTTATTTTCAGTCATTTGATGGTATGAACTTGTTTCCTAATTTAGATAAAGAGAGCTTATTATATTACATATTATTACAGTACAGTATTGGACTGTATTACAATCCAGGCTGCAATTTATATCGTCCAGTGTACTTTGAATTTGGTGTCCAGTCAACAAACGATTTTTTGAAACTGCGCAGTAGTTAGTTATGTAAAATGGTGAAATATCCAAACGGCTTAAGGATCCATTAAGAATTTGCCTTCAGCATATAATAATTCATACAGCAATAATATTAGGATGGTGGATCACTTATCTAAAAAATTTTAGAATTAAAGATGTGTATTATGAAGAAGAATATTTATAAATTGTACAAAAGTTTTGTTATTCTGAAATAAATTTTAACTCAACTTCTTTTGTTGATCAGTATTGAATATATGCCTGCTTTTTTTGCTTTCTGTAGCACCGTTTCTTGCACTTTGATTCTATTTTGCCCATCATCACGCCTAATGTTATCTGGCTATCGCTTCCTACGATGGGTAAAAGGCTAGTTAAGAAATAGTAAAGGATTTCTTTCCATCGGAAGCCTCCTGTGATCAACTGTGATGTTTATTATTCACCATTGTTTACTGTATTATTGCATAAATAAAAACACATTTTTGAAACATGTTCGTTATTCTCATTTTATTTAGTACTAGATACAAGGTTAAGGCGGAATAAGATTATTCAGATAAGAGATAATTCACTACGCCAAATTGTATTTTAACTAAGTCTAAAAATTACTTTTTTAATTTCTCTACCTCAATACAAGCTGACATCAGTGACTTGTTTTATATGAAAATCATCTCTAGAGTACAATTTTTTTTTCCTTGCATTAAGTATTTTCCAATCATTATGATTTAGTCACAAGTTATTCCTCCGTAAAGCAGGATGTACTACATGTAATAATTTATGCAATTTATAATGTTTTTAAGAAATTAATTTTTTAATACTTTACTGAGTGCCACTATTGACGGGGAGTTACCTTAATAAAAGAAGTGCCACTATTAAAATTACAGATCAAATTGATATATTTTTGAACCACCATTTTAATAATGGACGTAAGTAAGTATTCTAGTCCTCCAATTTAAAATATTTATTTTAAAGTATTCTAAATATGAATAAACTAAATAAAATAAAAACTTTGTATTAACACTCTAAGTGGTTTATCATCATTATTCTCAGCTCTACAACCCAGTATGTGTGCTGGCCTCCTCAAAAATACACCTCCACCGGTCTCTGCTTGGTCTCAGCCTTTGCTGGGCTGCTTCCCGCCAATTACTGATGTCAAGATTGGATAGGTCTTTAATTATATTGTCTTTTCATCTCTTTCTATTCATTATCTTCCTTCAGCTTTATTATGTATTGAACTTTTCAAGTTTATACAGTTATTTTTAAATCACTAATTTATTATATCTAACCACTAACACTCTAAACATCAATCGTGGTAAGTTCGACATATAAATTATTGACATAAACTTTGAACTGTTCTCAAACTTCAAAAGATGATGCTATGACTTTGATAGAACTTTAATAGCAGGATCATTAACCATTTCCTAATTAAGTCTTTAAAAATCGGAATGTAACCTTTTAGAATAGCTGATATTGAAAGGATTGTATGAAAATTAGACGAGTACATGCACTTATCCCAAATTTGGGGTAACAGCATCTAGTTGTATTATTTCTGACAAATTGTTAAAATAATAAAAATGTCTTTACTGATCTGGTTAATGACAATATGAATGAGTTATTTTGGTCCTCCATGACAGGTAAAATGTGCTGAGTTATAAAAAAATCTAGTCAAATTGCTTAGACGGGGAAAGTGCAACATACTTACTACTAGTATTGAGGTTACAATATATTATTTAGTTTATTTCAAAAAATTTAAAATAAAACTTCTGAAAAATCTAATACTTATTACAGAATACATTTTCAAAAAACAACAATTTATTTATTTATACATTACATAGTACCATTAAAATGAGCCAACAAATATTTTTTAAATTTGTAAAAAAGAACAGTCAAATAAATTGTTTATTTTCAGTTTTACTAAGTACAAATATTTTTAAAGAAACAGTAAAATTAAAACATAAAATATGTAATTTTATTGTGATATTATAATCATCAAAAGACATTCTCCTCTTCTTCTGTTTACACGTGGAAGTAAAATTGACAATATATCTTTGTTATGTATTTCATAAATGTCTTCTACTTTTGTCTAACATATTGGTGCATATATTGTAAAATTTTACTTTTAATTATAAACTTGCTACGGTTGTATTTTATGCCCGTTTTAAATGCATATTTGTTATTCATGTGAGCAAAATCCGTATCTCAGAGATTGTCCCAAGTTAAAAATCTCTTAAAAAAATTTCTTTAAAAAAAATCACTTGCATCGGGTGAAATTAAATAGTTTTGCTGTGTTTGAAAAATCAAGAAACACTAAGCATATGATAACACTCGAGAAAGCATGTGAACAATTAAAAACCTCTATCATCAAATAGAAAACAAAATAAATTTTATCCTTGTAAAAATGATAAAAAACTACATTTACCTGTGCAGTGTGTCACGAGGCAATATGAAGCAATTTTCTACCCGGAACGTATGCACGTAATTGTAACAATATTTTGATTTACCGTGTATATCTATTGTTTCTGTGTTTTACTTATTTAGTCTTAAATGTTATTAATTAAATTAATAAATTCCATTTGTTTTGTAATATCCAATACTCATTTAATGCATTTCGTATAAAAAAGAATATACATTTTTAAATATTTCATTAATAAAATTTATATTTATTTCATATATATGTAAATGTATATTTTGTTCAAATTATTTCATTCTGTAAATATATTAAACTGTAAATTTTTTTATTTGAATTCAGGGAATGAAAATGTTTATAACCTTTTTGTTGTCATGTGACAACAATATGTACATACAGATGCACATACCTCGAATCATCCTGTTTATTTTTTACATAAGTTTGCATTCAGGAAACATGCAAGGCCATTAAAATATAAATTGTTTACCAAAGAACCTATTTATTTAAATTTAGAATAGATCTAATTTAAAAGTCATGGGATGAGTACGTATTTGTTCTAACAACACTTTTTCACCATACAGACATTTTGATAAAAACAAATTGTGGGACAATATTACATTCTATCATGAATATAATTATAAAATTACAACATTAAATAACGTTTTGCTCTATAAATTTATTTATTCAAATAATCCGTGCTTACTTATTCTTTTAGATCTGACCAATCACAAGTCGCAGATTATTGCTGTTAGAACAATAAAGCATTGACAAGCTGCAAGTTTGCGCGAGTTCAATGTACAGTATGCTCCGTGATGCAAACTTGGTCAGTTATGTTTGGTTCATTTTTTTACTACGTATGAAGCTATAATATTACAAAAAATTGAAGAAATTAGTGATCTATAAGTATTACAAACACTTTAGTACATTTATTTAAAACATATGAATTAGTTTACATTTCGTAAACCATATAATTGTAATGGCAATTTTATAGTAATAAAGTTTATTATTTCAAGCCTTTAAATATTAAAAATTATATTATTATTGAATATACCAATGTTTGTAGCTACTGTATCCATAACTGTTTTAAACTGACAGCAATTACAAGTTCTAATTGATTATGTTTATGTAATTTAATAATTTAATTATATATTTATATCTTACTTTTATACCTACCTTTACATTATTTTAAAACTTAAATACTCCCCAATTCGAACATGAGAATTGATTTCTCTATTTTGAGTTGGGTAATTTTGTGTAAAAAAATATTATAATTAATTAAGTTATGTATATACAATATAATAATAAAATAAGTGTTAAATAAATTTAAATAAACAAAATTTAAAAATGACAATTCAGTGAGTGGAGTTTCTTACCCAAGAATCTTCACATTTTGTAAATGCAACCTCCAGTACATTTACAAAATGTAGGTGATTTAAACAAGGATATATAAACATCCACTATGTTTATTTCAACAAAGCAGTAAAAAATAACAAATAAGAAAAATAGATCCTAGCAAGTGGAAAAGGAATACAAATAAGAGATAAACAGAGAGAGTGTAAAATTGTATAATTATAAGAAAGGTAAAAACAAAATAATATACAATTTATATTTAAAATGTGAATATAAAAAAATTATTAAAGATGATAAGCAAAAGTTTTGGTGACTAAATGACAGAAAAATTAAGTTTATATGGCAAGAATACTTAAATTAATAATATTAAATAAATAATATTAGGTCGGCGGTTAAATGAAAATGATGGTTGGTGTAGTTCGTTTATTGGTAGAGATAACAGATAGAAAGTGCATTTTTTTAATAAATCTTTCATTTTATTGTTATTAATTTATCATATAAATTGCATTGTTGCAAATAAAATATTGAAAGGAATAAAATGAGAGAATTTTTGTTTTTGCTCTGTAAAATTAAATACTCACACCGCGAAGTATGTGTATGTTTACTTGATACAGTTTGAGAAGTTGGAGCACAATATGCCGGTATAAAAACATATTGTATTCTCACATTTAAAAAATGTCTGATAAATTCTTAAAAGAAAGCCTGACAAATTTATCAAAATTTATAAATTTATAATAGGTGTATTGAAAAGTTCTTGTAAGTTTTTTTTGCTAAAGTACTTGTAACTCCGAATTGAAACTTACGTTGATTAATTTTATGTTATGGACCATCGTTGCGAGGTTTCTAGTGTATTATTATTTTTAATTTTTTCTTTTATGTTTATTATTCTATTAAAATATTGTTTACGCTATTTTATAAAAATGAATTTTATATAAAAAACCACACAAAACATTTGCGATGTATATATATTTGGTCAAAAAGTCTTTCAACATAGATTTTTATATTTTATAGCGGTTGTCTATTTGTTATGTAACCATTAAATCTGCCTTGATGTGGTTGTCTACTGCATATGTACATAGTTCCACACATTCTTAATAATTATTAGCATAGTTATTACCGTGGTTTGTCAGTTTGAGTGTAGGCAAATGTACAAATACTGTCTCCTATAATAACGAGTCCCTGATTGATCGTAGTGGTTTAACTAATAAAATTAAACCCCAATGTAAAATGAAAGGTTCCCCTGTATATATATATTGTACATAAGTTATAGAAATATTAATATTACACGGTTTTATCCATTAAATAGTGTAAACAAAATTGATCTTTTGTCTTCTATAATATTTGCACTTTCATGAAAAGAAGTGTATTTTTAAGCAATTATATGCACGCAAATAAAAAAATCTTTCACTTTCTGGCGATTTTTACTTTGCGGTGATGGTCTGATCCTTAAGCTGGGCATTAATATATACATTGATCATTTTCATGCGTGCACATACTTTGCCAACATAGTACATCCAAAAAATATGAGGATATTACACAGTTGCAAAGTCATCAACCTTAATAATTTTCATTCTAACATTTAATGCAATTTTCAGCATTGTCGTAATTCATTATTTTTGATGTAAACTGATCATTAAAAATTGGTGTCAGTTGCTCTCGCCGCTGCCATTTATATTAGATAGTAGCGACCAATAGCAGTCTTCACTACTCTGGAATGGCCGCTAGTATGGAAACTAGCTTGTTAGTGTTGTATTTTGTTTTGTGTTTTAAATCAGATTACAGTGATTTTCAATCATGATAATAATTAATGTATTAATAAATATTTTATTCTTCAAGCTCGTGTCAGTTTTTATTTCTAACTATATTAAATGAGCTGCTGCCATAGAGAAGATATGCATATTTGATTTGTAATCTCTCACAGTGCTAAGGAAGTATAAAGAAAACAATTTTTATAATAAATCATTTTGTTTAATAATAATGAAATTACAACAATTTATTAATTTTAAATTCTGCTTTGATACAATTTGTGCTTTACTATAAATTAATGTTTTCATGTTAATTCTCAGAAAGGTATATGATTTTATAAAATATTCCTTTATTTTCTTACACACTCCTAGATCATAATACTTTGTCCATAATAATGATTAGGTATCTAAATGTTTCCTTAATAATCAATGAACAGTATTTTTGATGACTGAAAAAATCAAGACATTTTTCGGATGTTAATTAATCAGTTTTGACTGAGTTTGAAGTGTGCAAGATAAATAGTAATATTACAATTATTTAAGGAAAGTACAACTTGTATTAAATTTCAGCGTGAAAAAGTACAACTCGTAATAAATTTTGGCGAGAGAAAGTACAACTTGTACTAAAATAGTCGAAAAATGTATTTCTAGATAAAATTTGTTTTGGAAATAATTACGACATACGAGTACACGAAGTACAGACGCTGTCTGCATAAAGTGAAAATACCATTTACCATCTATTAGAGATAGTCTCAATATTATAAAAATAAGTTTAAAACAAATCAGGCTTCTTTCTTATAGGATAAAAATATTGCCACGTAATATAACTATTGTATAATTACATTTCTAAATAAAATTAAAGTTTTCACGTGTAAAAAAAGAATAAAGTAATAGCAAATACTTAAAAATCTTGAGCTATCATCGTTCTACGAGATTCATACAATATTTGAAACTAATGTTTACCACGCCTCCAAAGTTCCGAAGACTTCTAAACTAACATACTAATTAAAACTTTATCATCTAATCTAAATTAACAATGGCAATACTGGCAAAGACATGCACTCGCAGAGCCTTTCAAATCACTTCTGCTTATTGACTATTAGTCAATGTTTTACTTCTACAATCTTTTTGTCCGTCAGAATTTTTTTTTGATAATTCTGACAGTATACATTATTAAACTGTCACACTATATATGGAACAAAGACTAGCGTAATCAAATCAATAACTAATATGTACGTACAATACGTATTTTTCTTAAATAAGTTTATTATAATATATCTAGTAATAAATAAATTATTTCTAAATGTCTCGCTAAATACTGCTAGTATCAAGAGTAATACCTGTCATAGAAAATCTATGACATTTTTAAGCGTTTCAACTCTTAAAATAACATCGATGCTTGGATTGATTCAACGCACTTGTAGTGCGCACAGATTTTCAATATTTTCGCTATAAACGTCGAGGTTGTTCATTCAATGTGTAGTAGTTTTGCTCTAAAAAATTATTATATTATTTCAGTGGCTGAAATGTTGTTCAAAAAACCCTCTTAGAATACTTATTAAGCTGTCGTCTATTTGACTGGCGGAGTCCGTCAGCTGAGAGTTTGTTTCACGTTTAGTTAATTTGTCTCTCTCGTTTCCATTCAAGATGTTCATTTGGTCATCCATGTTGGAATTTTTCCCCGTAACTTTCATAACGGTGCTTGAATAACTATTTTCGGTTGTTTCTATTTCGACACTGTCCTTCTGTTCCTTTACAGTTGTAGCTTCAATATTTTCAATTGAAATAAGTGTTTCTGGATCTGCCTCGTCCACTTGTAAATTGATTTTATTTGGAGTGTCTTCGATAATTTCTTTTGTAGTCGGTAAAACCGTGCTTGTCTGTATTGTTGTGTAAATGATGACATCCTCGTGTTTAGGCTGAACAGTGATTTTATTTGTTATTTCTGGAGCTTTTGTTGTTGACTTCGCGTCATTCTGGAACGGCTGAACGTTCGGTAAATCATCATTAGCCTTTTTATTATTCAAATCATCAACGATTTTTTCTCGAGACGGATCTTTCTTAGTGACTTTGTTTTCTACTTTTGGTATTATTTCAATATCTCTATCATCGGTAGTTTTCCATTTATTTCTTTCATCGCTATCCTTGTCAATGTAAGATTTCTTGGTCGTAAATTCTACTTTTTCGTTTTCCATTGGAGTATCAATATCGGTTTTATCTCCTGAAAAGTTGTACTCTGTTAATTCAACATTGATACTGTCAACCGACTGATCGGAATTTGTTGCCGTTCTCTTTGTATCCTTGGAATCATTTGTTTTACTTATTTTTCCCTGTTTAGATAGCTGACTCGACTTCACCGAATCTATATTGTTTAGTACAGTAGAAACTTCAATGTCGTGATTACCGATTGACGCTACATCACCAACTAAGTTTATCAAGTCTGCTAAAATATTATGTTTTTTACCAGAGTCATTCTTTGGATCAGCTATTAGAGCAGAAGTTTTTTTCTGTTTTTGCGGGTGTGCATTTTCATTTAAATCACTTGTTTCGGGGTCTCTTACAATTTCCGGCGCCATTTCAATATTTGCTGACCTTTCTGTAACAAAATGTTCCGATACCGTTGTCCTATCTGTGGACGGTGATAAATCTGAATGTTCAGTAGAGATTATAAAATTTGTTATGGTATCATCAGAGAAATCTGCTGGGATATCTGTTCTAAGAATATTTACTCCACTGGTTTCATCATTAAGTTCTTCATTGTCAGTAGAAATGCTTGTTAATTGCATTTCTGTTGAGGATGAAAATACATCATCATTAATGATATGCCCTTCTCCTGAAGAAGTTTTGAAATTCTCCGTTGTGCTTTCAGAAATTGTTCGTCCTTCTATGTCCAAATTATTAACCAATGATTTGTTAAAAATTTCTTCTCGCAGCAAATTATCCTCCGCTTCTGATTGATTGCTTACTAGTATGAAGTTTTCTGGGTCGATTGTGTATATATCACTATTTTCGGTACTGAGAATCACATCCGGTTCATCGGTTGTTTGATTTCGCTCCCACTCAGGAATTAACAAAGGCTCTCCGGGAGATCTAAACTCTCCCTCCAATTCCACAATGTCTGTTTGTCCTAATGGATCATCTGTGGAGACTTCAGATTTGTTCATATCTAGTGTATCGTAGTTATTTTTTAATGTATTGTTACCGATGAAAATATATTCTTTGCTATCGTCTTCTTCAGTACTGCTTTTACTCGGTGATTTTAAAATGCTATCGGGCAATGCTGAATCTAATGTTAACAAAGGGCTATTGTATTCGACTGGGGTCGTGTCAACCCGTTCGGTAGCCTTAAGCCATTCTTCAGGAACATATGATTCGGAGTTTCTATCTGTATCGTTAGTTCTGTTCATTCGTACAAATGGAAGTACATCAGGTAAAATTTTTACCGGACTGTCCTCGATGTGATAATTTTTTGTCGGCGGAGATAACGGCATCACGGGTCGTTTGACAATAACAATCTTTTCATCATCTTTAGCTTCGTGACTCTCAATTGGATTTGCTCCACTGAAATCAATTTCTGATGATCCAGATTCGAGAGAATCTTCAGTCATGCTAAGAATCATTATATCTTCAGGAATGGGTGGATACTCCGGATTATGTTCGGGTAAATGTTCGATTGGAATTGCCTGAACTTCCTCTTCCAAGTGTGGTTCTGGAATGGATTTTTCTTGTGATTGCGGTTGGTCAGTGTAGGATTCAACATGTGTTGAAGCTGAATCGTTGTAGCTGTCATTACTATAATTCACATCTACTACATTTTGTCCTGATTCATTTTGATTATTCACCTCATTGTTGTGCGAATGAGTAATCATAGAATTCTTGGTTGTTGTTTCGTACAGATCAGAAATTGCTTCTTGGAGCATTTCATCTGAACTTTCAGTAGCAGTTTCAGTTTCTTTGTATACTTTTGTTTTCTTTGTTTGTAAAACCAAGTCTTCTGGAGCAGTAACATTGTTTTCGTTTTCAACTGGAATCTCAACTACAGGCTCATTTGTCGAGTGAATAACATAATGTTTTTCTGCATCGTGCATGGAGTCTGATAGCACATTTTTATTTTCAAATCCTTCCTCCGGATCGTCCACCACTCTCTGAAGTCCTTCAGCGCCAATCACGGTAAATACCGGGGAAGGTGTACTCACCGCTGCATTCTCTGGAACCAGATCGCCGAGTTTTAAGAATAGTAATTGATCGCCTATTCTCAAAACGGGGGGAGGCTGACTAGCATCGTCATGAACTTCTGTGATATTGATTTCTTCTATTTTTTTTTCAGCAATGTTGTTTTCGTACGAAGTTTCACGTGGGAACGTAGGCGATTTTGTAGATCCGGTCGATATGTCAAAACTTGTTATGGGTAAAATTTCTTTTATGCGTATTTCATTGTTGGAAGGCGAGTGATACACAACCTCCTTAATGTTGATCTTCTGGGGGTTAGAATTTTTATCATCAAACTTTGGAAGGACATCAAACAAATTATTCACCCCTTCGTCACTGGATGTTTCACCTTTCTTTTGTGTCGCAGGGGTTTCATTAGCATCAGAACCTTTTTCGTTATCTAGACCGTTGGTTTCTTGTTTCGATGTGGTATCCTTCAGATGCTCGTGATTCTCCTTGTCCTTATCTGAAATTAAATATGGATTTAAAAATCTTGAAATTTTAATACATTGGTTAATCTTCGGTCCATAAAATTAATTGTGTAATGTTCTTCACATGATATAATATAACCTGGGGATGACTCACTGTTTGGTAATGAATATATGAAAATTAATTGCCTAACATGCTTTAGCACAATATGAAAAAGAAGAATAAAATGTGGTGGAATTTTATCTATCACCAGAATTTTTAAAAACTGAAAAAGTGCTTAATATCAAAGAGAAGTGCATTAAAAACAAGTGTTACATGTATCGCAATAAACCACTTAAGATTTTCATACATATATGATTGTGATCAGTAAACATGCATTAAGAAATATGAAGTTCTTACCGCTTGGAGGGCAGTGATCATATTCTGGACAGCAGCTACCCGTTACATATCGCGGCTCACAGTCATTCCTTCGGAAACAAGCTATTTTGTTGCAAACTATTTCTCCTCCTTGACAGTAGCACACTTGGCACGGGTTGTCTAGATCCACAAGCTTCTGTCCATTTGAGTAGAATGTGCCATTTCGCTCACATTCTGAAAATAATTAAGATTTAAAGTATTAGAATTAAATTCTTCAGTGGACTACTGAAGAGAATACTGTTTTATTTATGATTTCTGAGGATTCATAGGAAAATGAAATACTTTTTGATTACGGTTTTGTTCACCATATTTTAAAATTATATCAATAAAATTTGGAAGAACGAGAAACGTAATTATAAAATTAATTTATCATAAATGCCATAATTTAAACTGGGGTTGATTTGACATTTTGGTGTTTGGATTTAGACACTTAAGAAAATGATTGCTCAGCATACAACTACCCGCTATCTATGGGAATAAAAAATATGATACTGCGAAGAGGCAAAAATAATTAATTATAAGACGCACCCTTATTTCTATTTACCAATAATAAAAAATAAAAACTTTATTATAACAGACAGTCATACAATCACATCAGAGTCTGAAATTTCTTCAAATTCAGTGTTGATTTTTTTGAATTACTTTTCGACTCAGTTCTACTACTAATCAGTGCTAATTCATCACGACTGCGGAATTTTACAGCGATTGTAAGACACCATCGATTATAAGGCGCACCCCAAATTCAGAGACACCAAAATATGAAAAAACGTATCTTATAATTGAGAAAATACGGTAATTAATCTTTATTATCAATCTTCATTTATATTTTATATTTCCTTATTCTCATTTAAAATTTGATCCTTTAGGTAATCAACAGTACGTATGATGTGGAAAGGGAGGGGGCTGAGAAATAAATTAATCTGAGTTACAAAAATAATACAATTTTTTTAATGAATAATTTAGTAGAATCGCATACCAACGTAATATCTTAAAATCCAGAATCATATTATAATATTTCAGAATCCAAAATCATAATCCCAAGTTTCACAGCAAAACCAAAATTAGAAATATATGTACTTATATAAATACTGTAAAACATATTCTCACCACACTGATACAGTGGACAGCAGTGATCGGCACGATGAAGAGCCTTACAGCCAGCCCGAACCTCGCACTGGAGGGTCTCGCAGGTGATCTCTGTTCCGTTGTCAGCATTCCCCAAACAGAGGCAACGTTCACATGGACTGCTTCCGGGGACTGTTTGGCCGTATTGGTAGACTATGTCTCCAACCGTGCAAGCTGCAAAGTAGAAAGGACACCAGTCAAATAAACATGTATAAATAAAAGCGATATCCTTGACAATCGAACATTATTAATAGCATAATATAAGCATTACAACTCTAATTATTTACTATATGTATCTATAATCTAATGTAACCACTTTTATTGTATTGTTTATTAACAATCCAACTTCAAGGCACATTCATAGATAAAATTTCTCAATGTCTTAGATTTTAAGTCTGCATGAACTCATGTGTGTCAAGTATTCTGCATATGACAATTATCACCTGAACTCAGCTGTCATGTAAGCAACTGACTATTAGCTGTGACATAAATGTATAGGAAATAATTTATTCCGCTTTCCTTGGGACTAGTCACCCAGAATGTTTGATTGTATCTAATACATAATTATGTGTACATAATTCTGTTGTTTTGTTCTGACACGATTCTAACAACATACAACCTTTTTTGGACTTATAGACAATTTCACACATTCCAAATTAATAAGGTTGTAAGAGCCATTTTTATCATTATTGAAGTAGTATTATGATAAAATGCTATTTAAATTTATTATTTCTGTTAACACAGCTTAACTGGATGGATTCACAAACCCATATATATCTTACATGATGTTACCCTACTTTTTGTTTTTTATTTAGATGGAGAATATGGTTTTGTTTTTTACACTCTTCAATTTTTATGAAATGCCATGATCCAGGATAGGTGGCGACAGATCATTCACAAGATTAATTATCACAACTATTGTCACTGAGAGTAAAACATTGAAGAAGAATTCATAAGGAACTGCCGAACTGGACAAAACTTTGGAATTTACAATGAACATTTGACTTAAATACAATAATTAACAAGATGTGAGGTCCGGCACCTTTTTTCTTACAAAAAAAAGCACTGATAAAAACAAACACAAGAACAGAAAATTATTTTGACAAAATAAAATCATTTATTTTTAATGTGGTAGTGGAACATGTCAGAAATGAGATTTTGTAGTGTGTTAAAAAAAAATAAGGAAAATATCGAGATTACCACGCTTTTTGTATTTTTACAAAATGTACAATACTTTTGGAGATATTGGAGTTCAAAGTTGGACTTGTTGAATATATTGCTTGGATTATCAATATCCACCGTATGACGTCACATCTCTCGTACACACCGGGCAGTACTAGTGTCGAGTACTGGCTTGTTGACTAGGAAGATGTGACGTCACATCTCTCGCACACACCGGGCAGTACTAGTGTCGAGTACTGGCTTGTTGACTAGGAAGATGTGACGTCACATCTCTCGCACACACCGGGCAGTACTAGTGTCGAGTACTGGCTTGTTGACTAGGAAGATGTGACGTCACATCTCTCGCACACACCGGGCAGTACTAGTGTCGAGTACTGGCTTGTTGACTAGGAAAATGTGACGTCACATCTCTCGTGTGGTATAAAACGATCGTTTTACAACACGAAACGTTGAACATGTGTAACTCTGCCATATTTCAAGAAATCAAAAAAATTCTTTCAGTTTTTTAAATTAGATTTTTCGAAGAATTTTTTTTTTTTTAAAAGACTCCACTAGTATAACATCCTTTAGGACTCTATTTTTCAACATATTTCTCCAAATGCTACTTGCGTACTTAAATATTATTAGTAAACATTTTGAAAAATAATTCCATTCAATTTTGATAGTCCGCCCTACATTGAGCCGGTAATGCCACCCTCGACAGATGGGCAGCTTTGATCGTGAAAATCTCATCAGAGTTGCTTTATTTGGGTCGGCTGTGTCGCGCTTAGCATTTAATTCAATTCGTAAATTAACATATTGACTTGAAATTGGTAATAACCCCATTTACGGAGGAGGGCTCGAAATGTAAAAAATAAACTAACTGAAACGTCGATAATATCCAAAATTGTATACTTTTTTTGATCAAAAGTATACCTATTCCACTATTACTACAATAATAGCAAACACGAGATATAATTCAATTTAAAAGATTTCACGAGCCGGAGCTATATATGTGAGAATTTCACGAACTGGAGCGGTGTTCCGGTTTGCCCCGGTTCATTTGAAAAAGTATATTAGCTATATATGTTTCATGTAATTGCAATTATTTTGTTTAATTAATTTAATTCATGTTTTCTTTAAAAATGCAACATTTTAGATTCAAAACACCATCTCACATATATAAATAAGAGCATTACTTTCGTGCGTCACAATTCAGCGCACCACCAAACAATATTTCAATAAACAATTCGAATCTTTCACAATTATTTTGAATGTGGAACAACATTAATCGAGACAATAAATTAGCAGGTATTTGCGTAAATTTCTATTTTATTGTAAAATAAAAAATAAAAATTGTTTGCTATTTTATTTTCGTTGATATTTAGCAAAAGTGCACTGGTGCGGTCCTGCGACGATTATCGCCGAGCGGGGTGCTGCGTATCAAGATTCTTTAATTAATTCGAAAGATTCCCTGATTTTGGAAAGTGAAACAATATTACGGAAGAAGACACCGCCGCAATCTTATACGCACGAAATGTGTGTTTTTATTATTTCACTGTCGGAGCATTAAGTTTGAGTGTCGGTACGCTTCTTAATTCTACCCCGATTTACATAATATGCTCGTTTTTTATTTACTTGCATGTCCGTGAATGCAACACTATCTTGTTAATCTGATGGATACACGCAAACACATAACACGTTATTATGTAACGGTTTCTCTTTTCCTCCTAAAATATGTATCCGTCTTCCTCGTCACTCATCAGGCTAACACTTAACACACGCGGAGACTGAAAACTCGGCACAGAATCGACAGCAAACAACTAATATGTAAAACTAGATGCACCTAACTAATGTTGATATAAATCGTGATTGTATGATTGGTGTTCAATTAAAACGGTGATTGGTAACTGTGATTGTAATTCGACGTATTGTACCTAACCTACACTAGAACTGAAAAAACTGATAGATACACTGGTAGGACCTAAACCTTCAATTAAATCACACTCACCAATCATCGTGCACGGATGTGATTTCTCTCAGAGATTCAACAGTACCTACAGAGTTCAGCGCTAATCGATCAACCGCACGTGTTTTGCACGCGGATTAGAATGACGCATCCAGTACATACGACCCTTTACCGACTTTCAGAGATCAACGTTTCATTGATAGATCATCGTAGAAACGCCCATTATAATAGAAAATCACATCACAATCACGATTTTTATTTTAACTGGATAATTTTTATAACCTTAATTTATTTGAATATCAGCAAAATAATTCACTGTATTTAGCGCGATAACCACATATTTCCACGTGATACAATTAACAGCAGATCTTATTTGTTTAATGCTGCCATGAGACACGGACAGCTGCTGTCAATATGTTATGACCAAACGGCCATAAGGAAATTATATATGTAGAAGAAGTGTCTTCTATACGATTCTTAATAAAATAATGTTTAATAAATAACGCACACGATCAATAATATTGTAGAAATATAATAAAAATGACACTAATATCAGTCTTGCAGTGTTTCTATACTCGTGTGTTAAAAACATTTTTATTAGGTTAAAAATATTAATTATTCATATTGTGACGTCAATGTGGCTGGCGTAAGCGATAACCATAAAATTACCGTAAATGATTTCTATTAATTTAAACAAACAATAACTAACTTTGCACTAAGCACATTGATTACTTTGACGTCAATGCTATTAACGTGGTCAATACAAAGTCAGCTATTTGTTTAAATTAATAAATATGTCTAACCGCAATGCTATAAACATTAAAAGTAAATTATTTCACTTATAATCGTAGCAAATTAATTATTATATATTACCATGACAATTTATATACGGAACTCACCTGCTAGAAGTCTAGAATTAGTCGGCACTGAACACAAATGCACATAATTTGATAAATAGATCTTAAGAATATCATCATCATCATCCCTAGTTCTACAACCCATTGCTCTGCTTTGGGTCGATTCCTAAAGAGAAATTGAGAAAAAAATAAAAATTCGCGTATTCTCTCACGTGGCGGCAAATTTTTTTTTTTTTGACACATTTACCCATTTATTTGGGCTCAAAGATGCCTAATTTTTTCTGATTATTTTAAATTTTTCTGCATATTTTATTTAGAAATGAGACGTTTATCACCACGGGTAAAAACAGTGATGCAGATCAAAACTGCCGGTCAAGTAATATTTTGATTTAAAAATAAAATTGAGACAATAAAATCAATAAATGAATGATAAAAACCTACCACAACTGTACAGAAAACTGGAAAAATCCTTTAATTTTACAACGGGGGGAATTGTTTTTATTGTAACCTTCTGCGCCCTGTCGAAACGCACCCAGTTCAGACGCCGAGAGGTCCGTCGCCCCGCCGCGCCGGTTCGGCCCTGAGCAAGGCAGAATACGTCTAGCGCAGTTATCTATGCGCCGCCACATCTCGGTTTCCTGCTTCGGGCGAGCCGGCAATAATTCGGGTGTTACATAAATCCATTCGTGTAATTTGATTGCCCAATTCGGTTGCACCAATCTCGGGACAAAATTGCCGGTGGACCGTCTCGCGGGCGGGCATCACTTTACAGCGTACCCGGTCCCGACACGTTATATATTTATTCAGCGGGAACTTCAATAAACATTGTCACGAAGACTGCGTTAGAAAATTTCTAACATTTTTAAGCACTCACTTTCGCAATGTTTTATTTTGATCTTTATCAGTACTGAGACCGACACCAGGCACCTCCAATTTTTTTTGTAATCTAACCAATTTTTGATTGATATCGGTCAAGGTAAGCCAGCGTTTTGTCATCTATACATGTATATATATATTTTTATTTAGTTGTAAAAATAATAATATTCTTACATCTATTATGCAACATTAACATAATTTTTATTTGTATCAATTAGCATTAGGTAAAGATAAAATAAAATAAACACATAAAAAATGATCAGTTATTAAACTATTACACATTCTGCACTTAACCTAGGAAAAGTAGCGAGACTAGTCTAGATGCTTCCTTCACATTTGCTGGCAGTTAGTTCATTGAACAATTTGAAACCTTTATGGTATAAACTATTATGTGTTCCTGTCAGATTTGTTTGTGGAAGTCTAAAATCCCACCGACTTCTCGTAGGATAAGAGTGGACCTCAAATGATATTTTATATTCTTATTCATGTATGATGGCAATAATCGATTTTTAATTTTGTATATTACTTGCCTACTTTCCTAGAAGACCGTGGCATCAAATATTATTCTGATTTTTTTTGCATTTTGAATTTAATGCAAGGTTTATATTTTTAAAATTATTATTTTATCAAGGAAATTGTTACTTATTTGCGATTATTGCTATTTTCACATCTTATTTGTATTCCCAATGTCCTTCCGAATGTCGCGCTTAGAGAAATTTAAAAGGAAATTGATAAATTACATCTCATCTGTGATATTTTTATTCTGGAGATTCATTTTTCATACTACATACCAACATGATTTTACGTTTCTTTTTTCTATTTATTGTTTTCGTGAATTTTTCCATACTTAAATAATGAAAAATTAATCTTTTTATATTTAATAAAATATTAAATAAACAGATTTTTACTACCATTAAGAAGGTAAATAATTATGGGAAGATTCAGAATAACCCTGCTGCCGAAGACTTGCAAAACCTATGCGAGACTTTTAGATAAGTATTATAACGTAATATACATAAAACAAAACATATAAACAAAATATACTTTTTAAAATTAGCAATATTAACTTTGTGGTTAAAATTCATATTTTTATTTATTATTTATTATGAATTTTTCGAAACCGGTAGATGTATTTAAACTCAATTAAGTGGTTAATAAAACAAAGATAATAAATAAAAATATAAAATATACTTGACAATGAAAGTCATTATATTGCTGGAATGAAATTGGAAAAAATAGTATTTTATACCTGACTAACTAAACTAATATTTTTGTTTACTGAACGCGTCCTCACCTTCTCTCGGCGGAGTAGGGCCTGTCACCACCAGCGGACCCTCACTCGCCCCCTCCATCGGCTCCAGATCGCCTCCCAGCATCTGGCTGGACCTATTCACTGGACCTGAAAAAAATAATTCACGATTACATTACATTAGAAGTTTTGGGCAGTTAATTAAATGTGAAATATAATATAACAGAATGTGACGGATACTTCATATAATAATATTTTTTATGAACGGTTTTCATACGCAGTACTCGTAAATCCTAGTATTACCATATATAATAGTTATAGAGTAAAAAAGGAGAGTAATGAATATATATCTAATAAAGTGATAAAAATATATAATACATAGGATATTAGTGAGATTTATCAATGATTGATAATCAAAATTTAACTTTCTAATGTACCACTCATTGCTAGAAGAATTTTGTATAATCAGATACCGCAGTCACAATAACGGTTTAAACAACGTTTTATATAACTAAACAAACAACAGATATCTCATAAAGACGAAGCTATTTTTTATTATATTTTAATGTAAATATATGGACGCGTGGGTAATTAATTACAGGGCTTACGACTTGTCTTCAGCTGGCTTAAGTGATCACTTTATATAAATATAACGTTCACCATTCTCACCCGTTAATCAATCTCGATATCTATCAAATTTTTGATAATTGTATTTATATGGACTCACTTCGAATACTACTACACTATTGCCATCTATGGACTAAATTATATATATATATTTCAAATACGAATAACACTTAATTGTACCTTACAGCCATACTTCTATCTTACTGATTTTTACTTCATAGACATTCTTTAAAAATTTCTACTCACATTAAAAAAAGCGTAAATATCAAATACTAAACATGACACTTACGAAATCGAATACTAAATGGCAATTTTTTGACAGTTCAGATATCTGTGTACTTTGTTTGGAAATTATTGAAGAACTTTTATTTTTTATGATGGTATCTTCAAAAGTAATCAAATTTATGCTCGTTATATTGCTTATTTATATAGATAATTTAGAGTCACGAGATATATACAGGTAACAGAGTCATGAGATAAATACGGTATAATATGGAGATCTGTCAGGATATGAGACTATTCTTTCTGTCTACTCCCGAGCTGAAAATACGGGTTAATGTTAATAATGGTGGAGTTTCGCGTTCGGTAAATGAGATTGCTCAATAAAAAAAAAATATAGACATCTAAAAGAAATAACTTTAAATACTAATTTAATGTATTAATTATAAATATATACATATAAAATCAATTTTGTCGAAAAATATTGTTTTTGCGCTACCGGGATACGAACCTGGATCTCTATTTCCAATCCGGGGAAGTACACTACCAATTGTGTTATAGCGTCAGTATCTTTCATGACAAATTTTCGAACCTACATGTTACACTTTTTCAAATTAATACATCTGTCGTTCCATTATTTGAAAGCCATCTACATTATTTTTATGGAATCTCAAATACCTTTGAGTAAACCGACTGCAGACGCCAGAATTATCAATTCATTTTTATAAAATTTTGGACGCATTGATACAACTTATATTATTAAGTGAAGTTGTAATTATTCAGAACATAGGTCTGTTTCACAATAAGAATGTGTTCTCCTTAATGAAATAACTTTAGCTTTAGCTTTTAACTCTTTTTTTAAGGAAGAACTTTAAATAAATAATAAATCTCAACACAGAATTAATATATCACCTCTTCCCCTTGCAAAAGCTTTTATTCGACTAAATAAATGTTCCGAGCGCACACCGAATGATCATAAATTATCTCCACGTCATTCAGCTGCTTGTTAACGAGACGTAACAATCCCGAGAGTACGGCACAAAACATCCTTACAAGGAGAGATTGAGAGGAGTGCTAGATGAACGAAGCGTTCAGCGATGGTTCTAGAAAGACAAAAGTTTAAACTTTCTCTGCCAACACTCGTACAAGACCTCGACGTTGTTCGCCAGAAACTGTGACAGAAACACCCAATCTGATCGTAAATCTTCAAATCAATGTACACGGTGTACGGCTACAGAACTGTGTCCCATTTCCATTCCTCACTTGCAGATTAATGTTCCTTGTCGTATCTTAACAGCTTACGGAATGAACGCTTAACAGAACATGAGAACTTTGAAAAAGTACGACTTCATTGTGTCAAAAAGACGATTTATTAGAGTCTGAGTTTAATATTTTACAGAAGACTGCTTTAGAGTTGTCTCATTCCGAAATGGATAAGGATCATCAAACATACGTAAATAGTTTTGACACACATTTTAAATGATACTGCCAATAATATGAATATTATTTAATTTTGTCAAGTTATTTTAGGTAGATTTCGATAGAAATACTACCTACTGCAGAGAGTTGTGACGTGTGACGTAAGAAAATTTCGATTCCCGTTCTTCAATCATGGCCAAGAGACCACCATGTCTTAAAAAATGTATCCTTACACATTATGGGATATGTTTTACGTTTATGGACATATCTATATATATATGGGAGTGGAGTCTGTTCAAAAACTTAAAAAATTCTTACTGTTAATTTTCTACGAGAAGTTTATAATTTAAAAGAGTAAAAAACAGACTTTCACACATAAATCTACCTGACTCTTGTGATCAGTGCCGGAAGGTATTTTTGTAAATGTATCATCGTTAATACTTGTTTTATATACTTTACTAGTCATATAGGTTTATACTATTTGATAAGATTTTGTTGATCCAAGAGATTCGTGCGATACTGGACACATCTTCGACGTGTTTTCCTACCATAGCCCCGAGCAGAAATCACCACGTACTTTTTCTTGAATTAAAATGAATTACTTAAAGAATATTTTTTAATTTAATATTTTTAGTATTATGCACACACCTTTAAAATAGTAAGCGTAAGGTACAAGTAGCTATCACTGGACTACTGGATGTCTTAAAACGGGTTTATCTGGTTGGGAGTTAATACTTTGCTAAAACAACTCGACGGCACCAAAAACAATAATTAAAATTTATGATAACTAATGATATATAACTCATCTCAAAGATTTATAAAACAATACTGTATTTGATATGATTGTTAAACTAATTCAGCGATTCCGGACCCTCGGGCATCTGCTCAGACAGCTACGCCACTGACAAAGACAAAACTGTTTTAATGGATATTCTAAATGTCTGTAAACATTATTTAATACTTAATTCTGAGAAAAACTTTATTGTATAAATACGTATAAACTTCCCGAACGCCGCGTGCATCACAGCTTTCCGGAAGTCCTAGTTTGCTTGATTGCAACCGGGGGTGGAGAGAGCGGAGGCACCGCACTTCCGGCCCGGGTCGCCATCTTGCACGGTGCCCAATCTGTGCATTAGGCGATAACGAGGCACCAGAGACGAACCAATCAAGAGGCGGCAATGCGGGGCCGTCACGTCTTCTCCGGCGGCTGATCTGACCGAGTGGGCGCTCGAAGAGGAAGTCGGCCCTCGGGAGCGGAAGCCGACTGCGGCTGATCGGGGAATAGATATTTTGGACCGGAAATGAACAGTTTTATCGGTTGTAAGAATATTGTGTCAATAACAAAGGCTGAATAAATAGATTACGCATACAATTGTCTACATTCAGCGGAGGCGTTCGTCCGTTGCTACACTTGCAATCTAATGATCACGCCCCACGATTTGTATCCTCTGCATTAATAGCCAATTTGCAATATTTGGTTACGACAGTACAAAAAAAGTGATTTCCATTTTTAATTTTCACAGGGAATTGAAAAAAAATCTTATTGAGTATTTGTTTGTTGATTGATTAGGTTACCCTGCGATATGCTAATTTCTTATGGTTAATAATAAATAACTAACTTATCGTCACGTCGTTTCTTCGCAGAGATAGACCGAGAGCCACACCACTCTTGCCTCGTCCACTTACTTACCAGGTCTTTTGGGGGCACCCTCTGTTTATGATGCCTCCGACACTCGCCTCGCATGTCTTATTTACCATCTTATCTTCGCGCATTTGTTCCACATGACTAAACCATCTCGACGTCCCTTTCTTTATTCTGTCGACTATAATATAGGCAGCCCTATATTCGCTCGACCGCATTTTAGCAGTTTCAATATTGACAAAAAATATATTTTGGTACTATGGCGAATGATCTATTATTTCTGCTAGCGCCTGCTGCAAATGAAGCAGTCATTATGATGTATGCCACATCTTATTTTATGTTATCGTATCTTCTTTACTCTGACATCGGCGTGTATTGCCCTCGCGTGTCTCGAAAAATTAGGTACGTTTTATGTAAAAAAAAAAATACTCTGAAAGATTAGAAAATATGTATTTTTGAGTACTTTAAATCGTGGCGATAATTACAGTATTGCATAATTATTAATTTTTAACTTTAGTGACATTGAAAAATCACTCTTTAATTATTTGATTTTGTTTCCGCACACCGGGACAAACTATCAATGTCGATGTGAATCCTTCCGTTCAGAAACTCGTCATAGTGACGTAGAAAATAACGCCAACTCATATATTAAATAATAAATCCCAACATAAATTTTGCTTTTTTGCCTAGGCATTAATAGCAGATCGCCTTGTTCATGACGTCAAAGTGAGAGTGAAAAAAAAAAGAGTATCTAGTAACGTAATGTTTTATTTACCGCACGTTGCACAAATTTCTCATAAACCTCGGCTACTTGGTTATTAATGTGATGATTTATAATTACAGTCAGTTACATCATTGTGTAAATCCCTCTTTGGTATGGCGCGGTAAACACAATGAATGGAAAACTAAAATCTTGTTCATTTTTTATAACGGTCGAAAATGGAACATCTTTTCTTCCGTCGTAGTTCTCTGGAATTTCGTGCACAATACATCACCATTCCTCCCGACCTTGAGCCATGTTGATTGCAATTTTTCCAATTCCTTAGAGTCTACGATACTCTGAGTACTCTACATGCGGCTAGACCGCCAAATCTACTACTACAAGTGCATCAGCGCTAATCACTTTGACACTTTTTCTAACTACCTTATTATAATAAACATCATATGTGTTTTATATTAATTAATACATGAATTGGAAGGGTAAAAAATTCTGATAAAAAACCCTCTAAACAATTTACTGGAAGTATGTTGATTGCAATGTTTAAAGAGGACCCTTTATTTTGTCTATCCATCTCGTAGGATACCGTCTTCTTGCTCCCTTTCTCTCAAATATTCCTGTAATTACGAGTCTCCAGACTTTCGTTGTCCTTTCTGATAACATACGACAAAGTACGAGTATACAATGATTATTTTTCTGCTATTGACAAAAGTCTTTCAGGAATCATTATTTCTCGGAGGATAGAGATATTCATGCTCCTGGCGGTCCATGAGATATAAAGTCACTCTATTATACTGACAAGAATATCTCGGTTATATATGAATGCGAGGTAAAATGAATGAATGCAAAAAATATCGTACAACAAAAAATGTATAATAATTTGTTTCAGAATTTTGACAGAAAGCTTTTGTCAGATAATGTCCCTTTGAACTGCGCAATGCCACGCAAAGAACATGAGATAAAACATAAAAGGGTTCAAAGATAAATATTATATAGGAACGCAAATTGTTCCGAACAATGTAAGGATTTGAAATACGCCTGACCGTAAAAACCCTTCGATTTATTTTCGCGCAATAATCGATCGGGAAACATTCAGTCCACGTCAATGTCTCAATGAGATACGGCAAGCCGTAAGATAAATCATACAAACTCTCTGTGACGGGGGGCGGCGGCCCGGGGGCGAAGGCCAGTAGGAGAAGATAAAGTAAAGGGCCCGAGGAACGAGACAATCTTGAAAAATTGAGGGAAATATCCAAACCATCGCGCGAAAAATAAAGTAAGATAAATATTTGTTTGCTAACAGTTTTTATAAGTTTAATAAAAGTAACATGTATCAATATTTTATTTTTAAGATTAGCAAAATCAACTTTGTGGTTAAAATCCATTATTTTAAATTGTTAACTTTGTTTTATTAACCACTTAATGAATTGAAATGCATCTACCGGTTTCGAAAAATATCATTTTCTTCTTCAAATGTCATTAACTAATCAAAAACATATGTTATTGTTTCTTTAACAGAATCTATTTTTAAAAAACAATAATGGTATAAAAAATAAATTTAGTACCTAACTTAAATTGTTACTTCATGATACAAAATGAGTAGAATAATTTTTAGGAAAAAATTTTAGAACGGGACTTGTGGTTAAATTTAGTTGGTTGTTTATAATGTTTTGATTAGTTTTACACGCTTTGTTTATCTCCAACGATTTCAAATTATTTAATTTATGATCAACACCGTTTACATGCAAAATAGACAATCTCAAATTTTCATCAAAAGTATGATCATTTTCTAACAAATGATAAGAAAATTCTGAAAACATTTCAATATTTGTTTTGAGCTCTGCTAATCCGAAGGGATAGACCCAAATTTATTTCTTTTTCTGGTGTCTGTATAGTTGTTTTTGTTTGCAGTTGTTTTAACTATTTGTTAAAAATCCCTCTAGGGTGTGCGGGTGTTCGCGCTCGCGATTTTCCATCATAGGGCACACAAAAAAATATAGTGCGCACACAATTTTTAACAAGACATCTTCATATGCCGCCCTTTATCGAAGGTTGGCGACCACGTTGCAGTATGTTAATTTATCCTGTGTAAAATCACCAACATTTTGGATATTGAACGACTTTCTGGTGTAACACAGTCAAGATTTTCTAGGCGTACTCTACTCCATTTAACTTCTCCTGCGTAATGAATTGTAAAATATCATATTTTTCATTGCGGAGAATGTGTTCAAAGTATGCAGCTTTTCTTAATAGTTATTATTAGTTCTCTTGACTTATTTATGCATCTTAATACATCTTCATTAGTAATGCGATCAATCCGGACTCTACCGGTAGCCTTATACTTGTACTTAAGGTAATGTTTTTGTTATTTTTCCCCCAGCGCACCAATAGCATTGATCCATGAAATTGCACAAAATATTTGTTATGGGCACACCGTGATCCGAAATGAGAGGAAACATCGGTGATGAATAATAAAAACAAGGAATAATGGCGACCCTCGTTATCCAAGTCACAGTGAGCAAGGCACTGGCTTCTCATACCGAGGGATCCATGTTCGATTTCAAGTGAAGTTGCAATACATCTTTGGCTTAATGTTCTCAAACATGGGTATTTTTATGGTGTTTCGCTACAGTAATTGAGCCTCGTGGCCTGTTGTAATGTTAAAAATAAAAAATGATAATAATATAGGAAGTTTACTATTCAATAAATAATTAAAAACAACATCATAAAAAGTACATAATACTCGTGTGTACCACGTATGCACGATGCTTGGTAATTTTTAAATATTCACTATAAATTATATATATTATTATAAATTTTCACAGTTTATTTTACATATTATACAAATATGCTTTTTCAATATTAGCAAAATTATTTTGTGGCCTCATTTTATATAAATAATTAGACAAAATACTTTGTTTAAACCGCTATTTATTACTCAATTAAGGAGCACTTGAGATGCCTAAATAACAACTATTCAGAATTTACCAATCACCTTTTGGAAATAAACCATTTTTTGATATTAATAAAGGTTTAGAAATTATACTAGGGGTTTACAGTTAGATAAATTTGAAATTTTAGAAATAAGAAAAAGTGTTAATAACAAGCTAAATATTATAAATAACCAAATAGTCACATTTTAAATTTGTTTTCATATTAGTTCTTACTTATTCACCACTTTATAGTTTTGTTTTTATCTATGTTCGTATTTTTAATTTCAGTATAGTATGCATTGTTTCCTGAAGAAGGTTTCCATAGGTATCGAAACATGTCGAATAATCAATAAATAGTGGTTTAAACCGAGTATTTTGTCTCATTATTTATACAAATATGCAATAATAGATGTTATTTCTTTGTACAAAACTTTTCCATTCTACGGTTTAAAATAGTTTCACCATCGCTGGTGGATTAGCAATTAAACCGAAATTGAACAATCTCATTACAAATGATTCAATTAGTTTTATGCAACGCTCGGTTCATCGACCAGACAATAACGGCTTCGGGACGTTTTAAAACAAAAATAATGTCTCTCTTCACACCACTCTTGGCACGTCAGATGCGGGATGATCAATTATTCATCCAATACTTCATTCCGCTCCGACTCGGCGACTCAATGGACCGTCCGGACTCAAAGTAATGAGACACAATTTCCCTCGTCATAAATTTACATGTTTTTGAAGCCTAATTTTCCCTTGTGGAGAATAAAACATGCGTTTCTTGACGTTTTCGCTATACTCTCTCTCTTTCTCTCGGTCAATGTGCTCATGATTGAGCATTGTCATCCCCTATTCTGTTTCTACAGCGCGAATTGCTTGTTACCACTCTTCGCGATCTTGGGCCTTGTTACGTGTAGCGTAATCTGTCTATCTTATTGGAAATCAACATCTTGCCCAATTTCTCCAAGCTCCATGCCCAAAGTGTGAAATAATTTTGTGGAGAGCCATTATTTAACACATACGGCTTGAAAATTTTCGACAGTATTTTAAACATAAATGATATTTTGTTGAAAACTCACCAGCTTGAGAAAATATGACTAGTGACAGGAGCAGCAGCCCGCAGGCTGCGCCTAGCCGCGCGTCTCCCCTCATACCACCCTGGAAACAATAGTAAAAAAATATTTGTATTAAAAACATAAAATATGATCGATACATAAAATAATTACATTATAGCCTTCATTTTATAATTACAGTGTGATAAGTATTTTGAGCTCAATTTTTTTTGGACTGTCGGAGCGGCGATTCAAATCCACCGCCATCATCGCTGCTACCAGTTGACCAACGACACATGTAACATCAGGAACCGATTTCCGGGCTTCCCGCCCACAGGGGTCGCGGTCAGCCCCGCCCCGTCGCTCGACTTGATACGAGTCCCAATCAGCCACGCTCTAGCTCGACTCGCTCCGCTACCTATTATCTTACCTTCTTGTACTTCCCAATACACGACTGTACAAAGAATTCTCCTTGCATTCCACCTCCTACCACCACAGAATTACAAAATATTCACACAAAAAGTAATATTGAGATTGAATAAATCTGCGTTATACAGATACGGTACTTCTAGTAAGTAACATTGATTAGTTATTAGAACGCATTACTTGTTGCGTACAGCCACAAGAAAACAATGGTGGCTCGCCGATCTCCGCTTCTCTCAACTGGCGATGATGATGATGATGAGATCAGAAGAAATGAAATACACCTCTGGTGATAGAATCGAGAATTCGTTCCCGCTCGCAGTGTACTTGCTTTTATTTCAGTCATAAACAATACATTCAATTAATTTATATTTTTCCCACCATTTCAGCGGGCAGGCAGCAACGGGCGCCAGCAAGACGTATTTTATCAAAAACAGACAGTATTTGTTTGCCGAAATCTATCTCACGTTTTTCTGGCGCCCCGCTGATGATTCACCATACATATATGTTTAATAGCCGCCTTGTATCCTTATCATATCATTTAATTGGCGTCACTTCGGCCACCTCTCAATCCTGTGCGATATAATACTACTAAAACAAAACATATGCTCATTAGCAACGTTGACAATGAAAGTCTTTATATTTTTGGATCAAAATTGAAGATACAAAGTGTTGTACATATACCCGAGCAGCAATATAAATTAAAAATATTTCTGTTGAAGTCAAATGTCATACTGCATAAGCACGTGCATCTTTTATCCATATGGAAAAGATGTTCTGCAGTCATGATCTCAACCTTAGATGATATGGTATTATTTTATGGAATAAAAGCATTGACACTTACCGACACCGACGCATTTGAGACGCGGATCTATAGAAGAATGCTCAAATAATACAAAAGATTGTTGGAAATTGGGACTTTAGAAAGAGAACATCATGGCTGAAGGACCTGAAGCAATGGCTTGGTTTGTAAAACTTTTCTAGGCAACAGTAAACAAAGTGATCAAAGTGACAGCAAACGTCCGTTGAACATATAAAACACGAAAAGAAGAAGAAGGTATTGAACTATTACATATAGTAGATTTTTTTTTACATATTCTTCAAGAAACAGTGTAGATAGATATACTAGAAAAGATATGGTTAGACCCGGATCTCAGATTCCGATTAATTAGAAGCTTAAGATGAAGCGGACCTTTTTGACAATTCAGCATTAATAAAAAGATCGCTAAGCCTCGCCTAAGCCTAGAATAGAGTGCCGGAAACTGGGGAACCGAGTGAGGTCACAGAACGAAGACCATTTGTAACCTTTCAACTTTTAATTAAACAACTTTCTTATACAGTGTTATGTTATATGCATGTTAGTGTCCCCTCATAATTCTGACAAAATAAATACACATTTTCGCAAATTAATAATATTTCAAAACGTTTAAGAATTTTAAGTAAGTGTCTTGACTTAAAATTGACCATAATAACTGGTTATACTTATAATACCGTGTATTTATCATGTTTCTAAATATTTTAGGGGTTCGGTTCTAATAAAATATCTTATTTATTTAATTTGTAAGATGTAAACCAACCTCAAAATGTTAAATTAATTATAGACATTGTAAAATTTTGTCACGAAGACAGTTTGAGGAAAGATTAGAGGGAGCATTGATGCCTGTGCTATGAAAATAGGACAATCGTCCTGGTACTTCGGGATGAGGAAATAGTCCTAAACTAATCAGATTTTCCATACATATTTGTATTTTTGTTGCTTTCGTAACTATAATTTTGCCGTGATCTCAAATCTTTTAAATGTATTTAATGAGAAAATTTAAATTTTATTAGTAGAAATGTAGACCACCAAATTGCCTGACGGATTCGAGGTTATTGATGGTCAAAATATAATATTAATCTGCCAAAATTATGCGTTTTAATATGAATAATTTTATTGTAAACATTACGAATAAGAAGTACCAAAAATAACATTAAAGCTACTCTGAAGATAAGGAGACTGAAGGAGGTTGCAGATGCGATGACTCCGGTTCGGTGATTTTTGCGGAGAGGATTTTTCCGGACACGAATTTAGCGGACAGATACTGGCTATTCCGGACACTGATTATTCCGGACAAAAAATATTTATAATATTATATTTAAAATATATATATTTTAACGTAAACATTTGAATTGTTAAATTTTCAACCTCCGAGTTGCATTGTCCAGTGAACAAAATTTTCAATTTTGCACATTTAGAAAATTTTATATGGGTCATGTTTAAAGGGTCTAACGCAGTGATTCCCAAAGTGGTCTATATCGACCCCCAGGGGTCTATGATAACCTGCAAGGGGTCTACGTCAGCGAAAAAAAAATTTGGGTGTCCATGAAATGAAAATGGGGGTCCACGATAGTGGATCTCAACATACACTGATAGTACCTATTTACTTACATTATAATCTTATAATATAAAGACATATACATTATTTATAAAAGTACCTATGAAGTAAAAAATTTATTATATATGTTTATAAAATTGTGTAAGTTGTAGAATGTAGGCATTCGCTTTGTGGTTTAAGTTTTTAACACTAAACTTCACTACGATTAGAAATTTACAAAAAATCAATATCAGGTAAGTGGTGGGTCTACCAAAAACCGAAAAACATGGCAAGGGGTCTACGACACAAAAAAGTTTGGGAACCTCTGGTCTAACGCATGACATATATGATGGCGATAACCTAACCTAACCTAAACTCTGTCCATTTTTCTAGACTTTATCTAATCAAAAATTTAATAAATAATTGAAATACCAACAACGCTTTTTTGCGTTTTCCTCAGAATAAAAAAAAGTTTCGTTGGATTCAATTTTCAATTCAAATCGATTGACGGATTGAACTCGAGCATTGAAAACTTAACAATTAAATATTTAGGTTAATTTAAATATATAAATATAAATAGTATTTTGTGTCCGGAATAATCAGTGTCCGGAATAGTCAGAATCTGGAAATATCGTGTTCGGAAACTTCATGACCGGAAAATCCAAATTCCAGAAAAATTTTAGCAGAAAAATCGGGGACGCGGCCCCTGTGATGCCGCAGAACGAGACGATCGGATTATATGAGCAATGACGCAATAATGCTGCTAATTCCCTGCTGGAAGACCGCCGCCCAAGACAGATATTTTGGAGAGAAGTGGTTCGGTCGACCTTACAACTGAACAGTCTTTAGAGGCAGTAGAATTAAATAAATACTAAACAAATATAAAATTATACTATAAATTGATGCGAGTTTTCTTTGAAAAAACAACCGGTTTCAGAAAAAAATATTTTTCTTTATTAGTGTGGTCAACAATTAAACATAAACATTAAAATATAAATTTTCGTTTCAAAATTTTTTTATTTTTTTTCAAATATTTATAAATTATTCTAGTAAATATACGTATAATGAAAGATGTAAAAAACTGATGTTAATGATCGAAAATTATTATATAACATTTTTAGAATAATTTGAATGGTTATTTATGATATTTTGGTTTCGGTGATATTTTAACAATTTTAAATTATCCAATTTAAGATCATCACAATGTAAAGCTGATCTTAGTATAGGGAGTAAAATCTAGAAAGTACCACTTAGGTGATTTGGTCATGTAGAACGGATGAATGAAGAGAGAATGCTAAGAAAGATATATGACGCAAGTGTTGATGGCACCAGACGTAGAGGACGTTGCGGAAGACTTGACACGACCAGGTAAACCAGATACTGGAGGATGGTCCTGTTAGAAGCCTCAATAATCGGCGTGCTTGTGTGAGAAGATGTATGAACGTGGATGAGGCGAGAATTGTGTCAGGACAGAAGAGTGTAGCGCTCCATCCTCTCTGCCTATCCCCGCGGTGAAACGGCGTTATGGTAAGTTAGTTAAGATAAATATTTTTTACATGTAAAATAGATGATTTCAAATTTTTATCAAAACTCTGATCATTTTCCAATAAATGATTAGAAAATTCTGAGTAATGACTAAACCACTCAAATAATGAAGGCAGCGATTTTTCCATCGCAGAAACTCTCATGGCTAAATATAAAATAATTGTATAATTTCATTAAAAATAACAATGTTTGTGCGTGCAATAAATATTAAAAATATATACTATACAAACTAAAGGTTGATAAAGTTTAAACAAACGATAATATATAAATAAATATTTTTCGTTTAGTTTATTTGTTTAGAGTTTTAGAACTTTAAAATGAAATAAAAATCGTGGTAATGGCCATGAAATTGGCTTTATTGGAAAGATAATTGTATGCCATTAGTACTTTCATATGATTTCACTCATATGGGCGCCGCGGCTGGCTCGAATAAAGCGCAATCTGAAAGTCCAATTTACGACCACTTTTTGGTGCAGCTGGGGCCGTATATCGGCAATAACGCGACGATGTTGGCTTTCAAGTCGTCTATTTTCTCTGGTTTATCGGTATAATCGGCGACTTCACATATTCCCACGGAAAATAATCCAAAGGTGTTAAATCACACGATCTTAGAGGCCAATTCGCGCTCATCTAATGTTTCCTTCAATTAATTGCTTGTGGCGCGCGTTGTGCGGTATGTTGCGCCATCTCGTTAAAACCACATCTCTTCCACATTAATGCCATTCAATTGGGGAACGAAAATGTCAGTAATCATGAATCTATAGCGCTCTACATTGACTGTAACGTTCTGGCCGGCATCATTTTAGAAGAAACAACAGCTTTTTCGGTGTGCATTGCGCGACATCTCTGCGGATGCGTATTATCAATTAAAGTATGCGTGGTGCGAAAACGATCTGTGGTTATTCGAATCACTTACTCGGATAGACGATTATGTCGACCGCAAAATTGACACAGCGTACGGTGAGTTTCGCGAACGGTTTTCGAAATAAATTTGCAAGTATTGTTCTGGCGTAAGTCTATTCATGGTAAGATGGCAAACCAAACTGAGCATAAATCAGCTCAAGTAGCTGTCAAATTGGATGTCGCTGGAAAAAATGTTGCCAATTCGAAAGACAAACCTCTAAAATGACGCCCTTTATTTTACCGCCGTTACTCAAAATACAACTCGGTAATATTTTATTTATAATTGTATCGAATTTGTGTCGACTGCTCAATGGCATCGAATGTTTTCAGCGTACAGTGCGTGCATGCCGGAAATTGAGGAATTAATCATTGAACACACGATTGACTGGGTTGTACATAATGGCCTGAATAATGTCAATAGATTCGTGTCTATGAACGGATATAATCACGCGCAGTTGGCAAAATGCAATTAAAATACACACGTACGTATTAGATATAATATTTTGATAAACGCATTTTATCTCGAGTATTGTTTTAAGTAACTTTATGTTTAACAAAATATTATTCATATTAACGGCCTGTGGGTAATTTGTGTATTAAAAATAATATAGATATCTCCGTGTTACATCTCGATATCAAATATGTATTACAAAAAATAAATGTTATCTGTAGTACGCTCAGTTTAAAAGCGATGTTGTATTGTATTGTATTAGTTGTGATTGGCATGCCCCTAGAAATAAAGATATATACATATGTATAATGATTTGTTTCCACGAGTGAGATTTTGAAGAGATTCTCTACATTCTATTTCTCATTTTCTATTCTGAAATACGGATTTTTCTTCCATGATATCGTGGATCAAATAATCTTTGGAGGCGACTCTCAGCTTTCGTAGTCCACGTGCACGCACCATGTCTTGCGCCTCACTTTAAGCTTGTCGTACGTTAAATGTCGTTGTCGTTCTTCAGTAGTTAAAACGGAATAAATGTTTGTAATTTAACGCCTTAAAATAAGGTAGATGGCTCTTTCAAATAATGGAACGATTTAATGTATTAATAAATTTGTCGCCAAAAATATCGTCGCTGTAGCATAATTGGATAATGCACCTTTTCTGGTTTGGAAAGAGATCCAGGTTCAAATCCCGGTGGCGCAACAACAATATTTTTCGATAAAATTGATTTTATTTGTATATCTTTCTAATTAATATATTTAATTCATATTTCCTTATACTAATGTTAATGTTTAATGTCTTGTCTTATATATAGTTGTAGCGATCTATGGTAGTTTTAGGTGAAGTTTGTGTGCATATGTCACTGTCAGACCGAGCGTTCTGTACACTAGTTCGAGTATTTGTTTATTTTTACTAATCTATATTAAAATCTCACTACGTGTACACGGCATTGAGTATCTCAACCAGATCTCTGAGATTATTTCATCGCGTCTCCCTCTGTGGACACGGTTCTAAAGAATGAGAAACTATTTATTTGATATCGCTATATATTCTTCCCCTCGACATTTTTCTCGCGGTCTTGAATCTTAATGACACCACCCTACTGTTTTAATACGACCCGGCAAGTTACACGCGGGTAGTTATCCAACGGATGCCTAAATATTGTATTACATTTCCTAATCAAAATACTGTACAGTTTATTTATTAACGATTCGATCGAGGAAACAAAGCCTTCTCACTGCAATACATAACCGCGGTGTAGTTTTACGTAACAACAGAGGAGCTGCCTTCATTAGCAGTAATGCCTCATTTATATGTCAGGCACGCGTGGCAGGAATTCGACCATTTCTATGCGAAAAGCGCCGATGTAGCAGCAACAAAGAAAGAAGAAAGTGAAAAAACAATGGGCAGGTTAAGTTTTAAAGCGCTGTTAATCAATATTTCCATGACAAATTTTTAAACCCACCTGCAGCTAGTTATAAGCTATAACATGTCGTTAATTGAATAGTAAATATTTGTTACTTTTATTATGAAATTGAATGAATTTAGGACGTATGTTTTCAAGGTTCGAAAATGTTGATAAATATATGAAAGCAGTTATCGCGAATATATAAACTAAGATTGGATTATGGTGTGAAACACAAATTAACATTGAATCATAAACCACAGCAATGATTGCACGAAGACAGATTGGGTTTTGATTGGTCAGCAGCAGTTACGTCACTGAAGTGGCACAAACTACCCTCTTAGGATATAAGGGCGCAATTGATGATGACGACCATTTCTGCAAAACGCGTGCCGCCTGGCGACAAAATATATTTCGGTCTCTTTGTTAGATTATTTGATAGATCATTATTTTTAGTCAGCTTTTAAATAATCCAATATAACGTCGTACGAGCTATTTGGATTTTTGGCACGATATGATATACACAAGTAGAAGAGTTATTTCTTATAGTTTGGTAGAAAGCAATCACTTTTGTGGTTTGACATATTATATTAAATAAAATACCAATCACTTTGTATGAAACTACTAAATTTATTATACGTCAATCGGTTTCGCTTATCTCAAGCTTCATCAGGACGAATTTTAAAATAATCATAAATACAAAAAAGAGTGCACTTATACATACATAAAGAGGGAGACAGAATATAAAATAACACGTGAAAGAGAGAGAAGAATACATATATAGTTAAATAGAACATCAAGGGAGACAGAATATAAAATTATATGCGAAAAAGAGAGACAGAGTACATATACAGATAGACGGAACATTAAGGGAGGGGAAAATACAGTGTTGATGGATAAATTGATTTTAAAGGAAACATACCTAATATGGTGCTAATAAGATAAATTAATTTGATTATTAAGAATTGGCGTACCACCATTTATTGACTTTTTTATTTCAAGGGCTTCTAAATTGTCCAATCAGAGGCCAAACCCGTTTTAATGGAGAATATTATTAAATTAATGGTCTTTTTCAATAATATGGTTGGAAAATTCTGAGTAACCACTGTTTAAACATTTAGAATGTTCTTTGACACGAATATTGACATTTATGTATTTATAAGCGTACTCTTTTTGTATTTATGATTAGTTTCAATTGCGTCCTGACGAAGCTTGAGATAAGCGAAACCGAGTTGTGTTATTTCATTTAATAGTTATTTTTTATTTGAATAATACTGCATTAAAATGGCCGCAAAATCTCAAACTGTCTCCATATATTATATTTATACCATTTTTTATCTTCAGTCAAGCATCAGCGTATTTTAGCAGCGGTGGCTTCCTCGCGGCAGATCCATTTCTGGTCCTCACTTCAGCTAAGAATTTAATTACATCCAGCGAGCTTTGACAGACGGCTCCGTGTCGGATGGAACCGGAGGGAAACTCTCACTCATCATGTACAACAATTTAGTCTCCAGGTAGCGAGATATTGTCCTCCCCCAAGGGTGTGGAAATAATTTACATTAAAAATATATTTTGTATTGCCGATAGATTATTGCACTCAAGTCTGTCTGTTCGCTAATTTGAAATGGTAAAACAATAACAAGATCTAACTTTTCAGCATTTTTGGTTTATTTTAGATATCTATCAAAAATAATTATTTGATATTAACCTTATATCATTATTTAATCTGTCAAATCATTATTTTGTCGTTTATTTGTACAAAATGGACGGTTTATTGTATTACTTAGTCGATTCAAATAATACTAATAATGTTTTACGTGTATCATTCACTGAGAAGGAGGAAGTAAAATTTATTTTAAACACTTAAAAAATAACATATTTTAGAAATCTTAGCATTGTACATTAGGTAGGTACTAGGTACTTGTTATTTTTTATGTACGTACCGTGTATGGATACTGAAGTAGTATATGTAGTCACCATGGTAACAAGCGTGACGTATTTGTTCGGTCACAACAAAAATATTTGATCATCGGTGCATTCTCACCCGCAACCATTCGTGACATTCTCCGCTCATAATTAGACAACATTTGGCCGACGGCTTCGTGTGTTCCTGGCTCCTGGGCTGTACAACAAAATTAGACACGCAAAAAGCATCTCAAAGTGCGCAAAATAAATCAATAAACCCGGTGACTGATAGAAATGGGTCGAGAAAGATTAGAACTACTTTCTGTTCAAATTAGGCCACGTTTTGGATGAATTTACGGCGGTTTATCTTTGCTATTCTACATTTCATGTTGAAAGTTTTATATTTCTTGTTAAATTACACGATTCTTCTTCGATTACTTGCTCATTTATTCTTTTTAAAAATATATCTATAGTTTTTAAATTATATACGAGAAAAACACTACGGACTATGATCTATGAAGTAATACCTACAATAAAAATATATTGAAATGCATTATATTTGCGAGGACTGATAATTTAGTTAGCAAAAAAAAAATTTATATATTCATTATCAGTTACACGGTCCCATTCAAAATCATCTCCTCAAGCAATATTCAAAGTCATTATCTGTGAAGTTGTTATGAGCACGCGTTGTAATCCGTTCCACCTCCGCTCGCGAACTCCGATGTTCTAGAGGATAATTCGCTAATAAGAATAATTCGCCGGATACGCCTCGTAATCGTTTTATTACGTTCAGATAGAAATAGAACAGTTTGTCCCACGGAAACAAATTATTGACAATTCCACTACAGTCTTAAAAAAAAACGATAAACATGTTATTGATGAACTTAAATTAATAATACAAATACATTTTTTTTTTTAAAATTAGATTCTGTCAAAGAAACAATATATGTTTTAGTTAGTTATGACATCCTGAAGAAGAAAATGGTATTTTTCGAAACCGGTAGATGTATTTAAACTCATTTTAGTGGTTAATAAAACAAAGATAATAAATAAAAATATGAATCTTAACCACAAAGATAACATTGCTGATTTTAAAAGTATAATAATACAATCACTACAAATAAATACAAATTGCGGATCAAGTTTGCGACACCCTGTACTCGTACGAGTAAATATGGAGTGTCTCCTAACAAGACGTGCGTGTTGAAGTTTAGTTATTCCCGGGACTGTCAGTCAGTCGTGACAAACGCAAAAATCGTGGAGCATTAACAAGAATTATATCATTGTTTTTGATAGAAACTTATTCAAATACGAAAATGAATTCTTGCATTGATGGATCTCGATGGTATAGTCGGATACTCGAAGAGTGCTCGTTTAATCACGAATGACCTTGGAACACATGCGCTCTTGTACATGTGCGTTAGTTTTAATATCTTGTTCATTCTCGTCATTGTTAAATCATTAAAAAGTGTTTATATGTTTATAACATATAATGTTTATAAATTTATCCTTTAATATCATTGTAGTACTTACTATCTATCAGCATCATTAACGACTTATTGATAATATGCCTATTAAAATTAATTTACATTAAGTTAGGTTAGCGGGTTAGACCATTTACTATTTCAGAAATTTAATGAAAAGAGAAGTGAAGTGTAACCAAACTTTATAGTATGCACAAATCTAAGTATTATTTTTATCGCGACTATAAATTCGAGGAGTTCAGTCCCTCTTATCATCAGTTGGACATAGTAACTAAATTAAATCAGTTGTGTTTATAGTACAAAGTAACTGCAAATAGAAATACAATTCAATATTATGTATTATTTGTATGAAACAATCTAAATCATTGTTATGCTATGATGAACAATGAACATTTGTAATCGATTTGATGACAACATTTTAATCGATCATTTAATAAATTTTGTATGATACGTCATCAATACCAGTAGTTGCGTATGTAATGTAATTGTTATGCTAATTATTATAATATATTTCCATCCTAGGTTTTGTGGTTTAAACGTGGTATTTAAGAAAATGCAACATAAAATATTAAACAAATGTCATTCACGATTTTTAAGTAAGCAATTTCCCTAAATGTCATGTGCCGTCGAAATTAATAAATCACCTGCGTAGGGCAGCAATATTATTTTGAAGCCTTGAACTTCTTTTAAGTTGTATTATATTAAGGGTGGTAAATGTTAGTATGCATCAGTTGGTCATTCTACTCTTCTTACAAAATTTTACAGACAGCGAATGACAGCTCGCTATGTGGTCGGCTCTTGAGTGAGTTTCGAAACAACATTTTTTTTCTGTGGCCACGCATGTTAAACATTTAAAAATACTTTTTTTTAGGAGAACACATTCTTATTATAAAGTTGTATCAATGTGTCAAAAATTTAATAAAAAATGAATTGATAATTCTAGCGTCTACTATCAGATTCACTCAAAAGTATTTGAGATTCTGTAAAAATAAGGTTCTGTCAAATGATGGAACGATTAAATGTATTGATATCAAAAAGGTAACATATAAGGTCGAAAAATTGTCGCTAAAAATAATGTCGCTGTAGCTTAGTTGGATAAAGCACCTCCCCCGGTTAGGGAAGAGATCCAGGTTCGAATCCCGGTGGCGCAACAACAATATTTTTCGATAAAATTGATTTTATATGTATATCTTTATAATTAATATATTTAATTCATATTTAAAAATACGTCTCGGCAATTCGCGTATACATATAGATGTTGCGATTCACTAACTAGTAAAAAGTAAATGTTACGATTAAAATATATTCGGGATAAGAAATCAAAACCTTTCATAACATCTCTTCGTACCGTTTGATAATCATTTTCTCATAGAAAAAACCAACAAGAAAAACACGTATTATGATTCACACAGTTGACAGCGCGTGAAATGCACGAATGCCATTTCCATTATTAGACGCGGTGACGAGCGACGAGAGGTGTTGATGATGATGATGTATGATCATTGAATATATCACATATACGTGTTCCTTCGCCAGTTTCTTGACCCACAAACACGGACAGCCTTGGTGACTAATGGCGCTGCGCCGAGACCATAATCTGTTATGTGCTACTGATGAAGACACCGCTCGTCAACAGACGTCGTAAGTTGTAATATACAAGCGTCCCAAAAGTTTTTTTCTTAATAAAAATACTGTAATAAAATAATGGATTGATTTTATAAAAAAATGTTTATTTTGCATTTAAGTATAGTCCCTATTTATTTCTTAAAAATTATGTTTTCTAAATGTGATCCGTTATTTCGCTGGCACTCTTCTAAACGGGAGACAAAATTTCTGAGAACCGCTCGGCACGTATTCTCCGTGATCGCTGTGATTTCTTCTCGGATATTTTATTTTAATTGGTCCAGAGTGGGATGATTGTTATTGTATACGAATGATTTAAGGTAGCCCCATAGGAAAAAGTCCATTGGTGTCAAGTCGGGACTACGTGGAGGCCAGTTTATGTCACCTCGTCGGGATGTCAATTTTCCAGGGAAAATTTCACGAATAACTGGTAAGGACACGCTCCATAGCTACTGAATTTTCAAGGACGGCTATCGATCGACATACCCCCCGCTCGTTGCGTTGGTGCAGCAATCAACCAAAATGAAAAAGACTTTTGGGACACACTGTTTTATGCTGTTGAAGTAGAGCTCTTCTCAGGCAATTATTCAAACAAATTGCTCACGACAGTTTAATTAATCGAGTCAGTGAATCATTAACAGTGATACACTAATTCTACTGTCATCAGTGACGTATTTAATAATAATAATAATATACACTCCAGAGGAATATAATTAAATTGTAAAAGTAATTACGCGCTAGCAAATAATATTTATTTTTATTAATACATTGATATCAAACCTCGTGAAGTGGCTGTAGAAAATTTTCTATTACACGTAACAATGATATATTATTAACTTATTTTTTGTCGCAAATAATCAAATCCCACGCATGAGTATTGCGTACCGATAGCTGAATATTACATCCTATCAGTTAGGCGTTTAGAAACCAAACAGTAAGAAGTTAATATCAAATTTTATATTATGTTTGTGTTTATGGCTACTTTAGAAAAATTGATCTGAAAACTATATACAAACTTTGTAATATACAATCCTATTCATTTTCATTGGCTAGTTCCGATAAATAAAAGCGCTGCCAGTTGTGACGTAAAAAAATTTTCACGCTGAAACAGCGTTTAAAACATGCATTATATACCTAAATCGTTATATTTATAAAGTTTATCATTTATCCACTTAAGAAACATATCAATAAAATATGCATTTCTTTAACATAGATTCTTTTTTCGGAGGTTCCCCCGGTGAAAAGTCTTTCCAAATGTCACGAAAAAAAAAATTCGACGACACCACAGACCAGTAAATGAAAAGACATGAAATAAAGTGTACATATAGGAGAGCGGTTTGGAACATTAGTTGCGGGACGAGGGGCATTCTACGCACATTATTTGTGGAAACATGAATACGATTATACATAACTCATTTATGCAACAGTAAAAGTATTTACTCTTCGAAAATTAAATCTCTGTGCAAACAAGACGTATTTTTTACATTAATGCATATTAATTTTCAGCGTTTAAATTTTCGTTCCAATCGAGTCATATATTTAAAAAAAGTCGCGGGGCTATTTGGTTGAGGAAGTGTAACGAAGTGTGATGCAAAATGCAAATATTGAAACAAGGAATTTGCGTTAGTTCATGTCTATATATTTGGCAGTCTGTGGACGGCACTCTCAAAACTAAAAATCATTCATCCTTATCAAGACCTCAGTTTTGGTTTTCCATAAAAAGTGAATACTCTTTGCTTAGTGTATTCTGATTCAATTCTCCACAAATAATTGATGCGAAAAGGTCTTTTCATCTGTCACAGCAATCAAAACACGGTAACGATCTCAGCTTCAAATAAATGCAGTTCTCCGCCTTGCAGGACACATCATTGGAGCAAATATCCATAATCTTATATCAAGCAAGCCAGAACATCCATCATACAAGAAAATAAATTAAACAGTCTTTTTATTATTTGGTTACAATTAATAGTTTTATTTCATTAACTAGGTGTATTTTGTGTGTTCTTTGATCTATTTTTTCTAAATATATTTAACACTTATGAATTTGGTGGTCCGTGAGGATTGAGATGGACAGATACAGTGAAGAAAATTAGAGATAGATTGCACGTTTAAAACTGTAAATATTTGGTGCGAAAGAGGGATGCCTATATTCAATCGGCCACGGACCCAAATGATGATGATAATTTCTCCCTTATTTTTTAAATTGAGATGCGTACACGGAATACATGTCACATAAATATTCTAACTATTTTGAAACTAAGCTAAACGCTTATGCTATGAAAATAGGACAAACTTGCTGGTATCCTGGAACGAGGCGCGAACTTGCGAACGTTAGATCACAATTAAACCAACACTTTTACTGTACGCAGAGAGTCTTGATTTGAAGGGTTGATACATGTAAAGGCAAGTAATCGGGAGGATTTTGTATTATCCAAGCATCCCCCAAATCGCGAGACGACGTGTCGGATATCTTCCAATTACGCTCACTTAAGAATACATAACCTCGATAGACGTGCTGGGGCTGATAAGGGTTAGATTGTGAATTATTGATTATCCAACACTGATTTTAGTGTATAAATTTATCTTTTATTTTATTAATAATAAATGATTTATATTTAATACAGTTTATTTAATAAAGTTTAGACAATTTTGAAATATTTGAATCTTAGAAATAACGATAAAAAATATTTTTCTACAATTAAACTAATCGGGAGCTTTCATCTCTAGAAATGGAGGGTGCGAAGCTGAAAGCCGAAGGAGAATTGGTATGGTCAGTCTGCTGAACGTCGAAATTGACCAAAATTTGGAAGAGCCGTTCCATCTCAAGAAACATACATTTCTGGCTAGTTAAATCTTAGTATTCTCCATAGCTCTGTATGGAATTGAAACATGGAGCCTTAGAAGAAATGGTTAACATTATGTGCAGCATATACCATGGACAAACAGTTCCCTGACGTTTGACCCTCCGACAGTTGATCCCCTGACGTTTGATCCCCCGACAGTTGATCCCCCGACAATTCAAAATTAAAAATAGTTTATCACAATTCGTAAAAGTAATTACATTTAATATAATAACGATTTGTTGTAAATATGAGAACATTCATAATTATCTGGAATTATATGTAATTTTGTACGAGAGCAATATATGTATAAATTTGCTCCCACCTTATTTATAACATTCACGGACGTTGGTATTTACTAATATTAATAGGTACTTGAAGAAGCTTTGGGGGATCAATCGTCCGGGGGATCAATTGGCACATGGATCAAATGTCCGAGGAAACAAGTGTCCAAGGGAACAGCTGTCGGAGAGATCAACTGTCGAGGGATCAACTGTCGGAGGGATCAACTGTCGAGGGATCAAACATCGCTGCACCGACTGAGAGAGATTAAGAAGAAAACCATCACCATTATAGGAATTCGAACATTGCAGATATTTAAAATTGAATCTCGAAACAATCAACGAAACCAAAGACAAAACTGTAAATATATAAATAATAAGAAAACACACTTTGTTTAAAACTATTTTTTGATACGTCAACATGTTTCAAGACCTATGGTCCCTTCTTCAGGAAACAATGTACGTGTACTAAAATTTAAAATACACGCATAGACAAAAACAAAACTATAAAAAGTGGTCGGTAACTAATTAGGAATTTTGATTATTTATAATATTTAATTTGCTATTAACACTTTTTTTATTTCTAAAATTTTAAATTAATCTATGTAAAATTTCTCAACTCTTGTTAATATCAAAAGAATGGTTTGTTTCTAAAAAATGATTGGAAAATTCAGAATAGTTATGTTAATGTATCAATAAATAGTGTTTTTTTGGTTGTTGTTTTTTCTTGTCATGAAGTAATTTTACAAATATCGAAGAAGACAAAATCGTATGTTTAGATTTATACAGCATCCCGCTCAAAAAATAATAAATAATATAACAGAAATTTTATTTTTATATGTTATGATGTCAACAAGGCGTATCTTATCTCATTGTCCTGATGCAAGAATGCAACTTTTTCCGAAACTGGTCGGTTTAGAACAATAAATCTCGAGTTGTATCTTATTCTGTTTCATCGTGAGATAATTGAATTATCGTATTGGCCACTCAGTTAGATACATTCCCATGAATCGCAATGATCCTTGACTCCCCAATCTGAACACTTCCACATCCTTGTGATATGACCTTTTTACTTAAATCATCAGCGGGTCTGTCGCGAATACTGATTTATGTGCCTCCATGTCCGCCAACGTTCTTCAATGGTAAGTATATTCGCGGATAGTGGTACATTGAATGATCATTCAATTTCGTGTCAAGCCATACAGGTGGGTCGAAGAAAAACATAACTATATTACTATCTAAACCGAGGTGTAAATATGCGTTATTCTAACTAATATATATTTTTAAATTTCAATTGGAAACATAAATAGATAAACAATAAAAAAAAGGATAATTTGGGTAGGCATTTATTGAGTCAGTATATAATCACGCTGTAAATAAATGATCAGTATTAATGATAAAATATATACTGTATGTAATAACACAACCTGATAAAATCTACCGACTAAATAAATATTACCGTAATTTTTAAACTCATATTAGCCTGAAATCGAAATTTTATTAATCAAAATATAATATTATCAATGACCATCTATAATATTTTACACTATTCATATAATTTATTAATAAAAATAGTGTAATAATAAATAAAAATGAATTTATTTGCCGAGCGATCTAATCTCACTTAAAATTCTATAGATCACATCAAATTAAATACAAAATTAACTGACAAATGTGATGCTCTCGATATTGCAAAAATGTTCTTTCGGTGATATTGCAAATTAACTGAATCGCAAAATTATACGCTTGACTGATCTCTGTGCTCAGAGAACGGTAGTGTAGTGAATCTTTATTTTGGCTTAAGATAACATAAGATTAGATCTGCAGTAGTCTATCATATACATAGCAATAAAAACTGTATCGTACAGTTTGAAATGCAGCGAAGTTGTGTTTTCATTCGTACAATTTTCAGAGAAAGCTACGTTAAGAGTATAAACTGTACGTGCAATGCAGACTTCAGATACACCATAAAAATATTCGCCAAATATACCATTACCCACTGCTATTATTCGCTATTTAACAGATTCATAGTTTGAATGAATGAAAATGTTTCGATAACATGGTGCCCTGATACATTTTAACATACATACACGTGCAATGGACTTTAAAATAAACATTTCGGGCCGGTTTAAGAAAATTAATTTAATTTTGCTACAGCAGTGATCCCTATACTTTGTCTAACGATGCAAACGTCTTAAAAAATATTTAAATAGAAAGATTTCGGTGTTTGAGCCGAGGATGATAGCGAGGATGATCAAATAGTAATCAGGAAATCATTGCTGAACACAAAACCAACAGAACGCAGGAGCTTGAGAAGGCAAAGAAGGTGGGGAGTGACAATATCTTCAAAGATATATCTGTCTTAACAATCTATAGTTGGGAAGAATTAACGTGTAATACAGATCAGTGAAAGAAATTTTTTGAATAGGCCAAGAACTTGGAGAGCTACTAGTGATTGTGATTGATTGATCATATATTTTATAGAAGATTCTTCTAGAATGTTAAAAAATAGCGCTTTTGAAATAGTGTTGGTAAAGTTGGTACATTAAATTACGAGTTAGCAGGTGGACTGTAATTAGTGACGAGATAAACTGTGAGATGGTTGTGATTGGTGTACGATTATAGCGATGATTGGTAACTGTAATAATTCGTAATTTGGTGACCAATCACCGATACACTAGAAACTGAACCTCCGATCGTTAAATCACAATTACTAATCATCATAGTCTCTCTCTAATTGGTATCGCTGGTGGTATACTCCAACGAAGAAGGAATATGTAGGAAAAAACATGTTCTATGGTGTGGTGTATGTATCTGAGACATGTAATTAACACGTGTTAAATGTTTGCGTTACAACATAATTTTAGCACGTTAAAAAACATAATTTATGACTGAAGTATAAGTTTAAAATAATCACTTTCATCTGAAGAAACTTTTATTTTATTGCATGATAAATTCTTCAAAAATGCAATTTTCCTAATATTATAAATGTTGAACATGGTTACACGCGACATTGCACCAAAATAAATGTATGAGTATACTCACGGGGAATGTATACAAACTATAATTGCGGTCCAACTGTAACGCTCCGCTTCTGAATGGAAGGATCTTCAACAGACGACTCTGGGCGAGATAATGGATTACTGTTCATGAAGGAGCCGCGCGGCGACCGCGGCTCAGTGGTATGGGAGAGTCACGTTCCGCATACAAAGCGACATGTCACATGTGTCCTTTGGAACGCCACGGCCTTCATTAGGCACCTCGGTGCTGAAGTTTCTTCCGTGAGTCGTTGTGGGATTTTAATTGTTTCACAGACGAATATTTTTATTAGGAGAACACATTCTTATTGTGAAGTTGTAATTATTCAGAACAGACGGTCTGTGATGTTTTAAATATTAATTAAATATATTAATTACAAAAATATACATATAAAATCAATTTTATCGAAAAATATTATTGTTGCGCCACCGGGATTCGAACCTGGATCTCTTTCCTAACCGGAGAAGGTGAATTATACAACTATGCTACAGCGACAATAATTTTTGACAAATAATGGAACGATTAAATGTATTAATATCAAAAAAAAGTAACATATAGGTTCGAAAATTGTCGCTAAAAATATTGTCGCTGTAGCATAGTTGTATAATGCACCTTCCTTGATTAGGAAAGAGATCCAGGTTCGAATCCCGGTGGCGCAACAACAATATTTTTCGATAAAATTGATTTTATATGTATATCTTTCTAATTAATATATTTAATTCATATTTAAAATATTTTTATTATTCTCTAGCAGTTAAAATTCTAAAAAACAAACTGTACAGCTTTGATAGGCATTAAAATTTTTATGTTGAGGATAAATCGGATTAAAACATATTCGCTCCGTCTTAGGAAAAACCCTCAGAAGGAAACGCAATACGGCTATCAGGATAACGTGAGATGGGGCAAAAGCAGAAGATGACACTCGAGAGACCACGTAGGCAGGATGGCGCATTTCGTGACACACACGGAGACAGGAGACAGATGACCGATAGGCAGACCACCCAAAAGATTGCTGGCAGTCTTGTAACTCTAAGCAATCTCGGCATTGATGAATAGACAATACTTAAAAGATTAATTGTAGATTAAAATGATGATATATCTTCTTCTAGTATGGGATCTGTCTTTTCTGATAAAATTGATGCGCATTCTACTGCGTCCTCAATAGATACAGTAAAATAATTATTTAAGTACATTTTGCAGTACTTGGTAGTTCTCAATAAATATCGTATATGTACATATATCTTTTCATCTTACCGAAATTCTAAACATATTTTTAAAATATTATATTATTTTGTTATTTATTATTTGGTTGCATTACACAATGGTTAATATAACAATACTAATACGCCTACAATTGTCCTCTCATTCTTATCGATTTTTAGTCATGGCATGGAAGAAGCTCTTTCAAATACCGTATTTAGAAAGCATCTGCCGTTTATAAATATAAATAATACTTGCACGTCAAAGTATCTGTTTATACATATTTTCTATGCCAGTTTTTTATTTTGCAGATTTTCGCGAATGTTCTATCACCGCCATCGCACATGCTTTCTAACTGTCAAAATAATATATAATAGCTTCCGGCACGTTTAAGAAAATTAAGGATTTTTCAAAGTGATATTGTGTGACAGCATTTTCAAATGAGACTGTTTCGGTTTTACATTTCGATATATTATATTGCTGCTATATGGAAAATAATCCTTTACGTAGATTCAATCGCGAATCCATTTGAAAATAATTGATATTCAAACAATTTACTATTTGAATTTAGAATTCGTGTGGTCGATCATAGGCTAGAAGCGCTTGAAATATAAATAAATGATTTCATCTACGGTTTTCCCAATACTCACACATACATAATTCAGTAGCGAGATCAATTCAAAAACCTATAATGAAGAATAAGATATATTGATGAATTTTATTAAAACCTTTCTGACATTGTTGCATATTCGTATACATTTTTTAATCGAGTCGATCGCGGTCAACGAATGTACAGTAAAAATGGAATGGATGGATTAAAAAAATTAATGGGTTTCTCGCTCGATGCTAGATTCAATAATAGGGTTGTTTTTACGGTAGTCTCGGTTTAACCCTTTCTGACACATTGTCTTTTGAGTTCACTCGGACAAAATGAGGCAGTGAGAGCGGAAGCGGACTAACTCAAAAATTTATCACAATTGCGTAATGACGTTAAATGACGATGGATTTGAAATGATTTAATTGCAATAGTGAATCAACCTTGATTTTAAAAATAATTACTAAATGCCATTGACAGTTTTTTTGTAATTAAAATATTAATCTTTTTACTCCGCTAACTCTATCATAATTAACATCATGTTTCTTTCTTTTCTTGATAACTTTTGGTAAATAAAAAAAATTATAATTTGTAAAACTTTATTTTTATCTTATATCTATATATAGATAAACCACCATTATTATCGTATTTAACATGCTTTTGTCTACTTTATTATGTTCGTGCACATTGTATAATACTTTATGCGATGATTTTCCAAGTATCACCAGATTACCTTGGCGTTCTATCTTCTAATTAATTACTAATTTCTTATGCCCCGATCCCTTGTAAGTAAAGTATGTCCAGGTAACAATATTAAGTTTATTACAACAACGTAATAATTACACACTTCAGAGACAGACTAGTTATTCGGGAGAAGCTGTGATAGAAGAGAGCTATTCCCCCACAGGCGGCCTCTTATACACACCCACACACACACACACACACACATACACATACATTTACAAAGTGACAGTTCATACACTACGTGTTACTCTAAATTGTTTATTTATGTTCATATATGTTAACATTATTGTTATTAACATGTCATTACTGCTTAAAATCGCTTTCATCCCATTATGATAACGATATTGTTAATACCTTTTGTCATGCTGTATTTTGTCTCTTCTCTTCTAACAAATAGTACCAAAAAAGCCGCCTAGTATAGAGGTAAAATAAGTGATAAACGTTAGCTGAAGAATTAAATTAGACCGCATTCATATTATGGCTACATTAGACCCGCGTTTTCTGCTTTGTCGAGAGGAACTGGCAAGAGAGCATCCACTCCTAAAACAACGGAGCTGAAAGATGTAAGCGACTGGACCACAACGCCAATATCATGGACTTCCGAGTCTTGAGTTTCAAATAAAAAAAAGTCAAAAAAGACATTGTGATAGTTTTGATTACTTAACATATTTTATGACCAATAAACACGGTGAGCATACGTCAACAATGTGATTCGTTGTCTGTCATATTTTATTTATATCATTTATTTAATTTATCACTGGCATGGATACATGACACGACATAGATTACTACCCTAAATACTGAGCATACCATACGGTGTGCAGCGGGTATAACGCATAACATCTCTTTGCTATTTCTAAATAACAAGATAAATATTGTATCGCTATTGGTAATTCTTGTATTTAATTCAATACACTAAATAAATATTATTTATTACTTAACTCGAAAAAGTTTCGTGTCACAGCGGGTTAAAACGTTATTTGTTGGAAATTATTTTTATTTGCGTCAAACGTACGGTGCTGTGGCGGGAAACTGCGATCAACGCGGATGCCGACTTTTTTCTTACGATTGAAGAGATATTATAATGAGGATGAAGATAGGTCCAGAGTGACCGCAGAAAATAAAGTTAACGGTGATTTGTACTCCGCTATCAGAAATAAAAACTAGAAGAGAATCGATGGCCCTGATTACTTAGCGGTACAAGTTTTATTCCCGTTCAGATAATACTCGTAATTGTAGTCTAATACGTATTATGTATTACATGGACCGCCAAGACAGGAAGCGCTCAAGGACCAACCGGAAAGAAGAACACGACCTACCTGCCAGTGCTGATATTCATTATCTGGATTTTTTTTCTCGCAGTGGCCATCCGAGAAATGCACACTTCGCTGATACGCACGAAGTCAATACGCACCATGTACAATAGCAAAATAAACAATTCAGTCTGACACGCACAATCAACTGATTGAGTCATAAATAACACAACACATATAATAAAATGTCGTGCCGTGAGACAGCGGAGGAAATATAGGTACTAGGACAGGGACATTCGACGCGCAGACGAACAGACACTACAAAAAGAAGAAAACGCGCTAAAAGTGTCAAACACAAAAAAGTGAAACGGAATTACAAAAGAAAGTGAAAGACCGCACAAGATTTGTCTTCCAGTATTCAGCTGCACATATTTGGACACTCTTGGTCGTGTCACGAGATGCATAGGTACATAGTTTAGAAACAGAGTCGAAGGATCTCTCTTAAGGAAGATCGCCAACAATCTGGTGAAATGTAAAGAAACTTCAGGATGGCGAAGGACAAATAATTGCATCTGCAATGTTGTCACTACCACGATGACCACGTCTACTCGTTCAAGAGTATAATGATGAAGAGTAACATATTTGGCATATTTCATAGGCATGAGCAGAAATAATGGAACCATATACTTTAAGATCTTGAAACATTACACAGTCTCCTTTTTCTTCGATTTTTATACAATTAGCCGTGTTTGCAGTCAACCTCTTATTTCATTCATGGACGCCTTATTATTACTCGTACATAACGTGACCATACGTCCTGCTTTGAACGGGACCATCCCGTTTTTAGGTAGCCTATCCCGTTGTCCCCTATCACAGCTTCGGGACGCCGAAATGTCCCGTTTTCTGAAAGAGAGCAATCCATGGTAACAATTTCAAAAAATCCTACGGTAGCGCCTAGTACCGCGGCGATGACGGCATGCGTAATACTTATGTAAGTCAATCAGAAGCTTGTTAGCTCGCTCGCTTCTCGGTTGCGATCTTTATTGACGATTGATTATTGTTTTTATGTCAACATGTGTTATTGAAGTCCATTTAAATCTCTTGTACTCCCCCTTCCTCCCTTCATTTTAACAATTACTAAACGCAACTACACTTTTAATATTAATTCACAAACTAAGTAACCGTTTATAAAGCAAAAAAGTACTATAATATCGGACGTCAGATGTGAAAAGTGTCGTACAGAATTTAGCCTAACCTATGGGAGTAGATGTCCCGATTTGAGGAAAAAAAATATGTTCGCTTTACCCATACACTATATATTCCCGAACTATCAAAGAAAGGAGTTTGATGTGTATTATTCAAATGTCCGGGATACTGATCTCTCGAGTATATAGAAGTGACATGACAGAGATGAAAACGACTGCGTTTCCCTTGAACATTATACTCTCGTCCTCGATACTCCTAGATAATCATTTTTACGATTTTCACTGCATTCAATTATCTGAGCAGCGGGACTGACAAAGAATAAAAAAGATTGGCGGAGGATCGAAAAGAGTGGAATAGAGTCACGGGGGGTCTTCATGCAGCAGTGGACCAAGAATGTCCGGTGATCAATGTGCCCTCTCAGATGCTCTCGACGACAGCACACACTTGAAGCATTATCAGGACATTGTGCAAAATATCAAATAAATATTTAAAAAAAAAAATAAACCATGAGTGGCAAATTGTATGTTTTTTTTGCGTCTACAGTGAAAAACATGTGCATTTTATGACGAGGCAAATTTGACGAAATAATATTGCAGGTACAGCTTTGAGTACAATTTGATACACAAAGAAAATGACGTTACGACTTTTCAAATAAAATTATTTAAATGAATACTCAATTCAACATTAGAGCTTTAGGGAATTTTCTCACCTCACATTGCTTAGAGCGGAGCTGATGATGATATGTATAAAGTACAACCTTGAAAACGTAAATATTAATCTACGTCTGCTTATCTGATTTGCAGTAGCCAGTACTATCTGTATAATAGTTACGCCAATGGTAAAATAAAAAGTAAAGAAATGATTGTATAACTTTTTCCACCGCAATTGCTCTTACAAAGCGGTCGATCAAGGTAGGTATTCGCGCGGTCATTCAACTTTCTCCGATACAATTAACTGTCGATTTCAAGGCGAAGGCTCACCGGCGATAGTATCTGAACATTCAGCTCATGTTCCACGGCGGAACGTGCGGCCAATCCGCCTCATCTGCCCGCTGCCCGCTGCCCGCTGCTCACCGCAAGATAACGTCAACACTCGTTCATCCACAGATCACCATTAAATCATCTCTAGTCATCTAAAGAACAGTTTTTTAATTTTATTATCATATAATCAAAATTAATATTGCAAATGGGATGCTACGTATTTTCCTGGAATATACAGTATGGAATCGAATAATGTTTCAATTCAGTTTTTTCAAAATATAAAGTATGTACCTGCCAGTTTTGTGTGGGTATACCGCAAAACTTGCCGGATCGGACCGCTCTCGGTGTCGGAACTAATCAAAACGCCATCGCAATCTTTATCGGTTTTCAACCCACGGACACGCGGGAGACCATCAGAAGAGCAGCCAGGAAAAACGAGACGTCGGATTGCCGCTCAGGAAATCGCAGCCAGACAAATCAGGCTTTACTTGCTCTAGAATTGCTATCAAAGTACTTTACACGAACAGAAACAATGCTAAAGCGAAACGTTTAAGATGCCGGACAATTTGTAGTTTATCTTTCAAATTCACTATCTATCTGTACCGTGTCTAATACCTACCATGTACTGTTCTTAACCTTTAATTAGACTCATGCGAATAAACGAGCAGATGTTGTGAGAAAGTTCAACCTTTCATTTCTGGTTGAATCTAACCCGTTTTAGTCCCAAGTAATCCAGATTGAGTACAATAAAGTTGTGGTGGCTATACACAATCTATAGAAATACACAACAACCCTCATAAGTCGTATTGAGCAAGCCCATGTCGCATTCTTCGGTATAAAGTATCGTGCAGCAATGACTTTAACCTTTACCATACCATGACATAAAATACCCGAACGCAGCCATGCTGTCAACTCGTGTTACCGTAAATAACAGTTAGAAAAATTGTTTTTATTAGCTTAAATGGCTTTAATGGCACGAATTTACTCTAAATATTGAGCATTCAATTTTGAAAAAATGATTAATAAAAAAATTTATAACATTCATTAAGTCGCATACAACTTGTCCTTCCTTTTTATCTCTCTTCATTTAATTAGTGAGAAAGAGACAATTATATTTGTATGTTTGTTGTTCTTTTCACTGTGAAAATAGTGTGTGTTCTCTGTCTTTCATAAGACAAATTGTATTTTTACCAACGTATTAACTTTACAACGGATTGAATGGAACAAATAATTGTTTTTGTACGATTCCCTTTTCATAATTGGTTTTTCACTAGTCATTCCTAAGTGCTAATATTTTCTCTAGGATTATCTAAAGTATGAATTTTATGTTGCATGTATTTACCGAAATATTACAGGTTTAATTATGATGGTAGACCTGTGTTATAGCATGGTATAGGAATGGTTAATTTAAATTTGCGAAAACGAATGATGCGAAGCTATGCATGCTTTTATGTGGAATAGACTCATGAATCCTCTAAAGCAACTTGAAGCATTTGAGATGTGAATCTATAAATAACATTGCTGAATTGATAGGGTTACCAATGACACTGTGATGATTCGGACGCGAAAGAAAAAACAAATCCTTAATAATTAAAAACTGAACATTAAAATGTTTTAGTAATATCATGAGATATCCAGAAAAATATTACATCATTCACAGCCCTAGAAGACCAATAATGTCTTGGCTAGAGAATCTAAGGCAATGGTTTCACACTCCGACTATTTCGAAAGGCTGCAAATAAAATAATGCTTTTAATATGATCCCTAACGTTTAATAATCGGATTAACACCAGAAAAGAAAAGGACAAGAAAAAAGTTCAATATCTTGAGTAAAAGATTTTCTATAACGATTTTGTATATTTGAAATACACACAAAAATTTTCGTTGATGTTTCAAGGGTGTGTATATCGTTTATAGGAAAAGCACTCTCTACAAATATACTTTTTGTTATTTAAGATTGCTCGATTTGACCCCGTTGACCTCTGGCTAATGGGTTATAGAAGGTGCAATACAAACTGGTGTATGCGAGAATAATCAAGGATACGTTAACATTATTGTAATATTTTAGGAGAACACATTCTTATTGTGAAGTTGTAATTATTCAGAACAGACGGTCTGTGATATTTTAAGTATTAATTAAATATATTAATTAGAAAGATATACATATAAAATCAATTTTATCGAAAAATATTGTTGTTGCGCCACCGGGATTTGAACCTGGATCTCTTTCCTAACTTATTATCCAACTATGCTACAGCGACAATATTTTTAGCGACAGTTTTCGAACCTATATGTTACCTTTTTGATATTAATACATTTAATCTTAAGATTCTGTAAAAATAAGGTAGATGGCTCTTTCAAACAATGGAACGATTAAATGTATTAATATCAAAAAGGTAACATATAGGTTCGAAAATTGTCGCTAAAAATATTGTCGCTGTAGCATAGTTGGATAATGCACCTTCCCGGTTAGGAAAGAGATCCAGGTTCGAATCCCGGTGGCGCAACAACAATATTTTTCGATATAATTGATTTTATATGTATATCTTTCTAATTCATATTATTGTAATTCTTAATCAATACGTGTCACTCCAAGCAGAGAGCGTATATTTAGCGTAAAACAAAAATACGTATAAACACTATGTTAAAACACACTAGTTTTGATTATGGTGAATGAAAAATAAAACCGTTTAAATTTTATAAATCGAACCGAGGTTTAACAAATCAAAGTTACTGACTGAGGTTGAAGAAACAAAACGGATTAGTACTGGAGTAATCCGATCTAAAGCATTAGTATTGTACGTGATTGTTTTAATATAAAAAACGTTCATTTATTGTACGGAAAGTTAGTGGAACACTGACAGACAGACGGCGTAACACAATTGAAGAGTTGAAAAACAATATTAGGAAATAAATTGCCTCAATAATTCAACCCAAACCCAAAAAAGGCTGCTCATTTAGCAGCAACACAATGGAGGTTATTTTCAACATTTGCGGTGATTTTTTTTTTTGTACCGAAATGAATTCCGTTCTTTGATAACAAAAACGTATACAAAGGACCCGCAGTTTATTAGTTAAAGTGATTAAGCGTATTACGATATACCTGATATCTAAGTATACGGTTGAACCCAGTTATCTGGAAATGGTGACCGCTGCGCGCCAATGGGCGGCATTTCACTACAATCTATTTTTAAAGTGGAAATCATAATTTATATTCTCTAATATGTAACGTAATAAAACTGCACACAGTAGTCGGGATGTAATCAAATTCCTTTTCGCCCAACTGAAATTATTACCATCACTCAATGAACAATAAGAGCATATTGAGTTTTTATCTTAATTGAAAAATAGTTAGATGTCGTGAAATTCACAAACGATTGTACATTATCAAGAAAAAAATTTTGCTTGGTTTATACAGAGTTTTGTTACATTGACTAAAGAAATTAGAAAATTATATAAGGTCTGGTATTGAGATTTTTATAGAACATATCGTTCCTTGATAAATAATGTACATCATCAACATCTCTAGCAAGGAGGCTACAGTGGGCGGGACATGATGAGTCCTGTACACAAAACCCTCAAGAATCAAGAGCGAGGGTGACGGATGGAGAATGTCAAGACGGACCTGCAGGGGGAAGGAGTGTTCATCCGACTAAACGACAACGACAATGTCAAGGAATGAATGATACTCTATTGTGACTACGAAAATGGACTTTCGAGTTCTATGAGCCTATGTCTTTATCATCGTAACCAACATTGGATCGTTGGGTCCAGCACATGATATGTTCACCTCCAACACCGTATATTATATTATATATACATATTAAAATAATAGAAACGTATCGTTACACATGTCTATAGTTCATTATAATGAAAGGCAAAACTGATTGCTATGGTAGAAAATCTTCGACAAGCTCAATAAAAACACAACGTCGATCTTCAGAGCTGCTGTCATTAAGATTATTATAACCTTCAATATTGCCACAATAAGAAAGATAAAAAATTCATCTCCATGATTGTTAGAGATTTATATGAAAACTGTGAATTTCGAAATGATTGAAAAATAAATCAACAAATAATAATTCATTTATACCGAATGTGAACTGAACTGTTTTCAATAATATACAGATGTGATTCATCCTATCAATTCTTTAATAGTAGGTACGTGTGCTCATTGATAACTGCGAACACGTTTTTTTTTTTACTTCAATTGATATTTGCTACAACATAATTATGTATTGGCAAATAGCAATTGTTAATTATAATGAACCGACCGGAAGCTTCGAGTACATGAGTTCAAAATGTTGAAATAAATTGCTCAAATAATGAATGACTGAATCATTTCACGGCCATAAATACTATAAGAATATAAAAACAGATGTGTGGCATACTGCAAGTATGCATATAAGTTATATATAATGAGTTTCAGATATAAATGAACAATTAGGCATTTATTAAAAAAAAATTGTTATACATCCAATTTATATTGTTACGAAGTCAACTGAAAAATTACATACTTTTAGCGAAATGAATAAGTAATTACGTATAAACGTATGAAAATGCATTTAATGCACAGGTTGTAACAGACCTGGTCCACAATATTTTATGAGTGGATACCTGACTAAATTACAAGGAGTACGTACAAAATATGTACCGTTACGGAAAATACTATTGCATGAGATTTTAACAAAATGCTGTTAAGTTTACTTGGAAATAATATTTGCGATGTTGAACCATTATTACTCCAGGCAAAAAAAAAATATTCGATGACCTTTTATTTTTTGCAATTTAACTTGACCAAACTAACTTACCCGCGCGCCGTTTCTCGCGGGGGCAGGCAGAGAGGATATCGAATTCTCGCCATATCCCACGAATGTGGATTCTCATCGATTATTGAAGCTTCTATCATCTTCCTGTTTATTATTTTTTGTATTTAATATATAATTTAGAATCAATAATCAAATCACCTTCTCTGCTAATACTCTAATAATTCACGTTAACATATTGTGTCGATTCATAATGTTCTACCTTCAAAGCTCGTTGCCAGCTTTTGCTGAAAACTATTTATTGAATTTTCAGTTCACATTTTCAGTTCACATTCCACATTTTCCAACCGTTTTGAATATTCCTAGCACACTGTCGTGATAAATGTGGCCAGGTATGCTTTCAAATACCTGCCATTGTCATAAACATATTTTGATGCTATTTAGAGACTTACTAATACTGACTCATCAATACCAAGTTTATAATCCGATCACATGGATCAACTAAAATCTAGAGTAGATCTTTTAGTAAAGTAGCTCATTACCTTTAGGATTCTGCAAGATTATCTAGAAGGTAATATATTACCCCAAATGGAGCAAGTTTATCCCAGTAATTGATCTTTTGTTTTCTCTTCCAGGAATCTCATTCGAGGAGTCCCTCCCGTTGTGGCGCTGTTGAGTATTTTACCACAAATACTTCCCATTTATGAGGGGCGCATTATTTATCCAGCGGAGGAAAAGCGAATGAAGAATGAGCAGACTAGAGTTATCTCAGAATAACATGTGACGAATAAATTAACAAACAATGACGACATACTCGTTACTGTGGTGACTACATATTTTATTCAGTGCCCGTAAACGTCAAACTTACGTTTAGACTCTTTTTAAACATGTACGCATTCGAAAAACAAACACTGACTAGTTCAAAAATCATTTTTACTACTTATTACTTCACTATTTATTATTACGTGGGCCAAAATGTCTGTTAATCCTTTGTGACAACCTACCCCAACCGCTGAGACAACTAACCCCGTCAATGGGGTATGTTGTCTCAGATTTCTTTCCGTAAAAAACTATTCTATTTTCTGGTTTATTTATGTTTGACCATTTGATTATATTTATTATTAAAGGTGAATAATGACTTTATATAGAAACTAAAAAATATATTTAAAAAATCATTTGTTTTTTTTTTCTAAAAATAGAAAATTGTTTTTTGTGACAACTAGTACACCCTCCCCTACCTATCTAAACAAGTACAAAGTACGATGTTACGCAATCGTTTTCTAATAAACGAAATTTAACAAAAGTTTACCCTCTCCTTTTAGGGGTGCATGATTTCTATAGCTTCTCTCTGACTGCCTTCTGAATTCAATATGATAACGAGTCTCACGTCAAGTTGATGCATATTGTACAGAAATGGCTCTGGTACGATGATATCGGAGCCAATCTATATTATTTAATGACTGAATGTAATAAAAAAATGTAATAATGAGCAAATGAAATAATTGTGGCATATAATAAAAGAAAAGAAAAAAGTAAACTATGAAGGGGCGCCACAAGGCTTTAGTAACTAACTGTTCTAACTTTAAAATATAATAAAAGTTTGTGAAATATTGCACGCGTTATTTTGTTGAGTGGAATCAAAGTGAGTGTAAACAATTCTTAAAACGATTCCGGAATAGGGTGCGATCCTTTGAGATTTCCTTCATAGCAAACGAAATTTTGAAGTATCAAAATAAAAATATATATTCCTTCCCTATGAACTGTACACAATACACACAAGCGATGTTTACAAATAATCATTAGAGTACTAATTGTACTCATTCATTTTTATAAAATATTTTTGTAGCCAACTTGAAAACCGTAATGATGAAGAAACTATTCACACAGTCGGGACATGTTTTGCGGATGCCTGAGAGGAGCCTGAAACTAGTATGATCAGTTCAAGCTTTATTTCAGAAGACCAGCAAGTTAGGTTAAAGAATATACCTACATATATATTGAAAAAACTTTTAGAAAACTAGCAATATTTGGCGTCATTTAAAAATGTAAAAGAATCACTAACTTAACCAAACCAAGTGGACACCCCGGCCGAACCATCCAGAAGGGAGACCGACAAGAGGTGAGCGACTGGATGGAAGAGGACTAGAGCAAGATGGATATGGAAACATAAGAACGATGGGCAGGGAAAGGAGTCGGTGAAGAGCGGTTATGAAGGAGACCCAATCCCACCGTAGGATGTAGCGACGTGGTAGAAGAAGAATAAAATAATCACTAAAGTCTAAAAATAAATGGTAGTCGGACATGTTAAATGTACACTTCGAGGTGTTAATTGACAATTAACACAACCAATATATTATATATGTACCTACAATGTGATACCAATAAATAGAAAAATCAAAAAAATAGTGTCCAATGCTTAAAAACAAACTTATTTATAGTTTTACTGAGTAGCCTGTTGATCTAGTGATCGGGGGATTCACGCCTCGTTCCAATAGATCAGCAAGTTAGTCCTATTTTCATGGTACAAGCGATTAGCTTAGTTTGAAAATAGTAAGAATATTGATGTGACACGTATACCGTATACGCATGTAAATTTAAAAAAATAATAACTGTTAGTATTTTATTAACTTGTGGGTTCAGAAAGTATCTAGTACGGAATCACATAACACACTATCGAAAAATAGAATGATGTATGTTCGTACTGCGTCTAAAACCTTGTAGGGATAAACCCTTACAGAACTTATTGGAAGCTGTTAAGCTTGTTGGTGTTGGAAGTTTCGAACTAACGGCTTAGTTTTCTAATAAAATACTTCATTCTTGTTTTATTCGAGTTGAGATACGAACATGATTCAATTTCAGGAGAAACTAGAGGAAAATGTAACGTCCGACAGAATTCTAAAAAAATATTTATAAAATACTATGATTTATTATTTTTTAGCCTCTTACATATGTACACTAATTAATTAAAAAATATTTTTTTGAACAATAATAATACAAGCATTATTTTTTATTATTGGTTTGATTTTTATTGTGTTGCTTTAGGCGTATAGCAATTACTTCTCATACACCTGTTACAATTATTTTATTTCAAGTGTTTTTCAAATAATAAATCTCGTGTTACAGAATTACATAATCTAGCCAATTCTGTTAATAATGTGATTGTTATTAAAATAAAAATAGATTTAATATTAATAAAATGTTTTAAGTTAGTGTTAGACACCATTAAAACAATGAAAAACTCAAAATTAAAATAATAGTAATCAAAACATGATACTGTATAGCTTGTAAATTTATAAATTTGATCGAACGTCTAGAATCAGTTATGCGCGATGTAGTAATTTATACCGACTACTATACCCGCTAGTTATACTACCGAATTAACGTCATACGATAAGACAAATGGTAGCAGATGAAACTAGGTCAAGGTCAGAGACGTAAGAATTTCCATCTTATTAGTTTTACGACGAGCCAAAAAATTATGTGGATGTTTTCAAAAATGTTTTCACGTAAAAGGTGAAATTCTTTTATATTCTACTGAATCTCTAACTTAAGACTGGTAGTAATGTCTGTTGATAGTTATGCATACGTGAACATCAAAACTTGGTATAACTCCGATTGAAACCCGGGTGAAGTATGTTCCAAAGAATTGTTCCTAAGACTGTACGGCGGCAGCATCTTTATCGATCTGCCCCGAGAGAACTTTTGCTATAAAATATATGCGCTCCAGGTTCCAACTTCCAGGTTCCTGGTTCCATCCCACTTCGTATACCCAAAACGACCGCCTCGAGGTACATAATATATCTGAATTATACAAGATGTCCCAAAAGTCGTTTTCATAATAAAAATTCTATAATAAAATAATGGATGGGTTTAATAAAAAAATGTTTATTTTCCATTCAAGCACAGTCCCTGGGAATTTCATAAGAATTATGTCTTCTAAATGTGATCCATTATTTCGCTAGTACTCTTCTAAACGGGAGGCAAAATTTCTGAAAACTGCTCGGCATGTATTCTCCGTAATCGCTGCCATTAATTCTCGTATATTTAATTTTAATTGGTCCAGAGAGGGAGTCCATTGGTGTCAAGTCGAGGCTATGTGGAGGCCAGTTTATGTCACCTCGTCGGGATATCAATACTCCAGGGAAAGTTTCACGAACAACTGGTAAGGATACGCTCCAAAGCGACTGAATTACCAAGGACGCGGCTAGCCATCGGCATACCGCCCCTCTCCCGCTCACACCAAAATGAAATAGACTTTTGGGACACATTGTATAAAGCTGAAGTAAACTTTTGTTAGAAACAAAATATCTCGAAAATTACGAAACTAGAGTAAGTTTACATATTAAATTTGTAAAAGTTTGGTTATGGACGTGTCAATCACTAGAAGGTCCCCTGATTTACGAATCTGTCTGTATCAATAATGAAAGGGTATGGAAAAATGGAAATGTAGAATATAAGGGAAACAAAAAGGTTTTTTAACAAAAAAAAGGGTTAAAACATGTAAAAAATTGGTAAGAATCAAAAATATAAAAATGTAGAACGCGTCCCGAGGCTGGCTGAATAAAATTTGCAATGTAATTTATTTTATGCTAAAAAATTAAATAAATAAAATGGTGTAACGTAATTTTCAAAATGTGAGAAAGGGCTATTGTATTAAATGATAAAAATATCAATCTAAAAATATATTCTTTACGCAAACAAAAGTGCGTGTGCCGCCGTGAGCGATTTCTTTTGTTGAGACATCTCTGATAAAAATTTAATAAAGGAAAACGGAAAACATTCGTTTTTAATTTCAGGAACACGAGACACATTCCATTTTTGAATGGGTCCAACCTTGGATTGTGACCAAGTGACGCCGGCGAGTAAGTCACTCCACTCTAAAGCAGTACCAGGCGGAGACAAGTATGCTTAGTAAGTTTATTAGTTACTTCCGTTACCAGATACACATGACATCCTTCACCCCGGTCTGGGCTCTCTAACCCATTGTCTTTTTCTGTTTCTTCTTATGATTCCCTGCTTACTTCTTTTCGTACAACATTCTTGTAATTTTGAGTTTGTGAGTGAGCTTGTTATTCAGCTAACAATTTTAATTCAATCTTTCACACCAACTCCAGTACTATCAATTAAAAGTTCACAATCCACCGTAATGTTTTATCAGCGATTTTTAATTTTCACAATATTCTTATGAATATGATATGCCATAAAAATATGGCATATCGCCGCGATAACTTTATTCTTCACTAAACAGCGGTTATGTGCACACGTGCAAATAATTAACTTCATAAATTTGTGACATTACGTGTGTAAAACATTTGTTTTTTTGAACTTAATAAACAGGTCGATAGCAGAAGTGCTGTGCGGTGGAACGACACGTTTCATGTCGTCAAAGATAGAGCATTAAATATTAGCTTAGTGGAATCTTTTATTCCGCCATGAAGGCTAGGCGGTAGGGCAGCGAACTAACGTATATGTGACGTATTATGAAGACATTATTGATTCGATTAACGAACAAATGACTTTTGGTAACATTCAAATATAATAATTGACTTCATAGAACCGAATGTACTTTTACAAGCAAAATATTATAATTTAGGAGAACACATTCTTATTGTGAAGTTGTAATTATTCAGAACAGACGGTCTGTGATATTTTAAATATTAATTATAAAGATATACATATAAAATCAATTTTATCGAAAAATATTGTTGTTGCGCCACCGGGATTCGAACCTGGATCTCTTTCCTAACCGGGGAAGGTGCTTTATCCAACTAAGCTACAGCGACAATATTTTTAGCGACAATTTTCGACCCTATATGTTGCATTTTTGATATTAATACATAGGTTCGCTGTCGCTGTAGCATAGTTGGATAATGCACCTTCCCGGTTAGGAAAGAGATCCAGGTTCGAATCCCGGTGGCGCAACAACAATATTTTTCGATAAAATTGATTTTATATGTATATCTTTATAATTAATATATTTAATTCATATTTAAAATACTATAATGTTATTAAGTTAATTATATACATGATATCGCACTATAAAAGCGTACTTAAAACGCATTAAAAAAAATATCCGTGTGCAACAATAGTAGCTACTGTCACCATCACAATACATACTCCAATCGGACATCGATACACTGATTCTAGGAGTTCACATTTGCAACTCATTTTCTGGAATATTGTTGAGTAACTACTTAGTATTCTGTTGGATATCAATTCTATCAGAAAATCTGCGTCCTTTCTTTTAATTTTGTCAGAAATCACAGAGTATTAAATTAGATGAATAGGCAAGATGATCTAATTAGGTAATCGCTTTTTCTCTCTCACTGTGGCTGCGATAAATCTCAATCGTCCATTTTTACGTTAAAGGGTACACTCAGGTGTCTGTTACCTTCCCAAAACATGTCTAACAATTGACTTGAAATTTACGCACGTATTAGTTCAAACACGAGTACTTACACGATTTTGATATAATTACCTCGTATCGTTGGTTAGTTAAGCTGCATTACCAACAAATACCATAAAATTTTGTTAAGTTGTCATTTTTTTTCATCATCCACATATTTATAAAAGCTTTTTTTTTAAATGATACTATGTTAAAACAAGCTGCTTGATTTACTAGATCTATTATTGACTCGCTAAGTAATTTAGTTTCCCCGCGAGAAAAGACAAATAGACGTAATTTTATCATGACACTCATCTTTTTGGCCGACTACATTAATACATCTTCTTATGCATATGTGATAAATAAAGCCATCTGCATTTTAGATTAATCCAGCCTCTAACGTAGGATTGAGTCCTATACTCCCATCCTTAGGAGAATCATAAACTCGCCCTGGTTTGTCAGAAACACAATCATTCACATAGACTCAAACATCCCCTCACTCAAACGACACATACACGATTTATCTTCTAAATTTTTTTCTAAATTAATTTACAATCCAAACTCTTCCACAAAATCCCTATCATTTTTGTCCCATTTCACTTTATTACTCTGTTCTTGACCCCATTGAACAAAATCTATAAAAAGATTCTGTAAAAACTTTCACTAAAAATATAAAATTTTTGTAAAGAATCAACAAAATCAAAATTCACAAAAACAGAAATAAAAAAATATATGTTATATAAAAAACTTTACCTATTTTTGCTACTACTTTATACAATTATATACAATGTTAAAATTACCTGAAAATAAAAAAAATAATTTCACCGTTCAACAGGGTCCCCCAAAAAAATCTTACACCATTGTCGTTATCTCATATGTCGGAAATAAGAGGGCTCAGTCCTTATCCCTCCCCTCTTTGACAATCGAATCAGAGATGTAGGATTGAAATATGTTTTTTTTAATATCTTTTTAATAGCTAAAAAAAATTCATTCAAACCTACATTATGGTTTGCATTTTTATGTTGCCACTCGACCAGACCTAGACCACGTTCCAGAGTGTCCGTAATTCAAAACATAATTACTAATTACTCACTTATCGGTGGTCTAGAAAACAATGGTCAGACCGATCATATTGTATGGAGTTAAATGTTAACCTCTGAGTTGCAACTTCTCCATTCCGTGGAGTTGCGCATGCTCCAGTGGATAAGGCATAACTATATAGGTTGGATATAACTAGAAAAAAAAACTATCCAAAAACAGTCAAGGTGATAGAGGATCACGAAAAAAGCCCGAGAAGCGCGGCTTCTCTGATTTTAACATGTCCAAATTGAAAGGAGAGAAAGGAGACTTCTGCGTTGTAGGCTAAAAGAACTGGCAGCTCTCCAATATGTGTCGAGAAAGTCTGAAAAAGACTGAGAAACATAGACTGAAGGAGGCCGTATCCTAATCGGGTCTAACAATCGTGGATTGTCATAACCAGGAGAAATAGAAAATGGCTAGGATAGAAGGGAGGAGATAGAAGAAGACACTTGGACTATGTACCTGAATACATATATCTGACAGAACATTCTACAAGACTCAACCTTCAATTCAACCAGTGCAAAGAAATATTTGTAATAAAAACACATTTTTGTTGTGAATTTGTAATTTCAGAACATATGTAGTTCTGTGATATTTTAATGCAAATTGATCAATTTAATTTGTATTAAAATAAATTATTTTTAACACAGAATATGTTCAATCATTGAAATACAGCAGTTAATAAATTTGCTATCACAAAATTGTGTTATTGTGACGATTTTACGCTTTTGCTAGTAAATAAGAAAGTGCAAATTAATAAAATTTATATTGTATTACTTTGTTTTTAAATTTAAAACCAGCCATTAAAAGTATTTTAAGCAGCGATGATACAATATATGTAACAGGTTTTCAAAAAAATTAGTAATATATATTGCAACCCATAGTATAAAACAATATGCGCTACCTCACGAGAGATTAAGTAAGTGATCACTAAAGCCAGCCGAAGACAGGTCGTAAGCCCTGTAATTACCCCATACCTCTATATATTTTCCATTAAATATAATAAAAATTGCTTTGTATCTATGAGATATCTGATATTTATTTACTAACAGTGCCTTTGTAGGTAAAATCCAGTAATTGTGTGCTCTTAGACATATTCAAATATTGCAAGATTAAATAAGTGTTTCAAGCAAAATTATTCGTTCATAATCAAGCTGCCTCTCTTGGATACAAGATACAGGCCTCCCACAAGGGTCGCTAACCCTCTCCGTCTCATCCCCTTTCATACATTTGTTAATTAATATCGAGGTATTGTTTATTTTAGATTCAACATTTACCTGTTGGAAGAAAGCGTCCTTTTCAAAATGTTACCCTCGTTTTTCAAAAATACAGCCTGGGAAGCTTACCTGAAACAAAACAAAAAAGCAAGTAAGGTTTATGTTGTAATTCACCCTTATTTTAATATTCTTAACATTAATAATATATTATTTTTAAGCTCTGTTTGATGATTGAATAGTCGGGGATATTAATGCTATAAATTAAATAATACTTAGAAACGTGCTCCTGCCAACTTTCATACAAATTCGGACGAGTTGATGGCATAATTTGAATCCTTTTAATTAGAAGTATTAATCAATTTTACTGTAATATTAATGTATTTCACTCAAACGATTTTCAAGGTACCTTTTTGTGCTATACCAATAAGCTATTCAAAGTCTAATATTTTAAGCATAATTGATATTTTCTCTTATCATTACGCATATTATAAATATATTTGTTAAAGAAAAGCGTAAACAAAATTTAATTTTTGTTCTTCAAAATTATATTTATTTATTTATTTGTAACTTTATAATATAATGTAAAAAATATGTTTGGACTGTGCCCGTCTCACTAGAGAAATTCTGTGTCGAGACGGGCATAGTTTACAAGCAATTGTACAATGAATTAGTATTACAAGTAGTAGATAGAATTAACATTTATTACTTTATATATAGGTGTATATGAAATACAATTTTAAAGTGAACTTTCAAATAAAGTATTTTGAATAAATTTGTAGCAATAATTAATAAAGGTATGAGTCAATATGTTTGGGTGAGTGCACCAATACTGGCTCTACCCATATTACGAATCCAAGTTTTAATATTTAGTTTCATGTTCTTGGGACAATTCAATTGGTTAAAATCTTTCAGCATTCTATTAAATAGTTTAAGTCCAAAATATTTGTAGTCCCTTTGGCCATATGTTATATGCCACTATAAAGGATGGAAATCATCAATGCTATTTAAACTTTGGAAGTGACTGCTATGACTGAATCTGAACTAAATCTTCGCCTAAATTACTTCATATGTTTCTTCTCCCATATCATGCCCAAAGTTCTTAAGATTTTTCTCCATAATAGATGTCAATACTTTTTGTTTTTTAAATATTTTTATTTTAAATATGAATTAAATATATTAGTTAGAAAGATATACATATAAAATCAATTTTATCGAAAAATACTGGGGAAGGTGCATTATCCAACTATCCTACAGCGACAATATTTTTAGCGACAAATTTTCGAACCTATATGTTACCTTTTTGATATTAATACATTTAATCGTTCCATTATTTGAAAGAGTCATCTACCTTATTTTTACGGAATCTCAAATACCTTTGAGTAATCTGATGGCAGACGCCAGAATTATCAATTCATTTTTATTAAATTTTTGACACATTGATACAACTTTATTATTAGGAAAACACATTCTTATTGTGCAGTTGTAATAATTCAGAACATAGGTCTGTGATATTTTAAACATGAATTAATAACGTTTTTATGAATTACTAAATATTAATAAAATATGTATGATTAAAATAATTTACTACTTGTACTTGTTAGCTACAATAAATCAAAATGATTTAAAAATATAATATCCGAAACTTTTTCTCAAAATGTTAATTATGTCTGTAACGAACCATTAAATATTTAATTTTATTTCACGTTACACGCATAATATACGGAAAAACAATTGGAATTTTTTTTCAATTCTGACAGTGATATGGCGTTCATAGATTATATATCCACACTATTGATTATTAACTAACCTCACAATTAAACGGAAGGCATCTTGTACCGCACATGGTTTAAATCAATTTGTTAAACTTCCTGTTTAATAACAATATATTTTATTAAATTTATTTAAACACCACGACACACGGGCACAGTTCAAACTGATCTAATTGATTGGTCATGGCCCGCTGTCATATTATAATAATATTACTGTCATTTTTACATCTCACCGATCATTTCAGATACATTTATGACGTACGTAGGCAGTGGTAGGTACACAATTATGTTGTGTGTTAATATCAATAGTGTATGAACACGTTAATTATTCACACGGCATTGGTCAAATTTTAATGATTTAAGCAAAATGGCGGACAACAGATGGATTAGTTTGAAAATTTAATAACTTGTGAATTTATTACAATTTGAAGTCATAATATGGTATGCATTGGCGTAGTAGTAATATATATTTAATTTTACGCACAGCAAGTATAGTGTATACTGATGAAACTTTGATCTCAGAGATTATTTATGGAAAAGATAATTATGCATCAGTTACATCGCTCTACTCTCGAGTATAAAATACGATAAACATTGTATCGTAGCGCGCACCAAGGGTTGATATTTTGAAAATATACATAGCTAACATAACTTTAACGTTCTGAAATTATACATTTATTTTCATTTTTATGGTGTACAGATAACTAATTTCCTGACTAACTAATGAACAAGTTAATCGGGTAATTTCAAATATGTTTTTTTTTTGTTTTTGCTTATAATTACATATAAGTATCTCAATTGTAAAAATTAAAGTTTTGGTGCCGGCTCCTTAGCGATCGCTACGCCAATGGTGTAATAATTTCACAAAAAATTAGATTTATATACCTCTATTTATTTATTGCCAGATGATCAAATAAAGCATAATGGGTGTAAAGCGGAGACAGGCGATGTTTCAACATTTGCAACTCTTTATTTTCCTACTGCGGTCTCCCACTAACTACATCACGGTTGTGATTGGCAAATAATAGCTCGAAGTACGGCTGTAAATATGAACCGCAATCTGATTAACAATACACAAGTTTATTGGCAGATGTCGCACAATGTGCAATATGTAAATGTGCAATTAAAAACATTTAACACCGGTAATCAATATTTTATAATTATTAACAAAAATATATATTGTAAATATACAATGTACATATTCGAATTATTCAGCGATTTTGAAATCTAAACTAACAGGCGGGTGATATACAGGGTGAATATTATGTTCCAGGCCGATGTAATTTTTGAATTACTAAAAAATGAAGCAAAATTTTTTAATTTAGTTTTTATTTATCAATTACTTGGTTTATTACAATTATGTTTGAACTATGAAAATGGCCAAGTGATCGCCTCTGGCAGCGGCACAAATGTGTATTCTTTTAACCACATTTTTCATAACGTGTTATTTCAGCAATTGCATTTCAAATATTGTCCTGCAGCATCGGAATTATTGTTGGCTTATTGGCGTAGACCTCTCCTTTCCAGTTACTCCACAGAAAATATTTGGGAGCCGTCAAATCAGGTGATCGAGGAGACCATACTATATGACCACTTTTTGACATTATGCGGCCGGAAATTTTGTTTCGCAAAATTTTAAGTGTAGCGCGGGCTGTGTAAGAGGTGACACCGTCCTATTGAAACCACACGTGTTGCATGTCAAATCGACCCAATTCGGCCTCCAAGAAGTTTTCCAACATGTGACTATAGCGGTCGACATTAATGGTTACAACGTTGCCATTATTATTCATATAAAATGTTTTAATAACTCTAACACGTTGTTGAGGCGTTAAATGCTCCAAAATGGCGGTCAAACAAAATGGGCCTGGAACTTAATATTCTCCCTGTAATCATATATATCGAAGTACACGGCCGCTGCTAAGCCAGAATCATCACCCATTTTTCTTCCTTAAAATGATGATTTGCATATTAAAGGTTAGTATATTGAATTTTTGGTAAAATCAATCAATGAAATTTTAATTTTAAATATTTAAAACATTTCAACTGACATCATTAATGACGTAAAATAAACTTTTTCCACTTGCAAAAGAAATAACTCTGCAACGCTTCCAGCCGCAATACCCCTATATTAAATAATTATATACACGAAGAACAGTATTCAACATTCCGATACACACATCACTTATCCCATCATTGTATCTGCACTTTTGCAGTTTGCAAATGTCAAATCAGGCAATAAAAATAATTTTCGCTATATCACCGATACAATATATAATTGCAAAATTTCCAAATCTCACATTATCACAATGATGTTTTATTATATACTAACAGAAAGCAATCGACTGTCGCCAATTGCTATTGCTAAGCCCTGCGAGTGACTATGTTGTGGCTGCTGCGCGGTCAAATGGTGGCCACGATCAGTGTCATTGTGTTCTTAATAAAACCTTCATGAAAGTAATGTTTATTTAACGTCCTGTATCTGTGAAGAAGTTTTGCTAAATTATACAAATAATACCAAAAAACAAATGCACATAAGATAAGATTTATAATTTATCAAATTCTATTTGCATTGTGAATTTGAAATAGATAATGTATTTAATTGTTTTATGTATAATATAAAATAAACTTCATTATTAAAGCACACATTTAAAAGACGCGAGGTGTGATAATTTAACTCCCGGAATATGTGCGCAGATGTACCGAAATCACGTTAGTATTCGTGTTTGAACTAATATGTGCATAAAGCCAATTGTTATTTGGCTATTGAGAGGATAAAAGATGTCTGCGTATGTAATTTAGCGTAAAAATGGTCGATTAATGACATTTAATACAGTCACAGTGCCCTCACTGTGAAAGACTATCTAGCCCTATCAGATCATACTATCCATTCAGCAGACTTAGCTTCCTGTGATTTCTGGCTATTTCCAAAATCAAAAGCTACACTAAAGGGATGAAGATTCTCTAATATAACTGATATCCAACAGAATGTGAGACAGATATTCAACAGTTTTATGGAAAACGAATTCCGGGTTTGCTTTCAGAAATGGAAAAGTCAGTGTGTTGTAACACAGGGGGAGTATTTTGAAGGTGACTGTAGCCACTAGTGTGCACCTCCACACGTATATTATTTAAAAGTACATTCCAGAAATTAAATTGTCACAACATTTTCCATCAAAATAATAACACGAGGGTTCATCATCAGAAGATTGCTGATTTTTTGCAAAAGTATTGTTGAATTTTACTTAAAGATTAAAGGTTATACAGATATACAAATGAGCATTCTTATTATTCGTGTGATACCCATCATGTAATGGGCAATTAATAAATAACAACATCATAACCTCATTACAATTCCATGAAAATCACTAACACGACATGTTGATGGCTTCGATTGCGATATGATTTGACATTGTCCAAAATGGTGTCATGTTTTGTTTACATATACGTGTCATCTCATAAAGCAACATTTTAATTGTACTCTCGAGTACCTGTGGATATGAGGGACATTGACCCTAAAATAAATGCAGCACATTTACCTAGTAATATTGTATACACAATTGCTACTATGTTTTAAAATCGTTACAGGAAAGGTGTTCGATATCGCATTAAAAAAATTAGTATCATTTAAAAATGATATTGGATTTCTGTAACACGTCGTATCCTGAGAATAATGAGGTATCATATGATGTTTACGATGAACTGAGATATCGAGCTACACAGTTTTGAATACAATTTCTTTGTTTTGAGCTTATTTTATAATTTAGTGTAATAAAGAAAACATATTCGGGTTACATTATAATATAACTATATTCTATTTGTAATATTGTATTATTTGTATTATCCTAAACAACCGAGAAACTTTACACGTTTGTAACATAGTTTTAGAGGAATTTTAAAAAGTGTCAATATTGATCAAAATGTTAGATGATACCTCGGTGTTGCAAGGTTACAATATGAATACATTCCAAGAGAATATATTGTGCAGGAAAATGCCTCCATTTGATTGTTCAAAATACTTTATTGTTGTCCGAGTGGCAGCAACAATAGTTGATTGTCAATATAAAATAAAAACATCAACAACAATAATACAATAAAATAATATAACAATTAGAATTAAATTACTATTTCGGATTAAGTATTTTTTTGTGTTGGATGCAAAGGATCTCCGATAGTCATTCAGCCTTGTATCGGCTATTTTTCTAGATTCTCGTTTATGTTAAAGGCGCTAATGTAATATCAAAAATACAATTATATTAATATATTTTTATGTAAGAAATATTGGAATGTGAGTGAAGAGTCGTCTATCGTTAATGGATAATTTTCATTTCGGAATTTCAAGTTTTGATGTCATGTTAATATTAATAATTATCATGAATATATATTTTAACTACTAATTAAATGTATTAATTAGAAAGCTATACATATAAAATCAATTTTATCGAAAAATATTGTTGTTGCGCCACCGGGATTCGAATCTGGATCTCTTTCCAAACCGGGGAAGGTGCATTATCCAACTATGCTATAGCGACAAATTTTCGAATCTATATGTTACCTTTTTGATATTAATACATTTAATCGTTCCATTATTTGAAAGAGCCATCTATCTTATTTTTACAGAATCTCAAATACCTTTGAGTAATCTGATAACAGACGCCAGAATTATAAATTCATTTTTATTAAATTTTGGACACATTGATACAACTGAGAACACATGTGTTCTCCTAATATATTTTAACCTTCTAATATGTTCATATTGGTTATTATAATTTTTATTATAACTTGTGTTAAAAACATATCGCTTTTTCTGAACTCGATCTTTTTTCGTATTCATTAAACACCACAAACCAAGGACAGTAAATCATTTTTAATAAAAAACGTCTAAAAATAATTTTAAAATGTTTGAAAAATAGGTAGATAATTATTCAATTAAATTGCCTGCTCGTAATATATAAGAGGAATATTACTGTAATCTAATTCCAGTTTTCAAATTTCTCGCTAGAAAAACATGAAAAATGCACCTTTAAAACAAAAATGTCACGTATCCCCCTAGTACATTCATTTCAAAGGAAATTGACATTTCTCTCCAATAAATAAGTGTTTCGCTTGTGTGACACTTCACTCAATAAATAAGTGCTTCAAATAAGCTAGTGGGGATATTGAGGCAATTTATGGCACCAGGGAAATTGACACTTTACTCCAAAGGAAATTGACACTTCACTCCAATAAATAAGTGTTTCAAATAAGCTAGCGGATTATAAGACATTTTATGGCTCTCTCTCTCTCTATGGGTGAGAGAAATACTTCGCAAATTACTTCGGAATATGATATATACTCAATCAACTCCGAAATCGTAGGTAGACGAAGAATTACAATTGACCACTCCGCGTAACTGGACATATTACGAAATTGAATAATTTGCCTCCTCTTTCTATCAGGTGCACACATTATGATATAGCCGAGTTCACATGACTCCTGAAAACCAGGTTTTTAGAGATATTTCATTCCGCATTATGATTTTATTTTCGCACCCCTACTTTTAACATCTCTAATGCGGAACCTTTTCTTGTATAAAAGGTTTTCAGAGAGGATTTATTGTCAAAATCTGGGGGATGTTTGTGGACACCAAGATTTTCAGTATTCTAAAGCGACGTTCACTTATTGTGAAAGTAAGATTCAAAGAGAGGCTGTAAAGCCTAAGAAGATCTTTTGATCTTTGGTTCCCGCAAGACGGAGACGTTAAAATTTATGTAGATATAGCGACATATATATATATTTGTAATTCCACAACATTATATAAAGTTTAAAATAAACTAAAAACGGATTTAAATGACGTAATAAATTATACTTCACGGGCCACTTAACTATTCAAGATTTATATATGTTTAATTTAAGGTTTTCGCGAACACTAGTATACATTTTTGTAGATGGTTTTACATAACACGTGTCATTATCAAATTATAAATCAAACATATTTTAGATAGGACTGTAGGTTAGATCGTAACGCTAAGTTAGTATCTTGTACACCCTGAAAAAGGAACGGTGGTTCCGAAACCGGTTGGTGATAGCGAAAATAAAGTGGTGTTTAAACAAAGTGAATTATTTTTAATTATATTTATAATGAATTACAGCAGAAAATAATAGTATACTTATTTATTTATTTAAGTACATATAACATTCAAAATTAACTGTAAAATAAAATATATATTTATTTTGTAATGTAATTTACACAATTTTATTCCTTTTTTATACTTAAGAACTATGTTCTTGTTGGTGCAATGCTCACCATAAATCGTGGACACAATCCAGAAATTATTTCTCATTATTTGGTTAGTCTATTTTTGTGTAGGACTTCCTCTGTTTTCTTCCCTCGATTACATTTTCTAAGGTATAATATGATTAAGAATGTATTCTATCCATTAGTCCCTTGATTTTCCATTCTGTCTATTGTGAACCTTTCTTGCACCCCTCTTAGGACCTCCTCATTTGTAATTCTCTCAGTCCAGCTTATTATTTTCATCCTTCTCCGGCACCACATCTCAAATGCTTTCAACCTATTTTCATTTATTTGTGATTTCAAGATATTTTAAAGCTTATTTTGTCATTATTAATCTGATTTTTGGCGTATGTTATTCTACTTTATGATTGTATGTTAGTATCTACGTCAAACTCCAATAATAATTTTATTTATATGAAAATTGCATAAATTGAATTCCATTTCAATAAAACTACAATTACAGCACAAACAATAGTCTAGCTAAGTATTAATAATCATTTTTATATTATACATAAGTTTTCATCTAATCCTATCTCAACGTATCAATTTTTTGACGATAGTTCATATATTTCTTTAGAAAAAATTCAGCACAGACATTGGAATGAAATTACGTCATTTTATTTTCTATCTTCGAATAGTTTTAATAAATAGGGTTGCCGTTTTTATTAAACTGTTATTTACGTAAATTACTATACTAACTATTATTTTCCCCCGAGAACTTCCATAGAACATGTTTACACTCCGTTTACCGATTATCCAAGTCGCCTGCCTGGTGATGCATCATTTTTCGTTACAAAACCGGCCATGAACCACGCAGCGCGCTGGTTCTCAAAATGTTTCTTCCCCCTACTATTTATTAACACATCATCATCAAAACGAGATTTACTTAATCGTATTTTAGGTATCCAAACAATATTATTATAATTTAGAAAAAAATATTAAAATCATTTTTTTAAAAGCAAATAAAATGAGACAATCTTCTTTTTTGTCTGTGGTCGGCTACTCTAATGATTCTGCTCCACTTTGTTCTGTATTAGGCTGCATGCACGTAACCGTGACAAGCTGACGACAATATGCTCGTGGTCTTCCCAGTCTCGATATTCACTTTTGGTCATGATCCTTCTCCCTTCGCATCACCTGTCCATATTATTTGAGTTGATCTTCTTTGTTATTTTCAGAAATAGGAGCAATCCTAAAAGAACCACAAATAAAAACATTATGTTGTTTAATCTTATTACTTCACCAGCATTCAGTTGTGTCCAGGGCGTAACTTAAAAAATTGGGCCGTAATGCAAAATGAGAAATCCCCCCCCCCCTGCATATAAAAAAACAATGACATTGAATTTCATTACTAGTGTAGCCATCATTCACTAATTATTTAAATAATTATATTTTTTAATAGTCTGATATAATAAATACAAGCGTAAATGTGAACTGCAAAAAAACCTTGTTCCACTTTATGTCGATTTTCGCTTTGTACACATTGACATTGATTTTGTAATATGTGTGAGAAAATGTTTTTTTAATTATATAACTCTTACTATGGATATTAAAAGTGATTAGTCTATATTAGCGCTGGAAAAGTATCGTAAAAATATACGCAAATGTGTCGATATAAAAACATTTGCTGGGCGCGGATGTGTCGTGGGCCCCGATGCGGCTAATGCTAACTTACATTAACTTACTGGCTATGCACATGTATCTTGTCTGTGTCTTTCTTTACACTCGCCCAACACTCTTAGAGCATAGTTGGCCTAGCCGCTGTTTTATAAACTTTTCGCTTTGTCTCTACTACTTGTAAAATACTATTTAACAAGGAAATTAGAATATTACACTGACTATTTAGCGTGCTCGTTGTTCCAGTAGTCGGAGTTTGAACCTCATTCCGGGAGACCATCGAGTTGTCCTATTTTCACAGCACAAACGATTAGCTTAGTTTGAAAATAGTAAAAATATTGATGTGACGTGTATTCCGTATACGCATCTCTATTTTATTTCAAAGAAATATATTAATATGTGTGATAATTTGTTCCTCACGTGCCACGGGTTGAGGAGCGCAAAAAGGCGATAAAAGTGAACAGCCAGGCGGGAATTTCAAAGACTGGTCTGAGAATGATGTAAGAAGGAATTCACACACATACCAAAGTTGGAATTTGAAGACGCCAATGCACGCAATTGTCTGATCTCCCGGTGCACGGCCTTCGCTGACTCACGGCCCGTGGCCGGTCACCAGCGCACGTCTGCCGAGCTGCCGACTACCAACCGACGCCCGCTTGCGAAGATTCTTCAGCGTCATTTTTTAGTGCCGTCTTGAAACATACATGTCCAAAAAAAATGCACACCCAATGGCGTCAAACAGTCGTGATTAATTTTGCAATTTTATAGATGCTTATCGAATCGACATTTGATGTAATTAAGTCGGTAATTTTGAAGCAAAAAAAAACCGCGCAATTAAAGGGTACCATTAAAAAGATCGCATCAAAATGGGCGAATTAATATTAATTACTTTGATAACATTACACTCTCGAAGACATTGTGATATTTTACAAAAATTATTAATCTGCATTCATTCTGTTGTAGAATAATTAAATTTCATTGTAAAATAAACCTTTGATTCAACTATTTGAGTTAAAAAATGTATCATAAATTAAGATGATTTCGATAATATATTCCATCACATACATACGTAGCGCCTAATTCCAAAACGGCATGTATTAAATATGCAGTTTTGTACATTTTTTTGTCAGCTACATGCAGAACACATTGTTTCTTGCAAAAGCCACTTAAATTTCATGTTCAAAATCTGGGTTAGTTCCAAAATACTCCAAATCAGACAGAGTATAAGTTGCGATTCTCCCTAAAATGAAATCAGCCAATCACAATGCTTATTGATGATCACGTGATCTAAAATCCAGTATGGCTGCCAGAACGATATACACAGAAAAAAAGAAATACATTACATGCCTTTAAAAAATGTTGAAATAAAACAAACATTTTTTACATTTGCTTTCAAAATATACGTTTTCATCCGTAACTCAAAAACACATAAAGCCGTTTTAGGGGGTTTTAGAATTAGGCGCTACGTATGTTAATCAGTTACACATCATAATTTTACAGCGACTATTAACTTCATAGCGATATTTTTATCGCTACTTATCGATAGAAAAGCTACAGAAGATTTTATGGTGTAACTTTTTCGATCATGACGAGAATATTTCAAAACTACCTTCTTAAAAAGTTTACCTATATACATATAGTTAAATTAGGGATATAAAAATCTTTGTAATCACCATAATTCCCGCAGCTCTAATGACATTTCGATTAAACAGTTATAAAAAATTGACCAAAAACAAACAAAATTCCGTTAATATTGTACCTACGTAAAAAAGTAAAAAACACACACATACACAAATTTTCCGAATTCTTGCGGCCTGTGCCGAAAGTATTGTTTTAATATATTATTATTTTGTCGAAAAATTATGATTCTAAAATAAATTCGAAAGGAATCTATTACATGTTAACATATAAATATTATGAACAAATCAGTTTTTTTTAACAATCACATAATTTGGTCATGATGGTTACTTACGTAAGAAGTGACGCAACTCGTTTAATTATTTATTATTCGTGCATTTAATATTGTAATTGAATATTTATCGTGACAATTACCGTCGTACTATCATTGTGATTTTTACAATGCTGCATTGTTTTAAGGAATTCCTATTATATTCAATGAATATCCTTTTTACTGGATAAAATATGCAATCAACACTATCTACAGACAAATATTGGAAATAGAGGAAAATAAATATTGTTGTTAGTCATTTGATATAAAATGGTGTTTAACAGGAAAAGATATATATATACGTGGTATTTGCACCAGGGAAATACTGAACAGTACTTTAAAAAAATGAGTGTCACAGAATGCATATCATATTAATATTCTTCATATTTTTCTAAGTAATCTGTGAAAATATGATAACCCGTGCGAGGCTCAAATTCCCAATCACTAAGGGCCGAATGTGCTTTTTACTATGATTAAAAAAAGTTTATAAAGTATTTTTATTACGAAAACGGCTCGTTCGATCGTTGGTAAAAATGATAAAAAACGTTCTATGAAACGATGGTTCGTTATGTAAATTGATTACAAAAATATTATCAGTAATGCAGTTGGCTCCTTTCGAATAAATGCATAAATCTTTTGGGATTGTATAAAATCAGTAAAAATATGAATATCAGATAAACTTATTTGCAATCGCTTTCTATCGTCGTGTATATCACTCGAGATGCATATCTTTTATTTAATAACGTAAAAAAATTAAATTGAATTGACATTGAAATGTATTTTATACGAATTAAATTTTTACGATCAAATTAATATCCATTACAACCATATTTCTCCTCAATCATGCATATTCCAATATCACTTTCAACAAATTCTCTCCAATAATCGATGGCAATCGAGAGGAAATTGGTCACAGCATTACCATAAAGTCATCGATTCCTCTCTAAGCAAAACATTTCTTTAACTTTCATATAAAAAATAAACCGTTATTTAATAATAAAAAAACACGTTCATTAATGTCATAATTTTTATTTATAATTATAATAGTACATTGATAATTTTGTCTATTTGGCTAACTCGTATAAAATAATGATTTTCTATTCTCGATTAAAACTACAAAAAAGCTTATTTTGATCATAAAAATAAAATACATTTGTGGTGAATTTTGAAGATAATTAATTACTGACTACACTAAAGATGGATGTATAAACAATAAATAGTTTATATTTGTATTTGTGACAACATCCACAAAATTACTTATTGATACTTTTTTTAGTTTTTCGCGCCCGTCTTAAGAAGGTTTTTGAAACTAGTATTTTTATAATTATGTAGCATTGTATAATTTAAGTAAGTAATACTTATTTTATTGTTTTTTGATGGCTTAGTTAAACTACGCGTTAAATATTTCTGAACCTTTTCGAATGGTTGATAACCTTTTAGATGCCTGCAGTCAGATGCTCAATAAAAGAAAACCTTTATGTTAGATATTTCCCACCGCATCTTCGAGGGATGCTGTGTATACCGCCAACATATACGATTATGTATATATTCAGAGTACTTATTTCGCACAAACTAAAAACCGATCCAGAAGAATTTTTTTAAACATGAAATCAATTTTTAAAGTAAAAATTACATTAGCATTTGGGAATGATTAAAATGGCGAATTTTGTTCTAATTTTATTCTGAACGTAAGAGTTTTAGGGTAAATTTTAGGAGAGTGACTGCGGAATTATGCACTATGCAGTATTATGCAGTCCACGAGCATTATTCATAATGCTCAGAAAAATGATGTGTTATTTATCACTTTGACCGGGCATTATGTCACATTCTCTCCGGGCAATGTAATTAACTATACATTGTAGCTGACGTTCTAGCCATCGAAATTCATAATCTTTATAAATTGGGTACACAGCGAGGCAAATTTAACTAATGTATAATATTATTCAAGAAACTAAAATGAAAATTTAATTGCTGTTAAAAATGTATCAAATATAAAAATATTGCTAAGACAATGTGCAAGAATGTTGTCGATTTCTAGAGATCAAGGTTGAGATAGGAAAAATATTATGAAAACATTATTCAGTATTAAAAATTATATTTTTAAGGACAATAATTTTGTTGTGAAGTTGCATTTTCAAAACATTGTGGTATTTTTAATACAAATTAAATTTATCAACTAGAAAAATATACAGAAAAAATATTTAGTGGCTACCAAGATTCGAACCTTCCTATCCGAAACTTCTAGGTTTGAATCCCGGTAGCAACTAAATATTTTTTCAATAAATAGATTTTTTTTTGTTGATTAATTTAATTTGTTTTAAAAAATATAATTGTATTTCGTGACGTTTGTCATTTATTACCTACTTTGTCCGACTTGTCTGGGAGTTATGAATAATGCTCGGTCATTGTGCATAATGACCTGCTCCATTTTGTTGATAGCAGGCCTTCATAACGTTCGAAAATCTTACGTATGAAGTATTAATTTCATGGCAAATAGTATAAGAATTTTATCCAACTAGATTTGATCTGATCCTTAAAGTGTTCTATATATGACAAATAGTAAGGAATATACATCTACCTTGATTAATTTATTCAAAAAAAACATAAACATTTTGAGCCTTAAAATACATTGTTACTAAATTAGAAATAAAAACAAATTTAACATAATATTATTTCTCTGGTCATTAATTTCGGGTAAAAATGAACCGCGAATACGGTAGAAAGTGGTGCCGTCAAGAAAAAAGATAAGTATGCAATTTATTTAAAATGCTTTCTGAATAAATTGTGTGAAATTTCAATAAATAATTAGACGGTGATCCACGCGACAAGAAAAAATAAATCTTACTAATTTTCGATCAATTTGAATAAATCAAAAAATCAATATTATTATTTCTTGTATTGTTCGCACGCGGCACTTTTATCCGTACGGTCAGATTACATCAGGAATGTTGCTGGGCAAAATTAGAAACAAAACGAGATAGAGAACCGTATAAAAATAAGAGATGTTTATATTCAACACTGGATGCAGATCGGCAGAAGATGAAAATAAAAAAATTAGTTTAGAATGTTTTAAAATACGTAATGAAAAAAGGCATCACGCCCAGATTAGAACAAATAAATGGAAAAAACTGATATTTCACTTTAAATGATTTTCATACAGTTATAAAAATATTTTTTTACCTAGCGATCTTATAGTGCTACACATCAGACGTATCAAATCATTTATAATGTTTGTATTATTTCAGTTGTTGGTACAGTACTACTTCTAAAATATATATATATTAGGTTTTTTTTAATGTCAATAAATTGTAAAATCCAAATTAAATTAAAAAAATGGATCTTCATAATAAAAAGGTTCCATATCTATTTCGCATTTCAAATAAAATTGAAACATTACTACAATTTAACGTAACATTTTCCTTTAAAATTTCCCTACCTATGTATAAAAAAGCATTCTACACAAAGCTGGGCTATTCTTTGTTTTCAAGCATATTTAAAAACTACCCCACCACGTGAATAAAAATCGGATTTGTTATATTTAGAAATCTTGGGTTAAATTCCAATAGGTTCATCAAGCAGGTAATCTTGATAGATTTTTTGAAAGGCTGCGATGGATCGGGAGAAGGGATCTGATTTAAGGTTTCGCGCGGGGCATCAACCCCCGACTGCCGCGCATTGATGCCAATGGACGGAGAACCCCCGGCCTTCGCAGGGCCCATGACCCTGTTGCGTCAGGTTTGCAGGTGGCGTTGCCCTTAATGCAGGGATTCCCAAGCTAATACTAAACACAATTATCGAAGGTTAGAGGTTTTATTTTATTTTATATATGTTATAAATTAGACGCGATACATTTTAGAAACTTTGTTTTATTAACCACTAAATTGAGTTTAAATACATCTACCGGTTTCGAAAAATACCATTTTCTTCTTCAGGATGTCATAACTAACTAAAACACATATTATTGTTTCTTTGTCAGAATCTATTTAAAAAAAAGAAAACAATTATTTAGTACCTAACTCAAATTATTACTTAATACAAATTTACTCGAATAATTTTTCGGAAAAAAATTTATAATGGGACTCATAGTTAAATTTAGTTGGTTGTTTATAATTTTTTGATTAGTTTTACACGCTTTATTTATCTCCAACGATTCCAAATTATTTAATTTGTTAATTTAGTGGTTAATAAAACAAAGATAATAAATAAAAATATGAATTTTAACCACAAAGATAATATTGCTAATTTTAAAAGTACATTTTAGAAACGTTTATCGAAAAGCTGATATGGTTATCAAATTATTACATTGAACATTTAAAAAACTTTTTAGACTATAAATAACGAGTCGTTAACAATCTCGTTAGTATTTCACTTATCAATCGGTCTATGTAAATATAAATAAAGACCCGTCCACTATTGGTGTCAGCAATTGCATCAGGAAGCAGCCCAGTGCAGAGACCAGTGTATTCTTGAAGACACCAGGACTCATACCAAAATGAAGAGTTAAAAATATTGATGATGATGAAGTAAGTTATAAAAAGTCAGACGAAATTTGAAAGCTAAAAGTCTTCAATGTAACTATTTTCGTAAGTATATAATGACATTTGTATAATATTTAGGCACATCTATGATGATTTCGTTCCGATATTGCCAAATATTTTTCGTTGTTTTACATCGCAAACGCTTATCGGATTTTTAAGTTCCTAACAATGCCTAACTACTCGTAGAAGGAAATGTGATCGGGCGTCGTGCGCATCTCCCAATTATTGTCACAGTTTTACGAGTGTTACAGAAAATATGTAAAAATAATTCCAAAAAAGAAGCTTACATAATATTATTTCATCAGTATATTCTGACAATAACGGTGGTAGTTAAGAATGGGCCCAAATACCCAAATACACAAAAATAGTCTATCAAAAATTATAAAAATTCTATTCTAGTATAATATGTTAAAAACATTTTAAAAATAAAGAATATTGCTTTAAATAATTTTCAAAAAAATCAGATTCTCATTGAGTTGACATATATGCGCTGTTTCAAGGAAAAATGAATAATCAAATTTGGTCCATAGATGGCGATGGTGTAGTAGTACTCAAGGCGAGTCCACATATTAACATATTTCAAAAATTTGATAGATGTGGAGATTGATGGGGTGAGAATGGTGAACGTTATATTTATATAAAGTGATCGCTTAGGCCAGCCGAAGACGGGTTGTAAACCCTGTAATTACCCCATACTTCTACATATTTCCCATTAAATATAATAAAAATAGCTTCGTCTCTGAGATATCTGATATTTATTTATCAAATTGGAATGAATCCTTCATTACGAGATAGACACATTGGCGAGATTGATTACAGCAATATTAAATCTGAGTAAGTCACAATTGAGCCAATATTTTTAATGTATCAAATAAAGTTTTATTAACTGCCTCTTGAAATTTGTTTTATACAATGCCATTCTTTTATTTCGTTCTGGAAACATTTTAAATGATTTATTTTCCCATTCTGTATTTTGAACCCCTGAAAAGAGGAATGCAATAACTCTGCAAAAAGGACGCGAATCGCTCTTACGGTAATGGCTAGTTTACAACAATCATGACTGGTTATAAAATTCATCCACACAGCAAAAAAAATGTACTGAACGACAGACTCGGTACACATCGTGGTTTTCGAATTAGCCTTTTTACCGAGTGCCGCAATACTACTTTCATGTCAGTCCTTTTCAAGATCAGCGTAACACTTGATCTAACATAAATTCTTGGATCAAGCGCAGCGATAAAAAGAAACGTAGCAACTTTGTAAAAATGGCCGCGGTAATAATACCGGTGACCTTTTTTAAGAGCGGTTATGAAATTGTATTTTCAAAGAAAATTCTTAGACTGATGTTTAAATTGTCGACTTTGTGGACCAAATAAATCGGATTGAATAAGTATCTACCTTCGCTGAAGTTATGCGATCAGCAGATCCAGGGTCGAGTTACATAATCGTACCCACGCCCTGACACAATGGCAAAGGTAACACAAAAATTATTTTGGGAACTAAGATAATCTTTAGCTAGATTTGTAATAATTTGATTCAATGTCAGCATTCTGCTTGCAGAATAATTGAGTAACCCGTTAAATTAATCTCGGAATTCAAAGGATTTCAGATCAATCTCAGAATATAATTAAAAATTGTTTCCCTGATAATTATTATTTTTTTAAAAAAATAATGTTTTCACTAATAAGGTAATATAAAACGTAGATCAAATCTGACAAAATTATAATATAGCGTCAAAATAGTGTATTTAGTTAATGTTGTCTATCGGCCATACAATATGCCGGGTTCGAATTCTGGTGGTGAATATATTTTTTATTAACGAGAACGCATTCTTATTGTGAAGTTGTAATTATTCAGTACATAGATCTGTGATATTTAAATACTTATTAAAAAGATATACATATAAAATCAATTTTATCAAAAAATACTGTTATTGCGCTACCGGGAGTCGAACCTGGATCTCTTTCTAAACCGGGGAAGGTGCATTATACATTTGACGACAAATTTAAATGGAACGATAGATGTATTAATTTGAAAAAGTGTAACATATGGGTTCGAAAATTTGTCGTCAAAAGTACTGTCGCTGTAGCATAATTGGATAATGCACCTTCTCCGGTTTGGAAAGACATCCAGGTTCGAATCCTGGTAGCACAACAACAATATTTTTCGATAAAATTGATTTTATATGTATATCTTCTAATTAATACATTTAATTTGTATTTAATATATTTTTAGATAGTTGGAATTTTTCTGCGCATCGTTGTACGCGATTCATTTAAATTGTTTTAATTATCAATACTTCTGAAAAGTTATAACTTGACAAATGAAATGTGATTTCATTAGTTAAGTTAGTAAAATTGATGTCATTGGTTACATAAAATATCTTACGTTAATAAAATAGACCAGAATTCCTGGCGCCATCAAACAAGATCTACTCAAAGAAAGGTTTTTGAGAAATATTGTAATTAAAAAGAACACCAATAGAGTTACATACTCGTATATAATACCTAGACGGAATCTGATGACAGTGTATGGTGTTACTGTAGCTTAATCTCCGCTAATACAATGTTCCAAGTCCGAATCCCTGTAGTGACTTTATATGTTCTTTTGATAGATTTTTCTTTATATCTTTCTAAATGATTAATCTTTTTTTTATAATATTTAATATATGTCATTTGGTTGGATATAATAATATATATTATACACTCAAATATGTTAAATAAAATATTTTTCATCGTGGACATGTACTCTATTAATGGTCTGTTTAATACAAGGCCAATCTAGTTAATTGAAATGTTTCAAAGTTCCAAGCGTGCGTGTTTTCTGTCAAAAATCATCAAATCGTTCCTATCAGAGGGACCGCCTAAACGCTCAATCAATAAATCAGCAGTCCTAGTACCAAACCAAGGTGAAGTTATCTCTGAAATAGAATTGTTGAGTCTTCAGATATTGTAAATAATAGGACTCATCTTCCGAACAATCCAAATTCACCGCGCTGTTAATAAAATGCATAAAATTATTTTAATATACTTAATTATTGAAATACAAAACGCGTGGCTAAACCCAATTATACGTATAATATATATCGAAACACGTGATAAGTAACAGTGCGTCTATGGTACTATGTGTTCTCACAGTAGTGTAAAATTGTGTTGGAGATTGGTGGTCGGACGGGAGCTTTAGGTCTATTTATGAATGGACAGTGGGGATTTTAAGTAAATACTTGAGTAAGTACATTAAGTGTGTTAGAGAGGTGAGAAATAAGAAATAATACAACTTGCGTTGCTGGTTCCATTTTAGCTCATTCATAGTTTACAACAACTCCGTTAGATCGGAGGAGGGCTGTCATTATGACTCTCTACAAAAGCAAAGGATCCCGAATAGAATGTGGAATAGGGTAACTAGTCTACTGAGCTCGGTTGGTATATATACTACATGGAATAATTTTAATAAAAAGTGCAAGCACGGTTACAAAAGTTAAAGTATGGGACATGGTGGAAGTGAACGCATGGATCAGACATTTCCTCTACGAGTGATGACAGAAATGTTTTTAGCGAAAAACCAAAAAAAAAATTATGCTTTTGTAGATCTGCAAAAGGCGTTTAACAGAGTTATAAGAGAAAGGTTACGGATGGTACTTTTTGATTAAAGGTAAATTTATACACGCATCCCCATACAAAGGAAGTTCTGCGTGTGTAAGAATCAATGGATCATTCACACCGTGGTTTAATATTATAAAGGGTGTCAAGCAGGGTTGTGTAATGTCTCCATGGCTGTTCAACTTGTTTATGGATAATTGTGTGAAAGAACCGGAATATATGAATGCAGGAGCGAAAATGGATAAAATTGATTTTATATGTATATCTTTCTAATTAATATATTTAATTCATATTTAAAATAAACAAGTTTAAGAAAGGATCACTTAGGTGATTTGGTCATATGGAACGGATGAAAGATATATGACATAAGTGTCCGCGGAAGACTCGGTAAGGCACTCTATCCCGCAGGGAAACGCCGTGATGGTAAGTTAGTTAGCCTCTAACCTAGTTATGATTTCTAACCTACATAGGAATTAGAACTTTGAAGAAGAAGAATCAAGGGGTATTCAATTTGTTGTACTATTTTATAGTATGTCAATAAGCGCGTGATTTTTCACCTTTTTGCTACAGAGATGAAGTGAAAGTTTTACGACATGTAAGAGATTTAAGAAACTTTTTTTTCCTACTCTAGCCGTGAACTTCGTAATAGAGTTACCAAATTGTTGATAATAAATTTCTGAGTATGGATTTTTTAAATTATTGGTTACTGTTTGTTTATTTAATTAATATAATATTTAAAAGTCAGAATCTTTCCATTATATAATATATGAAAGAAACATTCAGCCTTCAAGCAAATGAGTAAAAAATAAAATCTGTCAAAGAAAAGCAGAACGGCTTCTATAAAATGTACATTCGTATTATGGGAATTAATTTTTTACGTTAAATTAATAAAATGCTCTATTCGTTTCAAGGATTTATATGGATGGGATAATAATGCAGAATGAGACAAGTCTCTGATTGCATAAAATTTACTTACTTACTTACCATCACGCCGTTTCCCCGCGGGGGTAGGCACAGAGGATAGAGCGCCACACTCCTCTGTCCTGACACAAAATTAATAAAGGTGACTGAAAAAAAAATTGTCAATAATGACGGGATTTTTAATAAAATCGAAGATAATATAATAGCAAAACTTGACGAGATAACTGCACACTTTTATGTGTTAGAATTGTCAGCAGATCATTGTGTTATGTTGCTATGCGATACGGACGAGCTGACTGGCAAAAAGAAAAATCATACGGTAAAAATAAAAACACATGATAAGATAGAAAACATATGAAATAAAATTATGTAGCGTGGGAAAAATTGAGAGACATTTAAAGATCCACCGAGTTCAATTGTGCTGGTCAAAATAAAAGTGCGCGCCAGAGCGGACTTATCTCACTTTGCTTCTCAGCCACAGCGTTTCTGCGCACATCTTACATAATGCGCCACTCGTACAAAAGATTTATTCGCCACTTAAGTCAATTATACAGTGCGTAATTGATGTTTTCGTTTTTGGACAAAGTTGGCATTTATCTAAACGCTGCGTCCGCCGTTTCCATAACGTACATCGTTGTCTGCGGTTCCAGCGCGACAGCAAGACTATATTTCCGAAGTCAAACCTCGCTGATGACACTTCTGTTATCACCTTGTACCAGTCTGCGTCGGGCGCTTGTCCTGAGCGGTCGCGACTGGAGTGCGCGATGACACACCTTGCTCTCCCTTTATCACAACAATAGTTTCAACCTCCCCACCAGTTTTTATCTTCTTCTACTAATATTATATTACCTTATAATATATTGCAAGCTGCTATATTATGTGCTTCGTTACTATTTTGCCTGAACATATCTGTGTATTTTTATAATTAGTTTCATATGATATATATTATGTTAGTTGTACTATGGTTATTAATATTGTAAAAAACTTCTTAATTAATTCAATTAAAGCATGCAAAATTTCCGAGAAATGGCAAAGGTACTCGGTAAATCGGTAAAATATGAAATTAATACCGGTAAAAATATTATTATGGCATTAAGGTATAAAATGATAACCAAAATAAAACATTTAAATTAAATTGATCAATTAGATTAGAAAAGCATACAGAAAAAATATTGAATCCCTGTGGCGCAACAACAATTTTTTTCGAAAAAATTGATTTTATTTAGATATCCTTCTAATTAATATATTTAATTCATAAAATTCACACCAAGGCCTGTACTCGAAAAAACACCTGTGACCAATGTTCATCAATTGAAGAAAAAGACTGTATCAAGTACCTTGGAATCATAATAGATAACAATCTCAAATGGAAAGAACATATTACTAATCTCACAAACAAAATAAGGAAAACTGCCTACATATTTTTTAGACTCAGAAACATCTTATCACCTACATATCTTAAAATAAAATATTACGCGTTTGTACAGTCACATTTGCAATACGGTATTATTGGATGGGGAGGTACATATAAAACTTCAATATCACAATTAGAAATCACTCAAAAAATGATAATAAAAATTATTCTAAAAAAAAAAAAAGACTATCCAAGTATACAACTTTTCACAGATTTTAAAGTACCAAAAATAGTAGACATATACAAAAATAATTCAATAATTCAAATTTTCAAAATTAAAAACCAATTAAATTTTAGAAGCGAATTCCGATCTACAAGATATAGAGATCAAATTGATATCCCAAAACTAAAATATACCGCAACTCAAAATCAATATATTTATCAAGGTATCAAATTTTTTAACAATCTCCCCATCACAATTAGAAAAATTACGGACTATCATAAATTTGTAACTGAAGTTAAAAAAATATGTACACAGACTAACTGAAACATAAATTAACTCGAATATACTCCTTCTCTATACACGAGTCTTACTCTCATAGAGAAGAAACAAATGTTAAAATATATATATATATATGAGAGTAAGACTCGTGTATAGAGAAGGAGTATATTCGAGTATATATATATCCACTGATTATTGAAATTGTATTATATTTTTAATATTAATAAAAATAAAATATTTAGAAAAAATCTATTTAACCCGGAGCTTTTTATAATAAATCGGAAGCAACGCGTTACCGTTTTGCCACGTTAACCATTTCCACGTGGTAACAAGTTTCCGCCAATGGGAATAATTACGGGTTCAAATATTTTTTCGATAGACATTTTTTCCCGTATATTTTTCTTATTAATTTATTTAATTTGTTATAAATATGACACCTATGTTCTGAAGTTGCGACATCTTAATAAAAAAATATGTAATTACAAAAAAATATATTGTCTAGTGGTTACTATACTCGCCTAGTGATCTGATGGTCGGGGGTTCGAGCCTCGTTCCGGGGGGCCATCAAGTTAGTACTATTTTCATAGCGCAAGTATTTAGGTTAGTTTGAAATTAGTATGAATATTGATGTGACAGGTATTTCGTGTACGCATCTCTATTTTTTTTTAAATTAATAAATATTATGGAAAAAAATGATTACACATGTTATTTAAACAACTCTCTGTCAGACGATGAATTAAAATGAGCCCTTAAAAATATAAGGTGTTATCGTTTAGACTGAATCTAATTTGAGGGCAGATCGCTCCTGCTGAAGAGAAAGCTCTCTCTGTCTGAATTGTTGTAAGATAATTAAATGCTAATTGTAAATATTTTCCTATTTTATTATATTGAAGTACACCATTTATCTTCTTATTGCCTTCGCTAAATAGAGTGACTCTTCTGACATTCCGGTAGACAATTTGTTTTTTGTTTTGTAACTCGCTGTAGCGTGTCCTTCATTGGTGCTTCACCAACTAGCGATTTAATTGAACTAATAATTTGTGCTTCATTTTCGTTTTCACTCGCATCAAACTCTCTCCATCTTTATACGATAATCGTTTTATTAGTGTCATCTGCAAATATCGTCACATAATTATACCATTACCAAAACACTTACATTTACCAGTAAATATGTAACACGTTCCCTACCTAGACTTCAGTGCTGTATCTCGATTGAAAAGATTTTAATCAATAATATTAAGGGACTCGGGGGACTTGGATCAAATCCATACGAAACGAAGTAAATTTTTAGTATTTTATAAATATCATGAAATATAAGACTATTTTTTTTAATTACTCGTCAAATAGCACCAACCAACTGCATAGAGGATAATAAGCAATTATTAAAAGGGAGGATTTTTAATATACTTTACTTGAGAAATATTGATTAAAAAATTAGTCCTGAACGTAAGGGTGAAAAATAAGGCATACGATCTTAAAATACAGTCAGACATATGATTTAACGGACTATCCTTAATGACCTTAATATTTTCAAGTATAAAAAACCTATTTAAAATGCAATTCACAAAAATATTATCATAAATGGATGTGTGTAAAAGATTTATAATAAAATATTATAATAAACAAACTCAGTCACTCTTCAAGTATCACAAATTACACCACAACCCATGAAGCCATTTTTTTTCGCGTCACTTTTGATAACTAACGTATTGAAAACGTCTAGAAAGCTGGTTTGACGTTTTATATTTAAAAACGATCGATATAAAGAGGATATTTATATAAAAAATTAAGAATTAAATAATAATTACATATAAAATACTCGTATCATCAATATGACTGTTAAAATTCCAATTTTTGACAGTATAAATTGACATTTTGTTTACAATTTTGTAAAAAATGTAACTTCAGAGAAAAATGGTCGTTTGGACCAATTTGTTGTTTCTCTTCAATGAAATGTATGAATTTTTCTTTTAATTTTTCACTTGTGACGAACAGACATTAAAGTATTTTACGAGTAGATAATTAGTACGAAGTACTGCCCGTTTGAATTACGATGGGACCGAATAAAAAATGAGTGGCTTCTAACTCAGGACCTGGCGGGCGCCACGATTAACTCCGAAAAACTTAACTCGTTACCGAATCATTTAAAAAAACATTCAAACCCAACTACAGTTCGTTAGAAAGATTAATTTATGGTGTCTGTCCGGTGAACTTTGTTAATTATTCAGATATATCTTCGTTTCTTTTCCTTTTACTTAACTTTTTTTTTATTACTTGTAGATTAAACTTTAAAAAGGCAGGTATTAGTGGCAATTAATGTGTACGAAACTCTCTATTACGCGGTAAAATTGAATCCTTATTTAATTATCATCCACGTTGGTCCTTCATGATTAAGGGAGTTCACACTCGTGACTTTTCACGGCATCGAGGCTGTCATCAGAAAAGTGGCTGACTCTCCGTCCTTCGACACGGTCCACCACTACAAGCTATGTCTTCTTCTCGCAAGATGGCCAAAAAAATTAAAAATTCGTCTTGAGCAAATGATCGAGAGCCTATCATTGATGTGTATTTCGAGTGAAATTGAAAAATTTGTGCGTCTCGCCATCCCGCGGTACGCGCAGCATCAAAGGTAAACAATTTTAATTTATTTATTATTGATAATTCTAATTATTAAGTAATATTTCTGATATAATATTATATAGGTATGTAATTATTATTTAATATCTACATAGTTTTAGGCTTCTTTTTTACATTAGTTTTCAATGTTGGAACAACTATTTTTGTTGACGTTACAAGACGCTAGGCTATATAAAATGCTTGTGGTATTTAATTAATATGAAAGAAGATTCAGTTAAAAAAAAGCGACGCTTGAAAGATATCCTTGGACGGGTTTTAGAATATATAGTGATGATAAACCGTAAATTAAAATCGTTATTGTGTTCGATAGTAACGATAATTGGTAACTGAGATTTAACAGTTTGAGTTTCTAGTGTACCAGTGATTGGTCGGAGAATTGCGAATAAACAGTTTCTCAACAAAAATGACTATTCTTTGCGTGAAACCTTAGCGAGAACGATGCTGGGACGTTTTGGAACAGCACGAACGCTTGGAAACATATTGATAAGCACATTTTCATATCGATGGCTATGTTAATAAAAAGATCATGACATACTGGTACCCCGACAATCTAAGTAAATATCCACCGTGAAGTTACTGCCATTGAACCGACGCTTTGCTTTCGTGTGTTCGCAAATTTAAGAGTCGGATTGCAAGAATGTCTTGAGAGAAATGTACGCCATTTAGACGATATTGTTTATAAAACGTTAAATTAGCATCGTTAACTCACTTTTGTATAAATAAAATATGAGAATAACATTGTAGTTTTTTTTATTAATTTAATATTAAACTTGAATATTTTCCGCTGGCCACCCTTTATGTATATGGCAGTATATGTATTATTCTCAACGTATCTTTGTACAAAAATGGCTAAACTTGAAGGGATAAAAATAAGAAAATCTTTGTTCATATTCTGTTTTTATAAAATACTTTTTTCTGAATTCTGAGCACGTCCCGATGTAACACAAGTCGATATTTTTGTCACTTTATATTCGACGCGAGCCACTCCTTTTGTGGGACGACTTAGTCTAGAGTCCGGCAAAGGTCGCCTGATCAAATGCACACGTGGAAGGTCAATCGAGTACCTACACTGTACAAACGTACGTTGCACTGCACGTCCTCTGCCGCCGCCTGCTACTGCCGCTGCTTAAGCAGGATGCTGTGTCACAACCGGTTGCCTTAACAGGATCATTACTCAGATCCTGAGATTAGACATCCGACTTTCTTCACGATAGCATCTTGCTTATAATGTGAACATTCATCGCTTCTAATGACATTAAATAATATTAAGTTCAATCATTGTGTATCGCGCAGTCTGAACACCAAAAAAATAGGATGCTTTTTAACATGCTCGTATACTCGTATGTAGAACATACGAGTATTTTATTGGAGGCTCCATGTTATTGTGTGTCATGAAACTGCGTTAAAAATAGAACGTTAGAAATAGCGCATAAGAAAATTTCGTAAAGCCTTTTGTAAAGATTTAGTATCTTTGTAAACACTAACGAAGAAGAAATATATGCAGGAAAATATTGTATGCAAGGATGGTGGATGAGCAGCTTGTTGGTCTTGTGGTTAAGACGTTGGCCTAGTGATCTAGTTGTTGGGGGTTCGCGCCTCGTTCCAAGAGACCACCAAGTTAGACCTATTTACATAGTACAGGCGTTTAACTTAGTTTGAAAATAGTAAGAATATTGATTTGACATGTATTCCGTGTACGCATCTCTATTTTTTTTAAAATTAATAAATTAACCTGTTCCAAAGACGGGTGACACATTGTTTTGGTGGAATTATACTTTCATGAAAAATTATTCATTATGAGATATATACAATTATTTTAGTCGATTGTCGAAGCTTGTTGCAGGGTTAACCTGATCCTCGAAAGTCTTCCACATACGTCTGGACTCTGGTTTCTGTTGCGTCCAACACCCTCGTCATATGTTTTTTTCGTTCATTCCTCACTCATACTTTCCACGTGTTTAAACCATGTAAATTACATTTTATTAATCTTATACGTATATACCATAATAATGTACTATTTCTTCGTTGTTTACCGTATGCATCTGTTGCAAGTGTAGGGTCTCTAATAACGAGTATGATTTATAGAGGCTAGTGACCAGAATATATGATGTACGAATGGAAAGTGAATGTAATATGAAAGCTATCCAGTCGAAAGTTATGGTATTCGAGAAGGACCAACTTACGACAAAATGTGGTGAAATAATTTAATGTTTTGAACTACGGAAATAGTTTGTGTGCTTAGGAAGTATGTTTTATACTATGGCTAGTCTGAGAGATTTATGAAGGGTTACCGCTGAGGATAGTCAAGATGCCCCGATCGACATTATTTGCAACAGAAACTTATCAGTGAACAATGGATTTCTAATGCCAATATTAATGAACGAGCTGTCAATAACAGTTTAGGTGGTTTAAATGGGTATTAGTTAATGTAAACAAAACAACTAGAGAACGCCCGCGAAAGACTTTAAGAATTTGTCTAGATGACGCTTTCATCTCGCGCGATTCCGAGGTAGTCATGCATGATGTAACCATTTATTTTTTTCCTCAAAACAGGATATCTACTAACATATATTTTATCCGTTGTGAATTACGTGAGCTCCACATCCGATTCCAGATCTTTCGAAGATGGTGAATACGTTTTCTTAAAAAAAAATAAGCGATTACTCGAAGCAGCAGCAAGATCGGAATTTTTATATTTTTCTGATCGTTCCTGCGTTTAGGCATTATTAAAATGAAGGGTTCGCGTACAAGAAAATTAAATTTACTACGATAACACAAGTCGACAAAAAAACAATAATTAATCGCCTACGCGTACTCGCAACCGAGGAACGCTTCTGCCCGACTTACATATGTGAGACGTATTACGTATGCCGTAATCGCCGCGCTACTAGGCGCTACCATCGGATTTTTTTATTTTTCGCTCCTTTATTTGAAATTGTTACCGTGGGTTGCACTCTTTCTGAAAACGGGACATAGGCTACCTAAAAACTGGATTACCCCGTTCGAAACGGGACGTGTGGTCACGTTACTTGTGCTTTATTGAACTGTCCACATGCACTCGCGCGTAAATCGCGCACATTACGTTGTACTCTCACTCTCGTCAGACGTCGGAGTCGCGTTAGCCGGGCGGCTAATGTTACGTTCAGTACATGCGCGATCGTCGACAAGAGATAGGGGGTTTACTGGCTCTGTACAGGACACACTGGCTCCAGTAAACTCACGCGTAAAATGCAACACACATTTGGTACTCGCGCGTAAATCGCATCGTGTAGATTGCTGTAATTTTGGTCCACGGTGTGGGCATAAAAAATCTTTTGTGCAATTTTAAGGTCCGAACAATTGTATGTGCGCTGGGGTATAAAATAAGAAAAACTCTACCATACCAGCATAAGGCTACCATGGGTTGACCATATTACTATGTGATAAGATGCATAAATAAGTCAAGACAACTAAAAACAACTATCAACGAAAGCCGCATACTCCGGTCACATTCTTCGCAATGAAAGAAATATTTTTTTACAACTCATTATGCAGGAGAAGATAGAAGGTAGTAGTGTAGGTAGAAAGAGATTATCTTAGCTGAGTAACCTCAGAAAGTGGTTCAGTGTCTGAAATGTTGGTAATCTATTACAAATCAACATACTGCAACACGGTCGCCAACATCGATAGAAGGCGGCATAAGAATAAGACTTGTTAAAAATTATACGCGCGCTATATTTTTTTGTGTGCGCACACCCGTTACAACACCCGGAACGTTGGCTGTTAGGTGACCTTGTTAGATGTCTCAACGGTTGAAAAAAAGCACGAATATAGACGAGAAAAGGGCAGAGGCGAATTTATGGTGCAATGGCTGTCTCATTAGGTTGTCCCAATGACAATATCATAATATCAGAACACAACGTGAACTAGAAACAGCAGCACAGATAAAGAGACAATATTTTAGGTAAAAGTATCAACATACATACCCTAGAGCTTCCGAGTAGACCCGATAAATATCTAAATCTTCGACAGAACACAATCTGATTGTATTTATGGAGCTAAAAGCTAAAGCAGTATTTCCAGGCATTTTTTAAAAACATTCATTCCTTTTTCTCGCTTTCTCTGTTGCTCCTGTTTTTATTTCTCTTTTTTTAATAATTCGGGGGTCCCGGTTTAATAATTGCGACTTGCCCGACTCTAAAATACGCCACTGGGCAATGGTGGTTGCCAGTAGCTGCGCACCGCCGCACCACAGAAGCGGCGTCAGCAATTGTTCGATTGTTATAATTCCTCGTTAATATAATAGGTAATTGAGCCATTATTATTATGATTTAATAACAATTGATTGTATAATTGAGGCGAGCCGAAGTCGTCCTTGAATCATTCACACCCTGCTACAAAGTTCATTGTATGGATGTATCAGGCGACATTGACCGCAATAAATATATTATCAATCCTTGTTCTTTATTTAACAACAATGTATATGATTGATTGTTGATTAGCGTGGAAGATGAGACGTCAATTAAAATGTATATTTTACTGTTTTTGATATAATTTCATTTCATTATTTAATTATTAACGATAATTAAAATAACAAATACACTTATGTCGTTCGCAACGTGAGTGTATAGCTAATACTATTTTGAAATCTAAATTAATATACAGGTGAATATTATGTTTCAGGCTGATGTTGTTTTGGAATAAGTAGGAAAAGAAATACATTTTTTTAATTTGGTTTATATTTATCGATTATGTGGTTTATTACAATTATGTATCAAATATGACATTGGCCAACTGCCTGCCAGCGGCACAAATGCGTGCTCTCTTAACTTACTATTCATATCATTCTCGCACACACTTCGCTTGTTATTTCAGCAATTTTATTTTGAATATTATCCTGCAGCATCGGAATTGTTGTTGGCATATTGGCGTAGACCTTTCCTTTTATATACCCCCACAGAAAATAATCGGGAGCCGTCAAATCAGGTGACCGAGAAGGCCAATCGATATCACAACTTTTTGACATTATGCGACCGGGAAAAATTTCTCGCAAAATTTCAAGCGTAGCTCAGGGTGTGTGTGAGGTGGTACCTTCCTGTTATCAGCCTGGAACTTAATATTTATTCCGCATCTCTGACGTAGTGGAGGTTAACCACATGCAGTTTGAACATTTTCGACTCATATTTTTAATACGTATCTTCTCATGTGCACTAGGTGTATTACATCCAGCATAACTTTGAATATTTAAATAAAATATTTTTTTAATTCTTCATAATATTATATATAACTCGACGTGCTAAAAGTCTGGAGTAATAATTATATTGTTACATATAATAATAATAGGAAACGTGTCCAGTTCAAAGTGCTGAAACTTTTGAGTAGCAAAAGGGACAAAATGTGGTACAGTTTATGTCACCCTTATCAATATTACAGTACCGACTTTACCAAACTCGGGAACGAGAGAAGTATAATCATGCGTACATTGGAGAGTCGAATATTATTTGTTAGATGTCGCTAAATGAATTTTGACTTTATTATTACTTTCCTAACTTTTCGTCCCCAGGGGGTAGCAAAATCACACCTCTCTTTCACGTATAAATGTAGACCGACCTGGCAACCAAGGTTTCCATTATTTGTTGTTTATATGACAATTGAAAAATTTAATATATCGCGATTGTTGATATTATCGAATATTATTTTTACTAAAGAAAAATTAATAAATAAATCTTGTTTTACACTAATTTATTTTAATTTAATCATACTTTTTGTTTTTGATAATATATAATAAAAATAATATATTGTTAATAAAAACATTTTTTGTGGAAAAGTTGAAATTTCAGAACATTGTTAAAGATGGAATAATCGATGCATCTATTACAAAAATCTACAAAATATTAGTTCGAAATTTGTCTTAAACAGCTGATGTAACGAAAATTAGTTAACGCGTTTCTTGATTCAGCTCTTTCTAATTGATTCATTTAATATGTATTAAAAATATATATATTGATTAAAATTAAAATTTTCTAATCTTGTATATTATATGGAACATCCATATCAATAATATAGAATAAGTCTGAAGTTTTCTTATAAATGAAGATGTTAAACGTAATGAACTTCACAATTTTAATAACCCCAAGCCATTTATTATAGTTAATGTGTCTACGAAATAAGTAAGACGAGTGTTTTAATTTTCTAATAAATTAAACTTTTTACTTCACATGACTTAAGGCTGATAAATGTATTATATAATAGCACTTTATTTTAAAACTGACAATGGATAGTCATTATTTCCACCTATTTTTATTACGGTTTTTATTAGGCTATCGCATATATTTTATCATTAATTAATCGTGTAATCTTTCATTAATTGACGTGGCAGTTACATTATACAACCTAGTCCACCCCTTCTCGATTTTGTTTTTTTTTTCAACCCAAATGTTTTCGGTTGCAAGTGAAAATATGGACAGTAGGCGTCAAGTAGTAGGGAACACGATATTATTACACATCATCTGACTATTTGCAAAAAAGATTTGGCATTGTTTCCTGAAGAAGATACCATAAGTATCGAAACATGTTGATTGACCAACAAATAAACAAAGTGTTTTTTATATAATATATTAGGAGAACACATTATTATTGTGAAGTTGTAATTATTCAGAACATAAATCTGTGATATTTTAAATATGAATTAAATATATTAATTACAAAGATATACATATAAAATCAATTTTATCGATTCGGGATTCGAATTTGGAAAGAGATCCAGGTTCGAATCCCGGTGGCGCAACAACAATATTTTTCGATAAAATTGATTTTATATGTATGTCTTTCTAATTAATATATTTAATTAATATTTATTTTATATAATATGTTGCCGCAAAGTAATTTTGCTAATATTGAAGAAGTAGTAATTTTTTAGTTATTAATTTCAGTTAAAAAAAGTAAAACGTAATGAGCACATTACATGTCTGGTGGGTAATAATTAATCGCTACGCCACTGTGCAATGAGTTAGTTTTCAATGCCGGTAGGCCACATCCCACAGATAAACCCAGCTGAAATTATATTGTCATTGTTTGGTCAATTTTTAACATGACTAATCTGCAGTCAGTGTAAAGTGTCGGACAGTGTTCGCACACAGACAAAAGGGCGACAACTTTCTTAATTTATGAACAGTCATATTTGCCCGCGGACGGACTGCGGGCTGGACTTCCTGGAAAAGCATGTGAAAACCAGACACGGCCATGTAAAAGTGACGGCCGCCGCCCCATATTAGGCAGCTGTGACGTCACAAAACTTGGCGCAGCTCGATAAATTAACACTTTTCGCAATTCTTCATTTTGTCCAGACTCGATACCTACGTACCTATGTCCTTGAGTTTAATTTCGTAATAGGCGCGATGTACGAACTGAAGCTTCATTTAAGAATAATTGTGGGCCTGGAAAGTTCATTTAAAACTGTAATATATTTTATTTTTTTAAGTCTTTTTTAGGGCTGTTTAGAACATTGTTCAGTGATAATTTAATACAAATTAAATGTATCAATTAAACCATCACAAGATATAAAGAGTGTTGTTTTTAGAAGTTTGTTTTTCAAATTGGTAACACTTTTGCAACATAGTTGACAGCTGATTTATGCTCAGTTTGGTTTGCCATTCGCTTTTATTTCTAAAATCGTGGTTCAGTTTGCGAAACTTACCGTGCCCTACATTCATTTTACGGTCAACATAATCGTCCATCCGAACAAGTAATTCGAATAACCATGGATCGTTTTCGCACCACGCATACTCTAATTGATAATAGGCATCCGCAGAGATGTCGTACAGTTCGCACCGAAGGAGCTGTTGTTTCTTCAAAAATGATGCCGACCAGAACGTTATAGTCAATGGAGAACGCTATAAATCTATGATTACTGACTTTTTCGTTCCCCAATTGAATGGTATTCATGTGGAAGAACTGTGGGAAGAGTAAGACGATGCCATGGCCACACGGCGCGCGCCACAATCAATTTATTGAAGGAAACATTTGATGAGCGCATAATTTCGCGTAATAGACCTGTGAGATCGTGTGATTTAACATCTTTGGATTATTTTATGTGGGGATATATGAAGTGGCTAGTCTACGCCGATAAATCAGAGACGATAAACGATTTGAAAGCCAATATTCATAGCGTTATTGCCGATATATGTCCTCAGCTGCTCTAAAAACTCGTCGAAAATTGGACTTACAGATCTTGATTTATTCGAGTCAGCAGCGGCACCTATATGCACGAAATCATATTTAAACACTAATGGCATAAAATTATCTTTCCAATAAATCCAATACCATGGCCATTATCATGATTTGTATGTGTTTTATTTCATTTTAAAGTTCTGTACCTCTAAAAAGCACCTTTACATACAAATAAAATCAATTTATCGAAAAAATATTTTGACTGCCATCGGGATTCGAACCAAGAACTTTATAGATAGATGTATCAATACTGTTAAATTATTATTATATAAATTTGTTGTCAATTTATTAGGCTGACATGGTGTAACATTCAGCTCGTTTCCCCTGATAGGAAAGTTACTGGTTCGAATCCCGGTGGCAGCCAAAATATTTTTTTGTTATATTGATTTTATCTGTATGTATATCTTTCTAATTTTAATTTGTATTAAAAACCTATATTATTGTAATTTTACATTATACTACACCGAGTTATTTTGTCACTATTATAGATTCGAGAGGTGCAGTCCCTCTCATCATCAGCAGTGGAGGGATTTTTTCGATGGTTAATGGGAATATGAATAGTAGCGGTGAAGTATTAGAGGTATTAAGAATTAATTAGTTTTCTCCGAATTCATAGTTTTTAATGTAATAATATAATCGAGACTGCACCTCTTGTAACTATAATAGTAACAAAATGACCCAACGTGTGTACAGTACAATGTTTAATTTAGTGAAAAATTAAAATAATTATGTTACACCATAAAGCAGGTAACAGCCACGATAATTAATGATTAGCGATGGTAAATCGTTATGAGTCTGTGATTGTGGTGATGATTAGTAACTAAGACTTAACTATTGAAGTTTACTTTCTTGTGTAGCAGTGATTGTTCGAAGAATTACGAATATCAATTACCAATCATCGTTATCGTCGAACAAAATCACAGTCACAATAACGATATGACCATCACTATTAATGACATTATCCAATCACATTTTTTGTACGTCTATGTTCATTACATGCACTCGAGGATAGAGAATAACATAAATTTAAATTCATTCAAAAAATTTGGGTAGATTTGTTGCGAATCTAGCATGGGAACACCATCTCCCACAACAGTTACCGGTGAAGGGTAGGGGGTGGGGCCGTACACTACCACCTCGTCATATTACTTTAGAGAAAGGAAAGAGAAAATAGAACGCCAGACATTCTTATACCGTCGTTCATTTATCTGTTCACATTGCTCATCAGCCTTTGAGGCTTCTTACAGAGATATATCGCTATTTTTACAGGTGGCCTTCATCACAATTACACATATTTGTAATCAACTCTTTGTATTGGCTGACTGAAATTAAACAGTTTAGCAGTGTTATTATAAAAACCATGTAAATATGGCGAACGAACAATCCTGTTCATATGCCGACAATAGTAGAATATTATAAAATATATAAAATAAAAATTGGAATATTTGATAATTATTAAATATATATCAGATATCTCATAGAGACAAAGCTATTTTTTATTATATTTGAATGGAAAATATATATGGAAGTATGGGATAATTACAGGGCTTACGACCTATCTTCGGCTGGCTTAAGTGATCACTTTATATATATATATATATATATAACGTTTACCATTCTTATCGCTCAATCTCCACATTTATGAAATTTTTGAAAGTTGTATATATGTTAGTATATGGACTCGCTTCGAGTACTACTACACCATCGCCATCTATTGACCAGATTTAATAATTCATTATTCCTTTTTTTTTAAACAGCATATATGTCATCATTATGAGTATCTGATTTTTTTTAAATTATTTTAAAGCAATATTGTTTATTCGTAAAATGTTTTTTAACATATTTTTCAATTTTTTATATATTTTCTTATTTTGACCAGTATATTAGGAATATTTTAAAATGTCCAAGAATACACAATTATTGAATTTTTACCTACAAAGTACTACAAGTACCTATTAAACAAATATCAGATATCTCATAGAGATAAAGCTATTTTTTATTATATTTTAATGGAAAATATATATATATCTCATTATTGTTTTAACTTTGGCTGTCCGAAACTAAAACCAAATAATACGAAAATGAAAAAAAAAAAATGTCGTCACTAAGTTTTGCTTTGCAACAGCCGTCTGAATTTGAGCCGTTGAATAAATAAATATTAAATACATTCTATGAAATTTTTATTAATATACAATATAATAGTCCGGATAATACACCGCCGTTACAAGGAAATTGAATTATTAATTATTTCGAACTAATATAATATAAAATCGTCGCCGGGTTATTTCAATATTACGAAAACTCAAACAATGAACTTAATGAACAGAGTTTGCAAACATGCCCTGTTCTATAATAAAACTTTTGAGTTAATAAAGTTAAATCAAATTAAAATGATTAATTAATAAACAGTGTAATTTATGAAATTATTACGTTTCCCTGTTAAAGGTTGGGTCGTTTCAACAGTCGGGCTGGGCTGAAGCTGATTAATTACTTGTCGCTTTAAAGTTTTCAATAAATTGACGATACCTCCCCTATCCAAAGTACGGGCAAATATTTCAATAAAAAAATAGAAATACTCTCATTAGGAGAACACATTCTTATTGTGAAGTTGTAATTATAGGTCTGTGATATTTTAAATATGAATTAAATATATTAATTAGAAAGATATACATATAAAATCAATTTTATCGAAAAATATTGTACAACTTCACAATGAGAATGTGTTCTCCTAATAATAAAGTTGTATCAATGTGTCCAAAATGTAATAAAAATGAATTGATAATTCTGGCGTCTGCTATCAGTTTACTCAAAGGTATTTGAGATTCTGTAAAAATAAGGTAGATGGCTCTTTCAAATAATGGAACGATTAAATGTATTAATATCAAAAAAGGTAACATATAGGTTCGAAAATTGTCGCTAAAAATATTGTCGCTGTAGCATAGTTGGATAATGCACCTTCCCCGGTTAGGAAAGAGATCCAGGTTCGAATCCCGGTGGCGCAACAACAATATTTTTCGATAAAATTGATTTTATATGTATATCTTTCTAATTAATATATTTAATTCATATTTATAAATACTCTCAATCGGACAAATCATGCGTAGGTGTGTCAATTTAATTTCGGAATGCACCTACTTGTAACCTTATATGTGTTGTCTTCTCAATAGCTAACAACTGGCACTATTTGTCCGAAATTTAAGCACGTATCAGTATTCTCACGCGATTTAGATACAATTACGTCACGGAGAAGAACGATCATTCTAGAAATTAAATTATCACACTTTGTATATGATAGTTTAACGAGTGTGAAATATAGAATCAAATTAGCCTTCAATGCAAAAATACGTATCAAGACGTATATAATTATGAATAATCATGACAAATGAGGAATAATTTAACAAAGAATTAGATAGCCGTAGACACTATTTAATAAATCTTCAGTCGTCTAGTTTCAGCGTCGATTTGAAGGTTACCTATGACGCAGAAGAATCTAAATGGTGTAGATATGTATATATAAGTAGTATTATTAGGTACCACTATATCACTTATACACAATTGTAAAATTAGTTACAGATTAATTAAGTATTTTTATTGACCACTTAATTGAGTTTAAGTACATCTACCGGTTTCGAAAAATACAATTTTCTTCTTCAAGATATCATAACTAACTAAAACGTATATTATTGTTTTTTTACTAGAATCTATTTTAAAAAAAAAAAAATTTTTTTAGTACCTAACTCAAATCGTTACTTAATACAAATTTACTTGATTAATTTTTAGGAAAAAAATTTAGAATGGGACTCATAGTTAAATCTAGTTGGTTGTTTATAAATTTTTGATTAGTTTTACACGCTTTATTTATCTCCAACGATTCCAAATTATTTAATTTGTGACCAACACCGTTTATATGCAAAATTGACAATCCCAATTTTTTATCAAAACCATGACCATTTTCTATCAAATGATTAGAAAATTCTGAAAACTCACTATTGTTCAAACATCTCAAATGCTCCCTTACTCTTGTATTAAAATTTCTACCCGTTTTAACAATATAAAATTCAGATAATAAATAATAATAATAATAGATAATAAATAAAAATATGAATTTTAACCACAAAGTTAATATTGCTAATTTTATAAGTATGATTAATTAAATAACTTATTAACAGTTGCCATTGAATGAAGTTTTACAGGGATATCTTTGAATTTTGATGTCCTGGCTTTCGGAGTACAGGGTCTCATGGACCCCTCCCTCCTTCATCGTGATGTATGCCTTATGGGCCTGTTAAATTTTATTATTAGTTACGATAGGAAAAAAATTCTGCAAAAGGGGAGCAGGGACTGCTAGCTGACGCAGTGACGCGTAACCTCTAAAAGAGGGATGTTTTTGGGGCGTTTTATTCGCGAGGGGACCGTTATGTCATAATTCGATAATATACGTTGATCGTGGGGTTTTGGTGCTTGGGGAGGTCAGCATAAAAACGCTTGAAGATGTGTTTTATGAACTCTTTTACGGGAAGAATGCCCGAACCGTGATGGAGTTGTGTGATCATTGTCCATTCGGGTGCACCCAGTGCTAGCCGGAAGACCGTATTCTGGAAGATTTACTTGTGTGTATTTTGGACGCGTGACTCTAGATGGGGGCTGCGTAAAGAAGTATAGACCTTAGGACGGCCTTGTATAATAGGAGCTTATTGTCGGTGGCAAGTTCGCTATTCCTGCCTAATAGTGGATACATTTCGCAGACTGAACGTGATGCAGCGCTTCATTTGTTTTGGATGTGTTTGTTCCACGTAACACCGAGGTATTTGATATCGCCGGTCCAGGGGGGGCTTTCTCCAAACATTTTTATATTGGGTTTATTGCATTTGAGATATGTGATAGAACGTGAACGCGCTTTTGGAGGGATTCATTTCGACTCGCCACTTCTTGCACCAATCTTCTACGAGGGTGGCTTGTCTTTACATGGGACGGATTGCAAGGGTTGGTTTTAATGATGATGATAGTATCGAGGTATCGTTGGCCAATTGAGCTACCGCGGTGTTATTATCCTGGGGTGGGGGTATGTCATGCGAGTATACGTTGAATAGGAAAGATGACATTATTGAGCCTTGCGGGACTCTGCTAGTAGTGATCTTACGGAAGATAGCAAACCTTCTAATTTGACTCTAAATTTCCTATCCAATAATTTTATTATATCGTGGAGGATACCGGCGATGTCTGTTCTATAGAGTAGGCCGTTATGCCATACTCTGTCGAAAGCTTTACTTACGCAACGGACAGGACTGTCGTGAATTGTTTATTATTAATACTGTTATTAATTTACTCAACAACGCGGAGAAGTTGATGTAGTGTAGAGTGTTTACGGCGGAATCCGTGTTTTAAATCTTGGATTAGGGAAATTTCGTCCGCGAATTTTGTGAGTCTATTAACTATTAAACTTTTGAAGATTTTACTTGTGCAAGAAAGTAGGCTAATGGGTCGATGATTTTGTGGTAAGTTTGGGTCCTCTCCCGGCTTCGGGATTAAGATTACATCTGCAAGATTGAAGGCAAGGGCGAAGTAACTTAAGTACAGGGATAAAGCAAAAACTCTATTACTTTGACAGTTCGCGCCATCGGTCCCAACAACATGGCGGACCGCAAATCAAAGTTCCGTGCGAACTTCACATTTAAGTGTCAAAAAGTGTTCGTGTTTCGAATGGCCGGGATCAGTTGATAGCGGCTCCAGTTAATAATTAACCACAATACGCTTTGTTATTCGCATGGGAAGTGTTGCACAACTTTCTCGGCCTGCGGACTGTGAATATGTTTTAACAGAAGTCATACAGTGACGTGGATGTAGAAGGTGCACTCGGGCGACCATACATCACAAAAGGTAAGGAATACAACAGGTGTTACTTTTCAAGAAATTTTATTCAAATTTATCTAAAATATGATGCGTTACTCTATATACCGATGTGTGAGTTCAAAATCACGAACTGTGAGTCAATCACTAAAATTTCTAAATTACAATCACTAACAGTGATTAAGTATCTAAATATATCATGTTTCGCGATTCTTGGGGGAAAATATTGTCAACAAATATATTTTTTTAAATTTGTTCGCTATATTTTTTTAAAACTTATTTATTCCGAGAACTTAATATGCCTATTTTATATTGCGATATTATCATAAAACGGTGACAACAGTTTTTATAGTTTTCAATCAATAAAATATTTGGATACTAATGACTCAAGAGTAGCAATTTATCTCTTCATTAGTGTACATGTAGCAATATTATTTACTAGCTGGCAGGAGCAGATTGGTGATCTTGAATAAGCCCGCGAAATAACAAATTTTAAAATCATTTAAAAACCATATTTTTTTTATTCTTATTTTTTAACATTATTGAAAAAGAACAAAATATGAAAAAAAAACGCTTTTTTTTTTTAAATTTGTATTTATTGTTATATTAAGTACATAAATTATTTTTTGGTCTTAAAAAACTATTATACTTATATAGATATATAGTTAAATTGAACTTTTATTTTTATATAATGAAATAATTTGTATAACTACTTTTGTGCGTTTTGATCTTCTATATTTCCATCCACCTTATATCTGCTTACATTATTGGTATTACTATTATTATTTATATATATATATTTTTTCTTCTCTCTTTTTTATTCACTTTTTTAAAAATATTTATATTAGTTTATCAATTTAAATGTGTACAAATATGTAAATATGATAAGATACTATGATAATGTTTGAATAACTAAGATCTCGATCATGTTTTTATATAAATGTCGATAGCCACCCCCCACCCCCATCATTCAATATCATCCTTATTTGGGGGTGAATAACTCTATTGTTGTTCAATGTATATATACATATATATAACTCGTACATTTTATTTGTATTCATATCAACAGTTCTAAATAAAATTTAAAAAAAAAATTGCCACCAAGTTAGACTGAGTCAAGGATTGCTCAAGAACTTGAAGTAATCCAACAAGCGATTCCTATTCGCCTACAAAAGTTGGACAAAATTCACATAGACAGACGCTAGAGCACAGTTTCCCTGCTGTCCGGGTATAAAAGGAAGATTTCTTTGCACAAAATATTACTGGAATAGTACGACAATTATGGATTAAATCTAGAGGAACATTGATATCGACTACGAAATCCTATATTCATTAATTTTATATTTATCAACGCACTTGTTCCGGAATTAGAATAATAAATATGACATCATTATCAATATTTCTTCTCTGTAGAAATTAACATTTACTGTCGCTAATAATACATATTTTTAAATATATTTACCCGGCCCCGCATATAACACATTGTTATCAATATGTGCAGTATTTTACAAAAATATTAAGTTTATTGCACGTTGGAATACAAGTTATTTCTTATACGGAATCCTTTTACGATCACCCGCTAGTTTAAGATGGATATTGTTATTATATTTCATAAAATAAAAACATAAATCGAAATCACCGGGATTTCTCGGGATCGGGTTGTGAGCGACCGCGTTGTGGCCGCACGGACATATTGTGGCTTGACCGTGATGTGCGACACAATTTGAAATTTCTGAAATACTAAAAAAGGGCGACAGTATTCTATACACAACAAATATACCGAAAATTGATAACTAATAAGATAAAACATGTCTAAAAAATTTTATATCCTCACTTTTTCTCGTTTTTTTCCTTGCAACAATAGGATATTTACTAACATTTATATAAATATACACCATATTTTAAAACACGTGACAAACATACTAAGGCGCTATGCGCTACGGTTTGAAGGCAAGAGGCCGCGCCAATTGCGGCGCGACACATTTATCTCTTTCACACGCTCGATATCGTACCGACCTTCACGCGCTCACGCATTCGTCCCATAGATACATCACAGTTAAATGTTACAGTACCATTCCATTATTTCATACACATACATTAAACCCAACCACAATTGAAAAGAAAATGTATTTATTTAATTCCTTCCATTTATTAGCGCAGGTATAATTAAGAAGTATTCACAAAAGAAAAATAATTATTTTTCAATTATTAAAACAATGGATACCCTTTAATTCCGCTCGTACTTGTGCCATTCATGGAGCGGAGACGTGCTACCACATGGTGACCATTGTTTATGGTTCGCATGCATAATGAGCGAACGAACCGCGAAAGGTGCATGGGAAAGTGACACGTAAAACAGAGCCAAATCGTAAAAAGAATTATAGTAACGCCTTATCAATTTTGGCACACGCTAAAAATAGAAATACATTTTTCCATTCGTGATTACTTACTTTCACATATTTCTCTCTGCGAGCGATCGCTAACGCCACACGTAAACTTCGACACGATGGGCTCAGAATGAAATGATGCAAGTCTGCCTTTTGTATAATAATATAATTGTTAGATACTTGAACCGAGAAAAAACACATTGAATTTTATTCTCAAAAAGTGTATGGTATTATAGATCACACTGTATCTAGCTTAGATTTTAGTGTGAGATCGAATACATATTGTGAACCACTGAAATATTGTATATTATAATTTTAGAAATTCAAGTGATTTCAAAAACGAATCGGAATGTGTGTGCATTATATAATTTAGAAAACGAATTCAAAATATGTACATGTTAGTCTGATCAAGCATATTTCTCGTAGAACATACACCTAATTAATTTTCTATATCGAAAGAAAAGAAAAAATACATAAAACTAACAAACTTACCATCACATCATGTTTACAGGATAGAACACAGTTTACTTGTGAATGCGTTTTAAGGCCTAAATTTCACTTATTTTCGCCTGAAAATGTGAACAAGGACACCAAATAATACAATTGTTCTTACTATTTAACAGATAAACCACAACGTAGTTATTAATATTTAAATATGTGTATTAGATTAGTGAGAAAGTTATTGCGGGTATTTTGTTTATTGTCAGTTTATGACTCACCTGATATGACCCGATGCCATGACTCCCGATAAAGTGTATTTGATATGTAAAGTGAATTTTGTGTACGCGGTTTTTTAATGGTGAGTCAAACTGGAAATAACAAAAAAATGTAATATCGACACGCACCACGTGACGTAATCTTCCAAAAATCGACATTATTTTCACTTCAACCTAATATACGTATTCAACCTAACACGTACAGATGGTCCTTTCGTTTTGTATCAGCGCCCATTTTACATTTTTATTTGTGTAACTGGTAGCGTATTTTCCCGGATAGGAAAAGATCCGGGTTCGAATCCCGGTAGCGACTAATTTTTTTTTTTTCGATTAATTGATTTTTTTCTGTTGGTTTGATTTGCATATTATGTGATCGAAATATACTCATTAGTGACGTAATTACCGTACAGTTAGTATAGGATTTTAGAATAGTAATAAAACAAGAACACGACTTCCTTATACCGATGTAAAAAAATTGACACGAGTCAAAATTATCAGACATCTGGGAGTACTGATCGATGATCATCTTAACTGGAAAGAACACATATCGAACCTAGCTAATCGTATAAAAAAACTAATTAAAGGATTACGATGTATAATTGACTACAAACTCTGAAGATCGGTGTACTTTGCCCTCTGCTACTCCTTAATTAATTATTCTATTTTAGTTTGAGGAGAAGCAGCAAAAACAATATTAGAGTCGGCTAAAAGAGCACAAAAGACAATTCTTAGAGTAATAAATGGTCGTCCCTTTAGATATAGATATCCATCAGATCTTATATTTAAAGAGTACAATGCCTTAGATATAAGACAAATCTATATGTTGAGACTCGTTCAATATTTTAATGCTAACAATAACTCACTCCGAGCAATAAATCATGGATACAACACAAGACAAGCAAAGGGACATCTACACGCCAGTTTCGAGAGCAACAACGACATTTTATCAAAGATTCTACATGTTCTTAGATCCGAAACTGTACAACACACTCGGCACCGACTGGAAATCGTTCACTTCCAATAAGATTATACAAATATGGACCCAATATATGATCCAATTGGATAGCGATCAATCAATCATTATACAGTGTCTACATTAATAATTCACTAGTTCTACAACAATCTCACTACATTTTTTTTTATTCCTATCGAATATTTATTTTTCTTAAATTAAATAACACCACAACAACACGAAAAAAACTGGCTACTTTAACACAGACGGCAGTCTAGCAAAGTAGCCAGGACAATGCTGCATATATCAGAGGTGGAGTCTACTCCATCCCACACAATAAACTACGAGTATATACTTAATTGCAATATAATTGTATCTTATATTTATCATGTTATATTATAATATAATCATTCACCTCTGTTACAACAAAAACATGTATGTCAATAAAGTCCTAAAACGATTTGACCTTCTCATACGACATTATACCTATCAGGTATCAGAATCACCCGTGGTGGATACATCGCGTTCCATTCCGTTTCAAACGAAGACGTTCCGTTTCCAACACTGAAATAAACTGGTTATCTCTGGTAGGCAAGAAGACATTGACACGAGGCGGTGAGCAAGCCAATTGCAATACATCGCAATAAATGATTATTAAATAAATACATAAAGGTATTAATTTCTAACAACCGAAGGATCGAGAGACCACTGAACACTTGCGCAAACGTAAACGCCAGAAGTTCAAGAGTCTGCAGCTGCAATCATCAGTGTTAATCACCAACAAATGTGCGTATGTATTATGTGCTGTCAAATGGGACCACTTGGCACGGTATTACGTAAATAAAATTTCATTTTTAAAATAGACTCCAATAGACCATTTGGATAACAGACCGAGTTGACTGTTTTTAAAACTATGTACAGACCCACAGGTCACCAAATATGGATTCTGACGGAGACAGTGAAATTAAGAATCCAAGCTGCAAAAACGAGTCATCTTGGACCGAGAGAGAAGTCATAAGGGTGACCCTCAGTATGGAGCCCATATTTTTTACATAGAGGTGATTTGTACAACACCTTTTACGAATGCTAGAGGAATAATTATTGTGGTAACTTTCGTAGTACCACCAGATCCCCTCGGTGTTCTATCCTCTCTTTACTGTCGAGTTACTTGGGTTCAATTTCTTGTAATATTAACTTAGTGTCCAGGTAACAATCATTATATTATAAGAAGTATTTACAGTAATTTATGATTATACAATTCAGAGATAGACTAGTAATTAGGGAGAAGTGTCGATGGAAAAGATACCCGTTCCCCCAGAGACGACCTCTTATAATCCTTGTCCCCCACCACTCATCTACTCACTCTTCTGACATACATCCACACACATACGTGTCTAAAGTGACAGTTCTCACAATTATCAATATAAATATAATATTAGTACAGAATATAAATACTTGAAGGATCAATTTCCGGGGGATCAATTTCCGGGGGGATCAACTGTCCGAGGGATCAACTGTCTGAGGGATCAATTGACGAGGATCAACTGTCGGGGGATCAATAGTTGGTGAACACCCATGTGAACGACCTTATACAGTTTTAATGGTGTCAATGATTCAGGATAGTCACAGGCAGCGGGAAGTTGTGTAAAACGTGATATCAAATCATCATAATTGCCTTCATTAGTCACGAAGTCAAGGGTTAAAAAGAATATAAAGATTAAAACTATGTATTAATATGTCTTAAAGTTAAAATAATTAATCTAAAACATAATAAATCGTTAAACCAACATCACCCAGGATGTGTGTAATATGTATCGATATATTACAATGTTCAAAGCTTACAATGTAGTATATCACCGTCCTAAGGATATTAGGGTAAATTGTTCCAGAGACGAATAGCTTTCACTTGGAAGGACCTATTGAATTGGTGTGATAGATCACGTGGAATGGTGTATTGTTTTGGGAGCGAGAGTCGTGCGTGTATCTGGGCAGTATTGATTGCAGATCCATAAGGTATGACGGTCAATAAATATTTTAATAATAAATGACATCCTCGATTTGACCGATCTGATAAAAGACCGAGTGCCTAGTCAGAGTATTGGTCATTTGAACTGTTTAATGTAAATGTTTCAAAAACAAATCATTATATTAATTCACTAATACAAAAATTTTACAGGATAGGGACGACCAAATTCAATATTGTTGATATTTTATTAGTTTCATGTTTAAATATAAGTGTAATAATAATAATAATAATACATTTATTAGGTTGACTTTTCACATGCATTACGTACTTACATTGATAAATAATGTCTAACGGTCAAATTAATATTCATTTAGAATACATTTTCACCTAGTTAATTACTATGAGTGTTGCGTAATATTTCAAATATCAGACAAATGTACCGAGGGTATGCATATAAAATTTGACAAAGTACATACAACATATCAGTAAGAAAGTAAAACATATATTTGGGTACCCTGTCTGCTACACTAGTAATTTACTGTATTATAGCAGACAGTATTCCTCCGATATCACAGTAAGCAAAGTGCAATTATCAATGTACAAAAAATATATATATATAAACAGTTAATCAAAAGATGCACTTAGGTAATTCAATATACTGTTATAGCAGTTTTATTCTCATTAATAATTCATTAAATTAAACAATATTTTTTGCTGTATGTTTTTAAATAGTTCTTTCAATATTATAAATTAAATTAAAGGTTTATGGTGGTACATTGCTAATACTAGTCAAATATACTTTGAGGTCTTCAATATGCCTCATGGCATCGTCCTTTGTAGGAAGGTTCTTCTTCTGTCGAGTTTTCATTTATGCAACTATCCACCATCAATTACCACTACGTCCAATGTTGGAGTCAACGTCTTAGTAAATCTGCAAGGATTATTCGTAAATTCTTTCCCAGTCATCAATGTTGTCTACATTATCTTCTACGCAATTTTCTTGCTGATTTCAGCTTGTAAAAATCAATAAAACAACGAAACGTACAAATTATGTAGGTATGAGAATGTAAAATGCGTATATACGACAATCAAATGATCAGCATACTCTTGGCTATATAGCGAATAGCAAACTGGCCGAATTTCAATAAATTTTAGACGTAAATCGCAGGAAAGATAAACATAAAATAGGGTTTGTAAGATTCTAAAATGACACGGGACTGCAGAAATAACACGCAAATGGAGGTAAAACGTGAATTCTGGACATGTAAAATCGGGTTTCACTGTAGTTAAGTTCATAAATAATTGACATGGATGTTTTATGGCATCACTCATAAATTAGGCGTAATTTCTCCCCATTTCGTGGACGCAGAACTGCACTTTTCGTGAAAAATGTTTTTAATGTTATACATACTGAATCAATAATATATGTGTATACATATAATATATTCATGTAAACGCCTATATGGACGTTGATTATTAAATAAAAAATGCTATTCTAACTCTTGCGATGGTCGAAGCACAACCATGACAGTTTTTCATTGCAAAAAGCGGAAACGTCATCGCGAGAACTAAGACTGTTATTATAGCGCAGTACTCAATTCCGTATTTTTTGCAATTTGTATGCGCAATCGACCGTTAGTTAAATCATTATAAATTACATCGCAGTAATCAAAATGCGGAGGAACTCGTGTGTATGACCAACAAATTCCTTTGCAAAGATTATTACTGACGTAATTTAGGTAAGTTTTCATTCATTTGTATGTTAAATATGAATTAAATATATTAATTATAAAGATATACATATAAAATCAATTTTATCGAAAAATATTGTTGTTGCGCCACCAGGATTTGAACCTGGATCTCTTTCCTAACCGGGGAAGGTGCTTTATCCAACTAAGCTACAGCGACATTATTTTTAGCGACAATTTTCGACCCTATATGTTACCTTTTTGATATTAATACATTTAATCATTCCATCATTTGACAGAGCCATCTACCTTATTTTTACAGAATCTCAAATACCTTTGAGTAAACTGATAGCAGACGCCAGAATTATCAATTTATTTTTATTAAATTTTTGGACACATTGATACAACTTAGTTGTATCATAGTTGTATCAATTTGTATGTGTTATATAGACAAGACATAATATGGTTGGACCATACAGCTTCCATTTCGTGACTCTTTATGAACATTCATGTGTGTAATTTGCAAGTTATGTGAGTTCAAAAGTCAGACATGGTCTGCAGCATCGTGACGAGGATTCGTCGATGTGAGACGGCACTCCTAACGTTCTTTCTAGCTTTGACTGGTCGATTTAAATACATACCACATGTTTACATGAGGGGTGGGGAATGCGGAATGCAGAAAGGGTGGTAGTAATTTGGTATGGGGACAGAACAATAAGGGCTTAAGGACCAACCAGGACGAACACGACTTACCTGGATTTTCTTGCTATATTCACGACTCTACTGAACTTTAGAATACATCATCGATGATTAGTACGAAACACTGTGATACACAATAACAGTTTCGGCACGCACTGTGAGAAAACCGAAACACGATAGCATCAAGTCATATGTTCACTCTTTTTGACAGTTCACAAGTCGTAGATCACACACAGAAAAAAAATCGTGCTCTATGGTAAGAGTGAAGGGAGGGGGGGAGAAAGATAGGTATAGTAAACCTAATGGATCATCCACACGCGCACGGTGACCGGCGATCTGGTCCTATTATAAATACCGAACGCCACATATATATTTCTATGTCAAGTTTGTCATAATCTTAGTGAACACAAAACATTTCTCATACATTTTTGACTGATTAATAAGTACAGGACTATTGTATACATCTTTCTTTTTTAAATTAGCAAAATCAATTGTGTGGTTAAAAATCACTATTTTAGATTGTTAACTTTGTTTTATGAACCACTTAATACATCTACCGGTTTCGAAAAATATAATTTTCTTCTTCAGGATGTTATTAACTAATCAAAAACATATGTTGTATTGTTTTTTGTTACTTGATGATTTGATTCTAAAAAAATTGTATCATAAAGTAACAAGAAACAAAATAACATATATTTTTGATCAGTTAATGATATCCTGAAGAAGAAAATGATATTTTTCGAAACCGGTAGATTTATTTAATTCATTTAATATTTTGTTAATAAAACAAAGTGAACACTTAAAAATAAATAATATATCTCACTAATTGAATTCTTAACTCTCCAGCATGGAGTTAATGATTTAATTTACACACGAAGCAAAATAATTTTCTTCATACCCCACAGTCTTAGTGACATTCTATAATTTCGTAGAAGAGAAAAACATATGCAGTAAACAAATGTAGTACAATGGGCTGCGATAATACCTTGACTCTAATAATAATAATAATAAAAAAAGATCCGTGCGAAACCTCCGTCGATGTTATAATCGGTGTCGGTGACTTTTTTATTCCGGTGTCAAAGCCGACATGGAGATTTCATCTTCGCGCTTGAAGAGTTCCAACTTGGATCTGGTGGGCAGCTCGCTCGTGTGAGTGATGGCTGGCACGTCCATCTAATGTTATTGACTTGATGTGATTATTACATACTGAATGGAATTAGTCACGTTCGCGTCAAACCAAATAGCAATATGTACGAGTGTTTTTGCAAACAGTTTTAGTTTTTTTTTTACCAAGCGGACTTCGTATGTGGCACTCTTTTTTTTTTTAAATCGATACTATAAAAAAATATATCTAAATTATATATTTATTTGATACATTACGCATACGTTTGAGTCTACACGCAAATAATTCAAAATTCTCGTGAAAAAATATTTATTAGAACCTTCTAACAGAAGAAATTAAAAATAACTATAAATAAAGCTGTGCATGTGTTTCGTATAATTTTTCGAATAATCTATATCGAACGCTTGCGAACTAAATGCATTACTAATCTCGCTCGTGACGCGCGGGATTCTGAATACACGCTTTCGATCAAATTGACGTCAAAATATTTTCAACTACGCAGCTTTTATTTTTTGCTCCTGTTGCCTTCAACACTCACCTCATATGCTTTATACTTATTATTACAATCTGCATACAAAATATAATAGGCATCAAATCGCAGCTTGCTCCGCGCTCAACTCTGTAGTATCCTTTACACAAGTGTCGATACAAATCTCATCCATGCACATTGATTCGCGGCAGAAAGGTTAGTTCCAATATTTTTCAATGTGAGTACGTCACCATTGGAAAAATGATCTATGCTATGTAATAGGAATCAAAACGCAATTGTTGAAACACCTTTGAGAAATAGTATTTAAAGCCCATCAGAACGAGCGAGGAACATATGACAAACATAATTTAAATTTACAATGTTCACATTTCTAGTATTTCAGTAGAAATTTCTATTTGAAAAGTGTAATATAACTGCGGAAAGCTGCCGTCTCTACTCTCATGATCGCCATCCGGCGAAGTTGAACGAACACAGCAAGAACCGATGCGCAAAACGAAACTCCCATCAGCCTTAAAACAACTCAGGTCCAGAAACCACCTCCGATAACAATTCGCGCAGTAACTTCTTTGTACGGTTTAACTTCTACATTTATAAACTTTGACTTCAATAAATTCAGTACAAATAGTAAGTATTATAACCTGCCGCCTGCCACACTCGTATACGCATAATATAATATAATAACACTAGAGTTGTGGGTGATTTTCGGGACATCTACCACTCTCACACTAATCAATCTTATCCAGCAAGTCAAAATCACATATACACTAATATTGCTGCTCAGATCGGCAATCCATATACCCCCGAATACTTCTAGAATAAGGTCGCTAATCCGTTACCTAAATCAATAATAAATGCAATGTGGTATGTGTGTTTTTTTTTTTTAAATTTCTACGCATAACGTACAGAAGTACGATATTAATATTATATCCTAATAATAATAGGCATTATTATCTGGGATATATAAGCTCGTATCTCGTATTGTTCATTGCACGTGATGAGTCAGATCCTGTACATCTTTTATTTGTTTTTCTATCGAGGTTCACGACGGTGCTCCTGTCAACTGTCAGCGAGTTTAACGACTCCGATCTCCCGTGCGTAATAACGACGTTATACCGGGCATTACGCAACGAGCTGCGGGCACGTATGAATCCTGCAATAAAATATGAAACAAAAGGACGGACGGGACGTGTGACACGATTGGCGGCCCGCCGGCCATCTTGTGTCAAATAAATAAAATGGCGTCCTTGTACCTTTCACTGTCGAAAATCGCACATTGACAGAACAAATACATCATAAAATTATATAATATATCGTGGTTTAACGTGAATACCGCGTGTGTATCAGTATCTCTCATATTCCTTGTTCAAGGTTCCAGAAAAATGTGCGAATAAGTAAACAAATAATAATAAATTTAAATAAATGCTTCGATTGCAAAAAACATGGGAGAAGCCAGTTTAGTCACGTAATGAGGAGACTAGATGAACATATCATTAAAACTGTGTAATACTGGCAGAGCGAGAAAAATTACAAACAACCTTAGGTGAAGGCAATGAAGGACGCCCGCCAAGTCACAAGACGCCCAGAACAAAGCGTCTTGACGCTTTCGTACAGGTAGAGCCGGTAAAAGGGGGAAGGAAAAAAAATATGAAGACAAATAATATCAAAAATCTCTATCACACACATCCGTCGAGTCTATTAGCATTATTAAAAATAATTGACAAAGAAAATTGATATTGTTGTTTCTTTTAGTGTCTATAAATATAAAATACTAATTCTTTCACGTTCGTTAAAATTATATTATGAAAATACTGAAACGATATTGGAAAAAACCTTCAAGAGGGACTCTCTCATTACTTATTCATCTTTTCGCGTTTTTTACAAAAAATGTGAGTTTTTATTATTCATTTATATTAGAAGTTTATACAATAGATTAGATTTTTTTTAAAATCATAACTTAGATAGGACTTTCACAATAAAACTAATAAACTTAATATTATTTGCAATAATTAAGACAATACAGGCTTTATTAGAAAGACCATCAAATTCGTTTTCAGTGTGTTGTATCGGCAAAAAAAATACTAGTCAAAATACACATTCATATAATTTATTTAAGATTCATATCAAAAATCGATATAATTAATTAATGTCATTTTGCTTAATTTTTTTACCAACAATGTTCTTTCGTTTTTAGGTAGTAAAAATCAATAACTACCTTCATATTCGCCATATAATGCTTAAAACTCTTCGAAAATATATGAACTGCAGCAGTTATTTCGCGATCTCGGCGAACTCTTTGGTGAAGAAACGATTGGTGAAAGTCAAGTTCGAAAATGGTTCAATCACATGAAATCCGGTGACACAAGCTTAAAATATGAGAAAGGAAGAGATTGTCAGTCTAATTTTGATGATCAAGCTCTTCATATTCTCCCACTCAACACCTACAAACGTTAATTGCTCGCTCAAATTGGCAGACGGGCAATGTCTACGATGATTTATATGAACTTGTTGATATCAAAGAATGAATCGCGTCGAAGAAACGTGTTATATTTACCTATGGAATGGATTATTTACCAAGCAAATGGATACCAAGCATATGCCCCTTTTAAACATGGTTTGAGTGTATTCTATTTTTCTGTAATTAAGTAAATTTAGAATAAAAAAAATGATCGTAAATTATGCACCAACCTAATATATTCCAAGTCTTGGTTATTTTTTCTTTCCTTGCGCCTATCTATCCGTTTGGCAAACGTCCTCTTCATCAGGGAGGACAAGCAATATTTTTCAGTCAATCTGGTTTAACCCAGATCTTTCTAATTTTTTTCTGGTAACGGCAAATTTAACAGCAGACTTCATAGCTGTGTCTTCATAATACATCAAACTTCGGAACATTTTGCGGTTCTGCGTGGAAGGAAAACTTGTTTTACTACCGTGGTCGCGGTCACTAGGGACCCATCGAGTGTATGGCCCTAATGACAAACACGGAATGGTAGACCGACTTGGAGGCGGGGTGCCATTCCCTATTTCATCCTTCTGACATCATATTACATATCACGAACATTACATACAACTATTGCCTCCAAATGTCCACAATATGATGATTCTATAAAATAAATGAAAAAAATTAAATGTCTTCTTCTTTCTAAATCTTTACAATTCGTGGGGTTAACAATTAATATTTTGCTCTTAGGCGCCGCGGTCGCTCGTGCAGCTTTCTCGTTCATCGACTACTTAGGTCAGCAAGTCCTCAAATGTGCGCTATGTGCGGCAGTTGGTTGTGGATTGTGGCGAATATTCCAGAAAGATACGCGAACGACTTTTGGAAGAGTTGTGAGGAAAGGCGCTGTACCTTTACGTACATAAGTATTATATACTTATTATAAAAATTTCCAGAAATGTTCAGGCACATGCTATAGCAGTTTAAGAAGATAAAAAAAAAGGTGGGAGAAAGGGTGGGAAGGTTGAAACTATTGTTGTAGTAAAAGGAGTATTTGTAGATAGAATGATTAGTTAAAAATTTAATTGTAGTGGTTCATAAAAATAACTCTTTAAGCGTAGTAAGACTAATGTTGAAAAAGTCAATTTCTGTAAATTTCGCATTATGGAATTTACATGAACGGTGAATAAATGAGTTTTGTGTGTAAGATGTTCTACTTCTAGGGTCGATATAGATGATATGTGGAAGAATATTAGCTCTGATTGGATGGGAGAGTCAATATGACCCTGCAGTAGTTAAAAGAGAAGTATTTTTTCAGGGTTTCCATATTGTGGAAGTTAGCTGCGTCTAAATAGGAGTTGAATGATAGATTATGATACATTAAAATGTCAAAGAAACCTATTTTATATATCATTTTAGATTCGAGGATGAAATACAAATACAACAGAGTAAAAAAAACTGCACGTCTCGATGTCGGACAGTTTGATCAAATGACGCGTGATGTGCTACGTAAATATTAACATTTTTATGACAAACTCATTCAAGAATTTCCATACTCATTTACATAAGTCGGTTCAGCAGAAACCGGCCAGACTGTCGATTTCCGGTTGTTGTGGGCATGGAGCGATCCTAACGATGGAAGCTTTATTCGATTTTCAATGAAGAATGGCTTTCGCGTTTGTTTAACCAATTAGTTACTAATGTAGTTAGCGGTTAGACGGCTTCAAGGACAGAATACAAATACTCCATGAATAAATGGTAATTGTGTGAATTTTTTGCGTATCTGCGAAAAAATCTCACGAATCGGAATTAGCTGGAACGTACATACATATAAAAGTACACGATTTCTTTCAGCTGTATCTCTGTACTTTTTTATTGTTTACGTCGCTAGAGATGGTAGCATTATTACAGTTTAATTTGTTCATTTAATCTACATGCTGCGCCACGAATAATCAAATAATTAAAACGAGATGTCTATACACTAGGTATTATTTTAATTTAAGTCAATAAATCGAGTGTAATTGTATTTTTTAATAAAATCATAAGTGATATTGCGTTTTAATTAAAACAAATAAGATAAATTACTATAAATAAAAAATATATAATCATAATTCGGAACTTTCCATGCAGGTGACTGTTTTATTAATTACGCCATAGTGATCCTATAAATTATCGTCAGATTTCATCGATGTATAATATATTACTTTACTAGTGAGACATCTATTTTTTCCGTCGAAAGTTTCGGGTTTGAGTCTCGGATGTCATTTGTATCAAATGTAATATTTTGGAAGAGACTTGATATCCGATTACGACTGATATTTTGCGGTGCATTATGACAAATTTTCATGATTAAATTATCACTGGCGTGATAATATGTGCAAGTTAATGAACGGCTCCTTTTCATTACGACGATCTATTTGAAGGTTCCAGTCTAGTCCAGAAAAGTCTACGACCCACGGTACACAATTTAAAGTTAAAGTTATGGTGAGTTCGATAGTTACCCGATTGAAGACAGTTCCAACCCGAATGACACAATGGTCAACCTCCCGAATGGAGATTCTGTGAGAGTTACTTTTTGAAACTTACCTGAAACAAAATAAAACATAAAATTAGTTTTGAAGGTTAAAAGAATACAGAATTATCTGCCGTAAAATGAGTTGGATGATAAATATATTGGAAAAGAGCGACCCTAGTGAAATATCCACTCTTTTATACACAATGGCACTTTTGGATGGGGGTGCGGGAAAAATGTTTTACCTCTAGAAACTGCGCGCAAACTTGTAAAGGTTTTTCTTATACATTAACCACTCGCATCCATTGCTTTTCTGTTATATATTAAGGAAACAACTGATCTCCTTAAGAAAAGTAATATTAAAACTATTTTTAGAACAGAAAATAAAATATCGTCATTATTGAGAACCCCCAAAAACAACATACCTCTGAAATCACGCGGAGTGTATAAAATTACCTTCTCTTCAATGACAAAATATATATCCCCCGTTCAAATCGAAAGATTTCATCGCGACTAGCCGAACATAGCATAAATGTTAAAAATAAAAATTGATTACGTCATCATTAGTGCAGCATGTTCTGACCGAGGGTCATATAATAGATTTCGATAATATACAGACCATAGCTAAACTTAACTTAATATCACCCATAAAAATAACATGAATAGTAGAAACGACTCCATAAGAATTCCACACACCTGAACAAATATCTTAGATACAGCCTTCCACGAAAATACATGTATCCAAAAAAAAAAACATAATTACTAATAAACCAACGAAATCCCCCCATAATAATCAAAGAACCACTTAGCAAGGTAATGACGCCTGTACAATGCCGCTATTAAACAAATAACTCAATTACAAGTCACCTTTCGTTACCATTTGGTGCAGTTAATAGCGACGTCTAATAATATTAAGTATCTACTAAGATTTTAACACACTTTAATTTTGGCTTTTGATTCGAACGGTCGAGTTTACTAGTCAGTTTAGAGCAGGATACTGGATAAAAGGCCATTGAGAATGAGTAATGATATTTATTCGAAACGTCGAGAGTACAAAAGTCCTTCTCAAGACTATTTGACGCGGGTTCTCCCAAAATATATTTATTTTTGATCGCTACGACTACGATTTTGTTGTATCCGTGCTCTGTATTGGCCTATTTCAAGTTTTTATATATTTTTTCGTCGTTTTTTCTTAATGAAAGTCGTGCATCTTGTGACCTTGATTGATGCACTAATATTGCAGATGACCTGTAGCTTATAAACGAGCATAACTTTGAATATAGATATAACATAAAATTCTGAACAGAAAATATTATACGAATGTTCTGCATTTTATTAAAATTATACTGTACATTTTCTGCTCCTTTAAACCGTACCCTTAAGACTTTTTCTTCCTAACAAGTCCTGTATCATCACAAGAAATCATCAATTATTATTTGTAGAAATTCCCTTTTCGTAAATGTTTTAGAAATCCCCAAAGGTGAAAATATATTTTTTTAAATGTCTGGTGAACGAACAGATCATTCAACTGGGTATTATCTCGCTAATGGAGCCTTTTACACCAAATTAGTACATAACGTTTATTGTTCAGAATATCATGTTATATCTATATTAAAAATTATACATGTTTCATTTAAAACACCCTGTGTATACGCCGTATGAGATTTTTTTTTCAAAACTGCTTAACAAACCACGGCGTTCATTAGCATCTCAATGATAATCTCGGAAATTACTTGACATTTATCAGCTGCCGTATCTGACCGATTGCTGTGAAGTTTAATGCTCGCGAATTAATTAAAAACAGTACCTACGTAATGATTACACTTAATAGGAGAGCGCACCGAGACAAAAGACGGGTCATTGCTTTGAAAAAGGAAAGCGACACCTTCACGGAGCGGCTGTCGCAGCGCTGTTTACACGGTAGCAACAACTTTGAAACAAAATGAGTTATATTTAGGTAACATAATGCGCAGGCGCAATTATTATTATTTATTTTTTTAACATTCTTATTTTCACTGCGCTTTATGTCTACTGTCATCTTATGTATTGGCTATTTAAGTTTTGTCAAAGTCACAATTTGCTATTACTCCGTCGATCGCTTACTGCTTGGTCAAGATCTCAATACAATCTGTATTACAGCGATAGAGCTTTCTCCAAAACATGCCACACGTAAATAAAATGTCCATGTAATTAAAATTATTCCACATTTTAAGTTAGCTGCGAAAACGAACAATAATGGCATGTAAGAATTTATATTGTAAGATTTCTCCCTTACCATAGACAGAAGAAAATATGACAGATGTCAATGTATGATTTCGTTAAAATATTAACCTAGAGATATTAAAAACACGTTCGTGTTTCACTATACAGCCATAATGACACTGCGTCCAGAAAGTCATAGAAATAGACGGAGAGACGTAATATTATTATGGATTATTTTTACTTCGCTAATGATTCCTGTTTTATAAAGTTCTCATCCATGCGCGGTCCATATTTTTCTTCCAGTAATGATCTCCGGAATCCTCGCTACTTGCGCTACTTCAGCACGGTAGTCCTTTATCATCTGTATACTTAGTATGCAAGGTTTGTCGTTCATATTATTAACTCATTGATCTGATAAACCTAACCTGAGCTAACATTCCATAGTTATATCCATATAATAGTCAGTTTCGATACAATCTACTGTGTATGAGTCCATGTCTGTGCTCCTTACGCAGGAAGCAGTGCAGGAAGAATTCACTCACCATACACGCGTGTCTGAAGATGTTAAGATATCTTCTTATTACTAAGTATATAGTTAGCTTTCTGAAGGTAGCCCTTAATTATAATTGATTGTTTATATGTATTTATTTATTGTATGTCTCAGAGCCAAGTTTATCACCACCGGCCGTTTTATTGCTGGATAAAGGTCTCCCCAAGTATATACTATCACGTATATCTGCAAAGTTTTACAGCAACCTTTCAGCCTCTTGATTGGATTGGCTATGCTTGTCCAACGATTGTCCGTATTCGAGTGATGTACTCTGCTTATTGTTTCCTATTTATTTATTTAATGGTCCACGCTTCCGATAATGTTGTACTCCAAATCAATGATTAGTTGATTCTTTTTTTTTCTGTTTCTGATTATTTTTAAGGTTAGGATGTCTTTTATAACGTTAACTAATTTTATACCCAATTTTACCGTTGCATTTAATGTATTCTCACACACTGATGTGTCGTGCTTCTCTGACATTGTGAGTTCCCCAGTGCATAGAAAATAGACTGCAAATTGTCTGTTAATAATTATGATGTCAGGTTGACGTACCGTTCTACGCTAAATCCAATAAGATTATCATGTATGGGAGCATCAATCCTCAGATGATTGTCAAATTCGATAACTTGGCAATGTGACATTAGTATTTGATCAGATATAATAACCTGAGGATTTTGAACTGGCATAACCGACCTCTTTTGAGATTAACGTTACTCTGGTTCCGATGCACTCCGGTTTTTGAGGTTGTTTGATGTCGTAATACCGACGATTTTAATGGGATATTTATGCAAGATAAATATTAAACGAATCTCTAACCTTCTCTCTACCTCGTGTTATTTCATAACATGATTTTATTAAATATAATATTGAGATAAAAAAATAACATTAGAAATTTAGACTTATTTCCCAGAAATTGGAGAATATTTCAACTTTAGCGGCTAACGTATTTATATACTAGATATATTATATATATATATATATACCAACATTACATTAATAAAATATTCCATTGTCTGGTGAAGTCACACCTATATACTTTATCAAGTTGTTAGGAGAGAGAAAATATTAAAATAGATTAGATTTAATTCCATTATTTGAAACCCATCTACATTATTTTTACGGAATCTCAAATACCTTTGAGTAAACCGACTGCAGACGTCAGAATTATCAATTCATTTTTAATAAATTTTGAACACATTGATACAACTTATATTATTAAGGAGAACACATTCTAATTGTGAAGTTGTAATTATTCAGAACATAGGTCTGTGATGTTTTAAAAACTAATTTAATGTATTAATTATAAACATATAAAATCGATTTTGTCGAAAAATATTGTTTTTGCGCTACCGGGATTGGAACCCGGATTGGAAATAGAGATCCAGGTTCGAATATACCCTCAGTATTTTTAATACATAACATTGCAACATAAATAAACAGAACACGGAACAAATTTATGTTCTTTTTTTAACAATATGAAACAAAAGATGTCGTATTTTAAAAGTGTTATTTGTCTTGAAAAATGTTGACATTGAAAAAAATATGTTTCTGTATCAAATAGACATATTAAGGAATTTGTCATGAAAAATACTGGCGTTATAACACAATTTGTAGTGTACTTTCCCGGATTGGAAATAGAGATCTAGGTTCGTATCCCGGTAGCGCAAACACAATATTTTTCGACAAAATTGATTAATACATTAAATTAGTATTAAAATAGCACTTATGCAGCGAAGATTCCCCATATATTGTTGACCAATTTGTAGTTTAATCGCTCGGTAGCGCACCACGACGGCTGCACAGAAACTTGAACAATCATCGTGTACATATTTTAAAGAATTTCACGTTTATTTGGTGAGCGCGGATTTTTTTTTAGAATAAATCTTAAAAATATGACTCTTCATATACACGCCACCGGTGCACTGCATGAAATGAACGTAATTGATAAATAACATATTGAAAAAAGAGATTACTGTATTCTCATTAGGCTCCAAATATGCAAAATAGAATATAAGGTGAAAATTATGTTTCAGGCCGATTTTGTTTGGCCGCCATTTGCAAAGAATAGTTGAATACAATTTATTATGGAGTATCTTACGTTTGAACAACGTGTTGAAGTTATTTAAATATTTCATTTAAATAATAATGGCAATGCTGTAACTGTTAATGGTGATCGACACATGTTAGAAAACTTCTCGGTGGCCGAACTGATCGATTGGACCTGCAACACATACGGTTTCATCAGGACGGAGCCACCTCACACACAGCCTAAGCTACGCCTGAAATTTTGTGAGATATCGACCGGCTTCCGACTATTTTCTGCAAAGGCGCTTGAAAGGAACGGTCTACGCCAATAAGCCAACAACAATTTCAATCCCACAGGATAATAATAAATAACACGCCAATTGTGCAAGAATGTTATGAAAAATATGGTTAAAAGAGCACGCATTTGTGCCGCTGCCAGAAGCAGTCACCTGGCTGATGTCACATTCCGTACATAATTGTAATAAACCAAATAAAAAAATTACGTTTAAATTTCTAGTTATTCAAAAACAATATTCACCTGTATAATCATATGTTTTAAAAAAATGTATCTACTCAATCAATTCGATTGCAGGTTGAAAACATTTCCAATAATTTCGTCACCAATGTGTGTCGATTAATAAAAGTGTGTATATCACAAGAATATGTTTGGTGGTCGTACAATGTGACGAGGTACGAATGAGGTGGATGTCTGCTCGTATTCACGTAGGCTAACATGTTTAATGAAGCCATTGTTTTGGCATTTATTGGGAAGCGAACGTAATGACTACTAGCCAACCTGACCACTAAAGATGAGCTCAAAATCACGAACCGTCAATCAATCACCGATATCTTTGAGTCACACTCATCATCAGCGATTGAATATCTGGGAATATCGTGATTCGTGAATAAAATTTTTTTTTCTTAAAAATTATATTGATTTTCTGACGCCACCGCTTAAATCGATAATCACTTGAATCAGATAGTAGATTGTGCAAAAAAGTTTTACGCACATTTGCTGAGAATTTGACCCAAAAATTTAATTTACATTTGCATTTTCATTCTCTTTGTGATGATAATAAATTACATTTATATAATTTTTTAGGAGAACACATTCTTATTGTGAAGTTGTAATTATTCAGAACATAGGTCTGTGATATTTTACGCAACAACAATATTTTCCGATAAAATTGATTTTATATGTATATCTTTATAATTAATATATTTAATTCATATTTATTACATTTATATTATATTTTCGTAGAAAGCAATCACTTATTATATTAATTATTTATACTTTAGAATATGTTTTTTATGCAAATGAGGTTTTAATAGTATAAATAAATACGTTAAAAGTTATGATTCTTTTTTATTTCGCGTATTGTGATATCGTGCAATGCATGCGTAATGAAACTGAGATCACAGTCACAGTTTTCAATCACTGATATTATCAAATACCAATCACAATTAAACCAATGAGTCAAGAGTAGCATTTTTTCTCATCGCTACTAACTACCATCAGTATTATTTATTTAATACTGATATATAATACATTGTTGAAATACTCAAGTACACATGGTATTGCGTACAGCCATGGCGATTAACTCACTGATGCACGCCTAAATATTTAATTGTTTCAGCCGTGATTGTGACTGTGATTTTAAGATCTGTGTTCGTTTGTAACTATGATTGATAACTAATTATTCGTAATTCGGTGAGCAATCACCGGTACACCGACAGTTAAGGGATAGTTGTTTGATCAGTGGTACGGGGTTAATACTAAAACAAAAAAAGTTTATTTAGTAAAAAAAAATGCGAAAAAGGGTTGTTCGATCGTAGGGAAAAAATATTTACTCTACTATAAACTAATTTTGCTCTCCGATCGTAAATCGTTAGTCAACTCTTCACAGCTGTTTCAAAAATCATCTGTCGCAATGATATTTTGAAAGAACAGTATACGACAATGAATCATTCAATAACGCGCTATTTTAGTGATGAGGATTCGTCCGATAATAGTCTTGCCGTGTAATTTATATACAGATTTCGAACGCAGAGGTGAATAAAGCCATAGATAAAGCGTAAAATTGTATGTATTGCCAACGGTGAATATTAAAAATAAATCAAATTTTGACGACATTCTCAGATTTTTGATGATCATTCGCCTTGCCACACTATTAGGCGGGATTAACTTTGGCAATAGTAAACTTGACGTTCGAACGTCCCGCAAACGTGTTTTACCACAGGTGATGGTAAAGAGTTACCATAGTAAAATTTCCGACAGTTAAATCTCAGTCTTGTCGACTGTATAGCACAACAAAAATTTTCTGAACATAGAATATGCTTCCCAGATAACAATTTATATAGCGGGTGTTATTATTTATAAGAACGTTGTTACGGGTATTTTTGTAGACATCATTGAGGAATAAATAATCCACAAAACAAAAGAACACAATCTGAACTTGAAATAAAATTTAGACGTTGTTTGAAAATACAATGATCTATTCACGAGATCTGGGGCGGGGCGAACTAGAAAAACATATTCGATGCAAGAGTGTGTCTGAATTAGATGACACGTTTTTTTATTACATCCGGCATATATAATTATTTTCTGATACTTAGCGGTCATATTTTTAAACTCTTTGATTTGATGCGTTTCTGTGGAGCGTTTTGATGAAGTTTAAATATAGTGCAACATGTACATAGCGCTATATAATCTATACATTGCTTTACTAATTGTATATAAATATAGAAATCATTTAAAATCGCTTTTACCCGGTGGTAGCGGTTGCACGGCCACGGCCAGTATTTCCGTAAAACTTATATTTTAATCTTGAAAAATATTAATATGTGTAATGTACTGGTGACAGCGAGCTGAGATCCCAGAATTCTGATTTCTGAATATGGCAAACCAGCACATTCGACCATGACTGGCGTACTTATAATAAATGTGCAAATATACAACATCGTATGCTGGCACGTGGTACGGATTTCTTGCATTTTTACTTTAAACATTATATAAAATTATATAACACATGTAATTTAAAGTACTGAAATTTGACGTCTGGTCAAAAGGAAAAATTTGAGCTTTATTAATTTTTTAGTATTACATTATTGTATTATTGATTTGTCAACACGTTAAGCAACACCGCATTAATGCACTTCGGAAATATCGCAGTGACGGACGCGCGAAACCAGTTTCGTGCATCTTGCGGCTGCATTTCCCCGCGTCAGCCGCGTGGGCACCGCCAGCTGGCTCGGTAATTATTATTCTCCAAGGGACAAACAACCTCAATCGTCTGAGATGTGTTCTTGACATCTTTTCGGGCCCATTGTCGTCTCAGCGGCAGACCACACGTGGACTAACGGAGGGGGGGGGAGGAAATATTTACATTCGGGCCGTGTGAAGTGATGAATCCTGTGATTTATCTCAGATAAATATCATATACGATGAGTGTTCAATGTATGCGTACATCCAGTTCTCACGTAACTCAATAAAAGAGAGGTCCAAAAATGCATCTCACGAACAAACAAAGAACAGGAAAAGAAACTCAATGTCAATGAGTAGGCCACATCGCTCGGAGGATGGATAATTGTTAGACAAGCGCAGTCATCCAGTGGTATCAACATGCCGCAGTAAAACCCGCTAAATTGTCAAATTATGCGGGAAAACGTTGCAGCAAATAAAAATGGAAAGAGGAGAGTGGGAGACACTTGGGGAGGCCTTCATCCAGCATTGGATAGAGGAGAGTGGGAGACACTTGGGGAGGCCTTCATCCAGCATTGGATAGAGGAGAGTGGGAGACACTTGGGGAGGCCTTCATCCAGCATTGGATAGAGGAGAGTGGGAGACACTTGGGGAGGCCTTCATCCAGCATTGGATAGAGGAGAGTAAGAGACACTTGGGGAGGCCTTCATCCAGCATTGCATAGATGAGAGTAAGAGACACTTGGGGAGGCCTTCATCCAGCATTGCATAGAAAACGGCTGATAATTATATGATGTTATGATGAAATGTCATGTCAAAACGTTCCACCAGTCTTTTCCAATATTTTCCCGCCCTTCAAATTATTGTCGTCATGGCGAGGTGCAAATATGTCCATAGATCGAAGAATTCGCTGAACACACGCCATGCCCTTGGAACGACATATACATCAATCTGAGGCTTCAAGATTTTGGATATTCATTTCTTAATTTCTTTAGCGGTGGTCGATTCATCGCCCGTGAGGTGAATTTTTACAAAAATATTGCTCTTTATTATAAATAAAGTAGACTGATTTCTAAATTAATACATTTGATTTAAATCAACAGTTGTTCTTAAAAAAATTTACAAGTGCTAATATAATATGACTTTGTTTTCTTGGCGTCGCTTAAACCACTATTAAATGTGACGTGCTGTAGCACACGTTTTAAGAGAAAATAATTGTTAGTAACGCAAAAATATCGCATGATATTTTGTTCCAACGTAGTCTGTCAATTATAAAAAACACACACTTCCAACGCCACATCTCAAAAGCATAGATTTAATCCAATATGATCCAAATGATATTGAGTGTACAATGAATAATGAAAAGTTAGAATATGAAACGTCAATAAATGGATTGCAAGTCATTGCAGGGGATTGAAGTCTAACGGTACGAACTTCACACCAGGAAAATCATTAAATATTAAAGACCGGAGTCAAGAGGAAGAGAATCTCATTCTTCAATAATGCTGCTGTCCAAATTAAGCCTTGACCTCCGCACGTATCCATTGCAGGCAGGGGCGTGCACTGCATATAAGTAAAATAAACTGTGCATTACTAAAAATTCTGTATATACTCGTATGTTATAATTACGTTAACGCCCACCGTGTATCAGTAGAATCATTAGTTGCGTAGTTCTGGATGCTACCGCGCGACGCCAGCGGAGCGCTGTAGTCCTCTATTGCGTTATTCTTCATTTTTTTCTACTACAATTGCTAGCCACTATTTTAATCCATCGTTCTATTCAAGCCATACAATTGCTACCTACTGAATTGAAAATTACACTCGGCAGAGTCAGAAATCATTTGAAAGATTTTGAACTTGGCTTAGAGCTGATCGTAATATCTACTTCCTCATTTACTAATTCGCAAATTTTACTACCTTACTAAACGTATTATTTTCGTGATTCATCTTTTGCATTCAAGAATAATGCATTTTTATTATGATGGATTCATTTTGCCTAAAGACGTCGGTTAAATGAAAGTTCATAAACCTACCGACTGTACAATGTAACATAGAATTTCCACTTCTCTATCATTCATTAGTCCATAGATATGCCGTAAGTTTTTTCTTTCGAAGATATCAAACACCTCAGCATTCTTCCATTCACTTCTATAAGACACCACCCTGTACATGATTGTTTTGTTTTCTGCGGTTATTAATTTAAAAACTTCGATGGACCCCTCATTGTTGAGGGTAATATTAAGAAGGGAAGAGAAACTTACGTTGCTTAAAACTCTCCCTGAAGTCAAACACACGTCCACAAAGTCTCTTGAACCCACAAAAATACTTGAATAGTTAATAGGTCAAACTGGCAATGCAACTAGCTGGTTGGTCTATCTAGTGTATTCCATCCAACTGTATAAAGTAGACTACCGGACTGGCGAACCACGGTAGCAGAGTAGTTAGGAAAAGTATTTGCTTAACTACCTGACAATCTTAAATGTTATTTAAGTGTTCAATGTGAGTACTTTACAAAACATTAATTAAGATTTCATGTACTTTAGTGAGTTCGTGTAAGACCAGTGGAACATGTACCGTAATTTGCGTCCTCTGTTCTAAATAGCGACGTACCAAATACCTATGCGTCAGAGCAGAATGCGGCTCTCAAACTTTAGTGACATTTGCGAGCGAAATTTCCCGACAGCTATTTGGCCTCGAGGGTACGTCAATCAAAACTCCTGAAACTAACACAATATTAATGAGACTATAAGGGCACTGCATCAGAGAGAATGAAACACCTATTTTGTTTAGTTAATTCAGTTCAGGAAGAAAGCAGACCAAATGAAAATAATGTGTACCAAGACAAAGATGAATAGTTTATTGGGTGTACGAATCAGAAGATGCTAATTAGAGTAAAAGAGCAAACAATGACACAAGGAAACAAATTACTTGTAATTAGGATGGAATTAGAGCCTACCATTTGTATGTAGAGCATTTTGTAGATGTAGAGGGTTCTAAGAAAGGATCCAAAAAAGGTAAAGACGTTTATAAATTAGTGTATTGGTTGGAGATATGAGAATATGTCGGAGTACTTACTTTATATTTTCACATCAATCGATGCAAGTTAATTGTACTCTTTATTTTTTTCATTTATTTATTTGACAGGTTGCAAACCTAACAAATATAAATACATAACATGTGCATCACAATACACACAGATATTAGAATATAGAACAGAATTGAATATAAGTAAATAAGGAATATAAATATAATTGCGAAACGACTGTCTACCGTGTGCTTAAAATGAATTTTACAATTCTTAAGACACGTAGCATACTGTAGACCAGAGCATCAGGAAAAAACTGTGGTTTTAGGCTTGAGAAGATGATGAAAAGGTGATCTAGTGAAGGAACGGGCGTGGAGTAGCACTCGCTCTTCTCAACACATCAGACACTCGCAACAACGTGAACCCCTTGCGGCATTGCAAGAGGTTCACGATTTTCTGACATAATATTACTATGGGGAAGAAGAATAATTTCCACTGAAACCCTTAACTGATATTTGAATTTGTACAATACATGCATAAACGCGAAATACTCAATTAAGAATGTGAAGATATTAAAATAGGATTATCTCGAATGGCTATTCCGACCTTTGTTCTCAATGGCGAGCTGCTGACATTTCGACAAGCCAGCTATTTGTGGCACACGACCGCCATTGTCTTCGTCTGTGGTATGGTGGTACGTATACAAACTAAAAATATGTTTTATCGAAACAAGAACTTGATAATACTGTAAAAAATACGCAAAATTATGACTAATGCAAATTAATGTAATTAAATTAAATTAATGTTACAGACTACATAAAAAAAATTGATAGATGTGGTAGCATGGGTAAATAGGTGAACGTTACATTGTGTAAAGTGATCACTTAAGCCAGCCGATGACAGGCCGTAAGCCCTGTAATGCCCAAGACTTCCATACTTTTTCATATAAAAATAATAGCTTCGTCTCTGTGAGACATCTTAATCTTGATGGCAATCCCCCAGGGGATAAAACCCAGTAATTAGTTCCTACAAATATTAGGACATACTCAAAATATTGTAAAAAAATATTATTCCACTACAAATTCTCAACGAGTCGGACTGCTGAAGTTATTGCGATATGTTTTTAAAACAATTTATCATACCCCTTTTGATGAACAGAATGCTTGTTAGGTACTATTTTTACGAGAACTTGCTCACAAAATGTCACCACGTATAATATAATATTAATAAAGATAACGAAAGGGTCTGTCAGGGTGTTGTGAAGGTATGTACATGCTCTAACTACCTTCAGAAGTGCACTTGAAGGGGCTTGTTATAATGGCTTTCTCACTTAAATATCAAGTGATGCCTTAATTTTTAATATTATCTGTTGCCAACCCTGATCTCGTTCGATGCTTAAATATTTTTATTTTAAAATTTAAGTAATATAAGAATTAAACAACTGTACAATTAAAAAATCACAATTTAATTATAGTATTTGTTTGAGTAATTATTAATTAAATTGAAAATCAACAACAATGATTTAAATTTAAAAAATATTATATTATGAATTGGAAATATAGATGAGAGTTTAATAAGATCTGCCATACACTTTATGATATATTAATATATAAAATATGTTCCTAAAATGCAATGATATTTTTGTGAACCAATCATTTTTTTCAAAGCGAACAATGCCGATAAACAGTATAATGTTGAACAAGTATATTTCGGAGCTCTTAAAACTATCTTCGTCTTTTGCTGCGTGGAAGCAGCATATCCGATCTACTCGGGTAGAGAAGCAGAGGCATGGAAGGGGGGGTGTTTTTTTCGATAGATTATGGGAATATGGACAATAGGGATGAATTATTAAGTCTGTCCATATTTGCATTGATTATTTTTTTAAATTGTACAATACGTAGATTTATCAACGTGTAATAAATATAAGACAAGAGAGAAATACTGTGACAGTCCCGTAAAGACGGGATACGTGGCAACAAGTGATGGTAAAATCGTTATTTAAACCGTTATTTTAACTGTTATTGTGACTGTGATTTTGTTCGATTGTAACGATGATTGATAACTGATTAACGTAATTCTTCGAGCAAAGACCGCTGCACTAGAAAGTAAGTCTCAGACAGTTAAATCTTAGTTACCGATCATCGTTAAATCTCAGACACAATCACAGTCACGTGACGGTTTACCATCTATACTGATATATACCTAACCGAATCTCCAGATAGCAAATAATGATAGTTTCGATTATCAATTAAGGAATTTCTTTTATTTAGTTATCATTATTAATAATACTCTAGATTGTTAACTTTGTTACATTAACCACTTAATGAATTAAATACATCTACCGGTTATTAGTCGACGGTAGATGTATTTAATTAATCAAGTGGGTTAATAACAATCTAAAAAATTAATTTTAACCACAAAGTTGATTTTGCAAACGTTAAAAATATCATTATCTATTCATTGTATATATATTTAAGCGCTCCCTTTGTTCATCTCTAACGACGCAATAATAGACGTCTATCAAGTGAAAAAATACACTTAAATCCTGATTATATCATCCGTTCGTGTCGAAGGCGCGTTCAAGAATCTGACCCACATATTTTTTCTCAATGATAGCATATAAAATGAATAATAAAATGTAGTCAATCATCTTAATATTCTAATAGTACCACGTGAATAATGCCGCTTAATTCCGTCATGACAGATCCGCTGTCTGCGATGGAATGAACATTGAGGTGCAATTACAGGGAACGAATTACAGGCAACATTTAACATGGAATATGTTTATTCAACGGGTACTCCAATAGTTTCGTAACATGTTTATATGATCTCACTTTTACCTTGTCATTGTTTTATTTTCACCGTTACCGGTACCGGGATCGATACCAGGCACCTCCGAAACTTTTTTGAAATCAAAATCAATTTTTTTTTCTCACACGCGAAGCGCCCGCTCTGTTATCTTAGCAATTGACTGGAGGTTCGGTTCGTCAGCAGGGAGAGTTTTTTTAAATAAATTTATGAATACTAATTTAATGTATTAATTATAAATATATACATATTAAATCAATTTTGTCGAAAAATATTGTTTTTGCGCTACCGGAATTCGAACCTGGATCTCTATTTCCAATCCAAAAACAATATTTTTCGACAAAATTGATTTTATATGTATATAAAATTAGTATTTAAAATATCGCAGACCGTCTGTTCTGAATAATTACAACTTCACAATAAGAATGTGTTGTCCTTAATAAATTTATGAATGTTTAATTATTTATTTGTTCGAACCAGAAACATATTCTGAATGCAGGGGTGGTATGACACACGTGTCTAAGATGTGTACGCGATTTTCTAGGTTTAAATTAATTAGTTAAGATATCTTATCTATCTGGATGTCTATTTTTCTTCTTCTTCTAGTACTTGTCCAGCTATCGATCATGTTGGCGATCACTTCGCAAACTGCCTTAGATTATTAGATCCAGTATGTCCTTCGTCGTCCAGAGCTTCTTCTACTTGTAATTGTGCCTTGAATAATGAGGTGTCCAGAATCCTTAAGGATATTTATTGATGTGACTAGACGCGATTCGCCCATTTGAGTCGCTGGAGTTCTAATCAGTATTATACAACACGTCATTGTATTTTATCCTCCCGCACGGGTCCATGAATTATCTTGATTTTAATGACCTACACACCGCACATAAAAAAATATCGAGGTCGCTACTTAAAAATACATCTAATAATTAATAAAAAACACTTGAAGAAATTTCTCTTGCGCGTCTTTTTGTCCACTTACTACTGACATTGGTATTAATATATACGGAATTATTGGTCGAGTGGCAAATGTATTAGAAACCGCATATCGATGCTGACATACGATATGCAAATGCCGCCAACTTGAGAAAACAATTGATACGGCAGTCATGTGGTAGATTCTGCAGTCGGAAGTCAGGTACACGATATTGTGAGGTAATGTATGCAAACACGTTGTTGAGACGGTTGTACTGAGGTACTTATTTAATAATAGCATGTGTATTCCGTTTTAATCATTAAATGACGTCACAATGCGTTGAGCATAGAAGTTTTTCACGCTTATTATAAATGTACACCTCTCATATATACACATATCTATATAAAAATGAATTTCTGTCAATTTTCTGTACAATCCAATATCTTTTGACCGATCTCAATAAATTTTTGCGTAGTTACTCATTAGGATTCTGCACAAAACTCCATTTATATTGAATGCCATCCTCTTTAAATTTTGTATAGATACTCTGCAAGGCTCTGTAAACAATATAGACACACTCACTTGACAACCCTTAAAAATTTAATATCAGCCACTTGAATATTAAATGAACTCTCTCGGTGAGAATCCACTTTCGATGCGCAAAGGTCAATCTGGGTCTGTCAACTGACTTAAACACTGCCAGTTAGTTAATGCGGTAATTGTATAATTTAATAAAATAAGCCTTTATTAAATATGTTAAACTTAGATAAAAGCAAGGATCTAAGAATTATTTAGCATGGTCTTTTTTTAACAAGATGTTAAGCACGTAATAATAAGTTATTTAGATCTGAACAAACCAAACCTTACCCACCTAAATTTCAATGACAATCTTTCAGGCATGAAATAATATACTATAATTTAAATAAAAATATATCCTTCGAATGTGATGCGTTTTGTCGAAACCGCGTTAGACGAATTTGATATACCTTTTCTATCATACTGTTTAAAACACTCAAAGTGTGCTTGTCTGCCTAGTGGTTAAGACATTCGTCTAGTGATCTAGTTAGTGATCGAGGATTCGAACCCCAAAAAAGATCTTATAGACTCGTAAGAATAAATCATAGAATATTTTGTGAAAAATTACCAGCAGTTCGCATTATAATGAGTAATCCGAAACATTTCAATATTTACAATAAAATACGAAAGATTAAAAAAAACAATGAATAATAGTCATAAATCCGTTTATAAATGTTCACCATATATGTCTAATAATAATTAATCAGGTTTACACATAGTGGTCCAGCCCACCAATACACTGAAACATCTATATAAATCATATATTGTATTTTAAGTATTCTTACGAAACATAATATATTACGCGGTAAGTACCCGAAAATTATTAAAATATCAAAAATGAAGGAGATAATTATAGTTGATAGTCTAGCTAAGTTGATGAGCGGCAGACTGATTCAGAACTCTTCATCAATATACAGGTGGGCCTTAAGTTTTTGCATTTTTTAAATAGCTTCGGCGCGGGAGTCGCGCAAAGGAGGGGTACGCGGGCGACAGCGCGGTGAGTTGGGTCCTTGGAAATTTTGTCACAATGGATCGCTTCACTGGGAAACAACAATTCTTATGTGATTGTATAATACTACATTTTTCACAATAGTTGAATATTTTTTTAAACATGAATTTCGAAAATTTTTGAAAAACATTGTCAATATAAAATAAAGTATTTTGAGGTGGATAATCAAATTCTCGGTAGACGATTTTATTACCCGTATTAAATATTTTTCTTGTGTTATTATATACTATGAAGTATTTGTATGGTTATAAAAACATGTAAGTGTTGACCGCACTGTAAATTATAATGCATCGCCGTTCTATTCACTGCAATTTATAAAAGAAAAAAAAAATTAAGTATATAGGTGCACAAAAATAACCGAGTTCTCACGTTGTGATTATTTCCTCTCCGTACTGAATAAATTGGCCCGTTATGTTAAACGGATGAACGGATGAACGCCGACGTGTCGCTGGATGCGGGTTTCCGCATCATCAATTCCAAGTTCCCCGAGGTCACTAGTTTAAGTAAACGGTTAGAACGCGATGCTGCAGTAAACAGTGCTCTCAAAACCGAACTAAGTGATCTCTATGGAGGTCAAACTAGTTAAAACACAGTTTCACTTATATACATATAAATAAAATAAATAAAAGTTCCTGTTTTACGCAAAATTAACATTTAATGTTAATTAATTAAGATGACACGACGAATACAAACTAAATATAAAAAAATTGAGAAAGTCGTTAAAATGGCTAATTTAAAAAAAAATCTGTATAAACACAAAATATAAATGAGGCTGTTATTTGCCAATACGCCTCATTTCATAAAACATAAAACTTACTCAGTCTATGATTATCAGATTCATTTACACGATTGCTACTAACTAACTAAGCTCACTTGAATTCATATTGAAGTGAATAAAAACGCGTATTGGTTTCTTAATCAAAACCCTTATTGCAATTAATCCCTTTGGGTCAATTCATTTTTGCAGGTTACAACTTTCTAGAAAAAATCACTAAAAAGGTCAGCTTCTCTTTTCCGCCTTTAATAAAATTAGAATGAGCCATATTTAAAACTAGCATCTCACTTTAACATTGCAATATTAAATATAGGATGGAATCAAAGAGGATTTGAACGCATTTTGTACACTATTTATTTCTTTACAAAATTACATTAAATTTTTTAATTAATAGGCTGCCATTGCACTTAAGCCGACGGCGTAGCTAAAAATTTGAGCCAAAATGCAAAATATATTGTATTTTTATATACAAAATATGAGAATATTATTAATACGCAGTTTATCCATTAAATATATATATTATTAAAGAAAACACTTTATTATTGTGAAGTTGCAATTATTCAGAACATAGGTCTGTGATATTTTAAATACTAATTAAATGTAAATATTGTTGTTGCGCTACCGGGATTCGAACCTGGATCTCTTTCCAACTATGCTACAGCGACAGTACTTTTGACGACAAATTTTTGAACCTATATGTTACACTTTTCAAATAGATATATTGTACATACTATCGTTACATTATTTATTATATATTATTCCTTAATAATATATAAGTTGTATCAATGTGTCTAAAATGTAATAAAAATTAATTGTTAATTCAGGTGTCTGCTATCGGTCGGTCCAAATCTAAAGAACAACAATATCGGACCAGAAAGACAACAAAATTAAAAAGGTAGTGCAGTCCATATGTGTGCTTATTGATAATCGGAAACCTGGGAACCAGCTATCAAAGATATTTACATAAACACCCACTATATATATATCAATAATATTTTCGTAATTTAATAACTCATTATGTTTTGCGATGTATTTTTAAAATTATTAGTCCATATTAGATGCAGCTGTGAGAGCGTCCCAGTACCGGGATTTGTGGAGGTGCATTGAGATAAATGTACATATCTACACTAAAAAAATACTGAATATAAAGATAGTGTTATGTCTAAAAAGGTATGAATTATATATTAATTAAAATCAAATATTTATAAATCTGAATGTGCCAGAATTCTAAAAAAAATGAACCCTTGTGACTTGTGCCCTCCAAATAGGTACATCAAACGGCAAATGATGGGAGTTCATTCGGCTTCCGATTACTCGTGTATTATTTCGAGAGCAACGTTTTTACGACTCAAAGCTTAATACTTACAATAATCTGTATTCAAAAGGCAGCCTCATTTGTCGGGGGAGCGACCCTTGTATCGCGAGTCAATGATAATGGGACGTTGAGGGAAACCGGAAACGGAAGTAAAATCAATCAGCCATTCTTCGCCCAAGTGTTCCTTTAACTTCTGATCTTTTTGGACTCCTTTCTTGTAGGAGATCAACTGATGCAGAATCTACAAGGCAAACGTTTTTCTTGGATGAGTTTTTATCCTTTGTCTCAGTAGGGGTTATCGCGATACAACAGCAGAATATATTAATCAAATACTTATCGTAATATAATATTACAATTTTAAATTGGATTAATTCAAATATCCATTTTTACTGATTAAATAATGTATTACATATATACATATATAGCGAGATTAGAACGAATACAATAGGTTTCTTCAATGTCTTATCATTCAACTCCTATTTAGAATCAGCAACCTTCCAAATCCAAGTACATCGAAGAACACGTGCTGACCAAATACTTATCTTTAAACTACTGCAAGGCCATATTAACTGTTCCAGCCAATTAGAATTAATATCTCTCCACACACCATCTAGATCGACCCGGCATTCCGCACTCTTCCACATTCCTAGAAGTAGAACATCTTACATACAAAATTCATCCATTCACCGGTCATGCTAATACCATAATGAGAAATTTACTTTTTCAACATTAGCTTTACTACGCTCAATAGTTATTTTTATGAACCACCACAACCTCAATTTTGGCCATTCATTCTACCTATAAACACATCTTGCTCTCCCTTCACCGCAACAATAGTTGTAACCTCCCCACCCTTTCTCCCATCTTTTTTTAGTACCATAATCCCTGTCTTAGAGATTTTCTCGAGTCGAAAACTTCATTCGTGGACACGGGCCATAATAGTACAATTAGTCATTCGATATACTACACACTTTTTTCACTATTTTACCGACGTAAAAGCGATTCTACGTGTTCCTCTTTCAAGTAGTTTTAAGTGGCACTTAAAAGTCTATAAATGTAGAGATTATATTACTCGTGTACTGCAAGTCTCTCGAATAAAGTGGACCCGAGACACCTCGTTAGTGAAGTAAAATAAATTATTTATTATAAGCGGTAAACACAAACAAAACAATAATAAAGATAAGTGAGTCATCATATGAATTGGCGGTTCGAAGTCGAAGGAGATAATGAAAAAGGTGTCATAACTGAGTGCTGCAAAAAATGTGAAGCGGTCATGGTCAGTGGCGGTTACGTATGATATTATGACAACAGTATTAATAACATGTAATTTCCCAAACTTTAAATTAAAATAATGCCCTTCTATTGGTGTACTTAGTTAAATGTGTTATATAAACTGTCATGGATAATTTTTTGTATTCTGTTTAAGTAAGGTAAAGCTGTTTGTGATGCTAAATTATCAATGTTTAGTCTAACGGGATATGTAAATGTGTCCCGCGATTTTTACTTAAGCACCTGATTTTTTTTTAAAGAAACACAACATCATTACAACACTTTCTTCGGATGCTACACACCTTAAACTACTTCTCAACGTAGTCGCCAACATTATTAAGGCACTTGTCATAACGGGGCACCAATTCTTGTATACTTTCTTCATAGAACGACGCCGCCTGGGATGAAAACCATGTCCGTACTTTGTCTTTGAGTTGAATGTCTAACGCGGTGAGTCAACAGATGAAGGAAACCATTGCGCATGCGCAACATCGCAACCGCAGCGCTACACAGGGAATATCCAGTAACGGTACTTAAAAAACACGCCTCGTAAATTATTTGATATACTCGGCGTTGCACGGGTAATAACTCCCCCCCCAACCCTCGCCTTCCACCGCATACCCGCCAGCCGCACTTTCCCACACAAATGTGTGAATTGCAATCCCTGGATTAGATTTTGATCAGTTGAGTCTCGAAATCAAAAAGTTATATTTTCCCCTACGGTGACCCTCGTAGTCCAGTGGCCAATATGCTGGCATTTCATACCGGGGGTTCCGGGTTCGATTCTTGCTGAGGTCGTAATACATCTGCATAATTTTCTCAAATCTGTATGTATTAGTGGTGTGTCTTGCTACAGTAATTATGCGTCGTGAAATGAAAAAAAAATTAAAATCTTAAAATGATATGAATGTGATACAATTTTATTATTACGAATAATATGCTGAAGTCTTCATTTAGTCTTGATCTAATTTTGGCACATCAAATCCCGGGATTCATAAACTGATCCTGGATTCCGAGATTAGATTCTTAAATGACAATTCTTTGACTTTCGTTCAAGATGGATTTTAAGCTATGGATAGGCGCACAAGTTATCTTCATGATTTCCTTACAATATTTATATTTTTATATATATTATGTCTCATGTTTCGACACTGACGATCATTTTTGTAAAATGTTACAAATATCAGGCCGCTTCTGAAAGCTCACTGATCAAGCATGTCTTAGAGCAGTCGACTTACATATAAATAGTCATTAATGCAAATTGCGTGTATTAATATTTAATGCACAACATTTCACCAGTCGTCTGGAAGGCGAAAGTTTTTTAAGGAAAAATTAATGTTATTTGGGAAACAATGTCAACAACAGCCCTTCAGCAGCCGACACCCAACATGAACATTAAAAGCAGTTCGGTTATTAGTTTTATATTTATAATACTATTTCTTTTTAGGTAGAATTAGATAGAAATAATACATAATATTGCTGATAATCTCATAACACAACTTTAAAAAAATTTGGAAGTAGTGTATTTTATCATGAATTAGTTAATCAAAATGGCTTATTCAATAACTTTTTTTGCTTTTCTTTTCATATACGTAAATATTATTTTGTTATTTGATTGTATAATATCATTTTTACGGCGAAACGGATGGAAATAACGCGACCAAGCTGTATTAAACACATTATTATTATTATTATAACTAATAAAAAATAAAAAAACAAACTACCTGATTCTTGCTGCTAGTGCCGGAAAGGATGTTTTTAATAATAGCAAAAAATCCACCCCTGTTGATAGTTATTGATTGAAAAACAATCGCCCGAAAAAAAACTGACGCGTGTTTACGTGCCATCACGTGACCTTAAATGCTCGAATGTGTTTATTTCGAAAAATACATGCAACTCTATGCACAGGAACGCCACACGAGCCAATATTTACGCTGCACTTTCAAAATATTGATCCGCAAACAATAATACTGAACCTTGAGCGACACCGCGGTTCGTTTTAATGTAATATTGCTGAGTTATGATGCGTAATGTGTTTTCGCTGTGTTTATTTAGCGACGTATCTACGCAAATGTAGCCAACGCGGAGCATTGGCGCGCCCACGTTAAACGGGGGCCCAAAGAGATTTTTCTCAGCTTAATATGGACCGATAATTTTTTTAATACAACAAATGATGTTATTATAAAATTTAAAAAAAACATTTTTCACATACGTTACAGAATACGTGAAAACAACCTAACCTAACCGAGACATGACAATTGCATAAATGGCCTCCCACAAATTACCTCACGATAGACTTACATTCATTCATGATTAAGTTAAATTAAGTTGGGTTCGGTTATTTAATACAAAGTCACGGTAGCAGAGTAATGAAAAAATTGTGTGCACCTGTATTGTGCGCAGTTGTCATGAAACCACATTTATCGCGTACGCTAAGCCATTAAAATCACCGAAATAGTAAAATTACCCATGTAATTAGTAAATAAACACTGCACGACTGTATCAGATGCAGTCGGTATCTACAATATATTTTATGACGGACCAATACAACTTTTTTTTCTATTTTGTATTAGGGCCTAATTTTTTTAGTTACGCCACTGCGTATAGATATATGATGCAGGGTTAGGCTGGAGAAGCGTCTTCCTTTTTCGAATTTTTTATAGTCGATACAATATTCTTATTCTCTGTTGTTCATCCCGGACGGTAACGAGTGGAACGCGTGACGCGTTATCGTTTCGAGAACTTTACCCGAGTTTTATAAAATTTATAAAGTTTGATTTATGACTAGGTTTCAAGAGGCGCTTGAATGATCTGCTTTTAACTAACTAACTTACCATCACGCTGTTTTCCGCTGGGGTAGGCAGAGAGGATAGAGCGCTACACTCGTAATAAAAATACTGTCTATACAAACCAATTAGATATACATTTATATCAAGTGTGGTATGTTTGAGTGGGGCTATTCTCATGAAAAAAAAACCTTGCTTCTACATCTTAATTTATATTCATTTGGACAAGTGTGTGAAATGCTCTTAATATATAATGTGTGTATTATGTATAAAATGTTATTATAAATATAAATGAAGTACTTTATATTTATAACAAACCACCAAATTGAAATTGTTTTATTCGTAAAAAAGATTAATTTATTATATTACATTATAAAAAAGATTAATTTATTATATTACATTATAAAAAAAAATAATTTATTATATTACATTATAAAAAAGATTAATTTATTATATTACATTATAAAAAAGATTAATTTATTATATTACATTATAAAAAAGATTAATTTATTATATTACATTATAACAAAGATTAATTTATTATATTACATTATAAAAAAGATTAATTTATCCATAATAATATTACGCTTCCCCGTCTATATCTATGACTTTCTGGATGTGGCGGCTTTTGTAATGTCACTATCGATAGTTTAATTATGGATGTATAGTGCTTGATTAAACGACCAGGTCTGTGAGACGCGATCATGGCAAAAACGAACGTGTTTTTAATATCTCTAGGTTACGATTACTTAAATGTTTTCTCTTTTATATATTCAATAACAGTACGGAAATATATATTCAATTTGAAATGAAGTGTACATTGTCTTTATTACAAATAAGAAAAAAACATACGTCTGACATCTGTCATATTTTCTTCTATCTATGGTAAGAGAGAAATCTAACTTACTATAGAGATTGTCTATCCGCGATTCATATAAGTCATTTTTGTTCGTTTTGACAGCTAACTTATTATATTTTAAATACCCTATACTTGTAAAAAAAAAAATAATCACATATTACATACATCTGTATAAGATAGTATTTAATATATATTATCAATAATTCCGAATCTTCAATATATTTTTATTTTCATTTACAGATTATCCATAATCGGTAATACCCCTGATATATAGTCCTAGTATGACATTAAGGTACGATGTAAAAACATTTTATATACTATTATTATTTTTTTTAATTTATAGTATAGTATCAATAGTTCCGATAGTCTTCAATATATAGTGTCAATAGTTTCGATTGTCTTCACCATATAGTATGTGTAATTCATACCGTAAGCTTTACCGGATGAATCCGAATTAAAAATTTGACATTGGCGCTTGGTCATTGGCGTAGCAGCGGTCAAATGTGTAAAACAAAGGGCACGGTTTATGGTGCCATCGTCGTGATATATTATCTAAAATCACCTACAGAATTTGTGATGTCAGGTATATAAATATATCTATTTTGCAGGTAAGCAGCATCTTATTGGTGATCTTTTAACATTGAATGATTATCTCCGGATAGAGATGTGTGCGCATGTGTGCGTCTAGGCACCAATCTGCATTATAGAAATCACTAATTGCGCATTTGATTGACGGAACACGTTGCTCATAGGTATGGTCACGGAATACAAATTATTAATTCGCATGTTATAACAAAAAAATATATGTTAACGTAACCCCACTCGACCTCTCCACCCCGCCCACTGCTTACGTTGCTTAGTAATATTCTACAATATTTTTTATTGAAATTATTAAAATAACTAATTTATTTAGTAAAAACTTTTTAGCGATTAAAAAATACTAATATCCTAATAATCAAGAGAGTGTAAACTACGCTTGATTTGAATATCTTAGAAATAAATCAAAATTCAATATGTAGGTATAAATATTTAACTTCGTATGATTTATTTATATCTTAAGATTTTATTAAATACACAGTTACATGATTCTGTTAGCAATTTATAAAAATTAATTATCCACTGAGTTTGAAACATATAGGTATTATGATAATTTATTAATAATTTTTAATATGTGTTAAAAAATATGAAAATACATTATTTATAAAACACTTTTAAATACAACGACTTTTGTATGTTTTTTACTTAATGTATGTAATTTTTTAATACCAAAGCCATTGTTTTAAATTATTTGTTCAAGTATTATAAGCATATTTTGATTCCAAATATATCATTGTTACTATTTTATTATATTTTATGAATTTTATGGTACTGAAAATATTATGTATAGTTATTTAATTAATTTTATTTAGCAAATCGAGAAGATGAGTTAAATACAATAATTGAAATAAAAAACAATACAATTGACTTAGATGAGAGGTCTGACGTTAGCAGATTTCAGAATACCAATGATTTTTGTTCATTGGCTAGCGATATAAAAACGCTTTAAAAAGGTTATTATATTTTAAGGTAAAATTATGCAATTAAAGGTGGAACAATCATTGACGCGATGTCTAAAATCGAGAAAAATCATGTTATTATAATATATTATAATGTTAGAAAAATAGATTCAAATGAAACTCAAAATGAATAGTTTTTAAGCAATTAAAATAAGATTAAGATTTCGAATTTCAACAAGTACTCAATATTTTTAAATCTCAAATGTACTTAAATAAATAAATAAATAGAAAAATATATAATGTTTCAAAGTGGGTACTGACTATTCATTAAAATCGTAAAATAAGTCAAGATATTGTTGTTTTGAGTAGTTCGTTAATCAATCAATAACAGTTCAATAGTAATACCTAGTCTCGGGACGAACCTCGAGACAAATCTCATTCGATTGAAGATTTATTAAATACTTGCTAGAAGAGAAGATTGCTTGGAGAAGCTTGTTGTGGTGGGCCACGGAGAAGAACAGAGAGGAAGATCCCCCACCCGTTAGACTAAGTGAAAAAGAAGCAGACACTTCTCTGGAGACATCCCTTATAGGAGTATAGTCACGATCCTTAGTCATCATCTGTTATTATTGCCAGCATTCTATCAATAGCATTTTATCATTTTGTTATTGTCATAAAAACTTTGAGAAAGGCTCTACAGTCTAGGCTGTTAGGTTTTAATGATATATAATAATATAATTAAAGTCAAGAAATACTAATTTACAGAAGAGATATCTAATTGGTGTTTTTTTTATCGAATTACATAAACAGACTTCCTTAATGAAATCATTTATGAGTTAAAAGTATGTATTATGTATATAAAGAGCTTAATTAATATTTTCAATTATTTTCATAAAATTAATTTTGTAAAATACTTCTAGTAAAAGTTTTTCACGTGTGCTTTAAAATCAAATAGATTTAATCAAACCAATATTATTATTCGAATTATATCAATGTATGGAACACATTTAACATTTTTACCGTGAAATAGGAAAATTATGATAATAATAAATAATTCATTAAGTTTGCTTTTAACCACTGTGAATTTATTATATTCACCAACCGGTTTCAAAAAATTCATTTGTCGTCATTAGGATGATAAAAAAAAACATTTTTTTATTATAAAACAAATCTAATAAATTACTTATTAATAAAACGAATTACCATAATACATTATTCTTAAAATTCTGTTTAAAAATTTGTACTATTTTCATAACGTACTTATTTGTACTAAAAATGTCAGTAAATAAAAACTTTTAGGTATCAAATCAGTGGAAAAAATCCCAACTGTCTTGATCTATTTTTAATATGTTTTTAATGTAACATCACAATAAAAACACAGTCGCTCGATGACGGGTTATGAAACTTGAGAAATCTCATTTTGACTTATTCTGCAGAGGCCGAGCAACCTGAATATGTAATATCATGTTGTTATTCAAGGATGAATAAAAAAATGCAACAGCATCAGCAACAATAGTCCTGCATTATGATTTGGAACTTTTCGGAAATAATCAGATACTACGATAGAATTTGAAAACTTATTCGATAGCACTCTAATCCTATGATAAGAACAATCATTTCGGTCCCGATCTTAAAATTCTTATCGAACTCTGCGAGACGATTTGTTTTATCTATATTTTGTATAGTCTTTGTGGGTTCAATTGGATTAAAAAAATATATAAAAATCGTTCGCCACTTACTTATATTTAAAGGTCGAATACATTCGGGGGTCTTACTACATTCAGGGTCACCCAACAACCGGGTTAAAACGGTTTTATTTATTTGGCGTGTTCTATAAAGTACAGAAATAATCCCCTGTATTGTAAGGCCATTTTTTGTTCCATTATCAAGGTGACTGGGCGAAAATGCGCACCAGTAAACGACACGTTTTACATATCGATTTTATTCGAAAAGCTAATTAAAAATATGACTCGATATATTGGTATGCATATTGTACACCTGAAAACTCATACAGTATTTATTATCTTTTATAACCGACACAGAAAAGAACAGTCTGCTCTAAAATGGTAGAAAACTAGAATAGACTGAAATATTTTTTATTATTTATTATCTTTGTTTTATTAACCACTTAAATGAGTTTAAATACATCTACCGGTTTCGAAAAATGCCATTTTCTTCTTCAGGATGTCATAACTGACTAAAAACATATATTATTGTTTTTTTACCAGAATCTATTTAAAAAAAACACAATTATTTAAAAAATAAATTTAGTATCTAACTCAAATTGTTACTTAATACAAATTTACTCGAATAATTTTTAGGTAAAAATTTTAGAATGGGACTATATATATAGTTTAATTTAGTTGGTTGTTTATAATTTTTTGATTAGTTTTACACGCTTTATTTATCTTCAACGATTCCAAATTATTTAATTTGTAACCAACACCGTTTATATGCAAAATTGACAATCCCAATTTTTTATCAAAACCATGACCCACTGAAAACAACAAATGCTCCCTTACTCTTATATTAAAATTTCTACCCTTTTTACCAATATAAAATGCAGCACAATCCTTGCAATTAAGTTTATAGACACTAGAATTGTTAAATTTATCATCTTTGTCTTTAGAATTTATGAGAAAATTTCCTACACTATTATTTGTATAAAATGCCGGTTTTTTATAAATAATATTTTTTTGTATAATTTGGAATCGTGAAACTAATCAAAAAATTATAAACAACCAACTAAATTTAACTACGAGTCCCATTCTAATATTTTTTCCTAAAAATTATTCGAGTAATTTTATATTAAGTAACAATTTGAGTTAGGTACTAAATATATTTTTTTTTAAATTATGTTTTTTTTAAAAAATAATTGTGTTTTTTTTTTAAATAGATTCTGGTAAAGAAACAATAATATATGTTTTTAGTCAGTTAGGACATCCTGAAGAAGAAAATGGTATTTTTCGAAACCGGTAGATGTACTTAAACTCAATTAAGTGGTTAATAAAACAAAGATAATAAATAAAAACATGAATTTTAACCACAAAGTTAATATTGCTAATTTTAAAAGTACTGAAATAATAACTTAACTACATGATCTTTATAAACAAATACATAAATATTATTACTTCCTCCTAGTTCTAGTAACTGCACCATCCTCGCAGACGGGGCTCTCATCCATAGACCGATTATAGATATTGAACATAATACATTATATTACTATTATATTAGTATAGGTATTAACTATTATTTACTTTGTATGAATCTCAAGGAATTGTGCAATATAACCTTGTTATTTTGAATATATAAATAAATTATTTATATTATATATTGCCACGAGAAGCACAAGAATTTAAAATAATATTCCTATAATCATACAAGAAAAAAATTATCAGTAAGTAGGTAGGTATTTTCTTCCTTGTTATTGAAATTCATTCTATAATGTTATTTAAAATGAAAACGCTGTTTTATTGATAAAGTTGCAATTCTTAAAAACATATATTTCCTTCAAAACATAACTAAACCAAATTAAATGTATTTAATTATTAAAATATATCTTTCCTTCAAAACACAACTAAACCAAATTAATGTATTTAATTATAATAAAACAAAGATAATAAATAAAAATATGAATTTTAACCACAAAGTTAATACTGCTAATTTTAAAAGTACAAATTAAATGTGTATTTTTTTCAGTGAGCAGGTATTTCATTTCATTTTAAAAGACCGGTTACATGTAGTATTACATCTGCTTATAATACGTTTAATGGCTGACATTCCAGCCATTTTCTCAGTTTTGTAAAAAAAAAATATAATACTAACAAATTATTTAATTAATAAAATAGCGTAGTACTTAATATTGTTATATCTTATATGCAATACATAGTCAAGAGCAATGATGAAACAGAAATAGATGTTCCTACGTAAACGATATTTGTAAGACATTGACATTTTTGTGTGATGGGGCACTTATAAAACAACATGAGGTATAACCCTATATTACTTCTGATTATTTATAGATAATGCTAAACCAATATTGCTTTAGGGCCGTGATTTGTCGAGCGGGACGTTCCAAAGTTAGCACAACACATTTCCTTACGGCGTGTATTTTAACCTTTCCGAATTAATTGATAACTACTACCCTTGCATGATGCCTGTAATATATATTATCTTTTGCCATTCAGAAACCACCCTAGTGGTCCAAAATGGTTTTCGGTTTATTTCGTGTACAATGGAAGGCTACGTTATTATGTGAACAATTTAATCCGTAGTATTGACGCTGGGATCTATCCGTGGATTATATACTGTATTATGTACAAAAGGTAAATATGAGGGGAATGGAAGAAAAGTGTTTTGCAAGAACCTTTGAAGGCTTAGATTTAAAGTGTTTATATACAGGTGGTCCAAAAAAAGTGAGAACATTTCGTAAAATGTGATATAATTACATCAAAATTAGTTTAACTATATCAACAATACCTTAAATAGTTTACTAATTTACTTACTTACCTATTTACCTATATTACGTTTTATTTCGACAATTTCCGGTCGCCATCTTTGATTATTAATTTTCCCATTGTTTATATTTGATTTATTTAAATTGTTGCCCAGAATGATAAAAATCACTGCAGAAGTCCGTATTCTGATCAAAAATTTGCGAATTGAAAAACGTTGGGGTGCTAGGAAAATGATCAATGAGTTTCAAAACAAAACCCGGAGTATAGCTAGATATTACAGCATAACTGGACATTACAGCAGGACGGAGCTCCATCTCACAAAGCCAGAAATACAATCAACTTTCTTCATCGTGAGAATGTTAATTTCATTGATCCAGGCATGTGGCCACCGAACAGCCCAAATTTAAACTCAGTAGATTATGCAATATGGGGTGTTTTGATGATTTCTGATTATCTAAATATTGTGAAAAAAAAATACATTAAGAATTATAATTAATTATATTATGTTTTAAAATAACTCGTGTATTACGAGATGTTCTCACTTTTTTGGGCCACCTGTATACACGTTTTATGATCGGATAAATGTTTAACGACGCTGTAGTTTTGTACCATTCAATAATTAATTTAACGAAAAGAATATGTGATCTTTCTCATTAACACGACCAGCACACGGAAGTACATCAACATAATTTCCATTACGATTAACTGTTTAATATAATTATATGAAACATAATATAGTAGACCTAGCTGTGTAAAATTACGCAGTGGCGTAATTACGCCAGTGCGGTGCATCGGGGCCCTTGTTATATACAGACCCGAGAGGCATGCGCCCTACATTACATTAAATAGGTATCGTTACATTTCCCAACGCTAATATAAGCTAATAATTATAAAATTTAATAATCTATTCTCACATTATCGATGTGTACAGTAATACCCCGCAAATAAGTTGCGTTTGGGACCAGATCAACACCGCAAAACGAACTTTTATCATACAAGTGCATACATATGCTTATAGTACACTTTTTTCGATGAAAGTATGAATATTATAAGACAAGAGACCAATTTATTATTTAATGAATAAAAAGCGCAGTACTTACTTAATATTGTTATATATTATATGCAATATATACCTATACAGGGGACTCTTCCATTTTGAATTGGGGCCCATAATTTTAGTTACGCCACTAACTTAATTTAAAAGTAATATTGAAAATATATTCACGACTTTGAGTTACGTCGGTTTCAATTAGACAAACAGGTAACAACGTACTTCATGTGTTACGTACACCTTTAATGTTTAATAATTAGCTAAAGGTTCTCAACAATCGATGAGATTTCAAGGTCAGAATTTAATATGTTAGTCCGTTATACCTTTGACGCAAAACCGTAGCTATGGTTACAACACGATCTTTCTTGATGTACGAAATCTCCACTTTGGATAAGCGGCGAGGCACACAATTTAACCCCTTCTCTAACCCCGTTAGCAATTGCGCCGTAGCTTACGTCATACCGTGCAATAAGGATGAAGGCAGAGCTGTAATACCACAAGGGACCCATTACAACAAGCTAAGAACCAGGTCGATATTGGTCCAGATCGTATACAACCAGGCTGTAGCTTCTTCGGTCCACAAGGTTATCAATATAACGAGAACAAAACTCTAGGATAAAAGAGAAGAATCCAAAAACAATGTTTCACAAAGCTTGCGTATTTGATATCGCAATGTAATTGGTGTATTATATGCACAGAATAGTAAAATGACATAACCATAATTGAAATTGTAATAATATTTTAGTGGTAATCAAATGTTAAAAGATGACTGAATATCTTGACATTGACTTCAATATATCAACTCTCAGACATATAATAAACATGTTTTTTCTATCTTCCTACGACGAGCTAATATATTTTTTATTTCCAATACATACATACATTACACAATAATTCAAATCAATTGTCTGGATCGCGTTTGCGAAAATACTCTTAGGAAGGCGTATAAATATTATTCAATGTCTTAAATGTAATATTAAAACAAAAGTTTGCAGAGTTCATAGACAGTAAAACAAAGTCTCAGTTTGAATTGGGATTTCACAATATGAGATTTATATTATTTTACTGTAGAACTTTGAAAAAAGGATGACTTGGACCTAGAAGGCTGATCATGCACCACCCAATCGCCTTGGTTCCAAGATCTTGAAATCTTGAAGAGGGCGTACATGTGGGTGAAATTTTGCTTTGGAAACTAAATCAGAATTAGTGCGGAATCTGCTGATTCATTCACTGTCTTATTACTTGCAAAGTAGAAATGGATACAATGATTATAGCACATTTTTTTCTTGATATAATAAAACTGTAACAAGCAACGTTAGATCTTTCCAGAATAATATAATCAGATATATAGAATACATAATTATAATGTTGATATACCTTTCTGATGAATGACACTGTTCTTAAGGCATACATCTAACAGTATATTAAACTATACTGCTACTATCGCTAAATTACTCGCCACCAGTATTATAAATGCATCTATTGTAAATATCTGTAAAATTAAATTAAATAATAGATCGCCGCCGAGAGAATGAACAGATATTTTCTTTAAAATGTATCTTTCTTACAGTTTTTCTTAACATTATTTCTCTTTTATTATTAAAAAAATACCATTGTATTATAGATGTACGTTTTACTTCTTTTCATGCGTACTAACCGATTATTGTAGCTTTTAATAGCGCCATTCTCCGATATCTAGTTTACCTGATCGTATTTTTTCCCTCTGTTCCTGTTGCCTTCAATACATGTGTACATTTCAGCAACCGTTTTTTAAAACTTTCAACTTTACTTAAACTGACCGCACTGCATGTAGGAAAAATCAATACATTATTTTATTATTACTGAAATCAGAAACAATACGTGTGAAAAGAGACCTCTCCATTTTATTACCGTTCGTAAAAAACATATATATAAATGTGAAAAATACATCATGTTAATACAAATTAGAAAAAAAAATATTTTAGGCACCTGTATATTGCACCACACTATTATTCTAAATAAAATAATATATCAGTAAGAAAAATAACAAATCACAAAAAAAAAGTTAGATGTCACACAACTATGCTACTAAAACTCAACTACACCTTAATATTGGTAGTAGGATAGGGTTTTCGGGCGTAGGAGGAAAAATAAATGATATACATTATTAAGGAGAACACATTCTTATTGTGAAGTTGTAATTATTCAGAACATAGGTCGGTGATATGTTAAATACTAATTAAATGTATTAATTAGAAAGATATACATATAAAATCAATTTAATTTGAAAAGTGTAACGCATGGGTTCGAAAATTTGTCATCAAAAGTACTGTCTGCTGTAGCATAGTTGGTTCATGCACCTTCCCCGGATTGGAAAGAGATCCAGGTTCGAATCCATTTCAGTACAGCACTGAATAAATCAGTATGTTTGGTCACATAGGTGACAAAATAAACCTTTCAATAATATTTTTCAAAAAATTCGTGTTTCTTCGAAATAGGTATATATAAATCAAATTATAACAGCAATAAACTACTTTCAACATTATTACACACTCGTATTAAACTATCGGATGACAATAGATTGATTATTGAGCTATACAATAGTTTAAAACATTTTCTGTCTTTTTTTAATGTATACAAAATCCACTAGCTTGATTACAGAACTATCAAACCTGGTATTTTGATTGATGTTCTACAGTTGAATACTATTAGCACGTATGTAGGTTGGAAATATGATTGCGATTTTCAATATTTTAATTAACTTTTAACTAACAAGGACGTGAAGGCTTTGTGCGATGAAATTGCATTTCAGCAGTTTCAGAGAGGACCCGCGGCCTCCGGCTGCTGGAGAATTACGATGCGAAATAACACGCTGTTATTTTATTAAATTGCATGTTAACGTGACGCCTTTTACGACCACGGTTTACATCAGTCAGTTGAAATCGTATTCTGCATTGCAGAAGTACTTCCAAGTCCATTGTGGGAGTCGCTACGAATATATCTAATCAATTACATAATCTGAAGAAAATGAGTCTGTTCCGTTGGTTCGGTGAGTATGCAATCATGGAAGGGTCGCCGGTCAGTTCGAATAACATGGAATATTATGTAAGTATAATATGATTTGAACGAAGAAAGATTTCATCAAGTTTCTAGAAACTTATTTTAGAACAATTATTTTTCAATATCCACTTTTCACTCTCCACCCACCCTCCCCTATACCCCTGTAGACCTATATTATTCGCTGTAAAAATATACCTCTAATAAGCCCTTTACTGTATTCTTAAAACTTTTTATATCTCCATACATCGTGTGCACACATAAAGATAGACAGATACACGGACATTCTTACGGACATTAACAAATAAAAAACTGTTAACCGGTGAAACTTTGTGAAATTCCATGATTATTTTGTAAATTAAGTTTAAAACACTGTTTTATTCCACTACATTTTATTGTTATTTCATTTGATAATATTTTAGAAAATTTAGAAATATTTAATAATAAAAATAACAATAGGCATTCAAATATCGCCCATTACATCACCTCTCTTATCCATTTTAACTCCACCCCATCCCCACCCCCACTCCCACCACCATTAACTCCAAACACACCATATATTACTGTCTGAAAGTGTTTTAATTTTAGTTGAATTATATTATTGATAATGGGAAGATGTTCCCGAAAACAATAAAATACAGTGTTTTAACTCAATTTACAGAACAAATAAAAAATACTAATTCAAATTTTGTTCAGTTACTTTTTAGGATCCTGCACAAAGACAGTTGTTACCCTTTATTCATCCTAAGACGAGCATGCTGCGTTAATCCTGATTTTGAAACTAACTAACTAACTAGTAAAGTAGTACATTTTCACGTTTTGATCTAATATATATAAGGAGCTATGGACACCGAAAGTTAGATCTACATACAACACTGAAGAAGGAGATTAAAAATTGTAAAGTGTTGTTTGCCCAACAACTTTCCTGATATAGTCTGACCATCGCGTTTTAGGACATACACCTATTATATATTCATTTAAAGCTTAAACGACGATTCTAATACAGACTAATATTACAATAATATAATGTAATAGTAACGAAAATGTGTGTTCGGACGGTGATCGCTCCAGTGCTCGTGTCGAAATCGCTTTCTACCGAAGACGTCCTATTCCGCTTCCGATTGTCTGGTTGGCTGGTACGACAAAATGTCGCGTTGTTGTGTATAATAAACAGACGTAACTGTTTCCATTCTGGTGATCCCAAAACGGGTGCTTTCCTTTATTATTGCATAATTAATAACCGGGCAACATTTCGAGTCTCACTTTTTCCGCTACGTTAATCCGAGAAGAAAAGTTGACCGCGTATTCTGTCGGAATTAAAATAATATTACGCCATTGCGAGTATTCAGATGCGCTTAGTCGTACAATGGAAGCGGAAACCACGTTGTAGGAACACAACCAAACAATTTTGAATTTGCGACATTGTGATTGTAAGCAAAATGGTCTACTTGTGAGATTGGCGGTATCGGAATAGTCTGAATATATCTACCACAAGTAGCACATCTCTCGATATTATCACATTTTTGGAAGTACATATTATAAAATACACTAAATATAAATTTAATATATCTAACACTTCATATCATAAAGATTGATTGTTTATATTTGAGCCATCTTTTCCAAGAAGCAATAACCAGATGCCGATCAACAAATAATGAATGATATCCACAAGACAAAAAACACTTAGAAGACGCCCAAAGTCTCGATGAATAAACGAAATTATCGGAGCAGTGAGAGTGACATGACAAAGACAATCGCATACGGATAATAATACTAGTTCACTGTTGTCTCAGTTTCTATATCAAATTACACTTACTTACGCACGTTTTTTCTATAATTTATAATATAATTAATCTTAATTATTTTGTTTCATAAATCCGATAATTCGGAATATAGTATCTACCTAATCCATTAGTAACCTGTCACTTATAAAATATTACAATTTGTAGCATGAAATAAATACGTTTCGAACCTGATGTACTTGTCTATTAAATACCTATAGGACGAAATTTTATTAAACTTAACCAAGATTTTGTCACCGGTAATGTAGATTTCTCTATTGGCGTCGGTAAAGCAGATGTCTCTATTATCGCACATAACCCCAAACGTCATCACTTTAACGAATACAGCTTTTGAACACTGGTTGTTGTTGTTTCATAGTAATTGGTAAGTTTATTATAATCACTATATTATTGCATAATACAGATAAATGTACATAAGTAAAAATATTATTTTCAATGTGTTTAATATAATGTTTTAGTTGTGTGATACAATTTGTCCTTCGTGTTGACAATTTGTTTATTTAAATGTCTTTTTTTTTAATTATCTTTTCGATAGGCATTAAAATCAGTATGATAAAAAAAATTACGCTATTTTATGGCTTCATAATATCTCGAAACTGGAATATCGTATTTAATATTTATTATATTTTCGATACTAATATTGTATGATTCTTTTTTATATGCGTATATAAACAATATTAAAAATCTGATGTTAGATTTGGAAACTATTAATACCTTAACACACCAAGATGTGCACTATTTATTTATTTGTATTGTATTCACGCCTTTATGAACTTATACAAAAGTAATAATAAACAAAAAAGTTGTGCAGGTACACAAGTAGTATGGAATACATATATATAAAAAATAAAAAAAATAGGTTTAACACTATTAGTTGATTGTGGATTTAAGCAACTTTGAAACTAAATGAATGTGGATTTAGGATCATTCGATTTTGATAAAATCTAAAATTTTATCGAAAATTTTATAGGAATTTGAGAGATTTAGCAGTTTATATTATACATAGGTTTACTTCCCTATATATATTTAAATTAGGCCGTTATTGAATTTAATAACAGTTAGTACAAAACTCCTCATACGAGATATAATTACGAAGTAATAATGATTTCAGTTAATTTAATGGAATTTTAAAATTATTCCTTAACACGAATGATGTTGGCCAGCATTTCCGGTACATTTAGGTATAGATATCTAATTTGTATTAATCTGTAATCTTTCAAAAGTTTTTGAACATTTCTAATATTAATTACTAATTAAAATAAAATTAGAGAATTAAAATTAATTAATTTAGAATTATGTTTGAAAAATTATTTACGTAATTGTAGTCATGTTTCCATCACGCACCCTACTAATATTGATTACTAATTATTATTATTTTCAATTACCTACAAACAAAATACAATGAGAGACTAAAGAGTGATTAATTTAGAATTTTGTTTGCAAAATTATTTTCGTGATCGTAATCACGCTTCCATCGCGCACGCGCCCTACTTTCCCGCACATTTTTTCCAACTTCAAAAATGCAGAACAGATTCCGAAGTATCCATTTTACCCCTGTTCCAGGTAGGTATGTATGGCAGATAGACATCTCCCGAACAGTTCGTGCAGACCTCCTCAGCGAGCACTCTACTAGAGTACCTGCGGAATACACCCGGGGAAGAGCAGCGAGAGGAAACGGGGTGAGTGTTTTCATAAACATTCGCAGGTGGGTAGGTACCAAATACCTACCGCGGGGGGTATCATCTCCCCGAGAGGAGAGGCCGGATAGAGGGGATGTTTTCCCAATTATTATGAAACGGAATTGAATTAATTTGAAATGGATTTAATTGACGGCTTCAAATATTGAAATCCTTCAATTTAAATACATTTTTTGTCGCTCGACCGACAGCCTTACAGACAACGAAATTATTCTTGGATCCGTTCAGATGAATAATTATTGATTTATTTTATTCTCCAACTCCTAAAACGTTTTCAAAATTGTATTGTTCAATTTTAAGAGTCGGTTCTGAAAGACTAACGTTTGTGTTTGTTGCTTACATACCCAATTTATTTACTTAACATTTCGTGATTCACAGCGTTAATAACGAGTACTATATTTAAATACTTTTTTACTAAACTAATTGAAAGCACGTCAATAACGACATGAGAACATTATATATTCAAATTTACACAGAATAGTTAGTAAGAACAAATCATTAACATCTAAAGTGAAAGCAGGACGATTGATCACAGAGAGAGAAATAGTTCGGAAGCATTTGAGATGTGGTGCTGGAGAAGAATGGAAAGAATTACAAATTAGGGTATTCTGAGAGTGCAAAAACCGAAGGGATCAATGGGTAGGACGTATTCTCAGACACAATGCATACCGCAGAAGGGTAATTGAGGGAACAGGCAGGAAGGCACCTACAGACAACTTCTGGATTCTTCTTGCATCGACTAGAACAGTTAAAAATAAAAATAAAAACGTTGGTAATTATTTATCTTCCTTAATGGAATTAAAGTAGCTACCTACCTAGGTGTGATATGCAAACCTCAGTTGAGAGAATGAAAAGTTCAGAGAGCAATATTTTTTTCAAAATGACTCCCTTTTGCCCGGTTGTGTGATCAGTAGTAAATTTTGACCATGGTAAACTTTTACTATAGTAACTTTTTACCATCGCCCGCGATAAAAAACATTTGCGGGGGGTGTTCGAACATCGAGTTTACTATTGCCAAAGTTAATCCCGCCTAATAGTGTGGCAAGGCGAATGATCATCAAAAATCTGAGAATGTCGTATTATATACTTTTATCTATGGCTCTATTCACCTCTGCATTCGAAATCTGTCACTTTGCTGGCGAAATTTTTTCAGTTATATAGGTAAATTAAACAGCGAGATCATCATCGGACGAACTGTCATCAGTAAAATAGCGGGATATTGAATGATTCACTGTCGTATACTGCAACTTTCAAAGTGTTAATTTGACAAATTTTTGAAACAGCCATTTTTAACTAACGATTGACGATTTTACCATCGAATATCGGAGAGTAAAATTGGTTTACTACTGGATGTATTTTCGAGAGTAAATATTTTTTACCGACGATCGAATAACCCGTTTTCGCATAAAAAAAAACTTTAGTAACTTTTTTTTACGATAGTAAAAACTTACCACTGTTCACACAACCAGCCTATAGTACCAAATGATTATAGAAATTAAACCAATAATACATATCTCATAGAGACTAAGCTATTTTGTATTATATTTAATGGAAAAATATAATAAAAAATAGCTTCGTCTCTATGAGACATAAGATATTTGTTTAATAACAGTGCCTTTGTAGGTGAAAACCCAGTAATTGTGTGTTCTTGGACATATTCAAATATTGCTAATTATATAAATATTTTATTCGAAATATGCTTGCGTGTATAATACGTTATTTTTATTTGAATGTTAAATGAGCATCATTTTTTAACTCCTTAACATGTTCCTATATTTGAATTAATTTGCAAGACATATGAGTATAGCAAATTTAGATCTGCATTGCATAGCCGATGTGATCTTAGGTCCCATGGCATGCATGCCAATGCCTGCTAAACGATACTCTGAATTACGAGTAATTAATCATGGTAGAAGGCATTTGGACAGGTGGCCATGCGCCGCGTGCAACTCGCCACCCATTAATATATTATTTATACAGATCACTCATGATTCTGAGAGTTGCTTCTGTATCACCATGGCACTAATGCAAAATCGGCCATTATTCAGTATCGAAATGTGTTGCTCGATGTGATTCAGGATCTGAGCAGCCAGGACATGTTGTATTTCTTAAATTCCTGAATCCTGAAACTTATACAGCATCTTACCAGATCAAATAGTTTGATATAGAACGTCATATCCTTGGGGTAACATAAAAAAAGCACTAAATATTGAGATTTAGGTCGGCACTATGAGCCGAGTACTACTTCTCACCGTTGAATGACTTTGATTACAACATTTCTTTCACAATTGATAAATAAAAAACTTTGAATGTGACGTACATTACCAGTAGTACATAAATTTAGGATATATTAAAAATGTACTCTTAAAACAAAAATACATTGTGATTTTATTTATATACGTAAAGATATCCTGGTCATATTTTAATAATAAAATTTCAATATATTGACAATGTTCTACGAAGAAATAGAAAAATATAATTTATATTAAATATTAATAAATTAACAATCGTAAAGTAAATGTAGCATTTCATAATTAAGTGCTTGATACACGAACAGAGTTTGTGTGTTAATATAATATAATAGTGTTTTTAAATTAATATACTATATTATATCATTGAAATTAAATAGTGTTATAGATATGTCAGCGTATATTGTAGCTAAGATTGGTATTTAAAAATATTAATTGGTATACTTTATAAGCTTTGATTTAGTGGACGCAGAATTAAAAAATAAAGCCACGTGGACATTAGAAAAAACACAAGTTCTTGAAATGTAATGCTTCATATAACAATTATTCTTTAAATAACTTTGTAATCCATTTCTAAAGCTCAAATTCTCATTAGAAATTATTATTATTATTATTTTTTAGTACTTAAATGTGACGTACCATATTTTATTTATAATAAATTGCCAATTAAACAAATATTATCATAATATATCCTAAATATCCATATAGCAAATATCCCATAACCGTGACCAAATAACAGTCGTCCATTTAAATTCGTTGTTTTTAAAAAAGAGCAGAATAGAATGTTATACTTTTAAAATTAGCAATATTAACTTTGTGGTTAAAATTCATATTTTTATTTATTATCTTTGTTTTATTAACCACTTAATTGAGTTTAAATACATCTACCGGTTTCGAAAAATACCATTTTAACTTAACTAAATTAAGTTAAGTATATAAGTTAGTTATGACATCCTGAAGAAGAAAATGGTATTTTTCGAAACCGGTAGATGTATTTAAACTCAATTAAGTGGTTAATAAAACAAAGATAATAAATAAGAATACAATGTAATTATAAAACAAACATGAAAAAAACGGCAATGTAGTATATTTTAATCAATTATTATTTTAAACAAAAACAGACTCCAAATCTGTCACAATTGAATACGAAACATATTTGATGGACATCGCACTAAATAACTAGGAATTTACATATTTTTCAACTAATTTAAAAACATACAAGTTAAATTTTTCGAGAAATTGAGTACATCAATTGAAACATTTAAATTATTATATTATCGTTAATTTTTTAAACTAAATATAAAACATAAAAAGTATTAAATTTCCTACATTATTCATGGAACATTATTTTTAGTAATTATATACCATTTTTTATTAATGTATTAATAAAACACAATCGCTGATGTGTATCACCAATTGATCTTAAAACCATACTTATTTTTTTCGGAAAAACTGATCTTTTTTATTACCGATAGACTGCTATCTCAACTGAGCTACGTCAACACAATTAATATTTCTGAAATATAATCTTCAGTGACACATAAATTTTCCAGTCTACCGCCAATAGAAAGGTCTCGGGTTCAAGTCTCGATGGCAGTCCGATTTGTCTTTTACAAATTGTATATTTCAATGAAATATAGTAGTATAGTTTATTTAATAATTGATGGATACTATATTTATAATACCGTGTCATCGTACTTCAAGATTTCTCCGTAAGTATTTATCACCGTATTTCTAATTAATTATAAAACGAAAAGGTCGAATAGTAATTAAATATACATTAAATATAATGTTTCACGATTAAATAATTACGAACATCAACCTGTGCGTATCTGTCATCAATCTCCACTTTGCGTAGAACCTCTGAATAGATGACCACAATTAAAGTTTATTATATTTTAATGTTAAATAAAAAAATTAAAAATTTAAATAAGAAAGTATGCTTATGTGGATATCTATCGCATGTGTGGATAGCACTTGAACTATTGTAGGCAAATCTATGATAGTTATAATAGCCAAATTTCCAAATAAAAATCTACGTATGTACGTTTGATTGTGCTAGATTATTGAATCAGCCAGTAATAATAATAAATGCCAGAGACACGTGTCCGTCGTCTTTCCCGATTTTAAAAGAAATTTTAATAGTCTTGATTTTAACGAAATTTAGCAAGCGTCTTTCCCGATTTTAAAGGAAATTTTAGTAGTCTCGATTTTAACGAAATTTATCTACCGTTTTTCCCGATTTAAATGGAAATTTTATTAGTCTCGATTTTAATGAAATTTAGCAAGCGTCTTTCCCGATTTTAAAGGAAATTTTAGTAGTCTCGATATTAACGAAATTTACCAATCATATGACTAGATTTTAAAGGAAATTTTAGTGGACCTGATTTTAACGAAATTTATCTACCGTTTTTCCCGATTTAAATGGAAATTTTATTAGTCTCGATTTTAATGAAATTTAGCAAGCGTCTTTCCCGATCTTATAGGAAATTTTACTAGTCTCGATTTTAACGAAATTTAGCAAGCGTCTTTTTCCGAAATTTAGTAATCATTTTTCCTATTTGTTATTGAATTTTAGTAATTTCGATTATAATGGATATTTTAATACCTACTTCCGATTTTAACGAAATTTAGCATGCGTCGTTCTCAATTTCATGAAATTTTAATATTCCCGATTTTAATGAAATTTGCAATCGTCTTTTCCGATTAAAATAGAAATTTTAGTTGTAGTAGAAAATTAACTAAAGATTTGTAAAAGTGACTTATGATTAAAATAGCGAATGCGCGCATAACGAGTGACAGTAATAGTTGTGCGATTGTTATCAATTTTTTTTTTTTATAATTTTAAAGTATTTAGCACAGATCAAATGAATTAATGAGCAGTGGTGACGTGTCATCTGAATATCCATCACTAAAAGGAAAGAGCGAGTGATCTCGACGTTGCAAAAAAATTTGAATGCTAGAAAGAGAATCGAACTTTTGTTCGAGAACCTCCTTCGAGACTTATCCACTGTCAGGATTGATTTCGATGACAATAAATTCATGTGCAAATATTGTGTAAAACAAAAGAAATGTTTTACTTTTTTCGGCATCATTTCATCACGCGTGTCATTGTGTCAAGGGAGATAAAGCAATATTTCAGGAATATCGGAAAGAAACTGCTGCATGATAAGATTAGATTTATTCATATAGGGGTAATATTTTCTTTACTCCATGCTAAATTATGTATTATTTCAGCAATATTTTGTAATATTCAGCGTCTTCATGAAAGCTTTCTCGAATATCTTTCGTAAATGTGATACTTTATATATATATATCCACCTTATAGGTTTTCAACGTGAAAGCTATTTTTCATATTTTGATTCAATATTGGTTTTCTTTCATAGTATACTACGAATATAATACACTTTGAAGGGTAGTGTCACTTCAGTTGCTTAATCTATCACCTTGTCACAATATACGTATAATACTTTTTTACCTTTAAAAAGGATGAAATTTTTTTATTAAAAACGAGTCAGTATTGAAATTGAAATATCCTCTTAAAATAAGTACTCCTTAGTACCGCAGTGTTTACTAAAAAAAGTTTTTTTTAATGTTTCATGATTCATAATTTGTACCACTAAAACTACAATTATTTTATCAGGTATTTATATATATTTTTTCTAAATATTAAAAAATAAGATTATAAAATTACAGCAAAACATCGTTTATTCCACACAAAAAAAAATAACAAAAAATTTAAAAATCGCGCATTTCATAATCAGACGTCATTATTCACGACAATTTTATTCGAGTCGCTTTTTTTTAAATTTATGTACAGTGTGAGAAATAGTGCATTAGAACTGCACAAATAGCTGCGGTATCTAGGTAGCTGTTATTGTCTATCGCTCTAGCGGGGTTTTCTGCGGCCGAGTTCGTTACTCCTCCAGCACATAGTCACTTTCACTAACACACACATTCAGTTTCATAAACGCTCTAAACCATACGATACATGCTTTACAATGCGCTTCTACAGGGTGTGTCATTAAGTGCGAATTTTAATTTTAGCCTATAAAATGCGCAGTGGAGTTCTGGTGCCAACACCATTGTAAGGAAATAATGCCTAGTATTGGAAAAATAGGAATAAAAGTAAAATGAATGATTTAATGCGGTGAGACCACAATCATTCGGCAGTGTGGTGAGTACGGTTCCGAGCAACTGTGCCAGTGCGGCTGAACGCGCGGCAGAACGGTGTCGAGCTCGCGTCAGTCGCACGCCGAAACATGAATGGTAAATAAAACGCAGCCAGCGGCACCGCGCTTCCCGCGCGGGCCAGACTTCTCAATCCCTCTTCGGCACTAAACTCAATAGCTGCATTTGTTGTAACTTTCAAACTGAATATTTTAACCAAATCTTTATAATTTTTCTATCACAAATAAAGCTGACTATGGTGGCAGGTCTATCCTCATACAGTCGTATTCTTTTGATACACCAATCGTCAAACATACAAAGAGACGTGTGGGTCATTCCACATGAAATGGTCCAGAAATTAAATAAATAGTTAGTTGATCGTTTTTAAAAATTATCATATTTTTGTGCAATCACCCTAACTTGTTGCTAGTTCAAAATGAGCATTATTTTAATTTTATTCAAATGTATTTGAGATTCTGTAAAAATAAGGTAGATGGCTCTTTCAAATAATGGAACGATTTAATGTATTAATATCAAAAAGGTAAAATATAGGTTGGGAAATTGTCGCTAAAAATATTGTCGCTGTCGCATAGTTGGATAATGCACCTTCTCCGGTTAGGAAAGAGTTATAATGATATACATATAAAATCAATTTTATCGAAAAATATTGTTGTTGCGCCACCGGGATTCGAACCTGGATCTCTTTCCTAACCGGGGAAGGTGCTTTATCCAACTAAGCTACAGCGACATTATTTTTAGCGCCAATTTTCGACCCTATATGTTTTTGATATTAATACATTTAATCGTTCCATCATTTGACAGAGCCATCTACCTTATTTTTACAGAATCTCAAATACCTTTGAGTAAACTGATAGCAGACGCCAGAATTATCAATTCATTTTTATTAAATTTTTGGACACATTGATACAACTTTATTATTTAGGAGAACACATTCTTATTGTGAAGTTGTAATTGTTCAGAACATAGGTCTGTGTATAGAATGTGTTCTCCTAAATATATCAATCTTAATCGTCTATAAATATTTATAAACATCACGTGACCGTAGCAATGGTTTACTGCAAAGAAAATGATCAGCTGTTGTGGCGGTTTGTGAAAAACTTTATTAATACATCAACACGCAAATAATTATAATTTTTCATTTAAATTGATAGATGCTATTTGCCGATTGACTTACTTACCGCCAACGTGCGGCGGCGCGCTGCACGGGCATAATTGCCTTCTCGTGTACCCATTCACCTACTAAATGACACGTACATATGTCTGTCGCGTGTTTCTCACTTTTCTATACAACTATCGGAGCGCTTCTGAAGGCACATTTGATGTCATTATATTTTTGCAAACATTTTATATGGAAAATACTGCATCTTGTAAATAATATAATAATATGTTTCGGTAGTAGGTACCTATCGGTAGCTATTGCCGTTTTCTCACTGAGGTAAGCAGAGGACCATACATATTATGCCACTTGTCGATTATTGTAATTAAAAGAAGACCATTTTTTAATAATATGTACCTGAATTACCTGGGCACGCCATGATACACAACTAACTCTAAATTTATTTATAATATATTAATTCTTCTATTCATTCATTCTTCACTCACTATACTTCTTCTTCTCCTTTCAAATAGGCAATCCACCCTTCAAGAGTGATCTGTGCCACTAAACAAGTTTAAACATTATTTCATGGAAAGCAGTACAACAATATTATAGAATAGGAAATATTGCGTTACAAGTTAATACCATTGACATTCAAGAAATTTGCTATTATATAGCTTAAATGTGGCGAGTTGAGGGAAAGAAGATGACACAAGTTAACCGGGAGTCACTGTACTTATTCAGTCCACATTTATTTTATCGACCGACCTAAAAAAAATCTCAATATATATAAAAGATTATCGTTTATTATGTAACGCCAGAAACGCTAGTAGAACCAGCGGTGTACAATCTGTTGGCTCCCTCGGCACTCTCTGCACACTCGAGAGTTCCTTATTAGCTACAGAGAGCACGGGTGTCACATCATCGCCGAAACGTTACTAATATATTTAATTTTTATTCGATAGCATTTTTTCTGCTCTAAAACGTTAGTGTCGCCGTTTTCCTGTTATCTTATACCTAAAATAATAAAGTGTTACGTTGAGAAAAACGAACATTTTCGACACATACTTTTTTTTCACTATTAATCAAGATTCTCAAGGTCATCCAGCAGCTCGACTAAGAAATTATGACGCATCCACCCCCCGCAGTCCCGACCGCTCTCCGTCAGATTATCACAATTTTTGGTCGCTCTCCAATCAAAAGCGTGGCGTTATATTCAACAATGATGATGATCTGATAAATTGGCTTGATAACTATTTCGATACCAGACCAGACGATTTTTATTGAAAACGCATTGATAAATTGGTTGAAAGATGAGATAAAGAATAATGGTGAATGCATCATTGATTGAAATCGTATTATTTTTGTTTAAAAATAAATAGTTTAACAAAACCACATATATTTTTTAGACAACTCAATACATACGTCTACGAGTCGCAGAATCAATTTTGATGATAAAACAGTTTTCTACTGTCATTTATTTAATTTTGTCAAATGACTCCTGATGCCAGAAGTAATGTTAATAAAGATATGAAGTTGTGTGCTACAAGAAATCGTGAATGTCAATGCCAAAAGATTTTTTTTTTAAATTGTTAATTTTATATGAATAAATCAATAAACAAAAAATCCACATAATTCGTTGGAGCGCTTATGACTCTACTTGCAGGCTTATACTCATCAATCAATAATAATAGCGAGATACTAAATAACCAAATAAATTTATCCAATCATTTTTAAGTTTTAAATATTAATCAAATATATAACATAGAAAGATATACATATAAAATTAATTTTATCGTAAAATATTGTTGTTGCGCCACCGAGATTCGAATCTGGGGATCTCTTTCCAAACCGGGGAAAGTGATTATCCAACTATGCTACAGCGACAATATTTTTAGCGACAAATTTTCGAACCTATATGTTATATTTTTGATATTAATACATGTAATCGTTCCATTATTTGAAAGAGCCATCTACCTTATTTTTACGGAATCTCAAATACCTTTGAGCAATCTGATAGGCAGACGCCAGAATTATTAATTCATTTTTATTAAATTTTGGACACATTGATACAACTTTATTATTAGAACACACTATTTAATGATAAGAATGTGTTCTCCTAATTTTTAAGTTGTTCACATGTAATACCTACCTTTCTCTCCCACCCTCTACCTGAAACTCTGATATGTTATTGCTCTAAATATCTGTACTTAGGTTAGTCAATACTATATTGTCTTGAAGAATGTTGGGTCCAACTGAAACTAGTTGACTTCAGTATATGTGCATAATAAAGTGGTTTGAAACGAATTATTATACTATTTTATTTATTTACATTGTCCTACCATCTTATTTTAGGACTACCTATTATCCGTCTTCCTTTAGGTTTATTATCGAGCTACCATTTCAAGAGTTGCGCATCGTTAATATGTTTTATATGCCCTAACCATCGAAGCCTCGTGAATTTTGAGAGTTTCAGCTCTTCGTACAGATCGTAAAGTTCCCGGTTATAACGCCTACGCCGCAATGAATATTCTGAAAATCAGCTCTGAAAAATCAGAATTTCAGTTTTATATAAATCAAGTGTTATTTGTTAGGTGTGTATGTAATAAAAATGAGTAGATAAAATGACGAAATTACCCAACCTCGATACATCAGCACAATCCAATTATAGACAAACACATAATTATAATAACGCCCATCTCTCTCGTATTACGCTGTACACTTTGGTATAATCTTCCTAAAATAGAACAATTGATGAGTGCTTAAAAAGGAATTATTTTTATACAAACCTGGGAAGCGCCATTGATAATGTAAATAAATCATTAATAATGTTTGTTGTTTTCGCTGCCGTGTGAGGTAAAGAAAATGTTTTCTTTAATGTTGAAATATCAAGTAAGTTTTTTTAGTTACGTGGTAATCAGTAATTAATATAAATATAATGAAAGCTCTGGAATATGTGCCTATTTTGTGTGTAAATCTTAAGGAGTATTTCATAATATATGTAACATTTTTTTGTCATTTGTTTTTATGCTTTTCTCTGTGAGATGAAGTGCTTTTGCTGTTTTAAAAAATTCAGTCGTGTTCTTCTTTTTCTTCTATTGCGATATTCTACAACTTGTCTGACCATCACGTCTTAGGACGGGTTAAATACTAGTCATTAGCACATAAAGCACAGTTGACTACGAACGTGTTTATATTGCTGAAACGAAATTACAGAAGATATACTTTAAGTATTGTATACGTGAGTTGAAATATAAATAAACAAAAAAATGGAATTCTTCTGTTGAAATCAAATCGAGCAAGCTCTCGCAACCTTTATCCGCATGAACAAGATGTTCTGCAGTCATCATCTTAAGCTTAAATTTCGAATGCGAATGCTCAGATGCTATGTATATATGTATGTGGACGTATTTAAAATAAAAATCTAAAATCTTTAATATCTCGGACATGTAACGAAACATGCAGAGAAAGATCGCTGGTAGTCAAGAAGGAGAACATCTTGTCTGAAGAATCTGAGGCAATGGCTTAGTCAGTCTACTGTAGAGCTTTTCTGGGCCGCAGTTAAAGTGATATAGCCAACGTCCGTTGAACGGATAAGACACGAGGAGAAGAAGAATAAATATTTATAATAGATAAAAAAAAATTGGTGATAGACACAAGTGCAACGCATGTTTTTTTTTATAATTTTGTCTTTTATTTCTTCAAAACGTTTTATGATTTTCTCAGTAAGTATAAGAGCTATTGCTGATCTAGATAAAATAATACTTCAGCTTTTCCTTCTACTAGCCTAACTGAACCAAACCTATCACATTTGTACCATCACCAGAAAAGAAAAAAAAAATATAGAAAAAGAGGACGAAGAAGTTATAAAAAATAGAAGGAAAAGTTAAAGTATTATTTTATACACTATCAGCACTTTTGCTCTTTTACTTACTGATTAAATCATGAAACGTTTTGAAGAAATAGACGACTTCGAAGTCTATAAATAAATATATAAATCTTAAATTATGCCGGGTCGCATCAAACCTCCGGCTGTTGCCTTATTAGTTGCCTGTAAGGAACTAAGTTAGTCAGGCAGTCGTGCGCGGAAAGTTCCTTATGTCATCTGTACCGAAACTGGCGAGGCACGCGCAACTCGGCTGAATCTTACCGCAAAAACTTCGTGAAGCACTAATTACACGGTGCCCCAAATGAGAACGACATTTGGGTAATAGCACAATGAACAAATAATTCAATACACAGCGACGCTCTCAAATGAACGGCCTAACCTGTCTGGCTTCAAACGAAACGTCTATTTAATAAATCACTAAAAAATATGTTAACACTTTTCTACTTCCACGTAGGTCTTAGCAAAGCCCATGTAGAAATCAAATCACTACTTGTAGTGCTTCTTCGCTTGTTAGCGATCATTATTTGCAGTAGATCAAAATAGTTGGACTGTAGACTTCCCGACCTTTGTTAGATTTTATAGCCAGGATGTCTGTATTCCAGGGTCTCCTCAGCTAGCAATTTTGCCTTGAATGAAGAGATGCAGGATAAGATATTAGTCTCATGATGGGGTCAAAAAATTGTTGTTATTACCATATTTTTCCACTTAACTCTGAATTGCCGGCCTGAAAAGACGTGTTCCACGATTATTTCAAAACGACACTTACAAGATGGGTAATGAGATTTACCTGAAACGTTGGGATAACAATGGTCCAACAGACACAACATTAACAAAAAAACTACCTTTCTAACATTATCCTCAATTTTAAATTTAACACACACACACACACATATATATATATATATATATATATATATAAATACTGATATGAAAATTAACTTGTAAAATATATGTATGTAAACATCATCTACATGTATAAGCTAATTAAATTAATATAATAGCTGTCATTTTGCCTCAGTTCAATTATTAATATTTTTCTGTTGATTTAAAATGAACAGGTAGGTATATCTGTTCGTACATATAATCAATAGGTACCTTACGCACTGTCACAGAAAGTGGTCGGTTATGGATGGAATATCGGTAAATTTTAGACATTTCAGACCACAAAGCCATAAATTAAATAGAGATGCCATTATTAGCCCGCAGGGGCGCAAACATTGTTTTTTGCGAAGGGGGTGAAAGTACACCGCGTTTGAAAAAGTACGTCGCTATAAGCCGCACAGTACAGGATCACACTGCTGACTAATATTTGTATTTATAGTACGTGGTATTAGATAACTGAATCAGAATATTCACAAGACGTACCTACATATATGATATGTATAAAATAAAATATATGTTGTAGTAAACTTTACCCACTTTGGTACTGCTTTATGCATTACCTGAAATAAAATAAAAACTAATTTAAACATTTTCCCCGTCCCCCAAAAAATGTTACGCCATTGTTGTTACCTCATATATTGGAGACAAGAGGGCTCAGCCCTTATCTCTCCCCCCTTTAACAATCGAATCAGCAACATGATATGTAGACAACGTCGTTTCTACCCCTTTCAAACAGGCTTAAAAGACAGCAAAATAATAAACTGGAAATGGTTTACAACTTAATCTACTTGACGCCGTCTGAAACAGTCTGTATCGGCAATATATCAACTAAATACCAATAACATAACAACGCTTGAAATGCTAAATCTTATACATAAGCCTGCCAATGTCAAGTCAAGGATATGAATTACACAAAACACATAAAATACAAGAACATCTAAAAACTGTTATAATAAAAGTGTAGGGAAATCGCAAGTTGTTTGCAGCGGATTAGAACTATACAATGATTTACCGCAGCAGACAAAAAAAAAAAAATGACAAACATACTGAGACGTGCGCTAACGTAATAAACACAAATAACCGTTAAAGTAATAATATTTTATCTTATATATTTTTGATGCACTCTCGGGTGCCTTCACAGACTAGTAAATGAATAGACACGAAATAAAGTGTACATATATATATGAGAGGGGTTTGGAACATTAGTTGCGGGACGAGGAGCATTCTACGCATATTATTTGTGGAAACAAAAAATCCAATAGTTTTTCACACATTCATATAACATTAAAAGTATTTACTCTTTGAAAATTAAATATTTGTGTAAACAATACGTATTTTTTACATTAATGCATATTATATTGTCAGCGTTTAAATTTTCGTTCCAATCGAGTCATCACATATTTAAAAATAGTCGCTGAGCTATTTGATTGCGTAAGTGATACCAAGGTGATCACGCGAATGACACCAACATGAAAATATTAGACTTAACGGACCATTTTAAAGAGGTCAGACTCCGGTAGTATTGCCACACAATGTATCATAACGTATGACAACTGCATCAAAACCCTACCCCAAGTAAATAGGAAAATGCGAATAAGAAGTCAAGACGGAATTTTATGAAACGGTCGGCCATCTTACAATAGGTTGTTTTCAAAATACCTTACCGGCAGAACAACTCTTATCTGAGAAGTGCGACGGACCACGGTTGCGAGCCAGGAATTCGATTTCTGCGACAGGTATGATAAATAAAATGATTTGCAATAGCGCGATAATTAGATATTTTGTCATGCGCGACTGCACTGCGCAGATGAAATCTGGATCCGTGAAGAAGTGTCATCACAAAATTTGCAGCGATTTCGTTGGCCTGCGTCAACGTCACTGTTCCGATTATCACAGCTGTGCGACACAAAAGTGTTCTTGGAAAAAAGGCGACGTTCATTGCCAATGGAAAGATTTGAAGCAGATTCAAAATATCCAAAAAAATAAATGATCCCAGCAGCCTGTGAGTTGAGTTAATCGGTATTTTTTTTCTCTTTTTAAAAAAAATATAGGTCACATCAATATTCTTACCGTATTCAAACTAAGCTAAAAGCTTGTACATATTATGAAAATAGGACTAACTTACTCCCGGAACGAGGCGCGAAACCCCTACCACTAGATCTCTAGGCCAGCGTCGTAACCACTACACCAATGAGCTATTCCATTTATTATTACCGAAGAAAAATTCAATGTACAAATATGACGTACATTACTAAAGTTGACATAAATTAGTTGGTAGAGCAGTGTACTCGAAAGGTTCCGGGTTCAAAAGGTGGCAGCCTAGTTTATTTTTGGTAAAAGACTTTTACTTAAATTTTAACTAAATAAAATAATTTTTCGCAAAAATGAGTAGAAATAATTATTTTCCGATTGTCAATAATACGAAATAAATATTTTTAATAATCTTAATTCATTATAACTGTTTACGGGGTAAGTTTGTAGAACTCCATAATCACACATGTGAAAATTAAAAAATTGTTTTTTTTATTCTACTCGTGGAATCAAAAAACGAGTGTTTTATTTTCACATAAACTTAATTTACACCCAGCGCAACAAAAATAGCCGCACCCCCTAATTAGGTACAAAAATTTCCATGAACCGTCAATAAAATCCGTTTCCAGGAAGGGCAATTCGCTTATCAGGTACCTGTAGAGCCCGTTTTTGCAGTGTGTGGTCGTTTTGTTAGTATGTTACTAGTTTTATCGAATCGCAATGTCTACGAGACTTCAACTAAGTGATCAAAAAAAAGCAATGATAGTTGAATTATCAAAACAAAACTTTCCTAATAGTGCTATATATAGCAAAGCAAATTCAGTGTAATGAGTCATCGGTAAGAAGATTTCTCCAAAAATTTCAGGAAAGTGGGAACTGGCTTAAAGCGTAGTACTTCGTTATTTGTTTCATTCGCTATGGTCCTTCATGATTGAGGATCGCGATCTCCATGAACTCCCGCTCTCTTAACTATGCTACTCCACTTTTATCGGCATTCTGCAGATCTTGCCTTTTTCACTCTGTCCAACGAGTGGTGGCTCACCACAACAAGTTCCTTCTGCTCATTTTAAGTTGCACCGCAACACAGATAACTGTTTTCATTTTATGTAACTAACAAACACCACACGCAGCGATTCGCCAAAGATGAAATAGAAAACAATAACGCAATACCATGTCGTCGACACGGTATTGCCACGAAACACATTCACCCCGCTTTCGACACGGTATTGCAAGCTATTACTTAACTCTGTAACCCCGCAATGGGACCCGAAGCGTCGATCAGAGACGCGACAGATTGGCTCAAAAAAGTCAATATGACCATATGATATGTAAATACATATTAAAGTGAACCACTTCTAGAAGTAAATGTGTTTCGAATTATTTTAAATTTACCATCCACCTGTAGGTGTGCGATGTGCGGTGGGTACCTACCCGAGCGCTGCCATAATATTCCGCGTCTTCAATTACAATTATTGAAGTCGCCATTGTGTGTCACAATATGTGATGTGGGTCAGCCGCATGAAAATGCACCATTTGCATAATGCCCGCTTGATGGGCCGGTGTCGTCGCCGGCTCTGCGCGGCTAATATATTCCCGGCGACGGCAGCGCAACGCCCAAATCGCGTGGGCCTGATTTATGGCGTGGTATTACTTTACTGTTTTCTATGTCGTTTACTGATGCCAAATTTATGGTTCAATTTATTTACTACTGTAAACGGGGGTGACCACCGTCCGCAAGAAACCGATACCGGAGACACTATACTTTACATAGTTAAATTATTAAATTGCTACGGCCAAGTCTGCCGTGTTGAAGTTGAATAAAATTTAAAAGAACCGATCCACCTGAAAGCTTTGAAGGAAATAAATAAAGGCTTGATGACTTTGAGATGTGGTGTTGGCGTCACCAACGAATGAATGTATCTCCATAACATGCAGGAAAAAAATTCTTTCGTACTTTTTTGGCAGGTTGCTATAAGTACATGTTCGGAAGGCGAGGGATCGATCACCGACAGAATGGACAGATGAAGTCTGAGACAAGCTACGCCACACTGAACAAGGCCCAGAATCGCGAAAAGTGGAGGCAAGAAGTCTGCACTGTTTAGGCAAAATATAGAATTACGATGTTTAGTCACGAGCACATCGACTGAGAGACAGATTTTAAATATTATTTAAGTGCTGGATTTATTTCACTCATATTAAAAAAAAACAAAAATTGACGATGAAAAGAAAAAAATATATATATATACAATGTTAAAAAGATGTAAGTACGTACGAGTATATAACAAATCTAACGCATATTAATTGACTTCACACGGCAACAGTCAATTAGCAATACAAAGTTCTCGTGTTCAAATCCCGGGTGTAGCTCAGTTTTTATCGAAAATGGTGTTTCAAATGCACTCTTTCTGCCATATTTGGGTGGACTAGCGAAATCATCAAATCTGCGGAAGTACGTGGAATATTAACACAGAGAAAAGTGTGAGACACTTGGGGAGGCCTTCATCCCGCAGCGGATAGAGAACGGCTGATTATAATGATAGATCGTTCTGAAGAATTGTAATAAACGCGAAATTAATATCATTAAAAATAATTCGAGTGTAGGCTCATCTCTCTGAAATCACTCTAAACTATTCAAATCGAGCTTGAATTATTCTACGCTATCTTTCAAACATTTGGTCAGAATTATGTTTTCTTGTTAATTTCTGTGATAAAAAAAACAAAAATAAAAATGATGTATCTGTGTATTATAAATGTTTTGAATAAAAAACACTCTAGAGCTAAATCTCACACACGATCTACCGTATCGATTTGCGCTACAGACAAATCTCACCGAGTATAATTTTTCACAAAATATACAGTCCCGTTCAACACGAGTCGTGTGGTGATCCTGCAATGTAGAAATTCATTTAATTTCGTCAGAATTTAGCGATATGATCGGTCGCTGGGTACCTAAATACCTTTGTTGAAAATATTAAAATTCAATATCGGCCGCCGCTCGATAAGCAAAACAAATATAACGCTATTCAGATTTACAATCGGCTGCGCTAAAATTGTTTCCTTTTGTATTTGTAATACGACAAGGAAATGTGATACAGAAATTGAAAAATCCGAAAGCGATGGCAAAAGTATTTAGCTCATATTTTAACTAAAAACACTTCGCGGAAAGAGATTAAAGTATTTTTTAAAGAAAACGTGTTTATTTAATGTACCTTACCTTGATTTGAGTAAAATGATGGACCCTGCAATGGGATACGGAACGTCAGCTAGAGACGTTGGATACACACAATGTAATATATTCTGAATGATTGTGAAAATCTGATAGCATTTTAGTAACTGTAATAAATTATACACTACATGTATAAAACTCCAATATCTTTCTGTATGTCACACGCATGAAAATGGATATATTTCATTAGAATGTCAATTTTCTTTGAATCTTTTATCAACGGAGTCCATTACAATTTAAAATCCGTATCACATTGTAGATAGATAAATATTATATATTTAAAAAAAAAACATTCTATATAAGTACGTCTCACGCGCCTTCCCTGAGACGGTTTTCAAAGAATAGTTCTTAAATATGTTTTATACGATGCTTATTGCAATTAAATGATTATTAGTTTTCGTGCAAAATTAAAAAAAAATAAAGTAATAAATCAAAATACTTTTTTTAAAAAATAGAGTTGAGTACCTGGATTACACGTCACATCAATATTATTACTATTTTCAAACTAAGCTAAATGCCTGTGCTATGAAAATAGGATTAATTTGATGGTCTCCTGAAACGAGGCTCGAACCTCCGATCACTAAGTAACCACGCCACACCACAAGCACATCATAAGTATTATTAGTAGTAATCAGTATTAATTTTTTTCAATATACAGGTATAACTGACTTAGTCTACAATATTTTATAGGTAGATAGATACATGGTAAAATTACGAGTCCAAAATGTTCAAGGGATATGTGGAAATTCTGTACCGTCACGGAAAATATTATGTAAAGTTTTAAAACTTTACATTAACTACCAAATAAATATTTGTGAATTTTATTCATTATTAATCTATATCTTTGTAATATCCACCCATAAAATATCGTGGACTAGTCTGTTACACCCTGTATATTTTCTCCCGATTAAATCAAATGAAAGCCATTCTCCAAGTATACAATTTTTTTTTTACTCACATAATATATGTATCTTTCATTCTTAAAATATATACATTTATTAGGTAGCTACGCTATTTAAGCCTTGACATACTTCCTCGAACTGAATGGAGATCCAACGCTACAAATAGTCAAAAATTTTGACGTGAAAACGTCCTTGGCGACACCTACATTGTGTTTGGGACCAAAATACAAGACGGAAACGTTTAATTCACTTTAAATTACGGCCTGGCCATGAATTGGCTTGTGCCTCGCTTCTCGTACCTCAGAGACTGATTGATTCAGTACAATAAATAGCAGGTGCGAATGTACAACGTTATGTCGCTCATAACATCAATTCTAGCTGTTCTTTGAATCATCATCTACAACCTAACTTTAAAATTCCAAATTCTACTTCATGTCAACAAAAAAAAAATACATTCTTTAAATCGCTTTAACCCGGTTCACGCTAAGGATTTTTTTCAGATATAATTAATCAAATATTATTTGATAAGTACATGTGTGACTACACCCTAAAACAGTGGCGTAACTACTACCTGGGAAACCTCGGCAATTATCAGAAAACTAAGAAAACTTTCATAATTCATAATAAGAAGTACAAAAAAATAACCTGTTATATTATTAACCTGTGTTTTTAATACATAACATTGCAACATAAATAAACAGAACACGGAACAAATTTATGTTCTTTTTTTAACAATATGAAACAAAAGATGTCGTATTTTAAAAGTGTTATTTGTCTTGAAAAATGTTGACATTGAAAAAAATATGTTTCTGTTTCAAATAGACATATTAAGGAATTTGTCATGAAAAATACTGGCGTTATAACACAATTGGTAGTGTACTTTCCCGGATTGGAAATAGAGATCCAGGTTCGTATCCCGGTAGCGCAAAAATAATATTTTTCGACAAAATTGATTTTATATGTATATATTTATAATTAATACATTAAATTAGTATTTCAAATAGACATACCTTGGAGTGAGACATAAATATGGAGAGGTATTAAAAACTTTAAATAAAATCACGAGCGAGAATAGTGACGAAGCGAATGAAGCAAGTCGATAATAATTAATATGGAAACTATTGTAAAATTGTGTTTTTAGGAGGAGAGTAGGAGCCCGTATATTTGCTTTCCCGGAGGGATGACGCCACTGCCTTAAAACAATACTTTTAGTGCTAGATTAAAAAAATATATATATATTCTTTAATAAAATCGCAATTCGCCTTAGAGATCAGTTAATGATACTTATTATTATAAGTCTCAGTAATCATGAATTATGTAGAGAGGCCTCGGAACGATATAAACATTTATTCAAATAAATAAATAAACATTCTATGTTAACCCTAATTTAATTAGATCCCTTTTTAATCGAACACCTTTAATGAGATAATACGGGGTGTTAGTTTAGGGTCTGGGTGGTGTACACGGCTGATTTTACAATTTATTTTAATTGGAATATTTAATTTATTCCTGTTTAGCGGAAAACATTCCACGCGATCGTGAAAAAGTAAAAATGCAAAAAAGATTTTGATCAAAAATAAATGCGCATCTGTAACAGAATCAATAATACGATTCGTATAAAATTGGCGAGAATTTCAACAAATTAAAATTTTAACGGAAATTCCAAAGCCTCGCTAAATTATCACGAATTGTTTCTAGTCCTTGGAACTGCAGTTGTTTTGAGGAAATTTTGATACAAAAACTTTTTAAATGCGTTCATTTTTCATTATTAACAAGCTAATAAGAGCCACATAATAAATAACTGCGTCGTTTGATTTCAAACCCCTCTATAACGGATTTTAATCAAAACCCAGAAATTACGAAAAACGGTTAAAAAATAGAATTATCATCTAATATATCTTCAATAGATATTTTTGAGATATGGTGTATGTATTAATATTACAGGAAATGCAAAAAAAAAAAAAAAACAAATATGTTGTCAATTTTGAGAAAATACAAAATGTATTGCCACTTTATACCATTTATAGAGGTGTTTGAAATTCAACAGGCGTATTTTCGGTGTCGCTCACATTATTTGACCTTTTTTGGTGCAAGCCGGTGGAATACCACTTTAAACTAACGATAGTTTCATTATTGATCCATTTGGAGGTTAAGTACTCAATTACAGAGGGTTTTGACACGAAACTTACACTTGTTTTTGTTTGTTCTATTACTTAAATTATTATTTTTGGTACAGTATTTGAACCGATCGTAAGTATAATTTTCTCCTAGTAAAACTGCATTCAAGAATACATTTTTCATTTTTGTTTATGATGGATTTGGAAGTAAATGACTCCTGTTAGACAAAAGTGTAAACTTGTATGTAGAAAACTTGTTAATTCGCTGCTGCATATTTATAACTAATTTTAAAAAAAAACAGTAAGACTCGAATAGATTGCGATCTAAAAAATAAAAATCAATCAAATTCAAAAACATACGAAGTGTTCGTCAGGTGTTGAAGGCCGTTCACAATCTTCTATGTAAAGCTTTAACATCTGGTGATGGACCCGGTAACGGTGGGCATCGAAACGCTGATCAAAGATCATACGTGCAGAAATAGCAAGAACAGTAGCGTAACTAAAAAATTGGCGCCAATGCATAATTTAAAAAAAACCTTATTGGGCGGCCCCATGTACAATGTACCACCTACTGTATATAAAATATAAAAATATTGTGCACTACACGGTTTCATCCATTACCAAATAGTAAGAACGAAAATATAATTTTTGTCCATTTAAATATACAGGCAACTAAACAAATATCTTTGCTTCGCTTTACGGCGATGTTCGCTTTGTGGTGATGATCTAGTCAAATATAATAAAATATTGGTATTAAAATCGATGTTAAGAATGTATAAATAATAAAGTACCTATATCAAAAATATAAATCACCATAATATACTTATATGACAATTTGACACCACAGTATATTTGACGAGTAGTTAAGATGGCAGATGTATCGAGATGTAAACTATTTTTGAAGGCGACTGGTACCGATCCCAAAACACGAATAAAATTGAGAGTTACAAAATTATATACAATTAATACAGTTTCGGTGACACATTTTACTGTGATACTGTGAAAATCATCTCGTTTTAAGTGATTCATTTAACGTCAGCTAGTTTCGAAACTTCTGTATGTTCGTCAGGACGCACACGTAAAATAAAATATGCAAACGATTCAATTGTCGCGGACGGGGGGCGTGACCTCAGTAATGGTGGAAGAATCGAGCAATGCGTCTTTCCCTCGGATCGACAAATCGGTTAGATAATTTCACTTTAATCGCGGGCATCTAACACCGTACGCACCAAGTCGCGTGACGCTTTCGGCATCTAGCCGTAACGCAACACGACCTATCGCACAACTGGTTTCGGAAGTGAGGCGAGTCTAGCCGTGATCCGCTGACATTGCTCGGCTCGCGGGCGGCGCGAGGCCGCCCCGTCCGGCGCACCGCGGGCCGAGCGGGTCAAGCTGGCTTGACATAAACCTAAAGAAGTGTTTTATTTTTTTTTAATGTATTCTAATGCGTACGGTCGACTTCCTCAATAATCATAGCAGAATGTCTCGTAATTAATTTTCATGATGAAAATACCAGGGATGAGAAATTAGTAATCGAAGATTGTCACCGAGACACAAATTTCAGAGATTTTATCAGATGACCAGATGGCAACTGCACACAAAATAATATCTACTAAAAATAAAATAGGTTATGTTATATTACATTAAAATACGTTAGGCAAGCTGACGGTGTGCGGTTATCTATGTGTGCACCTGTCTTGTGTGCAGCTATCATTGATCTATCATAATGCTTAGTAAAAATACGTACGAAAAATATGTTTTATGTGTTTTTTTGCTGTGAATGCCACAGATTTTAGAACGCCACACCCTTGACAATGGCACGCGTTACCGCACAGAAACTTGGGCCTACGTTTTCCCAAGAAAATCTAACTTAGAAGATACACCAGTTCCATTCACTAGTGCTCGCAGAAACCTTAAATTCAACATATATAGTATTTATTTTTATTAATAATATTGCTCTAAATACTATTGTTATGAACTCACTGTGCAGCGGCGCCAGATGTACATAATTCGTTCGGCAGTAGCAAAAAATGGCACTATGCTAAACTGGCCAACTTCCGAGTTAATATCCCAGGGAGCCAGCAAATATCCGGTTTTTGTAGTACAACACTTTCTTTAAGACAAGTTATTGGGCCGTTTTCAAGTACGATACGTATATTCGACGGACCTCCGACATAAACATTCTCGTAATGTTCGCAAAATATTATGATTCACACGAGCGAGATACCTTTAATAGATGCTTCATTGCTATACCTCTTTCCTCTTTAGCTCGCCCCATTAAGATTGAAGATAATTTAAATCTTCAACTAAATAAATACAAAAGGACATGAAATTTTTATAAATTGCCGTCTTTTTTTCAATAAATAAATCTCTAATTTATTTTTAATCCAAAATTGTTACATAAATAGATGTTATGTGATCGAGCACCTAAATTAAAGTACCTAGAATATCAGGGTAACAGATATTGGTCGATTAGCAATGGGTTGGGAATACCATGGTTTAAATAAGAGATTAATTTCTCATATATAAATAAATCTTTGAGAATAATACTCTTCTAAAAAATAGATGTACTCGGATCAGTGCAATGCTGAAAGTTCTGAATATGATGACCTTTAAGCAGAAAATATCGGCAGTTTTTATAAGGAAAATGTGTTGCAAATTAATATGAGTACGAACATCATACTAGAGGAAGAAATTGACTGAGACTACCATTCAGGAAGAAGGTTAAATCTCAGAAATCGATGAGGTACAGTGCGATGAAGATCTTTAATGAAATGCAAGAAGATGTAAGAAAGGAGGAGAAACTATATAGACTCAAAATGAAACACTTAGGTCTTGTTTATATTGTATACATATACTTATTTATGTACTATGTTAAGAATAAATAAATAAATACATACAGCCTATACTCTATTAAATCTCTCTCTCTTTCCTCTATCATGTTAGAATTGACATATAGTGACCCCAAATCAGATGAGATTCGGTCGTAATGCACCTCCACAAGTTCCGTTCCAGTGTCGCCCTCACAGCTGACTCCAGGGGTTCTCCGACTAGTTGCAACGTATCTATTCACCGTGGTGGCACTCTTACAGGTATTTTTCGCCCCAAAGTTAATCTCCTTTTCTAGGCTCACTTGACGCATCATGTGGCTGAAGAATTGAAAGAATCCTTTGTTCACTACTGTAAATAGAAATTGCTGCGGTTGGATTTATTGCAGAATTGAGGCATTGGATACGTACACAGTACAACAATCATAATTGTATAAATTGTAGAGTTATAAATAAATAAATATGTGTGGAAGAGATGATGCATAGTGAGGAAGGAAGGTTATGTAGTGGAGACATGTATTGGTCGAATTCAATCTCGATGGAGCGACGACGTCGAAAGAGTAACGGGCAATAGATGAACGAGAAGAACTGAAGACAGATAATATAGCGATTTCTAAGAAAACATCCGTACACAAACGTGTTCACCCGCAATGGCAGACAATTTTGCCTACCGGAAGAAACGGATGTCGGCCGGCGATTACGACATTATTTACTTAAAACGTAAATTTAACATTTCACAAAACAATCTCTCCGTCGTGTTTTGGTATTATAAAAATCCGTTGTGCATTAATTCATATTGCATTATTCATATTAGATTGATACAGATATATGTGCATTGCCGACTTGTTGCAGAATATTCGGGTATCCTTGGGCGAATAGCGAATGCAATGTGGAGTGGGCATTCGTATTCCCTCTCAGCTTTGCAAATCGCCGCGATGCTTGGATGGCTACGAACAATTCTCTAGTTTGAAACAATACAGCGTCTTGTTTGCACTGCGCATCCGTATATGAGTATAGATAATTATTGACAATGGCTATTTTTCCGTTTCCTTTGGTATTTGACGAATGCTTCATTGCTAAACACTATTTAAAATCACGGAGATTTTAACATTGGATACGTATATTCCGCGGGTCCTCGTGTAAAATTCGACACAAAAACTGCTCGGAAACCTGGTGCCTGGCGAAAGAGAAATGAAAGTAGATTGAATGCAGTGGAAATGAGATCATTTACGTGGCAAATCCATTTATGATAATGTAAAGAATGTAAAACAATCTTAGCACAGTGAATAAGATTTAAAAAGGATCGTTTAGGTGATTTGGTCGTGTGAAACGAATGAATGAAGAGACAATGGTAAGATATAGAAAGATGGTATTAGAAATAGAATATACGACTTGGCACGACCAGGTAAACCGTATACCTACTAGAAGATTGTTCTATTAGAAGCCTCAATAATCGAAGACCTTGCATAAATCATAGATGTATGAATGTGGATGAGGCGAGAATTGTGTGTCAGGATAGATAAGTGTGATGCTCTATCCTCTCTGCCTACCCCGTGGGAAAACGACGTGACGATAATTAGTCAGAAATATTTTTTTATATAATTCTATTCCTTCTAACTTCTGTTTTATTTTCATTTTTACCGTTTTTTTTTATAAATCAAAAAGTTTTTGCAGGCGCTGAGTATTGATCCCGGTACCTCTCGTCATATTAGCTACACTCTTGGAGCAAACTGTCATATGTTATAAGTACAGTAACACACCGAGTTACGTAACACGCGACTAACGTAAATTCTCAGGTAAAAATGAAATCTCGAAAATTAGAACAAAAATCTAAGCAGAGTTACATAAAATTTTACACCAAATTATTATATTTCGAATGTCTAATACCCAAGCGTGCTTTCTTTTGCGCGTTTTGTAAATTCTAACACTTGGTATAATATTACCTCGTTGACTGCTTCAAACCTCGTTCGGGATCATTCGGCTACTCTAATGAAACGCCACGAAGATCGTTCGGGGGTATCGATGCGATATCCCCGAATAGTACACATGTAATAATAAATATCAAGTTTTTATTTACGTAGTTACACTTAACCAATTTACAAATTCGACTTACGTAAAGTTTTACGGAACTCATTACTTACGTAACTCGGGATATTGCTGTATATAATTTTGATTTTTTTGTGTAGAAATTATTACATTTTAAAAATGTTTGAGCTGCAATGGAACCAATCACACAAGTTCTTCAACCAAAAGATGTGTATTTTTCCTGCAACGCATCCTCATTGAATCATCCCCTGAAGTGTGACATGAAATATAAATGCGCTTGTAAGTAAACGGTTGCTTACAAACAACTGGTTCTCTTTTTGCCATCAAATTACTTTGCCTACAGCAGATACTTGTATGTTTGTCAGATATGAATCGGTACTTATTTAATAAACATCATTATGCATATAAAATAATTCAATTAAAACCCCACGTAACCCACAGCTAGATTAACTGAAGAATATTTATTTGGTGGTCGGTTTTACCACACCCTTCATACTCTCCGGACCTTGCCCCGACAGATTTTTACCTGTTCAGGGCACTACTTTCAATATGAGATCTTTCCAAAATGATGCTGAAGTGCGGGACTTTGTCAATAGTTTTTTCTTATCAAAACCTCAAAATTTCTTGAAAGAAGAAATTAATAAATAATCTTCTAAATGATCAATTGATTTCAATTGATTGTAACACTTATTTACGAGTCAACCTAATATTAATTCATATTTGTTACCTTTTATAAAGTGCCCAATTGCATTTTGCATATATTGTGTATCTAACTATGATGACATTGAAGTGTTTTATAAATTTAAGAAACGAAAACGTCACGGCATTCGTTGGCACACGTAACGTATATCATTTCCGTACATTAAAAATATCCTGGTTATCAATTTTTTTTTAATAATATTGGCCATCATTTTTCTACGTATTTTATGTGATAATTGATGCTTAAAACTAATATGTTATAAAATAGATTTACGATTTTAATAAATACGTGAAAAATATGTTGGGTTTTTTTCCTACAAACGCCATAAACACGTGTTAAATCAAACGAGCATTTCCAAACGAGGGTCAAATATGTATGCATAATTTAAATCAATCTGAATGGTTTATTTAATCTAAATTCACACTTTTTCCGTATACGAATATATTTATCTTCCTGATTTTGCAATATTTTTTAGATTCATTCATAGTATTGCCAGTGTAAAAAAAAATATTACGTTTCACTTTTAAAGAATATTTCTTTAAAAAAGCTCCAATAATGTAGGTAGATAGTTCATCATTCATCATCATCATCAACATCCATCGTTTTCCATACAAGTATCTCGCACTTCTTGTATCGTACAGAATTACTCGCCAAGGAGGCGCCAATTAATTGATACGATAAGACACGTGTCAATAATTTAAAGGTGTAATCATCGGCGTGGCGCCAAAAAACCCGTGGGGTAGATATCAAGAAAACAAAAACGTACAGCGGCGGCCTGTCGCCGTGTAGGTACTTGCAAATATGACTATATGTATTGTTATGAATCTGAATAAAAGCAGAGTATTCTGCATGCGGCAGCCATTCTTGATTTTAATGCGTGGGTGAGCTTATATTGAACATCTTTTGTGTTTCATTTCTTTCGACCTCATAATCATCATCATCATCGCCGGTTCAGAGAAGCTGAGACCGGCGAACCACCCTTGTCTACTTTCTCGTTTCCTGTACGGTACACTTTTCTTTTCTCAAGTATGTCACAAGATGTTTCCAAGCACCGAGAGCTGGTCTCTTTTTTGGAGAGGTAAGCGAAAGAAAAACCATGTAATTTTAAAAATGTAAATGCTATAAAAAATTGTAAAAATGTCAAATAAATAAAAAAATAAATTTAAAATGTCACACTTTTCTCTGTCTATTGTTATGCGCTACCATGTTTTTCAGTGATGCAGCATGCCCATTGCTATTTTATGTTTTTAGCATATTTAATTATATCAACTACTCATATCCAAATGTTTCTTTTCCTGTCTCCTTGATGCCCAACATACATCTTTCCATGTTTCGTAGGGACACGCGAGCATTGATTGAATTATTTTCGTTAGGCGGACAGTAGAATTACTAAATAAAATTATGTGCCTAGATAATTAATATTCGTATCAGAAATATGACTGTTTTTCAATTATAATTTTCATACCTCCGATAATAGAAATTGAGAAATGTACATTCATATATTTTAAAAAAAATTGACACTTCACTCTGATGTAAGTTTTCTTTCAAATATCCCTACGTGTTACACGTAGAAGGTCGTTGGGATATTACATAACGTTAATTATATTGTAAATTATAAGCGACTTGAAATCTTTTAAAAATTTTACTGTTTTGAATATTCTTCACTCAAAGCCGATTAGGAAATCTCCTTTGAAGAGCGAACTCAATAGTATCTACAATATTTACTTTCTTTTGTTTTGTACGTCTCTCATGCCTTGTTAATTATAAATGATAAATATTAATTGTGAATAAAAATATTATACTACACTTTAAAGATTTGGACAGAACCTAATTAAGATAGCTTCTTTGTGCATTATTATGTGTACAGAAGTCGTTAAAATTTGAGGAAATCTTTTGTGAGGCCTAAACAAAGCCGCCTGGACCGCCTCGCTTCATTCTGTCTCATCTTCCATTACCCTCCATCTCCACTCATCTCGGCTAAGTGATGTTGTAGAGCCTACAAAGGAAGATATGATTTGTCCGCTAAGAGTCGCATTGTCGTGCAGACAAATCTCGGATTATAATTGAGACAATAAAAATATTCGGTTCAGAAACTTAATTTGAATGGCTGCTTGAAATATTATATATTATCTTATTATTCACTGCTTAACATTATTTTAATATTTTTTTGGAAGAATAGATATATTTAAATTTAAATCGTTATACAGTTTATTTTGTATATATATATTTTAAATACATAACATATCGACGTTATTACTTTTAATTTATCAGACGCTATACAAATAAGACTGACTCGGTGGTCTCCTGGAACGAGTCTCAAATCCCGACCACTTGATCGCTAGATGCGCGTGTGTCTTACTAATATGAGGATTGTATTAATAGTATCATCAGTAGCGTAACTATGCAAATGCGGTGCATTGGGGACCAAAAGTGTATTACAATAAATTGTGAAAACATTGATGTACACAGTAGTACATATTATTAACATATGTCGGATTAGCCGGATCGCCGCAAAGCGAAGCAAGCAATATTTATGTTTTTATTCATGAAAATGTAAATATTATAAGGGACCTATTTGGTCTAATTATTTAGTGGATAAACCGCGTTTAAATCGAACACAAATCTCACAATCGAAATGGAAAGAGCACATCATTAATATGTGTGAAAATTATGTATTCTTTATTAATTGCTATATTTATTGTAATTATATTTAAGTTGAACTTATATTGAATATTTAATTACACAGTGTGTAAACATATTTTTTAAATTAAAATTTTGTATTATTTTATAAATGCGTAAAGTTTTGACTTCAGTTTCGGAAGATAAAATCGTTGTGTAACTCTACCCAAGCAGATCCATCTAAAGCCGGTTTAACTTTATTGCGAACGTATTTTTGTTGCTTAGGGAAAACAGTCTCGGATGGTATACGAAATCAGTGGTGGAAGGTTCATTTTTTAGTGATCTGAATGACGACGAAGCTTTAAACGAAACTAAAATGTGCATTCGTTCCAACGGTACCTCGATCATGACGGGATAACCTGTCGCCATTTATTCAGATGAATTTACCGTCATAACTGAGAAGGACGGAATTATCATTATTACTGTTCTAAATACAGGGTCGAAGTAGTGATGAGAAAAAATGCTGCTCTTGACTCACCGGTGTGATTGTGATTGATATTCGATAATATCAGTGATTGGAAAATGTGACTGTGATCACAGTTTCATAACGAAATGTGACTGTGATCACAGTTTCATAACTAATACGCGTGCGCAGCACGATATCACAATATACGAAATAAATTTAAAAAACATAATATTGAGCGTATTTACTTATATCATTCAAACTTCATTTACGTAAAAAACATATTTTAGTATATATCTTATTTAATATCGTCACAAAGAGAATGAAAACTAACTAATTCTCAGCATTTCGGGTCAAATGCGTAAAAAAACTGTGACTGTGATTACATTTTCATTACTAATATGCGCCGCACGGTATCACAATACACGAAATAAATGAATAAATAAAAAAACATTATTTTGTGCGCGTCTACTTATATTATTCAAACTTTATTTGCTTAAACATTCTAGCACGTATAATTAATATATGTCTAATTTAATATCATCACAAAGCGAATGAAAAAACTCTTAAAAAAATGTGAGTTTATTTTTCGGGTCAAATTCTCAGCATTTCGGGTCAAATGCGTTAAGTATTTTGGCATAATCTACTAGTCAATTAGTCATAATGTCATTCTTTCATGAATATTTTTATTTAATTTGTACATGCGCCAAATCAAAAATCAATAAATAAAATCAAAAAATGAATCACGAATCACGGTATTCCCAGATATTCAATCATTGATAGTGAGTGTGACTCAAAAATATCAGTGATTGACTAACGGTTCGCGATTTTGAGCTCATCACTACTACGAAGCTATTTATCCAAAACAAAGAATTGATCAAATTAATGTTTTCAGTAGGGTGGTACCACAGACTACCAAATATATAGAACGGAAATTCCTTGTTTCAATATTTCAATTTTGTTATCACTCACACGATCACTTTGGTACCCCACTTACGCAATCAAAAATAGTTCTGCGACTTTTTTTAAATATATGACTCGATTGGAACGAAAATTTAAACGCTGACAATATAATACACATTAATGTAAAAAATACGTATTGTTTACTTAAATACTTTGACTGTTACATAAATGTGTTAACTATCGGATTTATGTTTTCACAAATAATGTGCGTAGACTGCTCCTCGTCCCGCAACCGATGTACCGAACTCTTCTCTTATATGTACACTTTATCTCATTTATCAATTAAATTTATTTTAAATTCAAACACACTCAATCTACTTTTTTTTTTAAAGAAGTTTTATCGTTACCGTTTTGTACTCACCTTGTAGATATTTAAAGTTTAACTGTAGTTCATATATATATACGAGTATATTGGGATAGAGCTTGAAACATCCCTTGCACCTAAAGATCACAGGTGACATCAAGTATAAGAGAAGTTATCAGTACACCTCATATGTTATATTTATAATCAGGTATAACAAAATTTCCATATTCAGATGATTGTTTTGTTTTGCGTTATTTCCCCGGTGTCTTGTTCTAGATATGAATTTATTATCTAACGTTACGACTTTACTGACTTGTGCGACTTTATCGTTCTCCCCTTCTCTGTCGTATATAGTTTAGATATATATTTTTGATTATACACACACGCATGTGTTTTGAGTGTGCGTGTATTCATGGCGCGCGAGACACGGAAAAGTGACGATAAAGATATCGTATATCAAGACACGCATCGGTTGGTTCAATCCTCTATCAATACAAAAAGCAAAATACAATGTTTATCTGAATGACTCAGCGTTGATGATATAGCATTACACTTAAACACGTCTACACTGAACATTCGGGTTGTTAAATAATTAACTTTGTTATGTTTTGAGACTACTGTTATTTTTATATGTGTGGTGCATGTCATTACTAACTAACTTAACGTCACGCTTTTTCGCCACGACGGGGGTAGACAGAGAGAATTGAACGCCACACTCTTCTATTCTGATACAATTCTCGTCTCATCCACATTCATACGTATTTTCATGCAAACTTATCGATTGTTGGACTTCTAACAGGACAATCTTCCGGTATCTGATTTACCTGGTCATGCCAAGTCTTCCGCAGACGTCCTCTATTTCTGGTGCCATCAACACTTGCGTCATATACCTTTCTTACATGCATATGACCAAACCACCTAAGCAATTCTTGTTTAATCCACTATTCATGTTATTGGTACTTGATATTGTAATTATACCTCATCAATATTGTATGCATGTACTGTGTTGTACAAATATTAAATAAAATAAATATTATATAGCCGTGTCTCACACATCACGGACTTCCACCATTAAGCCACATTTAATTTTTCGCCTCTATCGTACACCGTCTTATCACTACATTATATTTCTCTATTTTACCTAATATTTATGCTCATTTTTTCCCTAACACCATATTACATTTTGCTCTTCTTTCATCGTATAATGTAATTTTCGCCCACATATATTTTTTTGCTCCAAGTATACATCTTTCTCCTCCTTTGTCATTCTTAATTTTTGACATATATTTCCGCTCTGACTAACACCCAGTCATATTTCTCTCACCTTTGTCACACTTAATGTTTGACATTTATTTTCATTCTAACTTAAATTCCGAGGAGAGACTGTTAAATTAGCCCATCAAATTTTCTTTTGAAGAAAAAACTACAAAACATGAAAAAATAACAAAAATGTTGTATTTATCTAATTGCACCTACAATAACCTGGAGGCTGAATTTTGATTTCTGATCCAAGAAATGTAATTGATATTTATTCTGGGTGTTTATATATAATTATTAATTATAAAATATAATTTCAAGTCTAATAATTGTAATTGTTATATTAAATCTCAAATAATTACTGTCAATTGTAGTGTATGCTGTGCTTGTATCTATCAAAATAACTACCTATCTACGAAGGTTCTAATTTATTTACCCGACAGATTTTCTAAAATTATCTACCCGTGTAATAATTAAAATAAAAAATCTTTAATTTATTCGTCATCTAAAACTGATCTGTAAGCAAAAACTCATCCATGGCGAATTCCTGACATGCCTACACCTAGTTACGCAGGCAGGTATCTACGTCACGGCATCACCATGGCGACGCGTAAACAAAATATAACGACAGCATTAATAAAATAAAAAACCTGTCCAGAATTTCGATCGCCTCGTGAGCTCGCAACTTCTCGGAACGTCAGGATTTTATCACACGTCATTCGATAAACACAGCCTGATTCATCGAGGCACATTCTCAGAACACCACGCACGAAAGTGCACTACGTGTCACATTTTTAATATCAGCCGGGCAAGACTTTACCACTCAATTAATATCATGTTGAGCGCATACTCGTAAAACAAAAGTGGAAAATATCAGTAGAATTTCAAAGAAACTGAAATACAAGATCATTTTGGATGTGATCCAAAAGACTCGCGATGCACAAAAGAACCTCGCGGATGATCAAGGCTACAACTGCATAGTCAAAACAGACGTAAGATGGCATTAACGTGTATAGGCGTGTGCGGAATTTTCCACGCAAATATTTGTACAAGACATTTATACGAATTCAAAATATAGATGGTATACTTTAATACAACAATGCAAACGATTATATGAAATAATTGACAAACGACTACAAATCAATTTTTATACAACGTTTAATTCCCATAGTTTAAACAAAATGTATTGTCGTATAAAATATACCATCGCGCATTGGCTTGACTTTGATTTAAAAATATTAAGACCACGCACTACATTGACTTTAACTGAAATTATTGAAGTCTTTGAAATGTGGATGCTTAGAATCATTTGGACAACAATGCGAAATAATTCCCACAATGTTGCAACAATAAAAGATCCATGATTAATTAATCAGGATCAATCTGTTAATTTATCCCCATAAATAGTGCGGTTTTTTTTAATTACACGAAGTAAAAGTCGGAGGGGGGTGGGATAATCTACCTGCATCAGGTAAAATTACTACTTGCTATAAAAGCAGGTAGTAATTTATTCTTAGTACAAGTTGTGAAGAGTGCAGTGCGATTTTAACAGTTATTATTTCAAAGCTATAATGGAAGTGACAAAGGATCATATTCGGCATATTTTGCTTTATGAGCTCAATGTAAAGTTCGACTCAAGTTCAAATGCTCAAATCTGTAAAGTTCGACGAGGACGTCCTGCAAACCGCAGTGGAACAAAATCTCACTGTAACTAGCAGAGAAGCTTCCTCGCAAACTTTCAGAGTCTAATCGCGTGCAAATAGAAATATACCTAATTTGGAAACGATGCCCCACTTACCATATTCACCGGACACTACCCTTTATGATTATCATTTGTTTCGCAGAATTCAAAATCATTTGGACAGAAAAAATATGAATTCTGTATACGAGGTCAGAACAGTACTGAAGGAGTATTTTTCGTCACGGAAAAAAAGAGGAGCCTTGCAAGTCTACTAGAAAGATGGAAGAAGAGCATTGTAAAAAATGAAGAAGAGTATATTTTAGATTTAAAATAAGACTTTGTTTAATCTCTATTTTGAAAAATAAAAAAAGTATAAAAATACCGCATTATTTATGGGATAACCAAATATAATCTAATCATTTTGTTACAGATAAAATAACTACTCCGCCGAATATTTCACTCACTATCTGTGACAAGAATCTTAAATCATTATGCAATACTTGGTCCACAAAAAAAAACAGCACACGAACACAGGCTTCGCTCAGATTTCCGAAGCACTTTACTTAGCGACAGATCATTAATGTCATGATTTGCGAATTTAGCATTTATTTTATGATAATGTACATAACGCATAACCTTGCCACCGCCCACATTCTACCATTCCGTTCATCTTACTTTCATGCAGAACACCATTATTTGTTACTGAGATATATTTATTGTTTGTTTAATGACAGCACAAATTAACTCAAGAATATATATGTATGGGTTAAGTTTTTTTAATATATAATACAATATAAATACAACATATATATATATATAATCGATTAAGAGGTGAGTTAGAATAATATATGTAATGTTAAATAAAATAAATTTCTTCATTAATAACATTTGACGACAAGACATAAAATAGTAATGACGGGGATATCGAAGTATTAAAAATCCGTGTCAACGTTATCACTTTTAGGTTAATAAAATGAGGTTATATTTAATTTAGAATTTACGGTTAAGAATGCGGTTACCAAGAAGCCGAGTTCGAATCTCTGAATTCTTTAACTGGACCAAGATGAAAATTCCGTTGAGTCTGCATAGACACCTATTTAACATACAGCAACCTGCTTCTCTCACCCAGATAAAGACTGGAAAACATTTTTCGTTAATAATAATAATTATGATCATTTATTGAACAGAAATATTATTTTCAGTGTACACGATTCATACAATTAAACATGTAATTTATAATAATGTATACGTCATAAAAAAACTACAAATTATTAAAACTACAAGAAATCTTGTTACAGATAATATTTAAATAAAACCGGTTACGTGTATCGGACACGCGTATTATATCACCCCTGCTCAAAATATATGTTCGATGGTTGGCTGTCTGGCCTCTTTTCAATTTTATAAAAAAAACGCATTTTATTGATATGAACTTTATTTCATACTAACGGTCCGTAATCGGCATTGCTAGGGATGCAAATTCAATCAAAATTTTAAAAATATTTCAAATCAAGCCGAAAAGTTGGGGGCTTTTATTTTACGCAGGCCCTAAAGTAACGATGTATGGTTACATTTGGTCCAGGCAGGTGAAGGGTAAGTTGTTCTCGGGGATTGGGTGGGGTTATTCGTTTTCCTCAGGGTCCTAAAGTACATTTCAGTTAAATTTAGAACAGATGGCTTTCAATATAATATACATTTATATTAGGGTGTGAGAGTGGGGTTACCAAGAAGAGGAGGGACAGCGTCGCAAAGATTAACTACGCGACTTTTGGTTTCGAGAGTGTAAAATTGTATAGAGATTTGGCAGATATATACTCGTATCAGAGGCGTACAGTGCTTACAAGCAAAAAAACTGTGCATTACTAAAAATTCTGGGAAACAAATATAAATTAAATACACACGAACATACATACACGAAAACATTATTTTACAATTAGCACCATCTGTGTACCAGTAGAGAATTTAATTGCTTAGTTCCTAATACTACTACGACAACTCACCGCTGTACCCATGTCGCTCTTTTGTATTCGCCTCATCAAGCTATTCACATTATTTGATCTGTCTTTAAGCTAGTGAATTACTCAAAGTCATATAAATAGCTATTTACTGGTTTGAAAATTCCTTTCCGTTGATCCGTTTTGTATGGAGTCGTTATCTATGCTGTTTTTAACAGAATAACATTAGAAAGGGTTACAACTGCGTGCAAATTATTGAAGCGTCTACTTCCTCTTACTAATTCGCAAATTTTAGAATTTGCAAATTATCCATGCACCAAATTTAAAAATTTGGTTCATGGATTGGTTTTTGATTTGGGAAAAACAGAAAGCAATGCCAGAACTATTTCTTACGTTAACAAAAATAATTATTTCCTTTAGCTATTACGTGAAGGATCTTCAAACAATAAACGAATCATGTTCAGTAATAGAAAGTATTCTTAAAAACGTCCATACATTTTTTATGTGTGTAAAAAGGTATTATTTTACGTTAAAACTTTAAAAACAGTATTAATAGTACTCTAAAATCATTAATAAATACATGGTATAGTCGCATAAACGACAGATTTATTTTGTCCAAAGACGTTGGTTAAACGAAAGTACATATATTATATATGATTGTATAATATCACTGGTAACAGTATAACCTAAATCTATACCTACTACACGCCACTGACTCGTATACATATATATATGTAGATTTCATATATACCATTTAATTCTTTATATACTAGTAAAAGCACAAATATCATACATATTGTTGAATTTGATTTTACGATTATATACGTGACCACAAATTTAACTTCAAATACGTACGCACAACAGATTCTCACAGGATGCCAGCCATTTAACATATTCTATGACAAAAAATATTTATACCAGAACTAAAAACTGAGCAACGTCTTTCGACTTCGGTATCACAGTTCTTCAATATGGTCCCTTGTATCACCAAAGCTCGTGGTTTGGGTTTCAGAAACCATATGGAAAATTTTTGAACGGACCGATCAATAATGATTTTGTCAGAAGACTAATATTAGAAGAACACATTCTTATTGTGAAGTTGTAATTATTCAGAACATAGGTCTGTGATATTTTAAATATGAATTAAATATATTAATTAGAAAGATATACATATAAAATCAATTTCATCGAAAAATATAAAAATATTCGAATTTCTAATTCGTATTTTTAGCGACAATTTTCGCTATTATTTATATTGTCGCTGTAGCATAGTTGAATAATGCACCTTCCCCGGTTAGGAAAGAGATCCAGGTTCGAATCCCGGTAGCGCAACAACAATATTTTTCGATGAAATTGATTTTATAATGTATATCTTTCTAATTAATATATTTAATTCATATTTAAGACTAATATCATATGTCAATATCAACCATGAAGAATTATCATAAAATGCCCCTAATAAATCTGGAACCTTCCTAGATATTTTAGTGAATAAATTCATTGTTTACGTATAAAAAACGCGCGACACATATTTTTTAAAATTATGCAGTTATCGCTGTCATTACGCCCGCATGAAAACGTATTGCAATTGATAGCAAAGTGTGGCACTCTGATGTCGACACAGCAGGCGTGATAGCCACTCGTGTGTGCATATTTTCAATGCACGTGTCTTCCGAAAATGTCGATTGGCATTATTAAAGTAAGCAAAAAATAATTGGTCGTTGAACGTGAGAAAAAATGTCGACACAAAAATGTAAATTGTAATTATCTTTTCATTTGCTTTGAACGGTGGAAAATTCCTTTAATTTTGTTTTATCTAAAGGTGCTTATTTAAATACCGTTAATTAAAATATCAAAAGTATTTTATTTTTAAAGAATTACGTTTACAATACATAATGGTATTTATCAAAGAAAAATGCAGTATGTTTGATTATTTGCTTCTGTGCACATCTCAGTATGTTTGTCTTACTTATTTTTGAATTTGGTAATATGCATATTGGGATAAGTCGTTATATATATATATATTTTTTTTTTAAATAGAGATGCGCACACAGAATACATGTCACATCAATACTCTTATTATTTTTAAACTAAGCGAAACGCTTTTACTATGAGGACTAACTTACTGGTCTCCTGGAACGAGGCGCGAACCTCCGACCTCGATCACTAGCGCAGCGTCTTAACCGTTAGACCAATAAGCTACTCCGCGACATATGAGTTGCGAATTTTTATTCTCGACGAATTTGTGATAGTTTTAAAATGATGGTCCATGATTGAAATCGATGAAATACTCGTACATTAATTACAATGCACCACAGATTCAGTAACTGAGAAGGTTCTCAAATTTTTATATAATGTCAGGTCGGTATTAAATTGATGCATGGTGTAGTTTGACAATTTTAACTCTTTGAATGTTTACATGATATGACATGACATGAAGATTATATAATATGAGATGTTTCACAGCTTAATAATGATATAAGTATTTGTTAAAATATGAAAAACCATCCCAATGTGTGTACACCTATATATTATATTATATACTTCACTATGTCTTACTATCTGTAACGTTTCTTTTAAGCTAATACAACTTTAATTATTATTCACACACAATTTTAAAAGATAATATTATTTTGTAGTCGCATATGTTTGATTCCGTTTATATTCGTGTATATTTAGATATATTTGTACTACCTATAATATTAGAAGACTATATTATCCAAAAAATCTACTAGTATCTATATATAATAATAGATACTCTTCATAATATTACATACTTCCTTGTGCAATAAAAACAAAGAATAAAAAAATACAGTGGCGGTCACTAAAATGTTTTCTCCCCGACATTTTAACTTTTACAACGCAAAATTTCATTCGATTTCTTTTGATTTATTTTTCAATATTTGTTTATTTATGATTAATTATAAAAAAATAAATATATTAATCACTCTAACCAAACAATTTTTTCAAGATTATTTTAATTCAATTATCGTAATCATGTATAAGAATTTCCTTGTTTTACAATAAATTCTTTAACAAAAAGTTTACATATTTTATGTTCATTATTGAGGTACCCACATCAATTCTATTAATATTGAAGAACGCGGTTTTCCTTTTTAGTATTCAATTTTAAATTACACATATTCCGAATAGTTCAATGGACTCAGATTTAAATATTTAAGTATAGAAAAACCAGCTTTCTGAAAAGTCAACGTCAAAATAAAGTTAATTTTCAAAACAAATATGGTATTGCAATTTTGCCATGTCCAAGAATACACAATTAATAGATTTTTACCTCCGAAGGCATTGTTATTAAACAAATTATGGATATCTCATAGAGACGAAGCTATTTATACTTCCATTCTTCTCATATAATGTAATATAAATAGCTTCGTCTCTACGAGATATCTATAATGAGATTCGTTTTATTACAACGCTAATAGAGTTAAACAGAAGTAAACCGTAATTGAGTAGCCTAATAAGTGTTTTTAATATTATTAATGTCTGTTATGGATTGTACACATTCCGATGACCGCCACTGTGTTTATACGAACAAAAATAGAAATGAACAAATGATTTTGCACGCCAATATTCGTTATTATAATTTGATTTGTCTTAACGTACTTAAATCTAAGCCACATACGGTGCGGTCATGACTTAATCATCACCTGCCTTCAATAAAAAAAAACATTCAACGCATTACTGGTACATTCCATTATTACTAAATGAAAACGCGCCAATAATTACGAAAAAAAACATTTTTTCAAATTTACACACCCCACCCTTCAGTATCGAATTCGTATAGATATTATTGAATACAAGGAAATTAGGTACCTATTTAGAATGGACACGCAAAGATCAGTTGATTAATTTATTTTTAAAAATGGAATGTTCACGGAGCACTATTTTTTATGTCCAGTCAAGTGACAAACGATAATTTTATTATTTTTTTCGAAATATTACCCTCGCATGTTAATTAAAATTGTAACGTACAAAATGTAAAAATTATATTATATTGATTATATATTGTAGTATATAAAGCTTCCCCCAGAATAAAAAACAAGTAAATAAAATTTTGATGTTATTAAAATTATTCCACCTTTGTAAGTTAGCTGTCAAAACAAACAAAAATGACATCTAGACGACATATAATAATCGGAGATAGACAATTTTTATGGTATGCAAGATTTCTCCCTTACCATACACAGCATTTTCTTATTCGTAATAAAGAATATGAAGTACTGGTATTGAATATATGAAAGAGAAAACATTAAGTAACCTTAAACCTGGAGATATTAAAAACACGTTCGTTTTTACTCTGCTCGCGTCTCACAGACCTGGCCGTTTAACCAAACACTATACAGCCATACTAACACTACGTCCAATAAATCCAGAGAGTCATAGAAATAGATGGGGAAGCGCAATAGTATTATGGTAACACTAGAATCTAACAGTAGCGTATTGAGTATTGAATAGATAAATAATATAATTAACAATGAAGTACAACCTAATCTAAAGATTAAAATTACACCCGTAGACTAACTTACACCCTAAGTTTAACCCTCATCTGATTTTCGCTTACGTGGAGTATGCTAATATCGGAAGCGATACGGTCCAATAATGAAATGGCTCCTACAGTAAACACAACCGTAGGCAGGATAGTCTAATATTCCTACCGTTATCTTTGACAGTTATCAGGAACATGATCAATATAACCTTAAGGCGGTACAAGGAAAACATGCACCATCATCATCATCATCAGCTCGTCATATTTTCAAAAATATGTATTTTAACAGAATAACAGCTGTTCAAAGGTTTTTGGTGAAACATTGTGGAATTCCATGATTATTTTGTAAATTTAGTTGAACACTGTTTTATTCCACTACATTTTATTATATCACACGTTAGAACGTTTTCGGGAACATTTTCCCATTATCAATAATACAATTCAACTAAAGTTAAAAACATTTTCAGACAGTAATTAAAGGCGTGTCTGGAGTTAAGGGAGGTGAGGTGAAGTTGAAATGGTTAAAAGAGGGGATATAATGAGTGGTATTTATTTATTATTTTCTTATTGTTATTTTTATTACTAAAAAGTTATAAATTCTCTAAGATGTCTAACTTTCATCCTTTAGCGCAACTATGTAGAAGTTCTAAATTATTATTGTCAAATGAATGGCCCTCCATTCTTGCGTGTTCGGCCATTTCGGAATTTAAACTGAAGTTTTTTATTGCTTCTTAACCTTTCCCTAGCCATGCAGTAACATAGGTCTACCGAGCCAATTAAATCGTATTTCTATAAATATGCACAATGTAAAACTTACATTTTACCTAGTCCTAAAAAAATCATTTTCACTTAGAAATGAGTAGTAGAAAACCAATTATGTAAAGCGAATCATAATAAAAAGAATCATTTTTGAATTCAATGCTATATAAAATTGTTGCCTGCATGCTATCTACGTTAAAAATACCACTTTTACTACGTGAAAAAGATCACACATTAATTTTAATGATGAGAGATATAGATGAAGATCATGTTAGATGGGTCTTTTGACGAATGCGTTACAAGAATAATGTTTGAGAATAAAATGAACGTATTTAATTATTATATTTATTATTTCTTATTATTATTATAGTAACTGTGACATTAACTATTTTAAAGCCATTTAAGCTTGTAAAAGCATTTTATTCCCATTTAAAGTGTTAAAAAAACTCAAATTTCTTGCAGTAACACGAGTTGACAGCATGGCTGCGTAGAGTATTTTTAGCATGGTATGGTAAATGTTAATAGAAAAAAGATTAGAAGAACTTAAACTCTCTCTTAGAAGACTGTGGTGTCAAACTGTCGAGTATATATACAGATTTTTTTATGTTACGATTTAATCCATTTACTTATAATTTAATACTAATATTTAATTTTATTTAAATAAAATTTTCCCCTTTTGAACTTTATAACAAACCGGTATTATTGGGAACTCGATTCCTCGGCAGTGTAGTTATAAGTATCCCTGTCGCGCGGGAGTCTTGAGGTTTGATGCTTCGCCAGGGATTTTTTTTATATATATTCAGATTAACTTTTTTGAACCAGTAAAACTTATTATGTGCAGGGATGGTATGATACGTGTGTGTCCGTAGCACCTTGGACTTGGGACAGCTGGCGCCCGGAAACCATCCGCAACCGCAACCGCTGTCAAGAGCAATTATGAAGAACAAGGCATTCACACAACGTGAACCATTATTATTTATGTTAAATTTTATTTATAATGTTTTTTTGAAAATATTATTTCTTGAATCGGATCAAAAAAGTATGCGCGAATGAATTGGACATCGATTTGGTAGCAAGGGTAGTTTAACCTTCCTGTTCATTGCGGAAACATGTAACGAACTTCGTGAATCACAATAGCCAGCAAACCTTCAATAGATGATTTTACAGTTTCTTGTTAAAAGGCGATACAATAAGCAGTTAGTTATACAGCAATACATCACAAAATATTACGCACACGTATACTAGAACCAAGTAAAGATTGCGTATTTCAATAAAAGTACACAAAAAAAATATTTGTTTAAAATGTTAAAGGAAATGTTTTTTTAGGCTTCTGTTAAAGAAAATTTTCTTAAAAGGACATTTTTATTTCCCTTAAAAATAATAATTAAAAATTTTCATTATAATAATGTTTTACGTCTGTTATTATTTTGGTGTCAAAGTTATTTTTCTCGTTTAAAAATAATTATTCTAGAAATTTTACGTTTATTAATAAATTCATAGAAACGCGAAATCTTTTATCGCCAGAGATGTTAAAATATTGAATCGATGAAATTGAAATTTTTTAATATTATTTACACCTTTTTATCTGTAAGAATTCAAATTTATTATCGTTTAGAATCTCTGAATGTATTTCTATTTTAATGAACTCTCAAAATCTCCCACTCCGAATTATTCCTCCCAGTATTTCCCCTAAGCTGCCCGACTGCGCGCAACGTTGCCGCGCACTACACCGCTCCTCCGCGCATTAATCTGACAAAATAAATAAACCTTAAAATATTTTACCAATTTCTGCGAAAGCTTCGCAAAAAGTAAACGAATTTTTTCCAAGAATTTTATATGATTGGGGATTTCGTTAAAAATATTGTCTATTTTTTTATTATCGTTGGTAAACCAAAAAAAAACACATCAAAAATATTCAGTTCATTTAAGATCAACTTTAAAACATTAGTAAATAAAAAATAGTGGTAACATTGCTCGTATCTACTTATAAAAATGCAAAATATCAATTATTACTTAATTATATGTATGTAATTTTGAAATGCTTCAATAACGTTACACGGATACATTATATGAATAACAATAAAAATTCTCCAGCTTTTCTAAACCACAGTTCATGTAATGCCACCTCTATCATGATGAGTCCGCGAAGCGTTTTACGAGAACAGCGGACCGGTAAAGCTGGATATGTCTTCAGCGACTAAAAAACATTGACCCTTTCACTCAAGCCACATAGCAGCTGATTAATTGCAAATGAATTCATGGAGAATTAGAAACTTCCTAACCTTTGACCCCTATTCAAAAATAAAATTTGTCATCTTGAATATTTTTTCTCACGGTATTTTATATTATACTTTATGTTATGGGGCCGATGATTTACGGTTAGTGAAGCGTCGGATAATATATTTTGTATCCCTCTCCGTGATGTGTAAAATAAACATGCAATATATAAACAAACTACTCATTATTTTGGCAATTTCAACGAGCAACATTAGCAACATTGGTTTATTAACGATGGTCACACTCACCGGTTACGCGTACCGAAGAAACTTTCGTAATTTAATAGGAATGCGTTGTACCAACGTGTCTCTACGCATACCAAAAGCAGTAATTTAATTAATACTTATAATCCTGTATAAAACAGGAAGTCCAGAATGCGTATATATTTCTATCAAATGAGAATTAGTTGTCGTCTAACGTTGTTTATTGAGTTTATTCAAGATGTGTGTGTTATTGATAATTTATAATGAAATCTTATTTATAGTTAATATTGGCATCGCAACAATTCAGTTAATAGAATCGCAAACCAATGTACAGTAAAAAAATAAACACGCATCTTTATCTAGTACCTAAATCTTCGTGCATAAAATATATTATTATATCGTACGTGCAATTATTTCAAATCACACAGAATAAATAAGCTTGCTTCGAGTATCTTCGCTATTTATTGAGAATATAAAAATAACAATAAATTAATTATTTACGATACAAAAAAAAAACAATAAAATATGCTGACTTACCGGTATAATCCTGCGGCTAATATCGGGAAAGCAGAAAATGACAGAGGTCCAATTTCGAATGGTTTCACCGCGGTCACTGATTCGTCGCGATGCGTTCGATTAATTATTTGAATTAAAACACAAGTTGATCACGTCGGTCGCGTGCGTCGTTTAGAATGTCACTCGCGAGCGCGGATCGGGAGAGCAGAAGACACGCGCGATCGCCGACGTCTCTTTGCCGAGTGTGTCGCTAGTCGCCGGTCGCCGGAGCGGGGTTGCGCCGCGGCCCGTTCCATCCCACACTGGTGCGGTCTCGCTCTCGCGCGCCTGCCGCTCCGTCCGCGGGAGAGGGAAGACAACACTTAGCGTTCGAGCCTGGTGTGCGACGCTTTTTGCGATTCTCCCTGCATCCCTCTCTGGTGTCTGGTTTTTTTTTTTTTTTTAATATTCGACGCGGAAAAACACTATTTTTTCGAATCGAGAAAAATTGACGCATTGCTATGTCATTTTTTTGGAAATGACTTAGAAAATTGCAGTTTCAAAAGTAAATAAATAAATCTGTCGTACAATTTTTGAATTTCATATTATTTTCACTTCCGGAATGCATTCAATAGTAAGTGAACGGAAATAATATTGGGCTATTTAACCGTGTAAACATATTTGAAAAATATTAGGGATATGATTGTTATCCATCCCGATGACGTAGATATTTGCATACGTGTAATTTTTGTATAATATTTGAAACAGTCATCTTGTCAATTGTGGCGGCAAAATTGGTTACAAAACTATCGCTAAATACTGTAGATTTATTGAATTATAATATATTTTGGCGAATATTAAATAGAATTGCAATTATGCATCTTCAGTATAAAATTATTAGCATTTCTGCTTATTTTCTTTCTTGGTAAAGTAATCATTGTGCAATAGAATACCAAGAAATATTAATAATTCATAATGTATTAAATAATACGCGTGCATTAGATTTTAGATTTTTTTCAATAACGATGGCCAAAATTATTAGTAACGTGAGTCATAAAATATTTTTTATCTTTTTTTTTATGTAATAATTGTTTAACGTGCTTCAAATTGAAACATACAACATATAGCTCTAATGTTCTTGGAAAAGCAAGTATTGCATTTGAAATGATGTAATTGAATCAAGTCACTAATTTTTACCCATTTCTTATTGGGAAATAAATAGGTATGAGCAGCAGAAGATTGAGTATAATGCATGCGGTAATTTAAACAGGTCAAGACTTATTTGGAATTTGGACTGTAACACTATTGAAGAAGAACTGAATATCCTCATCATCAGCCGTTTTCTTTTCACTACTGGATGAAGGTCTACCGTAGTATCTCCCACTCTTCTCTGTCCATTGTTAGTTTGTTTTGTTAGTGTAGTAGGTTTTGGGGCGGCCTGTCGGCCTCTTGATTCCTCTAGGGTAATAGCATTCGTCCAACGGTTGCCCGTCCTCCGAACGATGTGGCGTTAATATTGGCTACTCACGTCTGTTCTCTAATCCACTCTTTCTTTTCCTGTTTCTTCGTCTGATGTATCTCTTTTTTATTATGACTATTTATCTATGATTTAATATAATAAACATTCGATCGCAGATAAATATAAATATATTTTTTTATACATTTAAATTAGCATCTTATAAATTCATCTAATTTTACAGAGGTATTAGTAAATATGCACAGTATTTATATTATGTATCATTTAATACATACATAATATTTATAATATTATACCATATATCATTTTATTACTGAAAATCGTACTAGGTTTAAATTTGCACATAGGAAAAAAAAAATAACAACTTACCCGAAAACATCAGGAAGAATAAAGATAATAAAGAAATAATGAATGCTATCAAAAAACACTTTAAAGATAAAAATGTACCCCGAAACATATAATATTTTTATATCGTTACTATTAATTTATTATATTTTATTTTATTATAAACTAGTTATTATAAAGAATAATTATTAATATGTAATCTTCTTCTCTGCACAAGTATGTATGTATGTATGTTAATTGTATCATTGTACTTATAACAGATTAATAAATAACTAAAAAAATAAAAATGTATTTAGTAAATACAGATTCGACATTCTTCTATTTAAAGTCAGTGTGATCTTTGAGTACGGTACACATATGGGATTATAATAATTCTAGAAAAAACGGCATAATAGTGGTTACGACTATCTATAAATAAATAAAATTTCTGGTTATCATTTATGACTTCATTCCTTTTCTCTATTTATAAAATAGCTAGCGAAGGTTTCTTCCGTCTGTTCGTTGTATGTCTGTCTATAAGCACATTATAGAAAATAAATTATATAGTTCACTATGTATATAATTTTGGCAGACAAGTTAAGTTTAAAGAAATTACTGTGATTTGAACGGAATATTAGAAACTTCACAATGAAATATTGTGACACTGTTATGAATGCAGGTAGTGCAATATGGTACTTAAACGGGTATGTGTACATCGCTCATGCGATCAGGTCATCGTTCACTTACTACATCTGGGATAGATTTTAATGCTACTGAAATCAACGTGAGATGAGAAAAAAATACATAGAATTTTTATCGTAATGGTTTGCACTCGTCAACCTTAAAAAATAAATAAACTAAAAGAAAAGTAAAAGGAATAGAATTAATGTGTGTGGGACGTATTTACGCGCACCCCATCCAAGCATACGACGCTTTTATGCGCACCCCATCCAAGCTCACGACGTTTTAGGCGATTACACCATCTGCCTAAGTAATATAATGACAGGATTAAGGAACAGGGTAGGCTGAAGGAGCATCCAGAACCAGAAAACACGACCCACCTGTGAAATGCTCTTTTAGGTGTCTGGATTTTCCACCGGATCCACAAATCTTCCAGCTCCAGGTCAGATATTCCGTTGTTCCGCACGAAGTACTCTTGGACATACAGTTCGTGATAGCGCGAAGTGTCAAGCAACAAGCACCATGCACAATAGTAAAGTGTAAGGTTTCCGAATACGAAACACGCATAAACAATATTAGCCCCACACAGCAGGACGATAATTAACACAATTTTCACATCCTACCGTATCACTGGTAAATGATTACTATCAGTTCAAAGGTTCAACTTCAACTAATCCAAAAAACCATAGTGAACACAACCACAGAAGAAGGTCGTGTTCTGGTGTAGGGGGAGAGGGTAATGGGTAGGTAATGGACAGGTACTATTCTATATGTCGCGTTCATATTAGCGCAAGATGGCGATCGGCGATCCATAGAATCTTGTTATAAAGATCGAACATAACCGAAACATACTACGCATTTACGCGCGTACCGCACAAACATGCGATGCGTTTACATACATGCCACCAAACCGTTCGACGCGTTTACACGCATACCATCAAACAGTACGACGCACTTTACGCGCATATGACGTACACGCTACTTTCAAAGTCTATCCTGGCGCTATGGTATACTAACAGTTTAATTGGAACTATTGCAGTCAATTAACAGTTTAATTGCAACTACTACAGTTAACTAATTGCAGTCGCATAAAACCGCAAATTTTAATCCAATCATCAAATGTGGCCACCATGTTTACAAAGATTACGCAAATAATGAATTCTCTCCTAGGCATCATTTTTCAAACCGCATAGCAATCAAAAGTAATTTTATGTAGCTTACGTACGAGCATGTTGTAAAATTATATGTATTAAAAAATAATAATTATGATAGATATGTACATATTAGTTTATATCTAAAACCGCAAAGTTTCTTACAAGACTCATGGTTATTGACTGAACATAATTTTTAAGGAGATATAGGCGTGTGATACATATGTTCTGAAAAATTGCAACTTCACAATAAGAATGTGTATTAAAAATAAATTATTAAATAGCTCTGGCGTCACCGATCGGATTTTACTCAAAGGTGTTGAAATTCCGTAAATATAAAGATGATGGCTTTCAAATAATGGAACGACAGATGTATCAATTTGAATTTGATATAAGTTAAAAAAATTATCGTTAACTTGCTATGTTGGTGTAGTGTAATCGGTTAATGCATTTCCCCGGATAGGAAAAGATCCAGGTTCGAATCACGGTAGCAACAAAAATATTTTTTCATAAAAATTGATTTTATATGAATATCTTTCGAATTGATATATTTAATGAACGAACATAATTTATTTATTATTAATTAAATCAAGTTATCAAATTGTAATAAATGATTTATTGCTTACTAGACTAGGAATCTGTATTCATAATTCGGTAAATATTTAGAAAAGTCTAATTAAATATAGAAATATTTAAATACATACATTAATGAAGAACAATTTATTACAAGTTGTAATTTTAGAATATTCCTGATATTTAAAATAAATTAGATGAATCAATTGAAAATATATATGTATATAGAAAAAACTATCTAAAAAAAACCACGAACTAAACTCTTTGTGAAAAAATGTTTTTGCCTAGGTCTATTTTTTTTAAATATGCTGACGGCGCATCTGATTTGGAAAATACTAGAACATTTCTATCAGCATATTTGTCAATATTTATGTACTTATATAAAACTTGTATTATTTTATAAGATGTAACCGGAATTGAAAAAATAATATAAAATTAATAATGGTCATAGCAAAACAATTATTTACAGCGACCCATTTTTATCATATAATAGTTAAATTCTGCACACAAAATATTATTGTTTGAAATTTTTACTTAAGTCTACGTACTTCGAAATAAATATTTGCGAAATTTATCCATTTTTAATCTACTCTTTGCTCCTAATCCCTAAAAAATCATTTAAAAATTGACCTTTATTAGTTTATATTCATTATAAAATTTGGAATCAATAAAATATTTAATTAATTCCAAATACTTACTTAATTACGATTTTTTTTTGAAATGCTTGTATCTCTGACGTGGTTGAGATTGGACACACATTCCTTGAACATTTTTGACTAATAATTTAGTCAGGTATCCGCCCATAAAATATTATGGACTAGGTCTGTTACACCTTGTATCGCCAACAGATATTACCACGTTATCGGAATTCAAGTTCTCAAGTCTATCCCGAATGACAAATTTCCATAACAGGAGGCATATCCGAAGAAACTGTTCTCAGAGCCTAGCTGAATTGGAGTGCATTGGGACACCTGAATTTTATTTCCATTGTGATCTTCTATTGAGTCTAATAAGAATTGTCTTCAACCACTGCATACTTACTTTGCTTAACCTTTACCATACCATGACATAAAATACCCGAACGCAGCCATGCTGTTAACTCGTGTAACCGTAAATAACAGTTAGAAAATATGTTTTTATTAGCTTAAATGGCTTTAATGGCGCGAATTTACTCTAAATATTGGGCATTCAATTTTGAAAAAATGATTAATAAAATAATTTATAACATTCATTAAGTCGTATACAACTTGTCCTTCCTTCTAATCTCTCTTCATTTAATTAGTGAGAAAGAGACAATTATATTTGTATGTTTGTTGTTCTTTTCACTGTGAAAATAGTGTGTGTTCTCTGTCTTTCATAAGACAAATTGTATTTTTACCAACGTATTAACTTTACAACGGATTGAATGGAAAAAATAATTGTTTTTGTACGATTCCCTTTTCATAATTGGTTTTTCACTAGTCATTCCTAAGCGCTAATATTTTCTTTAGAATTATCTAAAATATGAATTTTATCTTGCATGTATTTACCGAAATATTACAGGTTTAATTATGATGGTAGACCTGTGTTACAGCATGGTATGGGAATGGTTAAGTATGGCTGCGATACATGGACCCTCAACAAAGGAGAAGTGTAAAAACTTGTGTATTAGATATCACATGACAAGGAGTAATTTAGTCAGGTATCCAAGTCATAAAATATTGTGCACTAGGTATGTTACTCCCTGTATAGAGCACAACATTATTTTAATTTATTTTTTAAATTAGTATTAACCATATTTTAGAACAAAAACATTTGGATTGGAAGCATAAGAAAAAGTGCCGTACAAAAAAATCTAATGTACTACAGAATATACCTACACGTATATTGATTGTAGACCTGTCAGCCCTCTTCAGTGAACTCATTTTTATAAGACTTTAATTTCGTTGATTTTGCTACTAATCTGGTGAATTGTAATTAAGTCCTCTTTGAAATATAATAATACCGTTTTATATATATAAAGAAGTAACATCTTTTAGTACAGAGTAATCATTAGTTAGATAATCTTGTACCTTTTTTACGTTTGTTATTAAAATGTTTGACATATATCTCGTATTTGATATTTTATACTAAAAAATCAAATTCAGTAAAATGACAGTGAGTGGTGTGATTGTATAAATTATACATACATTATGTTACAATTATCTTTATTGATTGGACAACCAATTCTCGGGAACTCACTATTTAATTTTGTCAAAATGAACTATGCACAATGCGTAAATTGTCTTTTACATAGCAATGAAGGTAGATTCACTACAGTTAGATGATCTTAAATAGCATGTATGCCAATCCAACACTCACTGTTATGAATAGATTAAACAAGCCAATTCCAACATAATGTGGTATTGGTGACAGGAAGACATAATTTTGCCCAAACTATGCACCAACGCAGTCGATAATAGGTACATGTAAAATTTTACTCTCAAAGACGTTATGAATAACATTAATGGAGAAATACTGTCACACCTTTGATTTTCTGACGACACCATCGCGTTTGCGGAAACGGCAGAGATGCTACAAGCAATGATCTGTCAACTAAGCTCCGCTTGCAACACCGTGAGTCTCTGTATGAATACTGATAAGACCGAGGTGATGACAAACCGGGAAAACCTCCTGCCGATTAGAGTTGGCACAAAGCAAATTGAATATGTCAACAGCGAGTACATCTACCTCGGTCAAGTCATCACATTCGACAAACACACACGGGTGCTGGAAGTCAAGAGGAGAATGACACTCTCGGTAGCTCTCCCTGAGCGAGCAAGACTGGGAAACCATAATAATGTCTTCAAATCAAACATGTCACGACACCTTGAGAGAAAATGCTTACTACCTATCCTGAAATATGAACACTTACGGACAGCGCCGGCGCTAAACTTTTTACCGCCACAGGCAAGATTGTTTTTTTTTTCCGTCCTAGTAACTTAAGTGAAAATAATGTCTCCAATTTTTGTAAAACCATCCCTATAAATTGGCCGCCCACGTGCCATACACGTTAAGAGCGGTATTTTACTATGCCGGCATTTTGAAACTTGCCCAAGGGCGGTTTTTTACCAGAAGACGTTCTGGACACTAGCGTTGACTACAAATTACTGTTTTATTAAGAAATAACTGTAATGTTATTTATTGGATTATTTTTATTATACACTATTATCGTTTTGCAACTTGGGATTTAGTTTTTATTTGTTTATATAGTTTCGGCCGCCCCCTTGAATTGTCCGCCACAGGCAGGCGCCCGCTCCGCCTGTGCGTAACGCCTTACGGATGCCATGATGGCATGATATCGTGGCCTAAAGAGCTATGAAGAGATCCACGGGCATTTCGCTACATGAATAAAAAACAAATGTATTCAGACCCCTCCTCTGCTGCAACACCGTATATCGGTTTTTATAAATGTTAATAGATAGACAGACCGTCGGTCATCTTGAATGATATACAGTGCTATTGTAGATAAAATCATTTATAAATTGTGTGTAATAGTTTATATGATTGTTTAAATTCCCAAGAAGATATACAACGTTGTGAAATTCATACTATAAATCGGTGTGATTTTTTTTTTGCTCCGTTGATTTTTCATCTTCTCCCAAGTTAACCAATATTTTGTATATTAAGTTGTTTAGAGATTATACTAGTCCAGCCCTGTTCCTATTCTGTCCAGTTCTGTATCGTATGGACCACTTCTAATCTCAAATGTAATGATGAGAAAAAGTGCTTCTCTTGACTCACTGGTGTGATTAATATTCGATAATATCAGTGATTGAAAACTGTGACTGTGATTACATTTTCATTACTAATGTGCATGCGCCGCACGGTATCACAATACACGAAATATATGAATAAATATAAAAACATTATTTTGAGCGGGTTTACTTATATTATTCAAACTTTATTTGCTTAAAAAACATTCTAGCATGTATAATTAATATATTCTAATTTAATATCATCACAAAGCGAATGAAAAAACCCTTAAAAAAATGTGAATTTATTTTTCGGGTCAAATTCTCAGCATTTCGGGTCAAATGCGTTAAGTGTTTTGCCATAATCTACTAGATGGCGCTTATCACGAATTGTGACGTTATTCTTTCATGAATATTTTCGTTTCATATGCACATGCGCCGAATCACGGTTCACAACCAAATATAAATCGCGAATCACGATATTTCCAAATAGTGAGTGTGACTCAAAGATATCAGCGATTGACTCACAGTTCGTGATTTTGAGCTCATCACTAGTCGGTAGTGCAGAGTACACAAGTGATACATGATAACTAGTGACTCAGGACAAATAAAATATGATTGATTTTTAATACGCGTGACTGACTATGGCAAAAAATTGTAATCCTCATACTTTTTGCCAATCAATGCAACACATTATCGGTCACAGATTTTACCGAAAAACACTTTTTTTCAATTTTATTCAGCCATGCAAATGCAAAGGTTTCATTGTTTTTATAAAATTAATAATGAAATTTAAACTGTCATACTCACAAGATTTATTCAAAAATATTAAAATGCATTTGAATTTATAGAATTAAGGAGAATAAAAAATAATGACAATTATTTTGAGCCAATTAGAGTTGACAAGTTTCCATACAACCAAAGGTTGGTATGGTAAAACATAATTTCTGGAAATGGAGACAGAATGCTTACATCACACCCAACTAGTCTCTAACTTTGTACAGAATTATCTGCTGGTTCTTCTACCTCAGTCAATACTGTAAGTCGGAAGAGTAATTAAAAGGTATTGTCAAAAATCTTGAATCTGTCATGATTTCAGTTTTACCAGTTCGTTTTTAATTTTCTATATTTATTATGAAAATCTCTCATTATAAGAGCAGATAAGCAAGAGTTCTCCCCGAGTCGGTGCTATATTTTTGACATTTTAATAATTTGATAGGGCCCTACGGGTCGCTACGCGGCCAGTGTCTTTGGGATTGACATAATATAATAATAAATAGAGAAATATGTCATGTATATGTTTAATATCCTTTTAACTTTTTTAAAAATTAATTAATTATTAAAATAAAATAACGTCGTTTACTTCACACCACACTTTAATTAAAAACTAAAACGTCTTCGACGCTAAATGCGTCATCTTCAGTAATAAACTTAATCTTAAAACTGCGGCGGTATGATAGCGGTGTTGTGGAGAGAGGGGATTCGGTGAAAAGTGAAAGTGGTTCTGGGCGGGGTTCATAAGGAGATGTAATATGGGGTGTTTGTATGTTAAGTACATTTTTATTGTTAATATTGATACTTTCTAGAATGTCTAATTTTCTCCCCTTTTTGCATATATTTAGAACTTCTACGTTGTTATGAGCGAAACGATGACTTTCTGATCTTGCATGGTCTTCCGTTTATGCTGAAGTTCTTTATCCCCTTAAGGTGTTCTTCTATTTGTGTGTGTATTTTCCTTCCAGTTTGCTCAATATAAGATTATTGACAGTTCTTACAATTAATCTTATATACTCCACTATTATCCAATATTACAATTAAATACTTTGTTGACTATTACTATGTGAAAATCACAATTGGCAAATAAACTTGATTAGAGTTCTTGAGTTGTTATGAAATGTCTGTATTAATCTGATATATTCAAAAAAACTGTAATGTTTCTCGAATAACACTAGTTTATCATAAAATTAAGAGATTTGATAATATTATGCAAATACAAATCACTCTTCGAGGGTGGATTTTCTGGGAATAAAATTGATTGTGAGGACAAACGTAAGATATCAAATTTACAAATCATTATATTATTTCTCAGAAGAATGAATTTTACGTTGGTAGCTTGTACTAGGAAAAAAAAATAAAGCTTGTTCAGAAGATCCCACGCCGGTATTCTCGATTTATTTAAAGATACGTATCATGAACGCTGAAGGTGAAGGCTTTCTTTCTTTAGAAAATTGGTGCCTTTGAAATGTTGCTTTGAAGATACATTAAACGGGGACAAATCCATATCTGTAGCTCAGAAAAAAAACTTTCTGTTCCACACGAACTCCCTTAGAACGGGTCTATGTCACTCGAGCAACAGATGTTGTGTGAGAAGATGCGAAGATTGGATCGTGAGTATGTTAAAACACTGGTTTTGAGAAATGATTCGTTCTCACGCGACTGATATCGACTGGACATGCGTACGTTAAACTGTAATTGTTTCACAAGCGTACGTATAGATAGCTGTCAGTGTGATATGTATACACAGGCTCTTTCAATAAGGACGCTCGATTTTGAAATGTAAATAAAACAAGTTGTGTGTGAGATACTAATCTTTTTTCATTTCATTTGAAAGTATATTTTATGGCATAAGTGTAGAATATAACTATATAATTTTGTATGTTCACATATCCATTCATCCAAAAATGGACCTCGTCGCTAAAGATGATTTTTTTGGCGAAATTTGGGTCAACTTCCAACTGCTCCAGAGCCCAATCAGCGAATACACGGCGTTGTCTATGGTCGTTTACCTTAAGTTCCTGAGTTAGTTGGATTTTATACGGGTGCAAACCCAAGTCCCGACGCAAAATTCGCCAAGTTGAAGTCACAGAAAGGCCAAGTTCTTGTGGACGACGAAAAATTAACTGACTTGGGTTTTCCCGTACTTTCTCACGCACAGCAGCGATGTTTTCAGCAGATCTTGCGTTTCGGTGACGTACTGGTATTGGCCAATTATTTACCGAACCGGTTGACTCGAATTTGGCCATCAAACGTCGAATAGTCGACTCAGCAGGACGGTTGTGGCGAGGATAAAAATCACGTATTGCGCGGAACGTTTCTCGAACGAAGTAGTGACTTTGATAATAAAATTTGATGATTTGCACACGTTGTTTAACGCTATAACCTTCCATGGTAATTTGCCGTTCACTACTAAACATTTGACAACAAATTTGACAGATGTCACTTTAACAACATGGCTGCTACAATCTAACAAAATTCGAGCGTCCCTATCGAAAGACTCTATACATGATGCCGCAAAAGTAGTAGACGCACAGACATGGGTAATTCTACATTATATTTATGTTTCGTGCCCACGATGATCTCTCAGAGAGACTCGGTAAAGATACATGTGCACTAGATGCGTCATTCTAATCTGGGAGCAATCACATGCGGTGATTCATTAATCGCCTAACGCTCTATAGTGTTCGTTGATAATGTTGTATAACATTTCTTATTTGACACTTCGTTTATGAGAAAATCACACGTACATTTTTATATATATTTTTAATTACTTTATACTGAAGACTACACATATTTAAACAAACAAAAAAAGCATAAGTGAAATTATACACTTCTCATTAATAAATTTATATCTATAAGATATTTAATTATATTTCTTTTTTTTTTACAACCAATTACATGAAAAGTGTAACGGTAACGTTTTGTGATACGTTATTTTTAAATGCTTACATATTTAGAATAAATAAATAATTCCATCGTTACATTTTTCTAGTATGTAGGTACGCCATATATAATTCGTATAACGAATTTTCTTCTTCTTCTTCTTCTTCTTTGAAATAGGCAATCCACCCTTCTAGAGTAATTTGTGCTATTAATCAAGTTAAAACGTTGTTTTATAGAAAAAAGTACACTAATATTATAGAATAGGAAATACTATATTACAAGTCAATACCATTGTCGTTCAAAAAACTTGTTATTATATAGATTAAATGTGGCGAGTTAAGGGAAAAAAGATGACACAAGTTAACCGGGAGTTGAAAATTACCAGTGACAAGATTACTGTAAAAAAAACCTGTGATCCGCAATAGATATGGTCGTGGGTTTCCTCCCCGGCACCACACTCACACATTGGGGAATCTATTAAGTTCAATCTGAATAAATGTGAGGCTACCTGGCAATGCCCAATTCTCATTCTAGAGATATTTTATATTGTTCTTTTGGAAACTTTCCTTTTGGAGAACCAGGGGGTGCGGGGAATAGATCTTTGAATTATTTTATAACGAATTTTGTACTGCATTAAAACCGGTGGGCGTAATTTTGAAAAATATTTTTTAAACGGGGGACGTATGATAATTAATTTAAACAAGTGCATATTTTGTAATCATATTAATAATAAATATTTCAATCTTATTACATCTCATCTTAGCCGATAAATAACGAATTATAATTTATAGTTTGTTTAAATTATTTAGCGTATTTTCCTCAACTTTTTTTAAAATGCACAAAAATAAAGGAATCACTTATCCCGATCGGGCCAAATAGCACGAAGCACGCGCGCACACGAATTCTTTTGTGATTTTTTTTATCCCGTCGGGGATTTGATCTCGGCCCTGCGAGGAATGCCAGGAATGCGGGGTATGTCGGGGCAATTTGCCGTAGTGCGGCTGCCTTCCAGTCATTACATAATAACACGCTGGAAATCTCCCGTACCTGTCGGGGAGCAGAGCCGACTCGGGCCGTGCGGACTACCCGGCGCACAGGGCTCATCGAATTCTGCCACGTGACAATTTGCCGGCGTCATATCGCGTGTGGATCTTGGCCTTCTCTAGAATTTTCCTCCGTCGATTCCTATAACCGGCGGCGTAACTAGTCCGATGCAGCCAATTCTGTGCATTGGGGACCATATTAGATAGGATCTGCGCTCTACGTCACTCTCGGTATCGATGCTTTTGCGAGCGCTGGTATAGACGTATACATACATTTTTAAAATCACAGCAAAAAATGGACATAAAATGTTAGAAACGATTTCTTACGTGTACGAAAATTCGTGAAAACATTATCGATGCAAACAGTAATACTCGGCTAAATATTGGTAGGGACCAGACCATCGCCGAGAAGTGAAAATTGCCGTAAAGCGAGGATTTTTTCCTGTTAAGAGTGCATATAGCGGGGAGTAAAGAATGAAGAAATAAGAAAATAATGTAAAGCTAATCTTAATATAGTTAGTAAGATTAAGAAAGGATCACTTAGGTGGTTTGCTCATATGGAACGGATGAATGAGGAGAGAATGGTAAGAAATATATATGACGCAAGTGTTGATGACACCAGAAATAGAGGACGTCCGCGAAAGACTTGGCACGACCAGGTAAACCGGATACTGGAGGATGGCCCTGTTAGAAGCGTCAATAATTGTCGAGCTTGTATGAGAAGATGTATGAATGTGGACGAGGCGAGAATTGTGTGTCAGGACGGAAGAGTGTGGCGCTCTATTCTCTCTGCCTACTCCCGCGGGGAAACGGCGTGATGGTAAGTAATTAAATAAGGAAGAAAGTGCATAAAAAATTTAAATATTGTAGGAGAGAGGAGACCAATTTTGTTCATATTATTATAATCTGAATAATATTTAATATTCTTACACATTTATTTATTTTATTTTATTTCTTAACATATGTTGTAAGTACATTTGGTATTTTAATATTTGCCTCACTGGGCTTCGCCCGTGCCGAGGTAAACATTTTACATTTTAAATCAACAATCATATTATACATAATTAGTACTATATTAGTAACTATAAATTTAAAACAAGAAAGAAGGAAAAAATAAAGAAGTAATACGATGCAATATTTGATCTTGAGAAATTTATAACCTACCTGAAATTTGTAGAGAAAATAATAATTGTAAGGATTCGTTTTTAACAAGTTTAAATAATACAGTAACACACACACTCACATCGGTGTTGGGTCTTGTACTTAATACGTAAGTATTGACTTTGTATGTGTTCACATTGAAGGGGTGACCATGCTATGAACATACGTTCGGTCTTAGTTTTTTAGCCAGAATTTTATGGCGTCTTTTAACTGTCTGTTTTGCTCAAAGTTATTTATGTTTATAGGGAGAAAATTATACGATTTGGGTACTACAAAAATATAGTTTCTTTACCCGTACGTACATTGTACATAGGGGCTCTTTTTTCCATTTCGCATTGTGACCCAATTTTTCTAATTACGCTGCCTGTTACGACCCATTTTTATCCATTCCTAAAACAGACATGTGTTCGAAAACATTATCGTCCAACCTTCCTACTTTGTAAACTTTCAAATGATTATTTTATTATCCAGCTCATTATTGCAGCGTCTACGCTAAAATTCATTTTATAAAACCAGCCCAAAGATACGCCCCAAAATTGTCTATTCAAAAACATCCAGTTCACACTCATTTTTCGTATTCAATTCTTCTTCTTTTAAATAGACACCCTTTAAGAGTGATTTGTGCCATTAATCAAGTTAAAAACTTTGTTTTATAGAAAAAAGTACAATAATATTATAGAATATGAAATACTATATTACAAGTCAACTTATTATATAAGTTAAATGTGGCGAGTTGAGGGAAAGAAGATGACACAAGTTAACCGGGAGCTGAAAATTACCATTGACAAGACCACTGTAAAAAAAACCTGTGATCCGCAATGGACATGGTCAAGGGCTTCCTCCTAGGCACTACACACTCACACGTTAGGGAATCTATCAAGTTCAATCTGAACATATGAAAGGCAACCTGGCAATACCCAATTCTCATTCTAGAGATATTTGATACTGTTCTTTTGGAGACTTTCCTTTTTGAGAACCAGGGGGTGCGGGGAATAGATCCTTGAATTACATTCAGACGATTACCCTTATGATTATTTCGATCCATCCATTGTGTAGTCCAGATTCGTACGTTTTCTTACCATATTAAGTCTGTCATACATCGGAATGTGGAATTGATAGGGGAAATCTTCGGAAAAAGTGACCTCCTTGGCCAGATTATCAGCACATTAATTTCCATGAATTTCTTTATGTGCAGGAATCCAAACGAATGACACCTGTTTATTGTTGCTGTACAAATTAAATAGACATCTTCTGATGGAACAAATTACGTATTCAATTCGCACGTCTCTAATATTTTGCCGGCACCTACATAAAACTAAAATTCGTTCATCGAGTACATCCACCGCTGGCTCTATACCCTCATACCAGTCTATGCCAGGCGCATTTCAAAGACGATAGCGTCGCGTAATCATTTATTATATTTCCTAAAATGAAACCAACATTTGAACATCATTTTCATGTATTCCCGGCTCCCAGATCTCATAACAAAACTCAACACAAGTGGGAATTAGCATTTCAAATTACGCAAATTTTCGTTCTTTGGTTCGCAGAAGTGGGTCGGAACTACCCCTTATTCAAATTAACTCTTGAAGTTGTTTTGGTTTCCTCGTTATTTAAGATCATAATATCCGAGCGAGTTTGTTCATTGATATTTATGTACGTTTTGTCTTATTGTATATTCTGTTTACTTTTACAATTGTGATTTTATCCAGCATTATATTGAAATTTGATTTGATTATTAGATTTCTTAGATAACGTTTACAATTCAATTAACTTTGTATTAACACGTCGATTACTTAGACGTCGACTGGTTTTGAAACCACAGTATCTTTATAAGGTAACAGTGTACGTTGACAATGTTGGTCTCGAAATGGTCGATGTCTAAATAATCATAATAGTTGATATAAAGCTACTTCCTTAAAATAATAGAAATACATGTATTTATATACAACGGGATGTTGCGCTTAACGTTGTATTAAAAAGAAATTAATCCAGTATAATATACATAAATCTATCATTAACTTTGAGCGTAATAAAACAATATAAGTTGTTTTTTTTTATGGATAAATCTAATAAAGTATATTTTAATAAAATATTCATAATTCTTATTTAACCACTGTATGATTTTTCCCCCCCATTTTTTCCAAGCCTCTTTCTTCTGGGTCTTTCCTATTCATCAGACTGCTGCAAGTCGCCGCACGTCATCAACCTATCCTTCCTCGTCGCTCATTGGCTGTTCAAGGCCGCCATTGCATTATATATTTTGTTGACACAAAAATGCTCACCTTGATACGGATCTAGATGATCTTGTGCGGTGGGCGGCAGAGATACGCTGTAATTAATAAATTATAAAAATTTTAAAAAATTAATTTACCTTTTAAAAGAAATTACCTTTATCGCATGTCCCTGATCCGCTCCTGGAGGCGCTTCACCACCCAACCTTTACCTTCTAAGCGCACAGCCTCGGACACCAGTTCGTTATCTCCACAGTTCACTAACCGCGAATATGCTCCGGACGGCCTCTCACTCGCCGTCAGAGCGCGTCACAGAAATCACAAAATGCAGAAGGCCTCCGAAACTGAATGCGACAGCTAACAACTTTTCGCTTTTTGCTTTCGACACATCACGCGGCCGATTGATATTTGTCACGTGCGATTCGGTTACACGAATCGGTCAGCTGTTAATAAAACGAAGCATTGTTCTCAAACGCGAGTGTGAGTGAACAATTTCACACTGTTTTTACTTATTATTCGGCGCCCTGCAGAGAACAAAGCAAACTATCGCTGCACGGGTTTATCTGCAGACTTATCACAACCCGAGTGCAATAATAATGTCGTTTAAAAGCGCACTGCTTAAGAATCGCTACTTTCCGTGTATTTTTACGGCGTTGCTAGGCCTGCAAACAATCTCCATTCCTTTGTGATGCATTTATTTAAGCTTTCGTACGATATTTTCGCCGGTTCGACAGAATCCTCTAGCATTTCGGGCTGTGCTCACCGGTGCCTGGTACAGAACACGATCTCGTAGCGCCAATGCGGTAATCTAGAAAGTTAAATGTTACCGTTTAATAGAAAGTAGCATCGACGCTTCCCACGCGTCTCGCATCCTTTGCTGCAAATGAAAATTGTGTTGTTGCTACGTGGCTTGTTCGCTTATTTTTATTTTCGATCGTGTGCGAACCGGGAGATGAGACGGCGCATGCGCACGGCTGTATCGAATGTCACTATCAAAACGGAAAGCTCGCTGTCAATTTTTTACCTGAAAACGCACGAAATTGTCTTTTGCTTATGTATTATAGCAATAATAATAATTATCCTATTGACTTTATTGATAACTCGCGCATGTACAGGATGTAACATATTTAGTTTATACTTTTTGTGGGATTTTACAAGTGTACGGATTTTGACTCGATAATGTCCGACTTTTGTGTGAACTTTTTCAACCATTACAATGTTCAAATTTAAAATAAAATAAATAATATTAAGCAATATAAATATATATTTTTTAAATGCAATCGCAATTAAATGGTAATCCCTGATAATCTCAATATTTATGCAATATTAAAATTATTAAAATTTTTATGCATCTGTGTGTCCATGTAATGGAGTGTGGAGTTCGATCTCGTTATCGAGAGCAGGTATTTAGGTACGAATTTTTAGTAAAACCATCACGCCACGAAGTGGGCTGAAAGTTCGCAATTCAAATGTATTATTTGCCAGCGTCCGTGCTTTTTTGAACTGTTCAAAAGTGCACGGACGCTGGCTGCAATATTTTCTCATAAGTACATACACAATTTGTCAATTAATTGCCGATTGCTATCAAACTTGTAAAACAATCTGTGATTAATTCCATTATATATTTATATATGTTTAACCAGATTTAATGTAATTTGTATATGACAGCTATATGTAGGTATCTAATACCTACATATATTGTATTTCTACCTTTTTTGTATTAGGCATTGTTTGGTTAATTATTGCTAGTTATTTGTAAATCTTAACTAACTAGATGTAACCACGAATTATGACAAAAAAAAAACATATTTTCAAATTAACACAGAATTTCGAATATATTAGTGAATACATGGGAAGTCGGTACCTATCTAGATTTGATCATTTAATCTCTGTTAAGTTATTTTAAAAAAAAACGAACATTCAGACAGCTATTTTTTTTTTGTGTATCCAGATGATTATAAATTACTAGCCTATCCTAAGACTTTAATACTCGTATATCCTAAGACGCGATAGTTAGCCTTATACGTAGTTAGATATACTAAACATGATATTTTATAATGTATATATTAGAACAAATCATCCACGCTATCGCCCCGCCAATAGTCGCAATTCCATGATCACGGCTGCTCTCATTGAAACAGAGATGGAACATGAGAGGTGAATTAACTGAAAACTTATTACATAGCTATTAGTTATTACCTGCATACCATGTTTGAAAAATGTACTTTCACAACAAAAACGTCATATATTCCACCTAATTCGTATTTAAAAGGAAATTGACACTCACTTATAAAGACGAAAGGATTGCAAACGCATGGAATTTACACAAAGATTTGAATTTAATTTGAATGGTGGATGTCTTAGAAGATTTAAGAGTAATCCACCTCCCACATTACTAACTATCTTCCAGGATCCAGAGCTAAGCCAGGCACCTGACGCTGTGTATAATGAGATAATTACCTGATAACCCCCTAAGATAAAATAATTTATATTTAGCCTTTCTGATACAATATGTAATATAAGCGATGTTCAGTGTCTTCTTAACTAGACCGAAGTCTGTGCTAAATGAGACAAGATAATCCGTTATATCTAACAGTCAAATCTAAATAATATACCTATTAAACAATGAATCTCAATTAAAATACTAGTTACAAAATTTAGTAACCCGAAATATTAAATGATTTAAATTAATTTAAATAACAAAAATCTCGTTTGCCTATGTTTAAAAACAGTACAGAAAATTGAGTAGAAAAGAAAAAAAAACATAAAATGTTTTTTATTTATTTGTGAAATGCTTATTCGTTTGGCGAATTCACTGAATGAGACGAGACGGGCGTGACTCCGGGGGTAAGGCAGAGCTGAGACAATCGAAATGTTTACCCTTTGAACGCCAGCGTAAAGAAGAACGAACAAAATGTATTCACAGGTGGCTGGTGAATTTTCGCAAGAGCGTAATGTGAGAAACTATATTCACAGTTTCATCAAACATGGCGTTATTTGTTCAAGGGATATATGAAAAGGCTTTTGTTCTATTCATCACTTCCTTCCTGTTTCGCGTCATGTTCATTTCTGAAAGTGTGCAGCTCGCCTTTTGTGCAAAATGGCTTCTCATTTCGGTGAAGTGGTTTTTGTAAAAAGTTTCTCTCCTGGGAGATTTGTGTCTGTAAATTTTTTACTCGGGCGAGTACATACTTTGTTCCCATTTTTATGGTGATGTGTTAGACGTCGCCCTTGTCATTCGGGCGCACGAATTTACCCGAAAACGACGACGAAAACTTAAAGTGCATTAATTTACGATTGTCTATGATACGATTAAGGCTTATTATTCTTATGTATACCTACACTACAACAGTAAATTCGTTAATTCAGTAAATGTATACACTCACTAGTCACACACGCCAATTTAAAAAGTAATTTAAAATTGCGAAAGAGAACGATACGATGCTATGTGTTGCCTGTACTTTGCCTGTACTGTACTATGAAATAATGAACGCCAACATGACCGCTAACTATATAAACGCTAGAAGAAGATGATGATATATTTACTAATAGAAGCAGACATTTTCATATCTGAAGTATGTGCGAACAAAAGTACGTTAATTTAAATGAGCCCTTTTGGTAACAGATGTGCCCACCATCCACCTAAACTATAAGTTTGATGTATCACACCTGTTTTTGAAGGTTTAATTGAGTCAATAACAATGTAATAATTGGAAGAAAGGGTTAGGTTAGGTCAGGGGTCGGCAGACCGCGGCTCGCGAGCCGCATGCGGCTCTTTTCATAGGCATTTGCGACTCTTCAACTCCAGCTCATATTTTCATCTACGATCATATTTGATTCATGGAATAATTTGACTGAAACATATGACACAAAAAAATAATTAGCATTTGTCAATCATTGGCTCTACCTATTTTTCCGAACAAATATTCTCTTCCATGAAACAAATAAAAAATAAGTTGAAAACCAAATGAACCGACAAAAATGTACAATCTTGCCTAAAATTGAACAAGTAGTTAGTTGGAAGACATAGCTTGCAAGGTCACCGTTCTAACTAATCAACTTTACCTAAAAAGTGTTTTATTAGTGTCTAATTATTTTGTTTTCTTGTATTATACAAAGTGTACTAAGTTACTGAAGCTTGTAATCCCCATATATTATATTATTTTAAGTAGCTTACGACTATTTTGTGAATTGAAGTTTTAAAATAATAACAATCTTGATTATATCTTGTTTTTTTCATCATTAAAATTTATATAGCTACAGTGAAAATTTATGTTGCGGCTCTATCAAAATTTTGAGATTCTGTTTACTTAATATTTGGCTTTCTCTCTAAAAAAAAATCTGCCGACCCCTGGGTTAGGTTAAATAAATTATTATTAACATTTTTGAAACATACTAAAATTTGACCAGTGATATTATACTTTAATATAATGTAGTCTAGTAAATCCATCTATTCAAAGTATTAAACATTTATATATATAATTGATACTTTTGTACGTAAAATCATATATTCAGCAGTAATTTTAAAAAAATTAATAATATATATATAAACATTATTTTTCATTCAAAATTTACTAATAATATAAATTTTCTGAATTTTTCCGTTTGTTAAATTATTGTATTGTTAAATATCAGTTTTGGTCATTTTAAAACGACACTATTCAATTGAACTCAAACTGGTTACTTAACTCAAAAGTTTCATCCTGCTATCTTACCTTATTCATTGAAATTGAAGGAATATATAGATATCCGTCCATCGGTTATCTATATATTCCTACATCATTTAACCGATCTAAACAAAATTTTGCATAATTACTCTTTAGAATCCTGCGCAAATCATATGTAATCACTCTTCTGTTTTGGCCGTGCCATTCCCTCCCTCCCCTCTACATAAATGTGTATTATAGGTATATTAAAAGCCATCCATTCCAATTTTTGTACTCTAGGATCCTGAGAAAGATGCCGTCACTCGACTTCACCCCCCGGACATCTCACCAAAACCTACCTAGACCAAATTTTGCGTAAATCGTTTATCTTTAGGGCCAGCGAGAGACAAAGGCTAAACCGCTTTTAAAAATTACTAACTAGATCTGATTACCGAGTAACATCGGGACGGATGATACGTATGGATGACGCCTGTCGTAAGTGTCTATGGGCCGGTTATTTGATCAGTGATACAGTCTTACTGTGGATAAAAATGTTGCAATAATATTTATTTTTTCGAAAACTGGTTGTTCGATCGTTGGTTAAAAAATATTTACTCATCGAACATGCAATAGTAACTAATTTTACCCTCCATATCGGATGGTAAAAACCGTAAATCGTTAGTTAAAAATGGCGGACTCTTCACAGCTGTTTCAAAAGTCATCTGTCACATTGATACTTCTAAAATTGCAGTATACAATAATGAATCATTCAATATCCAGCTGTTTTAGTGATGGAGTTAGTTCGATGATGATGTCGCTGTTGCCGGCAAAGTGACAGATTTCAAACACAGGGGTGAATAAATCATAACATTGTATGTATTGCCAATGGTGAATATTTGAAATAAATCACTTTTGACGATATTCACAGATATTTGATTGATTTCTCGGGATTAACTTTGACAATAGTAAACTTGCAAACGTTATGCTATAATAAAAATTTACTATGGTAAAATGTTACTACTGATCTAACAACCGACCCTATGTTTCGCTATCGTGGGTCATGACCAGGACGACGCTCGTTACTATCCGATAGTTAGTCATCGGTATAACCTCAAAATCGCAATATCAACAGCTTTACGGGCCAAATAGCTCATACTTCACCTACTTTTAGGCGGTTGTGTGTTGCCCTCCACCCGCAGTCAACAATCAGGATGGAATTAAAACAATTGAATTATCTTATAAACAGCGCCGTGTGAACTACGTGCTGAGAATTCGACGACAATCAAAATTTAATTATAATGGCCAATAAATATAATTATAAAATGGCCGTACGAAACAATGGAAAACAACGTTACCGTAGAACAACTTTCGGAAAGTTTAGAAGTGAAACACCAATCCATTATTATTTTATTATTTTTCGAGCTGACTACCGACCCGAGCCTAATGAAAACTACATTTATTGCAACGTCATATAAACTCGGTATTACATACAATTGTGGGTAGGCTCAAACAAAATACACTCGGTCATACTGTAATTTATTTGTTTACTGTGAATAAAATGTTATTGTTCAAATGAACTCTTAGAAATAACGTATAGTCAGCGGCGTAACTGTGCCAATGCAGTCAACGCGGAGATTTAGGGCCCACGTTAGATAGAGTAAAACTTTTAGTATTTAAACTAGATCAAGTTTATTTTTAAAATCCGCCACAGCAAAAAATGGAATTATATAATTAAAAACACCATCTTTCACCGGTACCCCGGTAGTACATTAGGTTAGAAATTAGATTATTCCCAAAAAAATCACTTTTCTTAAAATCTTTTTGAATCTTTGAATACACATACTTATGAGTGTCTTTTATACGTAGAATGTTTTTTCAATAGTCCTTGCGGTAGTAAATTTGTAAATATTGAGTATTAAAATGAGCATATTTAACATACGAACCATACCCGATCATACCCGATCGATGTTGTAGCGCACGTTTAATCGAATAGCAATAGTCATTTTCTTACGATCGTTTTGGAAAACTGAGAATCATTAATTGAAAATTTAACAAATATCTTTCTGTAAAAATAACTAAAACAAGCGGTATTCGTTTTGTTATAAAAAATGTTAAAAGTGAGCTACTTTTGAATGGTTTTGACGTTTCCTTTTGTAATTTGAATAGTGAGAGATTTTTGAACTTCTGCGCATGTGAGCGGAAGCTACACGGACATACACTGTACCTCAACTGTTTTTTATTCTATTCATAGTAGTTCATAGTCATTTACATACGGGGGAATCTTGTGAAAAGTGAAACAAGATTTTTTCAGTTACCGTCTAAAAACACATTTTCGCTAGTATTTATTGAGTTCGCTATTACTTTAGACCGTTAAAACAGCTAAAAAAGTAAAATTATTTATGTAATTAGTAAACTAAACACATCACTGCTGTGCGTGTAAATTCTAGGTTGATGTTTTTATGTTTTACGTCACTGCGGATAATCCTGTCTCCTTAACACAGACTTCTCTCTAGTTCTAGACAGAGTGAACATTTTTTACATACTTACTCTAAACAAAATATTGCAAATTGCCGTAATTTGTCATTGTTTGTTTTAGTTTTGGCTTTATTCCACTGTGGTAACTAACATTAATTCCCACATCTACGGATACGACATGAACTAAACGCATATGTACATATATGATACACAAACGGTTAAAAAAAGTTGATCCATGCATGTTTGAATCACTAAAAGAAAGTTTAATGATGTCACGCGGATGCTATGTGTCAAATCTGACATTTTTTTGGTTTTAGTACATGGTCACTGCCAGCATCCTGTTCGGCATTTCCCGCCATTATAACAACAGCTTTATTAATTAATTAACAATCTGAATAATTTTGAAAAAGTTAATGGCTCATGTATATTTTTTGAAGTCCATTGTGTATATATGTACCTATATATGCTATGCACGCAATTCCTGGCTAGATTAAAAGTTCTAAGGGCACAGTAAAGGGATCACTGGGTATTTTTTTAAATGACAGATAACATAGGCTTAACTTGATGAAGAGGGCTGGCGGAGTGCGGGGGAATTTTTAGACGGTTCTCGTGGGATTTTAAAGTTAAAATTTGCATTGCAACGCATGCTAAAGATCTCCTGGGTTGACCACATTACCAATAACGAGGCAGTAAGATGCATGAATAAGTCAAGAGAACTAATAACAACTATCAAACGGAGGACAGCTACGTTCGGATACATTCCCCATAATGAGAAATATGATACAACTCATTATTTGACGTCCTTGTGGCCTAGTGGTTACGATACTCGCCTAGTGATCTAGTGGTCGGGGGTTCGAGCCTCGTTTCAGGAGGCCATCAAGTTAGTCCTATTTACATAGCACAAGTGTTTAGCTTAGTTTGAAAATAGTAAGAAAATTCATGTGACACGTATTCCGTGTACGCATCTCTATTTAAAAAATATATATATGAGAATATAGAAAAGAAAAGTAGAGTAGGTAGAAAGAGATTATCTCGGCAGAAAGTGATCCAAAATACTGTTTATCTCATACATCTTGTACAGCAATAATCAGCATACTGCAACTTGATCGCTAACTTTCAATATAGAACCCTTGCACAGACGGGTACATCGGCTGGTGTGAGAATATTAAAAACTAATTCATATAGATGTATGTATACAGTTATGTACATACATAGATACAATTTGACATAAATATTTTTAACCATTTTCTGGGTAGGCACTAAAGTGAATACAGCGAGGGCGCTTGGGGGGGGTAGTTGCGGAACATGGAGGTACCGGAAGTATTTGGCTGAGTCAGTGAAGTAACAAAAATGTACGTTATTCATCATATTTCTTCCGATGATTTTTGTTTCTTTAAGTACTTGGAATCATAACCTAAACGTCAAAACTTTCATTACGAAGAATTTCGTTACTTGTTTTTATGAAAGTGTGTTTTGTGACTAAGACATTTCGCTGCTAATATTTGGTGCAAACTGATTATATTATTTAAAGAAATATTAGTCTAAATAAACTTTATTAGTTTTTTTTTTAAGAGAACATGGAAGTCTTGGGCACTACAGGGCTTACGACCTGTCATCGGCTGACTTAAGTGATCACTTTATACAATGTAACGTTCACCTATTTACCCATTCACATTATTTGTGAAGTTATAATTTTTATATAACACTGTTCTGTGATATTTTAATACAAATTAAAATACATCAATCAGAAAGATATACATACAGATAAACTCAATTTATCGAAAAAATATTTTAGCTGCCACCGGGGTTTGAACCAGGATCTCTTCCTATTGGTTACCGCACTATAAAATTATATTAGGGTTCAAATACACCTGTTCAATGTTTATAGAACATCTACAGATGTACACAGGTATAATTGAATACTGTTTTATGTACTTGTCTATTACGCGGACGCTACTCATATACATGCATACCGCTGTGATATATTTTCAATTTAGAAATAATTGTCAACAATAACATTTACCTATAAGGATTAAAAATATAGTAATATTGTGCAAAAGCGATGTAGTGTTATATTTGTATTGAACATTAGCCGATTCACCCGGCGTTACACGGGTAGAATTTAAACTTCAAGAACCTCAATAAAAAGTTTTTAAACACATTTATCTTCAATAATTCGCTCCCACCCCACACCCACCCTCTCCCCGAGCACGCCGCCCTCTTGATCTCACAAAATCCTGTTGTCATAAATATTTGCTAATAGTCAGAACCTGTGTGCTTGTCAGAAACGGTTTTTCCTTCATGGCTCCCTTTCCGAACGGAGATACTAAGTTTTTCATTATTCCCCAATACGTCTAGTAGGTACTAGGTTCTCATCGTAGCACATCATACTAAATCTTGTATCATATATTATCTTTACTAATGGTCAGAATCTATATTTCAACGCCATATTTATCAGAACCTTGCAAAGATTCCTGTTTTGATAAACTGTGAAAATAAACTCCTTGTAAACCCTTCACTGTGCCCTTAGAACCTTTAATCTCGCCAAGCGTCATTCTGAAACATAGATTATACAGGGTATAATAGACCTAGTTCACAAAATTTTATGGGTGGACTCCTGACTATATTACGAGTCGAAAATGTTCAAGGAATATGTGCAAATACTGCACTGTTACGGAAAATATAATTGTTTGAAATTATTACAAAATCGTGTTCAGTTTGAAGTCTACGTGCTTCGAAATAAATATTTACAAAATTATTCAAGTATTAATTTATATCTTTGCTTCAGGCCCTAAATCATCTATCAAAAAATAGTTGAGGTTTATTTTTTTTAAATGCTTATATTTCTAACATGGCTTAGATTGGACACATATCCCATGAACATTTTTGATTCGTAATTTAGTTAAAATATTGCGGACTAGATCTGTTACACCCTGTATAATACTAGCAAAAAGGCAGTAGCCGATCGCTACAGCTTCTCGATGATGTGGCGTGACCGGGCACCGAGTAAAGCTATCGTATTAGTCAGCGAGTTCCCTAGACCATGCTAATCAACGCTTCCAGCACTGACCAATACTTCCAAGAACATTCCAAAGTCCACGCTCCCACACTAATAAATCTGCAATGCCATGCATTTATGGTTGCACGCTTACCTCTAACTTTATTCAAACTATTGCCGATTCAAATTCCCAGACAACCATTGCCGCTTATTTAACGGTATCATATTACTTGCCTTATATTATACACGCAACAGACCTAGTCACAGACACCTAACGGATAATATTTTACCGGTAAAATATGGCACCTGACTAAATTATGAGTGGAAAATATTCAATTCCGTACCGTTAGTGAATTTTTTTTTTTTTTGATTTTTGAACTATTTTCAAAATTGACACATTATTATTATATAAATCATCAAAGAAAAAATAATCTGGCCGCTCGAAGTTCGATGACCTTTTTTTAGGTATTTAATATATAATTTGGAATCGATAGAATTGTTCAATCGATCGAAATAATCGCATAACTACGACTTTTTTTAAATGCACCTCTGAAATATGTCACATTAAACGAGGGCAAGTATCTCAAAAAGTAAAAGTAAGCAGTAGTAGCGCTGTAGAAGCATACCAAATGACCACGATTCTCAGACATGAGTGCATCTGAGAGAGAGAGAGAGAGCATACCTAATATCCCTTATATATCTTGGCACTATACAATGAAATTTCTTGAATTTGTCCCTATTTGGACGGTGAAGTTTGTGTAAGATGTCAACGCAGTAAAAACTTGAATCACTCGAAGAGGTGAAGGAAATCAAATATTTAGGAGTAATAATTAACAATAAACTAAAATTCGACAAATATATCTTAATGATCACAAAGGAAATGGCCAAAAAAGTTGTTTTTTTAAGCAGAATTAGTTTATAATTCCATTGTCACTCCGCATATAAATGATTGTTCAACAGTACTGAGAAGAAAAAAATCTAATAAGTTAAAACAGAGCGATGAGAACTATTTTAAGATGTAATAGATATACAAGAATAATTTAATGTATTAATTATAAATATATACATATAAAATCAATTTTGTTAAAAAATATTGTTTTTGCGCCACCGAGATTTGAACCTGGATCTCTATTTCCAATCCGGTGAAGTACACTACCCAATTGTGTTATAGCGCCAGTATTTTTCATGACGAATTTTCGAACCTATATGTTACACTTTTTCAAATTAATACATCTGTCGTTCCATTATTTGAAAGCCATCTACATTGTTTTTACGGAATCACAAATACCTTTGAGTAAACCGACTGCAGACGCCAGAATTATCAATTTATTTTTATTAAATTTTAGACACATTGATACAACTTATATTTTATTTATTTTATTATATTTATAAATTAGTATTTAAAACATCACAGACCTATGTTCTGAATAATTACAACTTCACAATAAGAATGTGTTCTCCTTAATAATACACGAATAAGTTATATTAATGACAGCTAAGCAAAAAATTATACAAAACGTTCTAATATTGATATACAAAATTGAATATCGATTATTGCCATCATACATGAATAAAAATATAAAATGTAATTTCGAAGTCCACACTTATCCTACGAGAAGTTGGTGGGATTTTATAGTTCCGCAAACAAAGCTGGCAGGAAATAGTATAGAAACACAAAATAGTTTATAAATACTCTATAAAAGTTTCAAATTGTTCAATGAACTTTCAACAAATGTGAAGAAAGTAACTAGATTTGCTAGTTTTCGTAGGATAAGCGCAGAATATGTAGTATCTAAGTTTAATAACTGATCATTTGATGTGTTTATTTTCTTTTGTATATATAATTATTTAATACTAAGTGATATACGATGTAATTTAATAAATGTAAGTATTTTTTTTCAACTAAATAAAATATATATATGCATACTGAATAATGCATAGCATTTTAAATAGCTCACATTCCAGAACTGCCAGAAATTAGACTCAAATTCAATAATTAGACTTGGTTCGATCAACCATGTTATGAAAAAGGTAGTTTTTTCGACGAAAAGATTGTGCTTTGCACCAAGAGTGCAGTCAACGGCGTGAAGTACTATACTGAAGGGTTTATTTCAGACGTTTAGTACATTTTAATGAATCATTGATAGCGACGATGACTGATAAATTCCTGAGTTTCCGATTGCGAAACATGAGACGAGCCACCTGTGTTACATTTGTTCGATAATTTCACTCTAGACAATATGCCCGCTGGAATTTTTATTTCACAATCAGATCATTTTCCGTTGAAATTTAAGTTGTGATGTTCAGTAAATCGAGTCTTTAAGTCGTAACATCAAAAGATCGATCATCAAAAAATCGAGGGTGTGAAGAGCCGCGATAGTCATAATATTAAAGAAGACTAATGTCAGGAAAATAAGAGGTGACTAATCTGTGAAAAAAGATCAAAATTTTAAATTACATTTCAGATTATTAACATGTAGTGTTTTATCAGCTGTGCCTTTGCTTATAAGATAACAGAATGTATGCAGTTTTTGCATCTCCACCAACAGATAATTTTATATTATTTAATTTGGAAAACATTAATACAACTTATATATTTTTAAGGAAAACACATTATTCTTGTGAAGTTGCAATTTTGCAGAACCTAGTTCTGTGAATATAGTTAAGTTGACATGGTGTAATGGTCAGCGCGTTTCCCCGGATAGGAAAAGTTCCTGGTTCGCATCCCGGTGGCAACCAAAATATATGTTTATAATTTGTATTAAGATGATTTTATAGGTTGATTTTAACAGAAATACTAACAATATGCAGAAAGTAGATACAACTTTAGTAACATTTTAATTCAATATACTTTCTTAAATCATGACCAGGAGACCCCTAAACTCCGTTAAGTATGTATAGGATTTTGCGAGCACTATTACACTGAACTTTACTGAAAAGTTAAACTTGCAAATATCTCGGCTAAATTCGTTAGCCAACCTGATACGACATCTCGTTTCAAAATGACGGCAGTTCAAAATTTTAGAAATTAAAACCTTTATTTATATTGGTCCTAGAGAAAAAAGAAAAGAAAATTGAAATAAATAATAGGATACCATAAAGCGGGAAATATCAAACACATTAAAAATCTATTTTATACTTGAGTTACAAGTGCACGAAGGGATTTGTTTATATAGTCGCATCTGGCTCTTAGTATTTTCAAAACTATCGCTTATACTACGAAAAATAGTGTCTAATCACTAGACCAAACAAACTGGCCGGCTATTCTACATATATACTTACTTTAATAGTGCATCTGAATAATTATTGTTAACAGTAAAAATTTTCTAACAGCTGTGTTTTAGGAGTTCTAGGAATCGGAATAGAATTCTAGTTCTAGGAAGTTTAGTATGTCACGGTTGGATTTCTTGTGAAGATTATAAACAAGTATGTGTTCGTACCTACTCTGGTTTTCACAACCGAGCAGAATATTCTGAGAGGTATCAGTTCACTGGAACTGTGTTTGACTTCTTTGACCGACAATTTTGATCTAACTTCAGGGTTCACCGTCCGAGCTAATGACACTGTCACATCCAATTATTGTGACGAAACCTCGGGTGATGGGCCATGCATAATGCATTACTTTACAATTAGTGAAAATTCGACGCGGTATAACAGGATAGAAAATTATTGTATGTTAGTATCATTTATCATATTTTCTTATATAATATAACAAATCTCAATATTTTTCCGTGTGTTACATATTACATTTCATTGTAAGGAGGGTCAATTTCCTTTAAAATGTGTACATTAGACTTTTGTGTACTAAATTTTTTTCATCAAAAATTTGAAAATTGGAACATTGTATTACTGTTTAGAATTACAGAAACTGTCCTAATATCATATATTAAGTGAAAATAAAATATATTTTTTTGATTCCACTTGTTTAATTTACTTAAGACGCGTTTCGACTTGTAAGGGCATTATCAATCAAAAAATAAGTATTAAGGAGAACACATTCTTATTGTAAAGTTGTAATTATTCAGTCTGTGATATTTTAAATACTAATTAAACGTATGAATTTTAAAGATATACATATAAAATCAATTTTATAGAAAAATATTGTTGTTGGGCTACCGGGATTCGAACCTGGATTATTTTCCAATCCAGGGAAGGTGCATTACCAACTATGCTACAATCCAGATTCAAATCTCGGTAGCGCAACAACAATATTTCTCGATAAAATAGATTTTATATGTACATCTTTATACATATAATTAATATAAATTTAATTAGTATTTAATAAAGTATATTATTTTCACATCTGTGATTATGAAGTTCTACAAACTTGCCTCGTAAACAGTAAAAATCTGTCCTAATTTGTTTTCTTGTTAAACGAATTTAGATTAGTAAAGTCATAAATAGTAAATCAATTAGATGACGATGCGGCCGATAGGTAATGTTCAAAATGGTAAGGGTGATGTATGGCAAGCGGCATCCATGTACCTATTATTCATAATCAGTCACAAAGTTAACAATTTGGTGACAATGTGACTGCCCGTATATTATTTTATGTTTCTAATACACGAAATCTTTTAATGTTTAGAGTTTTTTGTTTCATATTGAAAAATAGCATTTCGTTGGAATCAGAATATATTTCAGTTCCGTTTTTCTTTGTATATTTAAAACGTCTTTGACTATAAGCTACACATTTTAAAACAATTAAAAATTACTTTGAATCCATTCTTGCACTACAATTAATTTCTGCTGGTTCAGGATGAATCAGCTTAAGTCATTGCTCAAGCGCACAAAAGCAATCGACCAATTATACCTATTCAGAAAAATGTGCATTATGTAATTCGGAGACTCATGTGGGACACTTTCCAAGTGGATAAAAGAAGATCCAAGGCGTTTCCTAGAATTTTTTTCAATTTTGTTTGTTGGAAATTTTGCTCTTGAAGGTTAACTAATACATAATAGCGTGTCATTATCATCTTCAATTTTTCTTCGTATTGTTATGTTCTCAGTAAACACTTATACTCTTTGTTCTTGGCATTTGACAGTGTCGCGGCCGTCTCGTCAACTTCCGAGATTACAGCGCGCCAGTTGTCCTGATCCGTGGATCTTCGGACATCATTTTGAAAGGGTTGTATGGCTCATTTGCACGAAGAACTCTCGAAGAGACTTTGATCTGTCTGTAAATGTACGTATGTACTGAATGCGACATTCTAATCCGCGAGCAAAACATCGATTTATAGGATATTTACGTTTGGCGCATATTTCAGAGATCAAAGTCTCATTAATCTTTCTTCTCCGATGATGTAAATTGAGTTGACATTGCCTCTAAATATGTGAATATCTCTGTAAGTATACTAAATACAGAGTTTATATTTTAGATATTTCTCCGTAATATATTTATGTATTGAATATATATATATATATATAAGTATTTTCCATACGCAAAAATAAAAAAAGTTTTATCGAAGAACCTGACATTAATTTGTCAATACGTGTATGTGTATGTGCGGAGAGGTAAGGGCGGTAGAATGCGCGGAGCTCGGGGTACCGGATGCCGATCGTCACTTTAGTGGCAGAGCGTGCGCTAGCAGAGTTAGACGTATCTTATGCGTCGTTTGTGATGATCAATGTTTTTTCTCATTTTTAGCACTTTTACTAAATAATTGATGTATATGTTCACTTATATATATGTCAACTATTATTTTAATGATAAAGTAATAAATGTAAAATATTCACATTAATTCGACTTAAAAATCGCAAAAGTCTACATATAAACTGAGTTTATACCACCGGAACGCGCGATTTTATTTTAGTACCTTATTCCAAAGGTTAAATTAATTTTAATTTTATTTAATTGAGGAATTTTGTAAGTGTAAAGTTTTTACGAAAATGGCGCTATACAATTTATCCAATATTATTATTATGTTTAGGTGCAGAAGATAAATAAAAAGAAAAAAGAGAGAGAAAGGGTGGGGAGGTTGCAACTATTGTTGCGGTAAAAGGAGAGCAATATGTATTTATAGGTAGAATGATTGGCCGAAATTGAGATTGTGGTGGTTCATAAAAAGAAGCCTTTAAGCGTAGTAAGGCTAATGTTGAAAAAGCCAATTTCTGTATATTTCGCATGACCGGTGAATGAATGAATTTTGTATGTAAGATGTTAAACTTCTAGGAATGTGGAAGAGTGCGGATTGCCGGGTCGATCTAGATGGTGTGTGGAGAGATATTAATTCTAATTGGCTTAATAGATCCATAATAAATCATTATGGACATGGACCATAACGGTGAGAGGTCTCACTTGGACTATAGCGTTAGACGAATTCTTCTATGCGGTCGGATATCGTCAATTAATTCAGTTGATCATCTTGAAAAGTAACTACCATAATCGCTATATAAAAACAAACAAAAAAACTTTTGCAATTACAGTAGGAAATGTTCATACCTTCAGTTTTCTATATTATTTGTACATTCTAATGTAATATTTAACTTCATTTGAAAAAAATAGTTACCCCCAGTGAAGTTTATAACAAACTTATACTAATAAATAGGTGAATTTATTTGTAAACGTCTGTTTACACGCCTCTTTGATATCCGCAGGTAGACACGCCGGAGACCGGGGTTCAGTTAGTCAAGGACAATTTTATTTTATTGATTTAACAGATTTTGTGAATATTTTTTCGAAATAGAAAAACATATTTTATTTTATGTGAAAAACAAACAGTAAATCGATGTTAAAAAAATCATAATAAAATGTAACAAAAAATTAAGACGAAAATACGTATTTTCTCTGAATCAACAATAAACTAGATATAGTGTAAGATAATAATTTTAATAAAAAGACTTATTAAATTGATACAATAGCTTATTAAGACTTTAGTAATAAGAAATAAATTATATGCTGCATAGAAAACGATAAAAATAGCGAAAACTCTCTCTTCTATTGCAGAAATAGAAAAAATTATAAAAAGAGGAGATATAAAAAAAATGCAGGGGTGGTATGATACATATCTGAGACATGTAATGCTTCTTTTCTCATTATGTGAATTAATTACAGTTCCGATGTTGATAAAACATTTATTTCAGAAACCAGATATGGAAGACTTGCAGAATTTAGAATGTGACACCATAAAATGGCGCAAAATTACCTCCGAGGACTTGAACCTCGACTATTCTGTTCTGTTGGATAGAAAAAATGCCGACCGTCTGCTGCAAGAACTAGAGAACACTCTGGAGTATTTCGCTGGTGATCTGGCGAGAGTCAAGTGAGTCTACCGACTTTCAATTATATTTTTACGCAAGATATAAAAAAGTAAATCAGTACCGGGCACTGATTATTAAAATATTATGTTAACTTATATATGGACCCAACCACCCCATCTAATTTTTATGTCTATGTGTGGGAGGATGAAGGGATGATATTGAGAGGGAACTGGTAATCTAAATCATTAGAAGGGTGGTGGGTTGGGCGGTTTTGATACTTGGATCCGACGACACTTAAACAATTTGTTTAAAAAATAAAATAATAAAACACTTAGTTTTTACAACGATTAATTTTTATTTCAAAAAATTTACATGTTTAGGGAGCGATGCTCCCTTTCTCGGGACAAGAAGTGTACATGCTTTGAGACATGTAGATTTTTTCAAATAAAAATGAATCATGGTATAAACAAAGTGTTCTTTTATTTTATTTGTAAAATGGTGCCACAAAAAATATTTACTAAATTTGAAAAAAAAAAAAAATAATTTCATGTAAAATATCATCATTACCGTAATTATCTGTCGTTTTTTATCCACTGCTGAAGGCCTCCCCAAGTCAAATTTGAAAACAAAAATCTAAATATTGAACCATATTATTCTTATATTCATAGTAGACGATTTATTTGTAAGAAAATATTTGATTTGTGTGTCGTGAACTTGCAACGTGCCTCTCTGGATTTTTTCCAGGGTATTCGGCAAGTGGCATCAGATACCCCGACAGCAGGTGGCATACGGGGATCCCGGGATATCCTACACCTTCTCCGGGCTAACGGTGCCAGCCCTGCCGTGGCCGGGAACTGTCGAAGCCATCAGGGATAAGTTATACCAAATCACCGGTCACCGTTTCGACTTTGTTCTCGTTAACAGGTAATTGGATTACTCAATGGTGGTACCCCGAAGATGGGTCATAAATCTCCATAATGAGATTATGTTTCAACTTTCGAAGGTTTTGCATGATGCATGATAAAATAGGTATTGTTTGAACAAAAAATATAAATTAATGTTATCCGGCAGTCGATGATGCTGTTTGTTCGGTCCGATCTTGAAGGGTCTTTCAGATGGACCAAGGGGCTAGTTAGGAATCTCCACTCTTATTTGTGACTTTGAAGTTGGGATTAATCCCGTGAACTTGCTAAACTAATTATTCTTGAGAAATATGCATCCTAACAAAAAAAAACAAAAAAATATTATACAAATAATTTAAGTCAGCTACGTTAATTTATATTTATGCATAAAATAGTGTTATATAATGTAATTTATTAATTCTAAATTGGTGTTTCAGTTGCATTAAGGAATTATTTGTCGTCGAACTATTTTGTCTTACATTAATTATATTTAGTTATTTTTAAGGAGAACACATTTTTGTTGTGATGTTGCATTTTACAAATAATATACCTACAGAAAAAAAATTATATTAAAAAAATATTTAGTTGCTACCGGGATTCGAACCTGTACGTCTTTCATACGGGTAAACGTGTTCACCATATTGCTGTAGCAATCGAATACATTGTCGACAAAGTTTTAACTTATTTTTATTTGAACATTTATTATTTTATTTTCCCAGATAGGAAGAGGTCAACCGAATATTTTTTCGATAAATAGATTTTTTCTTTATAATATCTTTCTAGTTAATTAATTAAATTTGTATTAAAATTATGTTATTGAAGTACTTATTTTCAGTACATACATAATACTCCAAACGTACACTTCTGTTATTAATAAAAATGTTCAATTTTACCGTTTTGATTCCAATGCCACCATATTAATTAGGCACAAATCTTAAATAGAAAAAAAAATCGAGATGTGTCAAAAGTTGTCCACTTCTGTCTACGGTAATAGACCATTGTCAATTTTAAAGTAGTGTTAATCGAAATATAAGTGCGCGTTTAAAATGAGCATTAAATTTAAAATGTATTCGACAATGCCCTCGGAAACAATAATATTACACTCACAAGTGCGACTATATTTCTGTCCGCATCTGCGACAGCCGCCAATTTGCTTTGTTCTGTTTTCACGGCGCGACAATCGCAGACTTAAATGTGGTCGTTCGATTGGCCTATTTTTTCTGCGACATCCTGTCGGATGGAAGCGAAATGCTTTAGTTGGTCATTTTTTTAACCTGGAACATCATTTATATGTATATGTGTACTTAATTACTGATTCATTTCGTATTTCTCCACTTATACCTATGTTTGTAATAATATACTAAATAATAAACATTTTTTTTTGCCGAAGGACAGTGGACAGTGCTAGCGTTTCTGAGTAAAATTCAACAATTGTGTATACTTAAACACTTTAGAAACGTCAAAGAATGCAGTTTAAAGTTGAGTGGATGGATTAGCATCTCACCCACACTCTGGATAGACCTGGTGATCGCTTCCACCTCACCAATAATACTTCACTCCAAGATTTTCTAGAAATTACAGCGATTGAGTCACAGTGACTAATTGTCACGTAGCTTTGGCAAATGTAAAATAAAAATAAAAATTTCTTTTGATATTAATACATTTAATCGTTCCATCATTTGACAGAGCCATCTACCTTATTTTTACAGAATCTCAAATACCTTTGAGTAAACTGATAGCAGACAGTATTAATATCAAATAGGTAACATATATGGTCGAAAATTGTAATGTCGCTGTAGCTTAGTTGGATAAAGCACCTTCCCCGGTTAGGAAAGAGATCCAGGTTCGAATCCCGGTGGCGCAACAACAATATTTTTCGATAAAATTGATTTTATATGTATATCTTTATAATTAATATATTTAATTCATATTTAAAACAGTAAAAGTATTTACTCTTCGAAAATTAAATCTTTGCGTGAACAAAATGTATTTTTTACATTAATGCATATTATATTGTGAGCGTTAAATGTTCGTTCAATTAAGTCATATTATTAAAAAAAAAAAGGCGCGGAGCTCTTTGATTGCGTGAGTGGCACCAAAGTGAAAATTATGGGACAAGGAATTTGCGTTAGTTCATGTCTATTTATTTGGTGGTCTGTGAATATTTAAAGTTTTAACATAGATTCGTATAAATAACACATTTCATGAGGGGCATTAAATAAAAATATCAAAAAAAAATTGCGTACAGCGCCGTATCTAGGTAGATGCAACAGATTCACAGGTACAGGGCCCAATATGAAGGAAGCCAAATAATTATTTTCATTTACAGTCACAGGTAAATAATACACAACATCGTATAAGTATATTCCTGTGCACATTATTTTTATCATTATTTATCGCATCTGCTTTATTATTAGTTTTCCTCTTTAAAAAATTAAAAATTTCTAAAAATAAACTTTCGCAAAGGGTGGACGAAAAGCCAGTCAGCGGCGTCGGGGGATGCTAACTTAACTTGGCGTAATACAACGTACTGTCGTGCGTAATTATAATTCATATTCCTGTAAATATCAGAGAAGGGGTTGTCGGATATGCTAAGTACCAAACTTCTGTAAGAAAACATTAGCAAAAGAGAACGAAACTATTTTACAGAACATTATTTATTCTTATATCTTTGTTATAGTGATCTCTGATTTTTCCTATAGAAGTATAGTCATTTTTAATTTCAAGCTATCTTTTAAACGTTTAATAAAAATGAAGAGATTACAAGGCTTATTCTCTAAAATATTGTTTCTCTAAAAATGTAAGATTTATTTTTGTGAATCCGCAATCAATTAATAGTTGAGCGTATTTTATATAGTAAATAAACTAAAACACATATAGGTATATTTAATGTTTGAATCAAACTCTCAACACACTCCCAACTTCTTGATCAATGTCTTACCACTAGACCAAATAATGACGTCATTTGTACATCTAACATGCACACCTGTTGTTCCACAGCTATCTAAAGAGGTTAAAATTAAGTGGCTCTGTTGTCGGGTCCGTCTTATTATCCGATCAACCGTCAATTTAAATCAATCCCGTCTGTCTCTCTGCTCATGCTACCCTCCCCCCCCCCCCTGATGTAAATTGTGAATTATATTATATTTATTTCCATCCGTTTCAAACTTCGCATAGTTACTCTTTTGGATTCTGTTCAAAACATAGCCACCTTCCCCCTTTACTCTGGCCAACCCACCCTCTTCCCTCGATATAAACCTGAACGATATTATATTGAATGCCATATTTTCCAAATTATCTAAATCTCGGCCAACACTGGGTAGTGGGTAGTGCTAGTAATGTACATGTATTCCACACATAAGCCTAGTAATTTTAATAAAATCTTTCAGTATACTATATAAGTATTATATTTATCTAAAAATATTATGACTTCAATCTCAAGCAATCTCAAACCAACAAACAAGGCCTATAAGCTTGTTGATTTCCACCTACGCGCAGGCACCTAGTTCGGCCCAACTCATGAACTCAGCTCAGGAATAGAAGGTGTCCGCGAAAGAACTGGTGTGATTAGATAAACCAAATATTGGGAAACGATTCTGTCAACAACCAAAGAGCGTGCACGAGGAGTTTTTATGTATGAAATTGAAAAGAGGCAATAATGATGTGCCAGGACAGAAGAGTGTGGCGTTCTATTCTCTATGTCTACAGCTGCGGTGAAACAGCACGATAGTAAGTTATATAATTAAATAACATATTGTAACATTACGAACGCGGGACGGGCCTCGGTCTCACACTAAAATGTCATTTTTTTGTAATATTTAACCTTTTTATTCTGAAGGTACAAACGAATAACTTAATTTCCACCAACAGCAAGTTGGGTTAGTAATTCTAAGAAATATTTTTTACGAATTATTAATATCATACGCGCTATGGAATTGCCTTTCGGCATACGCACAGACACCCAGTGCGGCCCAGCTTTATAATTTTAAACAAGGTACTCATTTACCATATTTAATGAGTAATTTTAAATCTCACAATATAATTTAAAATGTCTATTTTTTTAACTAAAGCTGGATTCGGCCACTCGCCGAACACATGAATGGGCATTTCTTCATTTGTATTGGAGGCACACTGCGCACCACCGAAGGCTGTGGCGGCGTGGCCTGAAGGTCACACTCGGTACAGCTACCGGGCTTTCCGGGAAATCTGTAAACACTCATTCCACATACAGCGTGTTTAGTAAACACTGTCAAGGATCCGTATGCTAAATTCGCCTTGAATAATAAGGTTTGCCAGAAATAAACTAATCACTCCTCATTGTTAAAGATGTACTACACGTAGTGTAAAATACAGCCAGTTTGATTAAGACGCTGACAAATTTATAGGATACATTATGTGGTTCAAATTCATTGCTGTTGCAGGGCCGAACTGGCTGCACTTGGGCCTGCATTTTTGATATTAAAAATAACTGTCTGGTGAAATCTCTGGTATTCTCCACAGTACTGTATGGAATAGAAACATGGGCAATAATAAAAAAATAAAGGAGTATGTTGGCTCTGGAGGCGGATGCTGCGCATCCCGTGGACCGCAAGACACATAAATGTCTCTATCCTCCAGACTCTCGACAACATGCAGGAAAATAATTCTTACATACTTTAAACATGTTGTCAGAAGAAACGATGAGAGACTCGTGATCACAGATATGGTTAAGCGAAAATGAGCAAGAGGACGGTCTCCTTCAAAATGGATAGACCAATTAAAAGAGTCCTCTTTAAGCGTTGTAATCAACATGGCTCGAGACCGGGAGGAATGGAGACGTATTGTGCATCAAGTTTCAGATATTTTAAGGGACCATGACACTCAGCATTGAGCATTCGATGACGAAAAATAATATATTGAAAATAATATGCCCCACTATTAAAACAATATATTTTTGTATTAAGTCACCCCATAAATAATGCAGTTTTTTCAATTACATGAACTAACAGTCAGAGGGGGACGAGATAAACTACCAGCAGCTGGTAAAAAGAGCACATTTTGAAGAGTGCAGTTCGATTTTAACAGTTATTTTTTAAAAGCTATAATGCAAGTGATATTTTGCTATGTGAGTTCAATAAAGATAATAACGCAACGGAAAGTGCGAGGAATATTAATGCAATATACGGGGATCGGACAATAATCGTAAGCCAGTATCAACGGTGGTTCCAGAAATTCCAAGCCGGAACCTACAACCTAGAAGACCTGGAAGATCTGTATAGCTCGACGAGGACTTCCTGCAAACCCTGGTGGAACAAAAATCCATCGTAACTGTTGAGGAACTAGTAGATAAGCTTAGATGTGGTCATTCAACTATTCATCGACACTTGCGTATCATCGGAAAAGTCAACAAATTGGATCAATCAAAAACTTTCAGAGTCAAATCGCGTGCAGATAGTGAATGTGTGCTCTTCTTTGCTGTCACGTCTCAGAAATGAACCTTTTTTGGAAACGATACCCCATCCTCCATATACGCCGGATATTGCCCCATCTGATAATCATTTATTTCAGTCTTCAAAATCATTTTGGCCGAAATAATATGAATTCTGTTGACCAGGTCAGAACAGAACCTACTGCAGGGGTATTTTTGTCACTGACAATTAAATTTTGGAAGACGGGCATTGCATGTCCACCAGAAAGATAGAAGAGCATTGTAGAAAATGAAGGAGAGTATATTTTAGATTTAAAAAAAACTTCGTTTATCTTAATTTGGAAAAATAAAATGAGTATTAAAAACCGCATTATTTATGGGATGACCCAATTTTACCAAGCTGGCCCTGCCCTGCCATGCCAGTCCGAGCCTGAGTAAAAGAAATAATTTTTTATCGGATCATTTTTTTTTCTACACTGCCATAGGTACCGGAGCGGCTCTGACCACATCGGCGAGCACCGCGATGACGAAGCCGAGCTGGACCCTACAGCTCCCATAGCCTCGCTCTCCCTCGGGCAGACTAGAACCTTCGTCCTGAGACACAGAGATAACAGAAAGACGGGAGCAGATAAGAGAGACATAGCGACAGGTAATTCACCGGTTAATGGGGACATTAAAACCTCCGTGAGACTTAAATAATTTTTTAGCGAATACAATCAAAAAATCACGTAAATTAAAAAATATGTCTAGAACAGCGGGGTAGTAACATATTGTTGGCCCCCTGGACAAGCAAATACACTGGGTCCCACCCCCTGCCAAAACACCCCTCATTTCACTTTTTAAAATTATTTATTAAGAATGAATATACTGACTACCAAATTATTTTTTATGTTTATTTTTAATTCATATTTAAAATTTAGGCCATTAGGTTGATAGGTGTGATTGAATCGTGCATCTAAAATAGTTGATGTAAGGTACAAATAATGGGTTTATTTATACTAGATGGCACAAGAAAAACATTTTAAATATTATTTAAATTTAAGGTTTTTTTTTAAATGTTATTTCATTGATCAATTATTCAATGCCATAAGGAAAATAATATATAGATGACAAAAATTGACGAAAAGAAAGACGACTTGAAAAACGGAAAACAGCGCAGTCGTGGTTTTTTTATGAACTAAGACGGGTGGAGAGCGTCAGGCGCCATTTTTATTTGAATATTATCGTATTCTGATAACGAAATTTTGGTTTTGTAATAAATAAAAATGGTATGCTTATTAAAAAGAGAATTTATTAAATGAAATCCAACGGTCCCCGGGCGGATGCCTAGGCTGCCCATGCGGTATCTGCGCCATTGATTAAGAACCATAATTTTGTACGATTGTATTGTACACTTTTTGAAGCATTCATTAAAAATTATAGAATGGGTCTTGAAGAACCAAAATGATAACGTTACAATACATATCTGTTTAAAAGTAAATTCTGCAATCGTATGTATTATTTTGTAATGTCAGTGGCGTAACTTCACTTTAGGCGCATGGAGATGATTTCATTGTTTGTGTGCAAGGTATTAATTGCTTTGTTGATATGAAGTCAAATGGAAAATCGCTGCTATTTTTATAGGAAGATCATTGAAGTTTTGTATTACTGAGTGGGTGTAATGCAATTTTGTGTAAGATGTTGAGCTTATATTTAAATTAGGTACACGAGTATTCATTCCCTGATATATTTGATCTTTACCCTGTCCATCATACTTTAGTTATTGTTAACATAGAAACATACTAAAGTATGCTGTCGTCATGATCGCATACACTAAACTAAATAGTACATTATAACGCAGTACTATATTAAATAGTACATTATAGCGCAGTCAACTGAAAATATGAAGTAATAAAAATATAACAGATATTGAAGATTCAACATCCAAGTTTTTTAAGTCAATTATAACAAAGGATTCATATCCAATTAATGTTGTTATTTAGTCAAGACTTTAAGCAATTAAACGCTTACTACATTCTTGTCATTAATGACACTTGTAATAATGGAAATATTTGTATTATGTACAAATGAATAACTCATTTTGTGAACAAATTGAGAATTGCAATATACATTTGTTACTGGATACCCTATATTATAATTATGTACATAATTATAATATAGGGTATCCAGCGGAAAATTTTTAAGTTTAATATTAAATTAAATTTAAAAAAAACTACAATGTTATTCTCATATTTTATTTATACAAAATGGAGTTTAAAGTTGCAGATTTTACGTTTTATAAACAATATCGTCTAAATGCTGTATATTTCTCTCAAGACACTTGCAATCGGACTTTTAAATTTCCGAACAAGCGAGAGAAAAGCGTCGGTTCAATGGCAGCAACTTCACGGCGGATATTTTCTTGTAGGTAGGGCCTGAATTGTTCGAGGATTGTTGCTGTAAACTCTCGACTTAAGATATCCCCACAAACAAAGCCATATGGTGTACGGTCCGGTGACCGAGGTGCCCGGGGTATGTCTCCGTACTTGCTGATTAATTTATTGGGAAAAATTCCCCTCAGCTTCCCCATTGAAACTCTAGCTGTGTGTGGAATGGAATGAAATTGTATTCTGTTGTTAAACCCGGGAAACAGCTGCAGTTTCGGTACCAAAAACTCGTCGATCATTCGGCAATACATGTCAGCAGTGACTGCCTCTTGCTGGTTAAAAAAATAAGGGCCAATTATCCCTCGGGCAGAAATTGCACACCACACTGTCGTTTTTGGACAATGCAAACATTTTTTATGGCGTTCCCTCAGGTTGTCGGGGCACCAGTATCTCATGTACTGTTTATTAAATCATCGATATGAAAATGTGCTTCGTCAGTAAACAATATGTTTCTAAGCGTTTGTGCTATTCCAAAATGTTCCAGCATCGTTTTCGCTAAGGTTTCACGTAAATAATAGTCATTTTCGTTGAGAAACTGCACGATTTGCAGTTTGTATCTGTAGTTTCTTTTTCAAAATAACATGCACTGTTAATTTTTTTATTCCAGTACAGGCTGCATCTTCCTTATCAATTTACGCGGATTGCGCATAATTTCACATCGAACTTGAGCCACATGTTCTGGCGTCGCTACTGACGTTAATCGTCCCGGAGGAGTTTGGTTAACCATTGTCCCTTCTTGTCTGAACTATTGAATCCAACACCAGACAAGTTGCGTTCTCAACCTATCACTTACTAGTCAAATATTAAAGTGAATACAAAAAGCGCGATGCGCACGAACCAATGAATCACCGCACTTTAAATATTGCTCAACCGCGAAGGCGCGTTGCGCTCCCGACCAGTGACTTATTGCGACTGGCAATCCCGCAAATCACGTGCGTCGAAGATTACCCCTCCCACTTACCTCACTCTGATGGTTTACGAGCAATTACAATTTAATCTTGAAATTTTTCCGCTGGACACCCCTTTTCTACGTTATACCTTGGGAAGGGTCGGGGGCTCAAAGTTTCACTTTTATTTTCCAATGTCTAGCGCTGTTTCAGCATTTGATGAAATGACCAACCGTAGTAATCGTTCGCAAGACGTGTCCAAGCTACCTCAATTGAGATATTTCTATATTTAGAAGAAAAGGCATTACACTCCATTATCTCAGTACTTTTCACTCTGCCCATTATTGTTACTCCTGCTGCTCCTCTTAGATATTTCATTTCGTCAACTCGGAATCTTGATTTTACTTTAATTAAATTATTATAACAATATTAATTATATAAGCATACAACAGATTATTAGTATAATATTCTCGGAAGAATTGTAAATCTGACAAGCAGTCAATAATTATCATAAAAACAGAATATAGATGTATCTATTGCATATGCAGAAAAGAACAATAATACTAAAATGTTTAGTAAATAAAAACGAACACCTATACGCATGTATCAACGGCGAAATAGTTTTTTATAAATCAAAAGTTTCTATAATTTTTGCATGTCTTTGAAAATTGCGCCTAGAGCAATTTGTTCCAACGGCTCTCTGGTAGTTGCGCCCCTGCAAAAAGATCTGTGGTATTTCATTTACAAAAATTAGAAACATGTGTTTACACGATGCGCGTACAATATATTTATATAATTATGTTTATTCATATATCTGCGCACTCGACACCATTTTATCAGCGGATACACAAACCGTGCGAGGAGACGTTTATCGCAATCAACCATCACCTACTTGAAATTGAATTTTACAAACACTCAAATGACATGTTGAAGTTCTTGAACAGTATTTTCACCTAAATTGACAAGTATTGTGCAATATTATCACCCATCATATTTATTATATATATGCACGGTTACAAAATTACATAGACGGCTTCGTCTTTAACTTTTTCTTCATCAGCCAATAAGTCTCCTCTTACTGTTTTTTTTTCTCTTAAAGAAAACAACAGTCACCACAGAGATGGTGTTGTAGTTTTGACTGATGATCCATCCAAAAATAATTTGAGTGAGTACCTGAAATTCTCATGGTTATACGTAAACATCGCGCGTGCTTGCATATGTGTGTGTTAGGAACTAAGGAAGGAATGACATTTTATTTTTGATGTTTTAAAATTTCATTTGTTAGGAATTCTACTTTGTATAAGGTATACATGTATGAAATTTTTTGTGTTGGGGGTGGGGCTAAAATGTTTACACAATAAGAAAATATTTTTAAATAAAATTAGTACTCGAGTGTACCTAAATATTCTGGATTGCTATGCAACCCAAATAATAATTTTATATTAACACCAAAGGTGCTATTGTGCAAAAGTATAATTTTTAATATTAAAAATTTATTTAATTATTTACAATTTAAAGAATTTTTTTTCCTGAAGTAAGCACTTATACAAACGCGCAGAAACAAAACAAGCAAGTCTATTGTCAGATATTTGAAAATTGTAATATTACAATTAGTCAGAATTTAAAAAAAAATGGAACATCATAATAAATGCTACTGTAGATATTGTACATTATTTAAATAATTTTGACTTAACGTACGTATTTCGAGCCCTTCTGGGGTGATATTTAAACAGTATTCCAATTTTTTTCCAATTCCTTAGAGTCTACGATACTCTGAGTACTCTACATACGGCTAGACCGCCTAATCTACTACTACAAGTGCATCAGCGCTAATCACTTTGACACTTTTACAAACTACCTTATTATTATAAACATCATATGTATTTTATATTAATACATGAATTCGAAGGGTAAAAAATTACTGATAAAAAAACCCTCTAAACAATTTACTGGAAGTTAAGTATTTCAAATTAATTAGGCGCGACACTTTATGTACAGTGCCGCCTTATTCTAGCATAATCCTTAAATATTTAAACTAAAATAAATACTACTAAACTTAAGAATATATTGTTTTATTATTTTTACATATCATAAATTGGAGTATTTAAACAGTATTAAATATTACACCCCAATATATATCAATGTACCACGCACGTAGGGAAATATTAAAGGAATCTGATAAAATTACATTTTACTGTAATGTCGATTTTCTTTCAAATATACGAATTAGGTAGACATGTGACCATCCTGCTCTGAAGGTGCATCTTTCAAACAGAAACAAACAAGTCAATTTCTGTTATGAGAAATTTTAAAATTGGCTGCCACATTGTAGATTATTTAAAATGTTATATTTTTTTCAGTTCGGCATGTCGTCCTGCGCATGTCTCTGGTACCCGTTCTAGGGCGAGATTAAAACAATGCTGTACTCAAATTCGAGTTTTACAAAATTGCGTAAAAGTCTGTGTAAACTTTTTTACCTATACTCGTGTAATTATATACATGGTTATGCAAAATACCCCCACCACTGATTTTTATTTAACACCTGTTTAATAAATCTTGGCTAACTAATTGATAAAATAATTTGATTGCAAAGAAAATTGAAATTCATTCAAAAATAATTTAAAGTCATTTATATGTTGATATTCACACAAAAATTCATTCAGTGTATCACACGAGCACGCAGAAGGCCACGCCATTATTTGGCGTCTTCAAACTCCAATATGCTGACCGATTTATCAATTGTGTTCATTTTGAGGAGCATATATTTGAAGAGCCTGGCCTCGTACGTGACCGTGTGCTTGGCCTCCGTAGTGGCGTCCTCTTCCTGCAGCGGGTTGCCGAGCACGGTCGGCACGTACCTCCCGTGCATCTCGCAGCCGTCCAGGAACTGCAGACACTCCTTCAATGTCACATCCTTCGCGGAGATCAGATGCTTCGCCATATTCTCAATGAAAGCCAAGAAACACCGCTTGGCGTAGAACCACGTATCGGTTCCCAGTTTCTTGTTGAACGGCTCCAGCGATTTTATGACGCGCGATATTCCGAATTCAAAATTTCCCTTTGCGCAATACAGAGTCCCTATCACTAAATTCACAATGCATAAGTGGAAGAACTTCTTCTGGGGATCTTCGAAACTCTGCTGCTCTTCTTCTTTTTCTATTTTCCTCATTATGTCTTCGGCTTCTTCATTTTGCGATGTCATTATATAAGATACGCAGAGATTTGCCAGAATGACAGCGCTCACTGAAAGTATATTGTCGTATTGCTTTTTGACAATAGGTTCGTAGAAGCTCACAGCTTCTTTGTATTTATTTTCTTGCATGAACAGCACGTGGGCTACGTTCAGCCGCCACACGTCCGACTCGTTGCAAAACTCCACCGATTTCCGAAATATTTTTTCGACTTGGGCATAGTTTTCTATATCCCAGTAAATCCTAGCTTGAGCCATCACAACTGGAATGTACTTTTCCAGAGAATCCTCGTATTCTATAACGGCTCTCTTAACCTCGTCGTTATCTCCTTGAGACCTGCTCTCCTGAACCGTTTTTGTGAGTTTCCTCAGCTGCTCCGCGAAGCGAGATCCGATGTCTTCGAATTTTTGAAAGGCCTCTTCGGGTGACGTCTGACTCGTTATTAGCGCGTCGATAAATTCGTACAGATACGGCGTCATGCTGTACGTCAGATCGGCATTTTCCGCGAGCACATCGGCGGCCAGGTCGTAATACTGGAATTTACAGTAGAGCAAAATCAAATTTTGAAAGGTTTCTGGCGGGAAAGGATTTTGTTGCAGGAGAAAGTTGAGTTTTTCGAAGCCCTCCGTGGGGTGAGCGTCCATGTTGACCAAAGCGGTGTTGTGGAGCGTGACGACATCCAGCTCGTGTTCGTATCGGGGCGGCATATCATTGAGCGCTTCGCGCGCCGCGTCGATGTTCCTCGATTGGTATTCCACGGCAGCCTTCAGGTTGAACGCTTCCGTTAACGCAGTCTCGTGAAGGGTCAGAGTGTTTCCCACGGACTTTATCTCTGCCACTTCGCCTTGCATGCCCACCGCCAGCTCAGGGTGGTCGCGAATACCTCGCTCTACTATAATATTAATATGTTTCAACGCTAGAGGGTGTTCTTTCATTCGATAATAGCACAAAGCGATGTTGTAGTGTAAGTGGCTATTGAAACCGATCACCTGCAAGGTTTTGGAAAATTTCTGCAACGCGTCTTCGTAATTTCCTTCCTTGTACAACAAACACCCAAAGTTAATGTCTCTATCAGGATCGTCGATCGGACACGCATCCACTAAACTCTTTGCGGCTACGATATCCTCTTCTCCGTATTTGATGGCCGCCTGCAGCTTGGTCAACTTTTCTTCGAAGCCCTGTTCTGTTATTTGGCTGCTGACCTTGTAAGCTTCTTCGTACAGAGAGGCGAGGTACAGTGACTGCGCGTAGTACAGCTTGTACTCGGGATGTTCTGGATGGAGATCTGTCAGCTGCTCGTAGCAATTTGCTGAATTGACGTAATCTTGTAAGTTAAAAAAACAGTAACCCAGCAATGACAATCCCGCTCTGTTTGGATTAATATCGTTCACGTGGTTGAGAATTTTTATGGCTTCCGTAAAAGCTTTTTCCTTTATCTGTAACCAATAAAACGACAGTAAAAACTTCCGAACCGCGTAAACCAGCCCATATTTCTTGATAACTTATTTAATAATACATTTATATTAAAATTTTAACTTAGTGACATTTATAGATTTATGTGTTTTGAAATTTATTAAGATAGTTTTAATGTAAAGCTTATTTTCAAACGAGAACTGCGAAACTAGGCCATCGCGTCCCAGTTCGATTAATTGGAAAAGCGTGGTCATCCGACGACTGTGACAAAAATTGTGTAGGCACCTCTTATCTGTACAATGTGAAGTAAAATTATTTCGTGACTTACCAGAGAATATATAATTTTTGTATATTCTCCATCTTTTATATTATTAACGTCAAAAACCATCGTAATAATTATTTCAAGTTCCTCTTGACGTTCAATGTTTTGGTTTTTGTCTCCATGGTAACCAAGTTTGCCAGTACACACAATCATTCTTGGATATTATTTTTTTGTAAACATCCACACTCAATAATGGATTACCATTGTTTTAAGTACCTGCCGCACAGACTAAAGTGAAATTATTTCCCGCCTTTACCCATTTTTTAAAATCTTATATTGAAAATTCATAAAAATAGAATTAATTGTTTTATTTATTTATTATTACAGTTAAGGTAGATCTAGAGGGCGGGAGCTTACTATTAATGAACCCTCCAACCAATACAGTTTGGTATCATTCACTGCCTATAAGAAAGAGTGCGATAGGAATTCGTTTGAATATGACATTTCGAAAATACAATAAATCTTTTAAGTGTTCTTAATAAAGAAATATGCATATTTTAAGTTTAATTTAATTTTTAAGTAATATATCCATTATATTGATAATTGTTATTTTTTTAAATTTGAAAGTGTTTCCTAATATAATATATTGTAATAAATTTTAATTACATATATCAAATATCTATTACATTATTTTAATACCTGCTCAATCATATTCCTTTTAATAAATCCCAATATCATAACTATCCATACTAATGGCGTACACTAGGCATAGACTTAGGTTATGCTGTTACAAGCGATACTATAATTTATTTATTATACACATGCTGCGTGATGAACTTTCATTCAACGCAGATTTTTGGGAAAACGCGAAATATGAGTGTTTACACATCTAACTATTTATTTTTAATATAAATTATTTATAACTTTGCTTTTAACCACTTTTATGAGTTAAATTTAATATACCAACCGGTTTCGAAGATAACATTTCCTTTCTTCTAATAATTATTCTGATTTTTTTTAAATTTAATTTAAAAAACAAAGTTATAAATAATTTATATTAAAATGAATAAAAATCACAATGTAAAATTAGCAACCAATATTTAAGATATTTATTTTAAGAAACATTCTATAATTTTTACATCTGTAAATAAATTCAACTAAAATTTTAATGTATATTATTATTGAAACATTTCAAGATGAGGAGATGAAACGTGATTTATTACTATTTGAAAACCTTATATCTAATACTTTAAATGAAATTTAAAATAAAGGTATTGATTGTTAACATAATACTACGTAATCAATTTATTAACAAAACATGAGAGTATTGAGATTTCCAGATTCAGTGCGCCTTAAAAGTATTTGACAATAAAAAATATCATCTATGATAAAAGATACATGTACTATAGTTTATGTGTAAAAAAATAAATAAACTTGACTCTAACATGATTTTCTGGTTCAAAATGTCACGAGGTTAACTCAAACTATATTATTGACGATTAAACGTAAAAAATATTTGTATGTAACAAAAAACAAATCGTTTAGTAACAAATTATAAAATTATTAAAAGATGAAGCATTATTGCTATGAAACTATGAGCCAAGATGAAAACCTTTCGAAGAAATTAAATACGGTATACAACGATGTTATAAAATAGTAAACAATATTCAAAACAATGCACTCTATAAAGACTTACTCTTTGCGTTATTAATATTCCTCAAGATTCATTCATTTTCTTGACAAGTGAGGTGTTATGAAGTTGAGTGTTACATGCAGTACGAACTAAATTTATATGGATTGACCAGAAGAAGATTTTAGAACGTCTAGTAAATTCAATATTTTAATTAATATATTGCAGCATTCAGATACACTGCGTTTGCAGGGAGAACTAAGATAATTTTCAAAATCCTTATGGGCGGTGACTTACGGAAACCAGTGGTTATAATAATTATTTTGGCGTCGTTCATAAGATCTTCTTAGATAAATTATTTCATTTTAATTTATTTCCCATAGTTTCTAGTTATACTCAGCTTTTTTCTTGTACGCAATGCACGCCACTGGTAATAAGGTTTACAGTATAATAATATAAATAAATATATTTTCCCGTTTTATTAAAAATACGTATATATATTGGTGAAAGTTGATTAAATCTGATAGATTATTAGAATATCTGCATATATCATAACAAGTATGAAATTAAAGGTGCTAAGAGAACTTCCCAAATTAGAAGCAAAACCGTGGCAGAAAAATATTGAAAGAAAACAGCTGGATGCGAAAGAAGTAACAGTCATTAGAAAATATGGAACAATAATGGATGGAAGTGGGTTAAAGAACTAATCTCCAAAATATTTATCAAGTTTTGTTAACAATTATGTAAATTTTCCCTTTTTTTATGAAATTCCGTGAATATTAATCCATATTAACCAAGCAAAATATTCGTTTGGTATCTACTTATTTAAAAAGTCAATATTTTTTGTCTATGGTATAGTTCTGTAATCTGTTTTTGACGTAAGTTGACATTTGTTCCGAAATGTCACTGTCATGTGAACTTTTATTTTTGTTGTAAATTATTTAGGTGAGTATGTTTTTAAAGATTCCCTTAAATATAACATTTAACCACCTTCCCTTTGATATATATTTTCACTTTCGTGGCAAAATAATAAACTTCAATGAATGATCAGTGCATAACATAATAAATTATACAATATTAATACCTACATCCTGCACAAGTTTTCACTTGAGATAATAATGTTAGCGTTTGTCCGCCTTATCAACGTTAATATTTTTTCAATGCAGTTGACATTTTTTTTGATAAAAGTGGCTAAAGTAAAAATTAAAGTTGTTAAAAAATATAATACATACCGTTAGGTTGTTCAAAATATATACATATAAAGACATTAAATGACAACGAATTTGAAATATTTATGTAATAAACCGTTTTTGCATTTATTTTATTGGTATTATATTTAAAACACTGCTACTCAAAACAGTCCTTGGGGTTAGTTCATTTTTGTTCTCACTGTCTCATATCCGAATGGTCTTAATAATTCAACTGAATTACATGTATTAATAATGTAATATTTAGAAAGTATTTACTAAAATCTTGGACAAAACAGTCATCTTCTAATATTTGGTATTAAACATTAGAATTGAGAAATAAGTGCACATTCAAATATGACCATACAAAAAAACAATTGTTTAATATGAAAAAATATTCTGGTCTTAATAAAATGCTAAGTGATTTCATTCATTTATTTTCTTTTAACAAATTTTGCATCTCGGACTTTCTATTGACTAGGCCGATATCTGAAAATAAATCTATCTAAATATCTAGTAAATATACAAGGATTTCACTTGCCACATACCACTTTTACCATTTTATACGAATAGAATTACCTGTTGGCCGTGTTGTCACCGAACTGCTTAATGCTTGTGGCTTAACTTTCTGTTGACTGGGCATCCGTCAATAAACAATAAAGTACATAGTTGCAAAAATAACACGCAGCAAAAAAATATTTCAGATTTTTTCACAAAGAAGATTAATCTTTAATAATAATTATTTCATTTAGATGTTTTATACAGCACATATTCATATATTTGTTGTAATTAAATTGGTTTAAAATTAATTATATTTGTAGTGTTATATAGTAAAATAAATGGTAACTCGTTTGCCATGTTTGTTTAAAGTTTCTATCACAACCATTTTGATTATGGCGACACTGAAATATTGGTGAGTTTTGTTAATCTTTTAACATGAAAGAATATTTTTTCATTTTAACTGATTTCCACTGTATTTAAAATTTTCAATTGCGATTGCGTCTATTACAAGTAACCCTGATCAATCAGTAAAGACACAATTTAATAATAATCCTTTTTACTTCACATTTCTAAAGAGCATCGTCTAGTAATTCACATAGCAATGTAGATATAACATTGCAAATATATAGATAACTCATACCTTGATAACATTTTAGATTTTCATCTTGGTCGGCAATTGAGCACAATGCCTTTGCATTAATTTTAGAACTTTACTGAACAGAATTTGGAATTTTGAAGAAAAATAAATAAAATACTATTCATCAGAATAGTTATTTTTTAATTATTGTTGAACACATTTTATTGTGAAGTTGTATTTTCAGAACATAGTTGTGTTCTGTGGTATTTTAATACAAATTAAATGAATCAGCTAGAAAGATATGCAGGAAAAAATTTGTCTATCTATTGAAAAAATATTTGCTACCAGCTGGATATTTGCTGGACTTCTTCCTATCCTATCAGTAATGACATAATATAAGTTTATGCCTACTGAACGCCACTGGCATCACACATACGCACAATATGATTTGTAATGAAATAAAAGTGAACTTGAGTGTATTTGAGATTTGGATCAACAAAATCAAGATATTACGATAAAAAAAAAGTACATACATAGTAAAAATGATAAAAATCCAAAAACTCTAATATGTCGGACATGTAATGAGACATCGAGAGATGTGTCACATCCTACATCCCATAATGCAGGGAAATGCTGGAAATCGGGGCCTTGGAAGAAAGAGAAATCGCTGGCTGGAGAACCTCAGGCAATAGTTTGGCCAGTCTACCGTAGATCTTTTCCGGGCCACAGTAAACAAAGTAGTGACAGTCCAACAGTTGAAAATATAAGCGACAAGAAGATAATAAAATAAAACATGCTCTTCAGTGATGACAAAAACAAATACAATTGTGGAAGTGATGTAGATTTGGCTCCAAGGATTATTTTAACATAAAATCATATTGATTTATAAAACCATTCTCTTATTTAAATTTATTAATACAAATTTACTTGTATGTTCACCCTGCATAAAATACCAACACCTGTCTACATATTATATATTATGTTTTTTTTTTATATAAATGTCCGTGATACATAATTTTCTATTGCTCCTCGTTTTTGATAACAACCAGCGACTTAATTGTCTTATCTGTAACATTTTACACATCAACATTGTCAGTGTTGGGCTATTATACAATTTTTTGATTAATTTATTTATTTTATTTGGAAAACAAACAAATGATATATAATATATATAACGAAAATAAAAATTAATTAAAATCACATAAAGATTTCCTGTCATCCCATAATAATTCTCATTGTCAAAATAAATAATATACTCGCAAATTAATTATTCTTATTTATGCATTAAAATACATTATTACAAATTCTTCAAAAAATTAATGATTCATCATGTTCAGTTTAGGTAAAGGTAAGACTATATATATATATATATATAAAATGACATACGAGACCTATATGATAAGTATTCATGTTAGGGAAAGAAACACATCGGAGAGGAAAGGTTAAAAAAAATAAAAATAAGTATTTTTTAATCTAAAAATCAAAAAAAATGTGTTTTGATGAAGGTAGATTAAAAATAATGATCACACTACACTGAGTCCATGAAATAGAACATATAATTAAATGCGCGTGAATTATATGATGATAACAAGTGCTCTATTATTAAATACTTTTTTATGACACTTTAAAACGTGCATGATTGCACATGTTTTAAAGTGTTGCACACAATCATAATTGACTAATCTAATAATTGACAATAACCTGTATCAGATAAAAATTAGGATGTGGCATTGGTACGTCTTAGTTCTTGTAGTTGGTAAATTCACAATTTTACCAAAGTATCTTTATTGAAAAGTGATTTAGTATAAACTGATGACATTCCTCATAGATTTTTCTGACAATCATACAAGTAATCTTAATTTGTTGAAGTGTGTTGGTGAACATTCCATGTAATCTCATATACTTAAAAACTTCTCTGTGTGCCACTTATTAAGATAAGATAAATGTATATATACTACCTTAAAAGGATATCTTCTTCATTAGTATCATATATTGGACATGAAGAAAACACTTAGTATAATTTTGACAAATAGCAGCAGCAGCAGTGATTTCTTCACGCACAATACAAAATGGGCTGAATTTAAAGTTTGGGGTTCTAAATATTTGTGGGGCTTAAAATATATTAATTAATTACTCAGTTGATGTAATTTAATGGTAGACCAAGTCATCTAATCATGACTTGCATTTCATATTCAAGGGTTAACATCCTTTGTTTCTAATCCTTACGTGGTTTAGATAAAATTGAGACTTTCTGCATATTTTTGTGCCAGCTACGTTAAAGGTGCACTTATTCAGATTTTTATCAAAATTTAAAATGATAATATTTGGTACAAATCTTCAGAGATCTTACAAGTACATAATGTACGCCACCAAGACGCCTTCGCTGCGTATCCACCACAGTGATTTGAAGTGTAAAAGTGGTTGTGGATTTTACGGCAATGCCCAGTGGCAAGGGTATTGCTCCAAATGTCACCGAGAACAAGTGCACCGGCAGAGAAGAGCGGGTAAGTTTTGTTTTTATTCCATATTTATTAATTAAAGATCATCTTTCTCTTCTTCTTTATTGGCTTTTGTGTACTTTTAACATTTTTTAATTATATGATGAATTATATCAGTTTTCAGTGCATTAATAACATAAAGGGATTATTAATTATGAGATATCTGTTTTGATTAGCTGAAAAATATTATTACAGTTAACAAATTAATAATTTAACATTTTTTCAGAAAAAGCTAGCAGTGGTTCCACAAGCACGCAGCGGGAGCATCAGGTTCTAGAGAGACAACCTAAACCTACCCAAGTTACCGGCTTTACAAAGTTTGAGGAAAAAAAATTAAGACAATCAGATAGTCTCAAAAAAACAAAATTATTGAAGCTCAATGTTTTCAGGAAGGCTTCCAGTGCTAAAGGTAACATTACATTATTTTCTCATTTGAAAATGTACATTTTAAAAAACTAACTATATACTCGCGCATAAAAATAATTTTATTAATAATTATTTATTATTATTATGGTATTTTGTGTCACCTGTACATGTTCCAGGTGACTGAAAAAGTTATTGAAATCTTATTTTCACTTATTGATGCAATATGGGTGTAACATTATTATTTTACATACCTTATGTATCACTGCATTAACAAGTAAAAACTCAATAAAATTGGAATTGAAAAGTTACCCAATGTACGTCAATTAATTATTAAATCAATTTGTTGCAGATGTTGGCCCCGGAGATAGAGAAAACAGGGACCGGGGACCTGCAGAATTGATGATACCTGCCAGTGATTTCGAAAACCAAAAGAAAGACTTTCACGAATGTTTCCCGACCCTCGATGTCACTATAGAACGGGATACCCGTAAATACATTCAAGCATTTTTCTCAAGTATTGCCAAACAATACCAACACAAAACTGTCGATGAATTGTCAGACATGACACAAAATTTTTATCAGGTGAGAAAAAATACTATGTAAGTATTAAAGATATAAGATTTTTTTTACATAGAGACTTATTTTGTACTCGTCGTCCACTAGCACTTAATGTTGGAATAAATGTATATTATAGGGTGTTCATTGTTTACAACCAATTAAAGCAAACAAATACCTAACCAGATATATTCTTAAAATAATTTATCATTACGGTGACACAAGCGCCATCTGGCAATGGTTGTTCAAAAGTCTGCTTTTAAATAATTCAATAGTGGGCACTACGAGCCTATGCTGCCCAAAAAAGGGAGATTTCGCTAAATAAATTGGTTTGTGTCTTTGCTAAGGGAATTAATTTTTTTAACTCACTGACAGAGGTTCTATCCCGCCGCCTCAACCCACTGCACCACGGCTGGTTCTTGAAGACTTATCAATATTATACAATAAGAGTTACTCACATTATATACATATAAAATTTAGTTTACTGTTTCATGAAATAATAAAAAAATATTGTTTTGTATTATTTAGGTTTTCGCTAAACGTATGGAGACAAGCCAACATTACTATGCTGAAGTAGATGCTGAAACAAGGGAACTTTTGCTTGATTATGTTGAAAAACATTCCATGACTTATTTACACAGGTATGGCTGGTTATTTAATTCCTAACCCAAAATATTTATTCTCTCTACTTAAGAATTCAAATAATGTTTCAAGGTCTGGTTACTATTTCATAAATACCACCAGAGTTTTTTTTTTTGCATTTTAGGATACATATTACATACGTGATTATTTATTTTATTTTAGTGTACTCTTCTCACCGGCGAGTTGTGATGATGAGAAGAAAGATGCCCAGTTACAGAGTAGAATCCGACAATTGTGCTGGGTAGCACCACAGCACCTCGATTCACGCATTGACCAGAGAAATTCTAAAGTTCGAGACCTTCTTTACGGTGCAATATCAGGTCAGTGAATAATATCAATGGGAACATTCCCTCCATCCCCACGCTGTTGTTTGTTACGCTACAATTGAAGAGATGGCAGTGGTGACCTCGTTAAATCTGTTAGTTTATTTTCTTAACCTCACTTTTTTTTTCTCATTTTATAAAATTTGTTAAACTATAATTTAACATTATGCAGAAACCATTCAGCCACAGAAAACTCAAATTGAGAAAAAAAACACTTGTGTATAATGTGAATAATGAAATCTAACTGGAATGTTCTTTATTTTTAAAATAATAAATAATATAAAAGTGCCAAATTTTAGAGATTTTAGTGTTTTTACATACAATTTAAGATATTATTTTAGATTTTAAAATATGGTTTTTGCAGTCAAAAAAATTTTGAGATGGTGATTATGAAATTTTTTGCATTGCTGATTTTGACAAAATAGAATTAACCTTACTGCATCTCATCAAAACAACATCTCATTTTTTCAAAATTATTGTGGACTTGGCTGCTTTCTGCATAATTAAATTTAATTAATCTACTATGTAATAATTGTTAGTCTGATATTTTTTGATGAACTTTGCATATCTTTGATAAAAAACAGAATACATAGTTTATAAAGAACACTTCTTGATTAAAGTAACTTGTTAATATGGAATATATTAATTATTAATCCTCATTCCAGGAAATCCATAAATTAGTTATATTTTGTGATTCAGCCTTTTTGGCCCATTTGAAAAATAATATTAATGTTTATATCTTGATTTTTTTATAAAGAATTTTCATAATATGTACATGATTTTTCTGATTGATATTTAAATATTATTCCAGAGCTGGTGGCGATGGATAGCATATTATCTCCAGGTGGAAAGTTGTTTCGAGTGGTCGAATGCTGCCGTAGTGTGGTGAAGCTAGTGGGGGCTGCGGGAGGAGGTCCAGCATCAGCGGACGAGCTTCTTCCAGCTCTGATATTCACTGTTTTAAAGGCCAACCCACCCCGCCTGACGAGCAACATCAACTTTGTGACCCGCTTCTGCAATGCTGCAAGACTCATGACTGGAGAGGGAGGCTACTACTTCACAAATTTAGTAGGTTATCCATTTTTTTTTTACCAAATTTCAATCAAATCTGTGCAGAAATGTGAAGTAATTTTGTTTTATATTTTTCACTGTGTGGATTAATATTGTAAGTAAAATGTACCTATTATATATTAGTGATCAAATTTACTTTAGTTTTTAATCTCAATTAACTTTAGTACGATGCTCACTATATTATTAATATATGTATGTATATATTTTTTACAATAATTAGTGTCTTATTCTCATTCATTTATACATAAATTGTAGAAATAAGTATATACATATATCATATTATAAGAAAATTCTTTAGCTTTGTGCATCGGCTGAATGTATATATGAAAAATAAAATATGTACAAGCATTGCAAATTGCAAAAAAACAATAGTTAGAAATCAATTAAACTTTAGAAGCGAATTCCGATCTACAAGATTTAGAGACCAAATTGATATTCCAAAACTAAAATATACCGCAACCCAAAATCGCTATATTTATCAAGACATAAAATTTTTTAACAATCTTCCCATCACAATTAGAACAATTACAGACTACTATCAATTTGTATCTGAAATAAAAAAAATATATACACAGACTAACTGAAACATAAATTATCTCGTATATACTCCTTCTCTATACACGAGTCCTACTCTCATAGAGAAGAAATAAATGTTAAATGAAATATATATATATATATATCCTACTGATAATTCTAAAATGTATATTTTCTAATATTAAAAAAAAATAAAAATAAAAAACTGTAATGAAGGGATTTTTAATTTTACAGATAAACAATTAGATCCTAAGACAAAAATAAAAAATACAATTTTCAGGTCACATCAGACAGGACACTGCTAAACTACTCGGGGAAAAATAAAATTGTAATTTGTTAATATGTATTTTTCTGTTTTTGGCTTACAGTGCTGTGCCGTGTCTTTCATTGAAAATTTAACTGCAGAGTCTCTAAATATGACTAAGGAGGATTTCGACGGCTTTATGAGCCTACCAGCAATTGTTGGGGGCGGTTCTTGGGTGATTTTTTCTTTATTTGCTTTACATTATCCACTAAGGCTTAAATCAATGCAGTAGGCCCCAAACCAAATATTTACCCAGCTCAATACTATTTGTTTTCATCTAATAGCATTTAACGCAAATTGAACCCAGACAATAAAAAACTTTTGAAGACTTTTATACTCCTCTATGGAGGTTGTAAATAATCACTGATATTTGGACTATGACTAAGTTGCAGTGGAACTGATCACACAAATTCTTCAACCAGAAGAACATGTGTGATCGGTCATCTTCTTCCTACACTGTGTTTCCTTTAAATCTTCCCCGTAGTATAACTTATATTACTTTATATTTTTCGCTTCTCATAATATGCTCAAAGTACTCTAGCTTTATTTTGATAGATGGTCTTTGACTAATTTTATACTCATGTGTAATTAGAATTTTTATTGCACCGTTAGCTTACCTAAAAAATAAAAATAAAATATGTTTCAAAATGTCTCGATTTCACACTTTGTCCATCCAAGAGTTTTATATTATTATTTTTAACTTTAATATCAATATCACTTTTATAACAATACCTGGATTTTTATTTTACTTTAAATAATTATTCAAGCCCAAGGCAAACAATTAAATAAAACAATAATTGTTTGATTGAACAGGTTGCAGCATTATCGCTATGTGAGGGGCTGCACGATCTTCAGGACCAAATAAAACATCTTCAAGAACTTGATAAGAAAACAACCTATATTGAAAGTGAAGCCAAAAATTTAGCGGATCAAGTAGAAACATTTAAGGTGGGTTTTAGCATTTTTTAAATACACAATGCCTGTGAGTGTAAAACTTCTCATTTTATTTTACCTTAATATCCAATAAAAAAATATTTTATTCACAATCATCTCAATTCTATTCTATTCATATAATATACTACAAATAGATTAATATTACGGTGAACACATTATTGTTGTGAAGTTGCATTTTCAGAACATAGTTATGGTATTTTGATACATGCTACCGGGATAGCAACAAAATATTTTTTCGATAGATAAGATTTTTTCTATATATCTTTCTACTTAATTCATTGATGTTTCCAAATTTAATAAAATGGATTAATTAATTTAATTCTGGCGTCTCCTATCAGGTTTTACTCAAAGATATTTGAGATTCACCGTAATATAAAGTTGATTGCTTTTAAAAATGGAATAGCAGATATATCAATTGGAAATATTACAGAATACAAGTCCAAAATTTGTCAAAAAATGTATTTGATTGCTATAGCGAAAATGGAGAATGTGCTTCCCCGTATAGGAAGATATGCAGATAGTAACTAAATATTTTTTTTCTGTATACCTTTCTAATTGATTAATTTAATTTGTATTAATAATGTTCAAACTATGACCAATGAGCGTCATATTCTGATGTATTGAATATTTTGCTTGACACACAGACGCAACCAAAATCAATTAAAAAATGCATTAAATCAGTCTCTGAAAGTGAGGATGGTCAAAACATCCAAAGACCACCAACTCGCGGACTGTCGAATGTCGTAATTCTTGAGAGTGAGTTTCGGGTGGTAAAATTGAAAATTTTTCACAGCATTCATAAAAATCAAAAGGGTTCAGTTTAATCGATCACATTGAAAGTAGCTGAAATGCAGACATCACTCCATGTGTCCTGTTTTGGCAAGGAGACGTCTGTACGACATCTCGGGGTCATTACCTTGAAAGCATCGGACACAACGCATCAAAGTAGAGATACTTAACCAAATCAAGCCTACCACGTTCAGAACTTTCAAAGTGCAAGGAAGTGTTGAAAATATGAAAGCACTCATGGCTAATGAAATTGTTGGATCCGATTGGAATTGTTTTCCGAAAATTCTTTGAACCGAGAAAATTGAATGACCACAATGGTAGGAATAATTAGAATAGTTTTGCACATTGTTTGCCGAAAGCCGTGTGCATTGATTTGTTCCGTTCCTGAAATATCGAGTTGTTGGTGTAAAATGCCAATTCTCGGGTGCAAGCGGCGCTTTTCATGAAGGCTCTCTCTTTTACTTTTTAAAAATATTATTTTGTAACTTTATTATAATATGTATTATTTACATGGCGAATGAGATCTTGCACAAATTTGACTACGCTGGAATAAACTTATTATTATTATATAGCTTTCTCCAAATACGTCTATTTAATGATCAGTTTTCTGGATTGTCAACGATCAGACCCCGATTTCAAATACTTCTTACAATATAGTGAATAAGCATTCTTTATTGGGTCCATTTTTAAATTTCATGTAATGCATAGAAGTATTATATACATCCACAATGTTCATTGACATCATTGTAGAAAAGGTTTGCAGTACCAAGAATATGAAATATTTTTGGACATATTTAAATTAGCATTCAGCCGCCTAACTTAATGTCAATTCTTATTTTTCAGGAAGAAATACTTAAAAAAATCTCAGATGTATTGGCACGCACACCACTGGATCTTTACAGAAAACCATTATTGGATGAATCGCCAGAACAAATTATTGAGCCAATTATTCCGCAAGAAAAGACAATCGTTCAAATTTCCGATGACGTCAAGGAGAGTGTTTCAATCATCAATAGTACTCAGGACATTTTTGATTCTTGCACTGATGATAAGACTGCAGCGTTGATTGAAAGTATCCCCACAACGTCAACTTGTGATACAATGACATCCAACGCTAACAAATCTGAGTATGTTTCCGATATGATGCATCTTATGCCACCCAATTCACTTAATAATTTATCAGTGGCTCTAGATACTCCACCTATCGCAACATTAAAAACAATTGGATCTGGAGACTTTTTATCTCCGTCTCCTATCTTTGGGTTTGGTTCATTTGACACACAATCTCTGGATGAGTTGGCGACCCCTGATGAATACGGTTCCGAGCAATTTTTACACGGACTGACAAATGTCAACTACGATATCGACCTTTCGGACTTGAGTGCCGATAATAGCGCTGCCGAAGACGCCCCCGCTCTAGAGATGTTTAGAGCAAACCAGGATCCGTTCAGTCCCGATGGGTTAATGCAAACAAACTGTATTGATCCGTGGCAAGCTCTACCGACTACTCCGTCAAAGTCTTCTTTGAACACCAATCTCCAAAGGCCGCAGTTGCCGATACAACTGCAAGATGAAGCTACTTCTATATTAGATGCCAATGATTCACCAACAACAGACTGCTTATTGCCCTCCCCTATAAAGCCACTGACTGCTTTTCAACAAACTGAATATCAATAAACATAGTTTCTTATCATTGTAAATAAAATTGATAAAACCCTAGTGTTTTCAAATAATTGAGAATTGTGATCAGTATAATATGAAATTATTGTATTCATTTATAATTGCTGCAGGCATTTCACCAAATTGATAATGATATTGTAATGAAAAGAATTTAGTCTATTTAGAACATTGAAATCCTCTTTCAAACAAATATGTGTGTATTCTTCAACCTGTTCAATCTTTCCTTACATTTTTTATTGGCCTTCATTAATGGTAATATATAATTGTATACCAAAATTTAATTATTTTGTATATAATTCAATAATAAAATAAGTATATTTTTAATCAAACAATTGGTCCAAGTCATTTGACTTTAATTATATAATATATATACACTGGGCAACAATATATCTGGGATGAGCCACACAAAATATGTAGAAATGTGTCAAGCTCTGAGGCAATTAGAGGGTCTTGTGCTACTAACCATATTTATTTTACAATAAACATAAACTCTAATTTACTAATTAATTGGGTTTTTTAAACAGCATTTATATAACGAGAATGTATACTTAAATGGATTTGCTGCTGAAAGTACATTAAAAAAATAATTAATGAAGTTATTGTAAACAAACTATCAAACTCAAGCAAAGCAGACTCAACCATTTGCCTGAAACGAATCCTTAAATTTTTTGGGCATCTTGCTAGAAGGGAAGATATCTTGGAGAAGCTCGTTGTGGGGGGACACGTTGAAGAACAGGGAAGAAGAGAAAAATCCCCCACTCATTGGACCGACCAAGTGGAAAAGGCACTTCTCCGGTGACATCCCTAAGATCTGCACTCAGCCGAGATTATCCGTGTCGAAGTGAATAAATTAATACTGATTTAAAAAAAACCTCTTACATGTCGCAGACCAGCACTCCTACATATAATGTTTTATTGGCTTGAATAAAATATTAATATGTTTTTAAACAGAGATGCATGTGCAGAATACATATCACATCAATATTTTTACTGTTTTCAAACTAAGCTAAACACTTATGCTATGAAAGTACAGCTAGCTCCTGAAATGAGGTTTGAACTGGATTACTAGACCAACAAACGCATCATGCCAATGAAATAAATAAAATTGAAACCTTCCCAGCGGAGAACAAAATCCTGAAATATTCACCGAAATTTGAAAATAGCCATTTACAAATATGTCAAGCTCTTTATTAACATTAGCTTCTTACAAAGTTCAATGGTAAGTATTTATTTAAATTAATTTAATGTTGAGAATGTATAAATAATAAAGTATATTAAATATATAAATCAACGCATTAAATTCAAACACAGAAAATCAGCGTACATACTTTTGTAACAATTTGACACCCGAGATTATTGAGGGAATAGTAAGATAATAGCGCACTTCCTCAGCATGTGAGAATTACCGAGGTTGATGATACTCGTGCACTTCCAAAATCATTTTGATTTAAAATTCTAGGATACCTGCTGAATAAACATAAATATATATACAGAAAACTATTTTTTTCGACATGGTCATGAAGTTATTCAAAAAATAAAAAAGATGAGAAAAAAGAGACAAACATAGATGCGGTAATACAAACTCATTAATTAACTATTAAAAGTAATAGAGACAGGATGTCTGCAAAAGGCCCGACATCAGGATACTACAAGCTTGAGGACAGCTCTATTACAAGCATCAACAAGATGTTTGAGAAGATTTGTGTGAACATTAATGAAACAAAAATGGTATGCTAGAATATAATTGTATGGAATTCCATCCTCCTCTCTGTTGTAGTAAAAAGACTAGGATAATCAACTAGTCATTTTCATTAAAAAACAATGTGCATTGCTTTCGACCACCATCGCCGATCTTCATTCTGTTTTCATCATTGGCAGAATGTCCGGTGTCTACAATTCAACATCACGAGCATAGTTTTTCAGCAGCCAGATAAAATAATTTTAACTATTTCCATTAATGCAGTCTACTGTGATACAGCAAAATTCACTTATTTACAAAATGGTACCACCCTTATTTATTTTTTAATATATTACACACACGCCATGTACAGATTTGAATATTTCTCCACACCTCTCCTAATTTATCTAGGGCTGTGGAGTCAGAAATCAGCTGACCCCGACTCCTTTTTTTAAAAACTATGTTCTATTTTAATTAATCAATAGCTTCTGAAGTCTAGGGCGAGAGTGAATCATCAGTACTAGATGCATATACGCACCGGATACATTTATGTGGACGGTCACTCTTTGCGAATTATATTTCATTCTCAAGCTCCAGTGCTCACAACTAAGCTGATCAATGCTGCATCTGATAACTGTATATGAAAGAGCATTTCTCTTTTTCACTCGTATAAAATTGCTCAGAGTCGGAGTCAGATTATAAGGTAATGTCCGAGTCAGTAGATTTCCTCTCCACAGCCATCTCTGTCTTTTACCGAGGTAAAGCTGTTGAGTGAAGAGTGTGATGTTATACATACCTATTAAGTAAAAAAATTATAATTTTTATTAATATTCTGTATTATTATTAAAATTATTATTATTTTCTTCAATGGACTGGTAGCTTTACTGTTTCATTCACACAATTTTCTTTTTAATATTAAATTAATAATAAATAAATCAAACCAACCAATCATCTGTAATCAGTGAGAATAACAAAAGCACCACAGCCCCGCCACATAAGGTTATATGTACTCTCTTTGATTAAATAAAGCAGTCTAATGAAAACACAATTCAACAGTAGGCATGAAGAAAATAAATGAGTACTCTCATGGTTATGTATAAACATTGTATGTGTTTTGTATTCAGTTCACTGGGAATGAAGGAAATAATGAAATTTTATTACATTAATTTTTGGCATTTTAAAATTTCATTTGTAAAAAAATGGTTGCTTAGCATTGTACTTCGTATAGGTAGATATACACTAGGTATGTATTATCTTCTTAATTCAAACTTTTAAGTAGGCATTGTGTGGGTTGGTGATGATTCAACCGTTATTGTGTTTGATTATAACGATGATTGGTGACTGATTATATATAATTCTTCGAGCAATCGCCAGAAACTAAGCCTCTAATAGTTAAATCATCATCACAATTGAAAACAATCAGTCTCAATAACGGTTTACCATCACTAATGTAGGTACTGAATTCACAATAAGTTCTTTGTTCTTAGTTCTCTATCAGAATGTGAATGGTCAATACATAATTTTCGAGCATCAGTGTTGTGGCTTTTCAAATATGTGAATTTCTAAAGTGTTGAAAACCAATAAATGACACATTCGTTTAATTACTTTAGAGGGGACGCAAGCTAAGATGTACGAGGGCTGTATTATAAGTACCCATGTTTAACGACCGATGGCACCATTGTCGCAAACAGATTTATCGAGTAGTTTGTTTTGATAGTTGTTGAAAGTGGGCAAGTTTGTGTTTGTTTGCAACCATAGAAAAAGAGCAATATCGATCAGTGGTCAATTCCTTTTATTGGATGGAAAGACGTGCGAGGAAATCAAAATAAAGTTACATGCCGTTAATAAGAACCATGCATCTTCGATGACTTCCATCAGATATTGGTTTAATGAATTCAAGCATGGCCAAACATCCGTTTTTGACGAAGAGTGGCCAGACCGTCCGATTGGTTAACAAAATCCATGATGTCGTGTTAGCAACCAGCCGGATGAAGATCAGATTGCTAACATTGTAAACATCTCAATTAAACACATACAATTATACACCTACATGAAAAATTGGCCATGAGAAGCTATTAGCGAGATGGGTGCCACGTTTACTCACAGTGGAACAAAAGCAAAATCTTTGGAGCACTGTTTGGAGATATTTAAGCGCAATCCAAAAAAGTTTGTGGCGTTTCGTGACTGTTAAATAAATGAAGATCCATCACTACACGCCAGAAGTGAAAGAACAGTTAAAAACAATGAACTTCACCTGGCGAGCCTGCTCCAAAGGCGAAAACGGTTCCATTGGCTGGAAAGGTCATGATCACCGTTTTTTGAGATTCGAGAGGCATCATTTTCACTGACTATTTGGAGAAGGGAAGGAAAATTAAGGGGTAGTACTGTGCTGATTTATTGGGCTGATTCGACACTGAATTGATGAAAAAAGGACCAATTTGGCGAAGAAAACAGTGTGTATCAAACTGAAAGAAGACTTGGGAAATAAATAAAAATAATAATTTTAAAAAGTGTGACCTTCCCTTACATATAAATACAGCCCTCATATATACATCAAAACTTCATGGCTTAATGCATAACGACCATGTATATATTAGGTAAAGTGAAAATAAATGTTTTTTTGTGTTGCTTTGAAGTCAGTTTGCTTTCGACTGTGGTCGAGTAAATATGTCAGCATTGTTATTATTTTGTAATTCTATTCCTACTCTTACTGCTTTCACTACATTTTCACCCATAGTAAAAACGTTGAGGCTGGAGATCAACGAGAAGCAGTTGCAATATATTTTGTTGATTTTATTTGACTAGGGATTAAAACCCGAAGAAGCTACTGAAAGCATTTATGAAACTTACGGAGGTATTTTAAACAATTCAAAAACGGCGATAGGAATCTAAAAGATAAACCGAAATCAGGAAAACCTCAAAAAAATCGATGACAACTTGATTAACTCACTGGTAGAATCAGATCCGCGCAAAACCATTAAGGAATTGTCAGAAGAGATCGGCTGTCCCTGGTCGACAGTAAAAGACCATTTGAAAAGGCTTGTCAAAAATCATAAGCAAGGAGTTTAGGTTCTGCACAGTATATCGCCGTCAGCCGTGTGACAATATGTTTTTTGTTGCTAAGCCGGTATGAAACCAATCTATTTCTGAAACGAATTATTACTGGAGATGAAAAATTGATCCTTTACAGTAAGTCACATAAAAAAAAACAATGGCTTTTCCCAAGTCAAACACCAGCTTCAACACCTCGACCATCATTGACCTTAAAAAAGGTTATTTTATGTGTCTGGTGGGATATTTTGGGTGTTCGAATTTTATTGTACTCAATTGGAGAAACTAAAAGTGGAATTATTAAAAACTCAATCAGTCCTAATTAATAATCAACAGCGCATCTTACAACACGACAATACGAGACCGCACGCAGTGAAAATTACATAAGACAAAATAAAGGAACTGGATCTGGAACTTTTACCACATCCGTCTTATTCTCCTAACATAGCACCGTTGGATTATCTTTTATTCCGGTCTATGGAACATTCGCTTCGAAAAGAAAATTTCAATTCAATAGTTGATGTCAGAAAACATCTATATTCCTTTTTTAAATCGAAATCGCAAGAATTTTACAAACGAGGCATCAAAAAATTACACAAACTGTGGCAAAAAATCATAAATGGAAATTATCTTTCGGAATAAATATTGTATATTTTAAATGTATAAAAAAATCTCACTATAATAAAAAACGACATTTCTTTTCACTTTACCTAATATATCAAAAACCACAAATGTGAAAAATTTACAGTGAAAACAAAGGAAGTTTTAGTTTTCTTATGAAATCTAAAAAATTCATTCATTATTCATATTTTCATGGTGAAATTGTTTTGAAAATTTGTATTATTTTTTATTGAGTTATAATTAGCACTTCAATGAAAACTGAAATAGCACACGAAATTTGTATTTTTAGCCAAGTCCTTTTAACAGAATGTCGTTATAGTTATGAACAATGCAAGACAATAATAAAGTGATTCTCCAAATATACGTGATTGATATTGCAAATGATTTTCGAGAAACCAAATTGAATTTGATTAAGTTTTTTATAAATGCCTTCACACAGAATGCATAGAATATCTACCTTGCGTAATTAATAACTTTAATAACATTAAACTAAAATTTAATTAAATAATACTTTACGTAAGAATCGAGTGTTGGTGTAGTTTATTTTTAGAAATAAACATGATATAATAAATTAAATCAATTTTTAAAAAACAATGAAATCTTTTTTAGTATGATACGCAAATAAAAATTACAATTGTCTTTTTTCTTTTTGCAAGCCTAGCTTACAGTGATTAGGACGCCTGCCTTTGGCATGAAAGCTCAAAGGATTGATCCTACCGGCAACCATCCAAGTTAGTCCTATTTTCATAGCACTAGCGCTTTGGTTTAGTTTTAAAATAGTGATGATACATATGTATATTTCCACAATGAGGTTAATGCTTATTCAATTTTTAAATTTCTTTCTTTCATTTATTTTCTAAAGAATGCATATTTCAAAAATTATGTACAGAAAGGTTTAATTTAAAATTTGTATATTCATATGATTCATTCTCAGACTCGGAATCTCCCAGTGCAGGTTTATTCATGGTTATAGCATGGTGGAGAAACATAGAAACAAGTGAAATTGTCTTTCAAACAGTAAATTGTGTAGAGTTTTGTTTCGGTAGATATGTTATGAAAAATAATTATATTTACATTTTTGCAGGCTATGTTTGTTATCATCACTAAATAGTTCAAGAACTTGCACTTATTAGACTTATGTAGAAGGGTGCAAAAGAACATATACTTATAAGACTTTTTATTTGAGAAGTCTCCTTGTCAATAATTAATCTTGAGACATTTAAAAATAATATTTATAATATATTTCTTCATTAGTGCGGCTAACATGCCTTAAGAATATAGTCATCTGAAATTACCAAATCAGTTCAGATATCTCAGGATTATTCCGCACACATGTTCAGAGATCCTGGTACAGAGATCATTATCGTAAAAATATTTCATAGTACGGAGCCAGAAATAAAACTAACAAAACTGATTTACGTTTTAAAACTGCATTAACTCACATTAAGATATATACAAAACATTTTAAACTATACATAATGGAAACTTTGGATCAATTCTTCAACAATTCAAACACCTATATAACAATTAGATCAGTCCAGTAATGATTGTTGTCAATAACAAACCAATTTGTTCAATGGCTTAAACACTCAGACTACAGAAATGGTAACATTGATGCCTAGGTTACCATTGTCAGCAAACAGCTGAGCCAATGATGTATCAAACACCAGACAATCTGAGTTCATTATGGCTGATGAAACACCCTCGTGTATGGACCTCGGCATGGCTTCCCAGGTGAGCCTCCGCCGGTGTCCATTGAGCTCCAATCTATATGCAAAGTTTTCCGCCTGCTTCCTAGATCCTATTAATTGCACAATGGCAAAAAACTGTTGGTGTCCATCAAACTTTTCTTGTTTCTCCAAAACTAACATAAAGTGGTGGTTAAAACATGACTGCATCATGACCCAATCCACAGCACCAGGTAAATTGATGTCTGTGGCCAAGAATACAATGTCCTCACCTTGTAAGGTGGTAATGCTCTTGTGTGACATCATCAAATGTGGCATCACTTGATCCAGGCTGCCCTGCCACTTGCACGAGGCTCCAGGGCAGGGACAAGAATAGGGCCTGAATTCGCATATTTCTTCATGTTCAGCTTTCTCAGTATGAACTAATGTCACTGTACACCCTGTGGCAGAATGTTTGCATGGAAACATTACATTACTTGCCACTTTTTCCATCGCTAGATTTCTGATGTTGCCCAGAGGCCCACGGCATGTTGGACAGCATGTTAGTTTCGGACGGCAGCTGGAGCAGACCAAGTGACCGCTTTGGCATTGCAAAATAGGCGGTAACACATAATCAAAACAGACTGGACACTCAAACAGAGCGGCGAGATCGGCAGACATTGTTGATGAAACGTTGACGATACCAGATATTCCAGATACGGGACACCCTGAACCACTTGCTCCTCCACGACGTTTAGTATTCGTGCTCATGTCACTGTTACAGGAGCATTAATCAGTGATTCTTCACAGAAAGCACCATTAGTGAAGGTTTGCAGATAATTTCAATTGAACGTACACGACGTATTAATAAGCACGATTATGTTTTATGGAATTCCAAAAAGAACCCAGACAGTGTTCACAAATTTTAATCGCGAACATCATAAAATTCGAAGCACGATTCGAATTGGGCAAATTATTGAAGTTCTGTCATTTGAAATGTTTTGTCCTTCCATAACACTCTCAATACTAACTTACAACAGAAAATCAATAGTCAGAAATTTGTGATTTATTGCGATGCGTTTGCTTTTCAAAGAGTAAATTATATAGTAACCCGCAAAGACTAATTGGAAGAAATGTGGGAAATGGCCAAGAGTTTTCTAAAACAATTTCACACAAATAAAATTCTCTCACTTAAATTTTCAGTGCTGCCAGATAAGATTTGAGTTTATAACAAATGATATCTACAGATCTAGATAAAAAATATTTTTTGTTAAAAAATATATAAAACTAAAGAGCATGATAGATAACAATTGACGGTATTACATAAGTTTTATTAATTGCATTTACTGCTATAGGGTATCAAACATTTTATTTGTGAATACTAAAACTCATTTTAATATTTTTTTAAACTAAGAGATGCTTCGTGTCCTAATAAAAATGTTTTTGTTTGCATTTGATAAAATAAATATATTCCAATTTGTGAATGTATGTTCAATTTTAAAATATGAAATTTTTCCAAAGTTCTGACATAATTAGCTTAGAATTAGAATGATTAATTTATATAAGTAAAACAATTCTGAAACCTTTATATTATATATTTTTTTCTTTTAGAATTATTTTTTACTGTACTTTGGAATGTAAAATCAATATCACGTTAAATTCGAATTTTGAATCAAAAAGGCGAAAAATACATTTCTGTAAATTTGAAAAAAAAACAGTAGAAAAACGATGACGGATTTAATTACGGACAGTCTTTACAAAAATGAAATACAATTAGAATGTGTTTTTAATTAAAATATTTTTATTTAAATGGCAGTTCTTAGATATATTAGTTTATTTATGCAAAACCATTGTCACATAATTATATTTTTATTATATTTTAGAGCTAAAGAGTACCCTTTTAATATATTCATAAAATGTGCGCTCTAAAATCTTGGCATCACTTAAAATTTACTTTGTGTTTCTTCCATTTAATATTTTATTGCTTTACACAATAACAGACCGGCCATAATATTACGTTGTGCTTATTGATTTTTTCGGTAGTACCTACTCAAATGAAAATAAGGAACATGAAGCACTACAGATGTTAATACATAACCTGTCTGTCAAAACAAGACACGGGAAGAACAGAACGATGAACGGGATCGAAATTTAAAGTGAAAATTGGTCATAATATTAGTTGTGTTTAATATTACATAGTCATGAAAGTTACAGAAGTATGTGTTGGAATTACACTTGCTATAGTGACACTTTTAACGGACAATGTTGGCGCATCTTTGGGAGATAGATCACCATTTTTTAATAAATGTTGTGAAAATTGTCGAAATTACAATTGTACGCCAGGTTTGTAACAGGAGCGATTGTTTTACGCTGCATTTCTTTGAATATAATATTTAGAGGGATTGTAAACAAAGCCCCCTTTCCTCGTAGAAAACCAAAAGAAGTCGCGCCAAATCATATGTGAAATTGGATATAAGTGCAGATACGTGCGTTTTGTTACTGGGAGGGATCTTGCGATTTATTTGAAAGTCTTTTTGAGTAATTGTGAGATTAACCTTTTGTTATTCGCGAGCTTCACCTTTTAAAAACACCCATTTTTTAGGTACACAAAGTCTTCTAATATCAAATTTTACTAGAGGATAATATTGTATGTCTTACCACACATATACAAAAGCCAAAAAACCACTGCATGATGTAGTCTATATATACAATACATATAAAGGAGTTCTTTCGTTTTGCATCGGAGATTAATTTTTTTAGCTGCACCACTCCGCTGACGAACAAAAATGTTTGATTTTGAAGATGTAACTTTTGTTTTTGTTTATTTGTTACAAATAATGTTATGATAAATTTTCAGGTGGAATTTCTTACAAACCAAAAGTGATTGACGTACAAGCATTAATTGACAAAGTTTTATTATGGGAGTGTAGTGATGAATGCCAATATGAATGCATGTGGAAAACAGTTGATGCGTTTAAAGGGCGCAATTGGGAAATACCACAATTTTATGGAAAAGTAAGTGAAGCAAAACAAAAGCTAATGTATTATTTTGTGCGAGTTTTAAGTTTATGGAGTAAACATTATTGAAAAATTGGATAGCAACTATCATTGCTAAATAAATATGTATACAGATGCAACTTTTGATTAGGGAATATATTCAATAAATGCTAATAAACTATAACAATCTGTCTACTTAAAAATATAATTCAGTCATATTTAACCCTTACTGCCCGGTGGGTCAAAACAAACCACATCCGGCAGTGGTGGGTCTTTTTAGACCCACCTCAACATTTCATTTTTTTGACTGTTTTTTGTGAAATTTTTTATAGGTGTGTATTACATTTTAAATATGATTTAATGAAATGGCACCATGTGCAGAAAAAACTTTCTGCTAGAAAATTAAAGTTTTTATAAAAAAATATAGCTAATAATGTACATAATGAACATCCTACACGGACAATTAAATTTTTTTATTTTATTTTTGCACATAAATATATTTCCAATAAACAGAATAAAAAAATAAGAACAAAATATACACAGAAGTAAAATAAAAATATTTTAAATGAAATATAAAAAAATTACATCCTTTTTATACGAAATGCGATCAACAATATTATAAGAAAAAGAAAAATGTAATTGATATATTAAATAAAATAAGTGATACAATAGACAACCTATAAAGATAGATAAAGGAATTGGAACTGACATAATTTGAAAAATAAATAAACAAAATTTATACGGCTGATTAAAATTAATTGTTTTTACAATCCGAGCAGTCAATTATTTCATACTTGTGAGTCTTACAAACTGCCTTTCGATACACTGCACAGAAAATGTACTATCTTTGTGATTTTTACAAGAACAAACCAGACGACACTATGGTCGACAGGTAGGTGCGGCGCTCCATAAAACTAACTTTCTCTTTTATTGGGGTTCCTTTCTGGGGGCACCTGCAAAATAAGTCAAAATAAATAACAATATAATATGTGTAAAATAACTTGACTGGATAACTAACACGCAGAATAGTTGGAGTGGGGTTGCATCCTTTGTATCCCCATGTCTAAAAGGTTGACAATATATGATTTGGCGCAAGCAGTGAGAGGCGATACCGTAAAAATGAGTCTTAGTCTTAGATTAGTTTTTGGACATTTTTTCACATTTTTATCAATAACTCATTTAAATCTCATTTGAAAATATTCATTTATGTCTCAAATTAGTTGGAAAAATTTAATAAAAGATTAGCTAGAAGAATAATGGCATTAAACAAATATTTATCCGGGTCAGATCTGATTACAGATTTGGTCAAATCAGCGCTATTTTTTAAAATTCTAATTATTAATTTATTTTATACTGATTTGTAGTAAACTGTTATGAATATTTTTCGTCACATAAACCATAAATATTTGAAATGATCAATTTTTTTTTAAAATACATTTATTTTAATCAATTTAAAAAATATATTTTTATTATTATTAAAACTAAGTTAAACACTTGTACTATGAAAATAGGAGTAACTTGCTGGTCTCCTGGAACGAGGCTCGAACCCCCGATCACTACATCACTAGATGAGTGTCTTAACTACTAGATCAACAAGCATATCTTTAATTATTCCATTTTATTATAATATGCATAAATCAGTTAATATGTATACAGTAACACCTAGAGAAACATAACACTTGATTTAAGTAAATTCGTAGTTACATAATAATTCTTGAATATTACAAAAATGTAAACTCTGACAACTCGACGACCCAACTACTCTTAGGGTCGGTTGTGTGATCAGTGGTAAGTTTTTACTATGCTAAAAAAGTTACTAAAGTAACATTTTTTGCGAAAACGGGTTGTTTGATCGTCGGTAAAAAATATTTACTTCTCGAAGGTACATCCAGTTGTAAACTAATTTTATTTTCCTATATCTGATGGTAAAATCATCACTTTTCACAGCTGTTTCAAAAGTCATTTTTCACAGTGATACTTGGAATGTTGCAGTATACGGCAATTAATCATTTAATATCCCGCTATTTTAATGATGAGAGTTTGTGTATCGCAGAAATTACTCGCCGAGAAGGTGCCATATTAATTGATACAATAAGACATGTTAATAATTTCAAGGTGTAGTCATCGGCGTGGCGCCAAAAAACCCGTGGGATAGATTTAGGAAAACAAAGATGTCTTAAAAGAACGTCTCAAGCGGTGGGCTGTCGCCGTTTTACGTACTTGCGAAATGACTATGTATTGTTATGAATTTGAATAAAAACAGAAGTATTTTGCTGCGGCAGGCATTCTCCATTTTGTCACCGTAGTGTTGAACATATTTTGTGTTTCATTTCTTTCGACCTCATTATCATCATCATCATCGCCAGTTGAGAGAAGCTAAGATCGGCGATCCACTCTTGTTTTCTTGTTTCCTGTACGGAACAGTTTGTTTGATGATGATCTTGCTGTTTAATTTATATAATTGAAAATTTTTCACCAGCAAAGTGACAGATTTCAAATGCAGGGGTGAATAAAGCATAAAATTGTATGTATTTGATGATTATTCGCATTGCCACACTATTAGGCGAGATTGACTTTGACAGTATGTAGTAAATTTGACATAAGAATAAGCCGGAAATGTTTTTTACCATGGGCAATGGTAAAAAGTTACTATAGTCAAAATTTACTATTGATCTCACAACCGGCCCTTAGTCTTCAGCATTGAGAGGGGTAGAAGTTACCGCAGAACAGCATTCCTCTTCACAATCATCCACTATAGTTACTGTTTTTTTTTTCAGTGGCCATTCATGAGGATCTTTGGAATCCAGGAACTCGGTTCAGTAGTGGGGTCGATCCTCAACCTTGTAGCCCATGTGGTTAATAATATAGCTCTGAGAAAAAATGTCCCCAGTTCACACCCAATGTATTGGTTATGGCAAGTTTTCTTTTGGGTAAGTTGTTTCGATATTGCATTACGCTCTAAACCTTTACTTTTGCATCCATATACATTAATTTAGTAACCATATAGGTAAGGAGAACATATTTTTGTTGTGAAGTTGCATTTTCAAAATATTGTCTTGTGGGTATTTAATACAAATTAAATTAATCAACTAGAAAGATATGCAGAAAAAATCTATTGAAAAAAAAAAAATTTGTTGCTACCGGGCATCAACTAAATATTTTTTCGATAAATTGATTTTTTCTGTATATTTTTCTAGTTGATTAATTTAATTTGTATTAAAAACCATATAGTTGTCTAATTAAATACGGATTAATGTTCCCTCTAAGGTGTACAGTAGTGATGAGAAAAAATGCTACTCTTGACTCACTGGTGTGATTGTGATTGGTATTCGATAATATCAGTGGTTGGAAACTGTGACTGTGATAACAGTTTCATTACTAATACGCACGCGCTCCACAATTACACAATACACAAAATAAATATATTCTATTAGAAGAACACATTCCTATTGTGAAGTTGTAATTATTCAGAACAATAGGGCTGTGATATTTTAAATATGAATTAAATATATTAATTCGAAAGATATATATATAAAATCAATTTTATCGAAAAATATTGTTGTTGCGCCACCGGGATTCGAACCTGGATCTCTTTCCTAACCGGGGAAGGTGCATTATCCAACTATGCTGCAGTGACAATATTTTTAGTGACAAATTTTCGAACCTATATGTTACCTTTTTGATATTAATACATTTAATCTTATATGTATTGTGGTTTTTGGTTTCTAGATTAGTCTGCACACTTGGGTTTGGTCAATTATATTCCATACAAGGGATGTATGGTTTACAGAATTCATGGATTACGCTTGTGCATTTTCAATGGTAGTCTTCACTTTCTACTGTTTTGGAATGAGGTTTGTGAGACCCATTTTAATTTAATTGAAGAATGAAAATAAATACTGTTGAATCATAAATGAGTGCCGTTTTTCTAATTAATATATTTAAAAACTTAATTTACTATCAATTTTATCGATTATCTATTCACTTATCGCCATTTAAACGGTAATTAATTAACTCCTTCCTCAAAGAATTTTGGATGTTATGATAAGAGAAAAGTATTTATAATGTCGTGGACTTTTGCATTTTGCGGTGACCTGAATAGGTAGAAATCTGTTGTGGTAAAGAGGTAAGAGGGGGTATAGTAAAACCGACTACGAAAATCTTAAAATTTTTCTTGGGTTACTATGATCATGGGTTGTAGTAAAGGTACACTGGAAATCGTTTAAAATGACCATAGGAACCAAAATATATTTTCATATTAAACAACTTTCATGTTAAAAGAAATGACAGATGTCGTCCTAGGCAATAAAAAGTTACGTTGTAAAGTCATAGCAGTAAGGAATTTGATAACGATTCACATTATTTGGGTAATGTTTAAAATGGTAATGGTAGTGTGCTATAAGTAACATCTTTGTTTATCATCAGATGTCGGCCTAGGTCAGGGGTTGGCAGACTTTCTAGTGAAAAGAGCAAAATATTAATTAAACAGAATCTCAAAATTTTCTTAGAGCCGCAACATAAATTTTCACTGTAGCTATACATATAAATTTTAATGACGAAAAAAATGAGGTGAAATCAAGATTTTTATTTAAAACTCAAATTCACAATACAATCGGGTTACTTAGAAGAAAATAGTATATGATAGCTATAAGTTTCAGTAGCTCAGTAATAATATATCAGTAGTAATATAAGAAAACCTAAATAATGAAACACTTTTTGGGCTTTGTAAAGTTTACTAGTTAGAACGGTGACCTTGCATCGCTTTCCAAAGCTTTGCTATGTCTGTTTTCAATTTTAGGCAGGATTGTAAATTATCGTCTGTTAATTTGCTTCTTAACTTATTTATTATGTGATTCATAGAAGATAATGTTTGTTCGCATAAAGAGCCAAAGATTGTAAGAATTCTATTCTATTTCTTTTATTGTGTCATGTTGCGGGTAAACTATACCATGTATCAAATATGATTGTAAAGGTGTTTTTTTAGTAGTATAGAACTTTAAAACGAAATTGTGGTAATGGCCATGGTATTGGCTCTATTGGAAAGATAATTTTATGCCATTAGTATTTAAATATGATTTCACACATATGGGCGCTGCGGCTGGCTCGAATAATGCGCAATCTGGAAGTCCAATTTTCGACCACTTTTTGGAGCAGCTGGGGCCGTATATCAGCAACAACGCGACAAATGTTGGCTTCCAAGTCGTCTATTGTCTCTGGTTTATCGGCTTCACATACCCCCACAGAAAATAATCCAAAGGTGTTAAATTACACGATCTTGGAGGTTAATTCACATATATGGGAAATTATGCGTTCATCAAATGTTTCCTTCAATAAATTGATTATGGCGCGCGCTGTGTGGCATGTTGCGCCGTCTTGTTGAAACCACAGCTCTTCCACATTAATGCAGAAGTTCTTCCATATTAATACGGAACAATTGGGGAGCGAAAAAGTCAGTAATCATGGATCTATAGCCCTCTCCATTGACTGTAACGTTCTGGCTTGCATTATTTTTAAGAAATATGAACCAATGATTCCACCAGCCCATAAAGCACACCATACAGTGACTTTTTGTGGATGTAAGGTGTCTCAATAATGTATTGGGGATTTTATTCACTCCAAATGCGGCAGTTTTGCTTGTTGACATTATATTGTTTTGTTCTTCCGAAATGCAAAATCTTTTCATATTAACCATATGTTGTTTTGGGTTAAAAGAAAATAAATGTTTGAAATCACATAGAATCCATCCATCCAATCACATAGGACCAGAATATTTTCCCATCTAAACTGATGTTTAAGATTAAATATTTTCAACTCTATTTTTATTTAACAATATTTACAAAAGAAGTATTGCTTTGTAATTGATGATACCCAAATACCTGCAGCAGGCAAAGCAAGTAAAAGAAAGAGAAACCAGTTTTTCAGAAGAAATAATAAATCCCTTACTTAATTATGAAACAACCGTGTGTGTACATATATATTCTTAGTACATATTAAGAAATTTGTGTTGTGAAAAAGTTACTGATTATGTGGAATAAATTCAATTAACCTGTTTATAGTAATATCTGTATAAAAATTCAGAAACTGTAATTTATGATGCTATTTGTAGATTATCAACAATTTTATATTTTAAAAATGCATATTCTCTTCTATTAGTGAGTTTGGGGAGTATGTCATTTTTAAAAAATCAATCCAACCTAATCCTAGAAAATATAATTTAAAAAAAAAATCAGCCTTATTGGTTTATCAGTTATGACATGAAAATGATGTTAATTTTCGCCATAATATTATGTATTGCCAAATATAAAAATATTGTAATCTTTGTATTAATTTTATTTTTATTAAGAACACATTCTTATTGTGAAGTTGCATTTTTTCAGAACATTATCTTTAATATTAAAATATTTATTACAGTCACTTTATACTTTTACAACAAAAGATCTTTCTAAATACTATTGTATTTTTTTTCAGAGTCTTGCAAGGAAAATCTAAAAAGTGGGGCGTCATTCTCGCGTGTTTTTGTGCTTCATATTATGCTAACCACGTGTTCTACTTGTTTTCGGGAAGGATAGATTATGAATATAACATGATAGCTAATATCATTGCAGGTTTGTTGCTGTCTTTTATATTTCCCAATATTACTTACTTACCATCATGTCGTTTCCTGTAGCGACGCAGAGGACAGGGCGCCACACTTTTCTAACCTGACACACAACTCTCACCTCATTGTCATTCATACATATTCTCTGCGTGCTCGTTGATTGTTGAGGCTTCTAATAAGACTATCTTCCAGTATTTGGTTTACCCGGTCACTACAAGTCTTCTGTGGACGTCTTTTATTTTCAGTGTCGTCAACACTTGCGTCGTACATTTTTCTCACTAGTTCCATATTTCACTTTCATACATTGGTACCAGTTATTCACCACTGGTCTTCCCTCGGCTTACAAGTTACCAATAGAGTTGAACATATTGTATAGCCTAATAATACAATGTCTCTCAAAATTTTAATATCTTTGTCATGTTACATACGGAGAGATTTTATTTATTTAATACTTATGCATCAGAGTAGAACAGCTAGCGTGTTGGGAGGACCAGAAATGTATTATTTTGTAATGTTTTCTAGGTGTTCTTGGTGGTGTCGGATGGGCAACCTGGAGCTGTGTACAATTGTGGAGAGGAAAGGTTTACGTGTGGCGATGCTTGGCGTATGTCTTGTTAGTAGGAGCCAGCATGCTCCTGGAACTTGGAGATTTTCCGCCCAAGTTCCAGCTGTGGGATGCCCATGCCATTTGGCATTTGTCAACAGCCCCTCTTCCATTTCTGTTCTATAGGTATGTTTATACATATTACAATAAGTAAGTTAAATTAAATATTATATGCATTACAAATATACTATTTTTTAAATTAAAACACAATCACTTTGTATAAAACCATGAATTTTATTAAATACAACGCCAACCGGTTTTGCTAGAATAGTAGTAGTAGTATTAGAATAGTAAAGTGGCATAGCAATGACATTTGTTGGTTTCTGTAGAAACTTACTTAAGGAACGTGTAACGGAAGCTACAGAGAACGTTATTCAGTCAAAAAAACCCGATTTTGCAAAGAATGTAGCATAGACCGTTTTTCGGCCGAGCCCTTAAAATGTTTCTATTTTGACCGATTTGAAAAGAAGAAGAATCATGATTGTTAGTACGAGCTTACAGTATTATCATCATTCTTTAGTATTCGGGATTCCGGTATTGACATCCGTCCTCAGATATGTAACAATCTGTAGTGTTTTTTTAAAAATAATTTTGTATCTTTTCAGATTCATAATAGATGACTGCAAGCATACAAAGAAACGTGCAGAATAGGTGCTTTTTAATTTCTTCACCAAATAAGTTATACGAGAATAATATGATTTTTAATGATTTATTGTTTTAATAGCACAGTGAATAACTTGAGTGGAATATGTGCTTTACATAAATATAATTGAACTGCCTGTGTTAAATACAACATTTGTATTATATTTTATAGGTTCACCATTTGATTCGTGATTGATTTGGTTAAAACGTCTAGCATTTAAGATTAGGATTTTGTATTAATTAAATCCATCCATTATCCAAACATTACAAATATATTTAAGTTTGTTTTAAAATGCGCAATCTTTGATGGGAAATGTGATTTTCTGAAATTGGAAAATCAATTTAATTTAGCATATGCGGAGTTCGAATGCAAAACTGCACTCTTCAATTGACGAGATTGAGATAAATATACATACTTGTGACTGATTTTATAGCTGTAGCAGGCATTTAAAAATTATATTTATTTCATTTTTAACATAGTGCATACATAAGCACTCCTATATATGCTCTAATATAAACAAGATTAAAGTTTTTTCTTTTACTAAAACTTATCTTTTACATATCTGGTCAGTTTCACTTTAAATCTATTCAATTTCTCCTTATGTTTTCTGGTATTTCATTAAATTGCTACTAAAACATAAAAAAAATATTTAAAAGTAGCTATCAATTATAAATCTGCCACTGTTGCCACATGATTTTCAAACACACCTTTATATTTTCATCAATTGCGTGGAGGTGATTTTGAATTTGAACCCCTTATATAGTACCTGTGATGAATCATCACACTGCCAGTGGTATTGTAAAATATTCTAATTGTGAAGTGCAGTGAAGCTCCGGTCATTTCTCAGATTTGGTATGTACATCTTGTAGGAGATCGACCTTTCACCCTTGTACATTCCCAGTGATCACCAATTTTTTCAGGCTGTTTCCATCTTTTCTAACATGTCCAAAATATGAAATAATGCTTTTTTCAGTATGAAGTTCTTGAGTATGTAATAAAGATATTTGTACATGGTATACGCAGCATACAACACCATCTTGAACGTGTTGCTGCGCATGCTTTTTTCTTTCCTTGATAATATCATTTATTGAATTGATAATACAATTTTTTATATTTTATTTCCTTCCAAGTTGTTGTCAAAAAATAATGAATCTTATTTAAACAATCAACAGCTTGAATTGACTTCTTATGATCAGATCAAAGTCAAACAACTTGAAAGAACTTCTTTATAAAACACTGAACTCATTTTGTTTCCAATCCAGATGGATATTTTATTTAACTGCCGAGAAATGTTTGATTTTCAGACATCATGTTTGGTCAGTTAGCAATTAATTTATTAGATGTACTCACTTTTAGCTGTGCAGTCGTGATATTTTCAAGTGAGGTGCTGTGATTCCTTGATTGGGTTTTTAGATAATAAAGTAAACCAAAAGTGTATTTTTAATTCTAAAAAATATATTGAAAAGTCATAACAGTAGAATCGCGTTACTTCAAACTCCTTTTATTCAAAATTTTCAAACACTTCAAGACCAAAATTGTCAGTTTTATACTTAATCAACCTCTTTAATACGAAAACCCTGTTAACATACAATACAAAATGATGTTCAGGCCTTCACGTCATAAATTAATGCATTTTTACATTTTCAAAAATTTTGATTAAGTTATAAAAAATTTATAATGTGTGCAGTCAAAAAACCGCATGCGCCTGTGTGAAGCGTTCTTTATGTATTTCGCAATACCTGCTGACACAACGTATATCTGAGCCTACTTCGTGTGCAACTTCCTTTGTGTATACATATGTTATGTCGCGATAAAATTGGAGAATTCCGGGTACGCTTTCTTCAGTTGGTTGCTTTCGCAGTTTGGCCAATAATCTCTAGTCTATGGTTTGGCCCTTTCAATTCTTTTTACTAGTAACTATGTTTTTAGATGTTTTTTTTTAAACATTGTCTTTTCGTATTATTTCACGTATTTATGAACGATTGTATTTCTAATAACTGTGTTTGTTTTGTTAATAATCTTTATTTTCCTTGAATGACATTATTTTTAACTTATCTTTTTCTTTAATAAAAAAAATAGAGATATACAAGGAATACATGTCACATCAATATTATTACTATTTTCAAACTAATCTAATCACTTGTACTATGAAAATAGGACTAACTTGCTGGTGTCCTGGAAATTTTTCGAGTGATCCTAAAACGGCGGCGTTCATTTGATGTGGTGGTAAAATTTGTATTGTAGAAGTGTCAAAAAAATGAGACAATAGATGATTTTTTCAAGCCGAAACATGCCTGACAATTAAAAATATTAAAATTTGTTCTTATTATTCTCAATTTAGTGTTATAGTTATAAATACAAATTAAATGCATCAATTAGAAAGATATATCCTGGTGGCAGCTAAAATATTTTTTCGATAAATTGAGTTTATCTGTATCTTATCTTTCTAATTGATGCATTTAATTTGTATTAAAACCTCAGAATTTTGAATGTTCTGATAAAATTACAACTTCACAAATTTTAATATGTTCTCTTTAAAATATTTATTGTTATTGTGTATTTTATTTAATGATTGTTTAATTTCCTGAGAACATTTTAAGGTTACGATCTTTACTTAATATGAGAAATAGATCTAATATTCATCCTAATTAGTGTTGGTAGTACAAAGCATATAATAAATTACATCAGGATTTTGTATTAATATAATAAATAGTGTTTTCAAGATGATTTCACGAACTATACCAAAATATGTATACTTTTCACGAAATTAGCGCCTTTTTTATGACTTATGAGATTTTTTACGCGTATTGTGAAATTAATAAAAAAAATTTTTTGTGCCCTTTAATTTCTTTTAGCGAGGTTCCGCGTAATACAAATAATATTTTTTTGGTCCCTTAAACTTCAAATTAATGCGGTTCTACTGTATAACATTCTTTACATTTAAAACAAATTAGAAATAAAAACATATTTTTTTGAACTTCTTTCAGTTTGACAACTCTGTTACATAGATGTTGAAGTAGTACTATATTTTGAAATAATTTTGTTTACTGTGATTTAATTTTATGTAAAAAAATACATTTATTTTAAATACCAAAACTTAATTTATAATTATTGTAATGTTTCATTGTAATATAGAATTAATGATTTATTTTTTGTAATTATTGTAATAAAAATAATAATTTTGTTTATTACTATTTATATTGCGTGTTATTATGTTAATACATACATACTTATAATTATGTGACTGCCATTATTATATACAATATTAATAAAATACATTAGAGTGAAAATTAAATATGATTTATTATTATTAATGTCAAACTCCACACGGCAATCTGATATTATAAATTGATTATAATGGCGTATGAAGTATGAAAAAGGGCCGAACAGTATTCCTCCTGTGCAAATGGCTGGTTAATACCCTGTAGTGTGACTGCAGAATTATGGATACTCAAGATTTAATCTAACCTTGTAACAATACTTTACATGTCGATACCTGACTAAATTATGAGTTGAAAATGTTCAAGGAACATGTTCCTAATCTCAACCATGTCAGAGATATAAGCATTTCAAAAAAATTGTAATTATGCTATTATTTCGAGTAATTGAAATATTTCATTGATTCCAAATTATATATTGAATACAAAAAATTAAAGTTCATTGAATTTCGAGCGACTAGACTATTTTTTGTTAGATATAGATTAATAATTGAACAATTTGGAAATATTTATTTCGAAGTATATAAACTTCAAACTCAACACAATTTTGTAAAAATTTCAAATAATATTAATAAGAATTTGTAGAATCGTAATTTAGTCAGGTATCCACTCATAAAATATTGTGGACTAGGTCTGTTACACCTATATAGTATATATATATATATATATGTAGATCAGAATTCAAATCTACCGCCATCTCAGTCGGCATCGACGCTAGCGACAGTGCTGCTGGCTGCTGCTACAAGTCGGGCTCAAGCATCCACCAATTTGGGGGTTAGGACGGTGGTTAAATGAAATAAATTGTGATTGATGTGTGCTGAGGCTTATTATGACAATGACAATGAAAACAAGGAAGACATAGAATGAATGAATGATGTAGAAAATGATGAAATGAAATGAATTGGCGGTCTCGCTCAACGAAGGCGAGCCGGCAAGACCGCCATTGTGAAACGCTGAAACTGAAGAGACTGCTTGGCGGTGAATGCTTGAGCCCGACTTGTAGCAGCAGCCGGCAGCACTATCGCTAGCGTCGATGCCGACTGAGATGGCGGTAGATTTGAATTATGATGGCTACATATATATATAAGATATGCCAATTCCTTACTTTTGTTTGCTATTTAAACCTAACTAACTTACCGGTTCATTGTTTCTGTAGGGGTAGGCAGAGAGAATAGAGCACCATACTCCTCAATCCTGACACATTTCTCGCATCATCCGCATTCATGCAAGCTCATCAGATGTTGAGACTTCTAACAGTATATTGTTTACCTGGTCACGCCAAGTCTTCCGCAGATTTCCTTTATTTCTGGTGCCATTAACAATTTGGTCATATATGTTTCTTACTATTCGTTAATTCTGCATGACCAAACCACCTAAGCAATCCTTTTTTAATCCTATTTACTATGCCAAGTCCACCAGTATATCTAGGTACCAAAACCAGCCTAACCGACTGGCTGGCGGTGTGATTTCTAAGAGCCATATAATGCAAAGTACCATTTTAACTTAATTGTCATTGTAATAAGAGTGAATATGTTGTAGCTGAGTAAATACTGCTTTGATTTTGTGTTATCCGTACCTTCTGTGTGTCTGATTCAGTAAAGTCCAGTAAGGTGAGGTTTAGTGAACAGAGCTAGCTTTTCAACTATATGATAGCTCAGTTCATCACTTTAATAAGTCTCCTGAGCAATTTTATTTTTATTAAGGAGAACACATTCTTATTGTGAAGTTGTAATTATTCAGAATATAGGTCTGTGATTTTAAATACAAATTAAATGTATTAATTAGAAAGATATACATATAAAATCAATTTTATCGAAACATATTATTGTTGCTACTGGGATTAAAACCTGGATCTCTTCATATCTTTTTAATTAATACTTTTAATTTGTATTTAAAATTATATTTTTGGCATTTGCATTTATGAAATCAAAAAAGAAAACGATTTTCTTGAGGATATATATTTTTTATTGAAAACTATGTTATTGTCGGCCACATACTCATATGTGAGGATACATTTTTAATTTTTTATATAAAAGCACAAATCTACTTAAAATGTAAGACAGATTTCAATGTTTTGATAAAATATTACCTACTCAGTTAATGATTGATTAATTGCAATTATTTATTATTAAATATCAAACCATTTTACACAATTACATAGCTAATTTGTTAAATATTCTAAAAGTAATGATTTTAAAAAATTGAACATAGATGAACGCAGATCAGTAAGAAAATTCACGGAAATAACAAGAATGTTGGAATACTATCCATCGAGTCTTACTTTAATTAAACACAGGCATAAGTTAAATGCTTACACAATGTATAAAAAAAAAAATTGCAATAAAATATCTTTACAGAGCAAACAATAATATTAACAAACAATTTTGAAAAATGAAACTAGAATATAATACAAAACATCCTAATACTTTAATAATTTTTCATTATAAAGTATGTGAGACATATTTGAAATACTAATATTTTGATATGTAAGACTGTATTACATACACTACAGGAAATAAAACTATCACACCTCCCTACTTTTATATAAAATTACAAATATTTATGTTAATCTGTTAAAATCTTTAAATAAAGTACCTAAGTGATTATGCCGACTTTGAATTCTAAATAAGTACTTTATATTAGTACAAGGGTTACTATATGATCAATGATTTTGATTGACAACACAAATATTACCAGCAAAGCCATCCTCATCTGTTCCGAAGAAGAGTTTTTTTAAAAATTATCTTGAAGATTTGTCATTTGTTATTGAACTCTTCAAAATGAATGAATAATGAGAAATAGTAAGATTAAAAAGTTGAAAGTATAACTTGAAACAATCCTGGCCTTTGTAATTTGATAATAATAATGTATTATTTTGGTTTAATATATCAGAACAGAAAATAAGTAAGGAATATTCTCCACGCAGTTCAAATTTTTTGTAATAAATAATAGTTTCACCTCACTAGATTGGCAAAAAAGCATGTCAATAGTTATATATACTCGCATACACATCTATAGAAATATTTCATAAAAATAGATAAACAGTATCACATTAATATTCTTTGACTGACAATTTATTTCAATTCAATTGGAGGGTGAAAGTTTTTCGAGAAAATGTTAAATAAAGCTCTTTATTGTTTTGAATATTTTTTAAAAGTAGAATAAATAAAAAATTTCCACGTGTCGTAAGTAACAAGTAGTATTAGTCACTAGCAATTGTCCCTTCCAACTTTTGACCTATCAAAATATCGTAACCCTCGTATACATATGTATTAAGCAACAAGTACATACATATATGTACAACTTTACAAATATCTCGAATATGATAAGCAATTCCCAAAAGATCAAGAAAATTGGTTATAAGATAAAAAGTAAATGAAATTTTCAAAAGGAAAATACACACCGAGTTGAAAAAATATAGGTCTACTGAATAATAAAGTATTTATTGTGAGAGATTTCAAGTATCCCTACATTAAAATGTTGAAAACCAAGTTTTTAATATGTCATTTATTACATATTAATATCTGCACAAAATGAATTGGGTTGTACTCTAAACTAAGGATGCAAATTGACAAATTATACCCTTTGTTATAGCAGAAATTCAAAGTTAATTGGATAAAATATAAATTCATACATTTTAGTACAATAGAAATTCAATGTCAATTTGACAAACATACATAAAAAAAACTAGAACAAAATAAATTTTGCTGAATCAATTGTTAACATACATATTTAAATACAAAATAAAATTTCAAATTATAAATAAGTAATAATAAAAATATGTCATTATATTAAGTCAATTTTTTGTGCAACAAAATCAACAATGCTGTTAAATAATTGAGATTAAATAACTATAGATATAACTTTGCAAAAATAAACTCTGAAATAAAAGATCTAAAAAAATGAAAAAATACGCTTAGGTTAACTTCTTAAGATCTGACAGAATAATACAATATGCAAGAATGCGAAATTAAATTTCTGGTCATCACTCAACAATTGTAAATTTTCTTATTGGAATTCAGAATAATGAAAACGTTATTGTGGAAAAATTTCAGCATTTCATCATTTTTATTTTAGACTATCAGACTAAATGGGCCTATTTAAAAATATTCAAAATCTAATAAATTTTTGCAAACCATATAAAGTTCAATACTTTTTGTTGAGGAAGCAAATTGTAACACTGTTATAACAAAAAAAAGCCCTTTGAAAGGAGGTGAATGTTTTATGAATATAAATTTTTGCTAATTGTCAACTCTTATTGGTAGATTAATTTAAAACATGTCTTAGGACATCGATTAAGCGTTACATTTTCTGAACTATTTAATAATCAACAGTTTATGATGGGAGTTTGACGTTTAAACTTTGAACAATAATTATTATGAACAGAGGGATATTTAAAAAATAGAAGCTCAAAATCATGTAGGTATTAAATAATATTGACCTACCTACACAATATTCCAATTGGTCCGATTCCAATTTTTGACAATATAAATGGACTTTTTTGTTTATATACTATTTTTAAAAATGTTTCGGAACAAAAAAAATTATCAAAGAAAATTGACCGATCACTCCGATGAAGTGTATCAATTTCCCTATGTGTTACACATATAATATAAAGGCATTGAGATTTTATAAAAAAGGTAACAGGTTTAGGGAACAGAATTCTACAAAAATTCTGTGGGGCATGTTCTTGTACATTTCAAAAATGGTAAATTATAAAATATTTATACAATAGTTAATATGAATTTACTAATAGCAGTATTGAGCTTGGGTTTGAGGAATGTACTTGAATGACTGGAATCTTATACACCTATAAACTACATTTGAAATACAAACATCAACATATATTTTACTTACATATATGTATGTATGTAAATAGTATACACACAACAAAAATGAACACAAATGATAATAAATTGGCAATGGCAATTGACAATTGCTTTTTCTCAATCGCTACAATTATGTACAAAACTTATGGCTATCAATGTGTAAATGAAATTGAGGTAAGTAAGTACTGCAATAGCTAACACCTAGTAAGCTCATGTATTCTACAATCTAGAAATGATAAAAATATGTTCACAGTAGAGGTGCATTTTATTTTGATGCGCTCCAGAATAATTATAAGTTGTTAACAGAAAATGGGAATGCGACTTTTGAGACTTATGTATTGAATATGCAAAAATTACCATATATACTTGAGTATAAGGTGATCCGAGAAGATAATGAAATTAAATTTTAAAGCATTAGAAATCGACAGCGCAACTATAAATCAAAGTTATTAAGTTTACTTTAATGATGTTTTTATATATTTTAAAGAGAACACATTATTATTTGTGATTATTTTCTTATATTATTATCATTCTAATTGATGCATTTAATTTATATTAAGATATTTTTATAGTTTATTATGATGATTCTATTATATTAAATATAATATATTTAAAACATGATATGTTTCCGCATTAAGTCCATTTTGCTAATGGCATTTACAATAGTGTCAGATTCATCTGTCTCTAGTCACAAATTAGTTTTTCACCGATATTGAGCAAACTTAAAACCAATTTCATATGAGATTTATTTAATTTTCATAAGTTCTTTCATTGTGGTATTAAATTACTCCATTTTGTCAAGTCAAAGTTAATATTTATTGTTTCAAAATGGCAACAATTTCTTAACTTTTACTCAAGTATATATGGTTCTTCACACACAGATCACGGTTCATAAAGTTTAAAGGCCTGGTTGTGTGATCGGTGGTAAATTTCTACTACATATAGTAAAAAATATTTACTCATTGAAAGTACATTGAATAGTAAATTAATTTTATCATCCAACATCGGATGGTAAAAGCCATAAATCGTTAGTTGAAAATGGCGGACTCTTCACAGCTATTTCAAAAGACATCTGTAACATTGATACTTTGAAAGTTGCAGTATATGACAATGAATTATTTAATATCCTGTTATTTCAATGATAAGAGTTTGTCCGATGATGATCTCACTGTTTAATTTATATTACCAAAGATTTTTCAACAGCAAAGTGACAGATTTCTATCGCAGGGGTGAATAAAGCCATAGATAAAGCATACAATTGTATGTATGTATTGCCAATGGCGAATATTTAAAGTAAATTAATTTTGGTAAAATTTGCAGGTATTTAATAATTATTCACCTTGGCATGATTATTTTTGACTATAGTAAATTTGACATACATTTTTTACGACAGGCGATGGTAAAAAACTGTGGTAAAAATTTACTATTGATCACACAATTGGCCCTAAGTGATGAAAAATATTACTACTGTGTAAGAATATTATGCCGCTGTGATTTCTGCAGAACTTACTCTTAAATGAATCACTCGTTACCAAAACCTGCCATAATTTCATTAGAAAAAATTGTCGAATCTACTCTGAAGATTGAGAATATGTAGAATTTTCAGCCCAATATTTAAAACCAATTTATAATAACCGTTCAAAGGGAAAAAATGTAAAAAGCGGAGTCTACAAGTTGAGTTGCAAGGATTGTGACGTATTTTATATTGGACAGAGCGGAAGAAGAATTAGAAAAAGAATGGAAGAACACAAGAAAGCTATAAAAAAATTCAGTCTAAACTCCAAAATGACTGAGCATGCAAGAATGGAGGGCCATTCATTTGATAATAGTAATTTACAACTTATACAGAATTGTGCCAAAGTACTAAAGTTAGACATTCTAGAAAATTAAGAAATATTTCATAATAAAAATAACAATAAAAACATAATAAATATTCAAATACTGCCCATTACATCCCCTCTCTTATCCATTTTAAATCCACCTTCACCCCCACCTCTGTTAACTCCAAACACACCATATATTACTGTCTGAAAGTGTTTTTAATTTTAGTTGAATTATAATATTGATAATGGGAAGATGTTCCCGAAAACGTTCTAAGGTTTAAATACAATATATAGTGCAATAAAACAGTGTTTTAGCTCAATTTACTAAACAATTTATAATGTGTAAACACCATGACACACACATTAAATTCTGTTGAAATCAACTAGGCCATGTTTTGGAACTGAATGATTCATATTTACATTGGATCACAACCAGAGTTCCTTGGCGAGCCTTCACACAGTATGTATACAAAACTCAATTTAAATAAATATGTAATAATAAAAATTCACAATAAAAATAAACATTACTGACTAGTAGTGGAAGAACATTTTTACAAAATAATGTTGTAGTTGCCTTTTATGTGATCGTAAGAAAAATACTACTACAATCTACAAATATACCTATATTAATTTTTAGTTATTTTCATCACTTTATATGCCAGTCCAGATATGTGCATAACAGCATAATAAGTTGAGTTAAGAATATATAATTTTAAGATACGTATTCCAATTAATAAACAGCTGCCAGCAGCCTTTAAAGATTTTTACATCAGATCCATAATGTACAAAATTATTTAATCAATACTTTAAAAATTATTAAGTAGAGGCCAAACAATTTAATTGCAAATGAGGGGTTCAGAAACACAAAATTGAGATAATATTATATAAACATATTTGTAACTGCCAGTCAGAACAGAAATTTAAAATTGATATGCTTTTGATAAAATACTTCTAAAACACAAATGTGTTTAAAAGAGCAATTATTAATTGTGAAACTGCCACTATTGCAATATAGTCATTTTTAAACACGCCATTGTCTATTTTTCGTCATGTGAACCCTTCAATTAACCTTTTGAACGCTACTCCCAGCCTTGACATTCTAATACTCACATGTGGCACATTTTTTTTGAATACCCAAACATGCAATAAATCATCAAAATATATGACTTACGCATGATTTATCGCCTCAGATAAATAAAAGGTTATCTTGTTCAATACGAAACCAAAACATGGTTGTAAAAACCCATAGTATGTTTATAAATGAATAAACAAAAACTCAATACAAAAACATACATAACGGTACAGAAATGCTGCCGCTGCTCGAAACATGTGACAGATTATCATTGTTTTTAACAAAGTACATTTTTGTTTTCTAGAAATATTTGAAGATGTCAGCACTGTAAAAGTATTAAGAATCTTTTAGTGTATGTTAAAATATTGTATGAAATAGGCGTACTATGTGATCACGGACCAAACTCGCTGTATCAACTATTGATATGGCCGCATACAAAAACCAATTCATACCATATCAACTGTTGATATGGTAGCATTCAATAGGTTAATGTTTAGAAATAGAAAGAATTTTTGTACCACATAAATTTGGAACAAATCAAGGGACAGAATCAATAAAATTTATACAGATTCAAAATTATTCTAACCCCAACGTCAATTTACTGAGAAAAACAAAAAATATCTAAAAGTAAGTCGTGTAAGTGAAATACACAATTTTAACATTATTAAAAATAACCAAACCAAAATACATTATTCAAAATAATACCATCAAAGAAAAGCATTTATTTTACAAAATGTGAAACAGAAGCAAATTATTAATTTAAGTTTTATTTGAAATAATTTAGATATTTCATAATTGCGCATATGAAATATGCTAAAATAATAATACAGTCGGAACTTTTTATATGTGTAATTTAATGTTTCTGCAAGCACATTAAATTAAATGAACTTAACTATGGTATTAAGTATGGAACTGGAGTCTATTTTAAGTTAGCTTTTGAAGCATAGGTTTGACAATGACATATGTTACTATGCCGAAATGTCAGCCTAGGTTTCTTCAAAGAAACAATCTATAAAAAGTGCAATTAAATTTAGAAGAAACACCAGTTCCATATATGTACATATATATTAAATGTAGTAAATTATAGATTATAGTACAGTAGAATCTGAATTGATTGCAACTAGTTTGTGTGGATGTGGGCACGTTTTGAACTATGTTTTGCAATGTACTTATTGACTGGGGAGAATTTCCCCACACCCTCAATTGAGCATGTGCAGCGTTATGTAGTGCAGTGCTATTACCATTGGTATATAATTTTACCCATTTGGCCCATCTTGTACAGCTTGGCATGATTGAAAGGAAACCTCTTCAGATTAACTGAGATTCAGATCAGAAAGGCTATACTGAATGCAAAAAATATGTTTCAATTTTGTGCAATACCTTTATTTGTATTCCCAAAAAAATTTCTAATATAATATAAAATATGCAAACATAATACATATTCAGATAAACTCTCATTCAAAAACTTAAAACCTTCCCCCTCCATGCATACATATTAAATAAATAAATGAATAAATCAGAGAATTATAAATAAAATATCATTTAAAGCATTAGTAAGGCAAACAAAACAAATATTTTAGTTAGTACATTTTATACATAATAAGATTAGAAATTATATAAAGCAAAACCATTTTCAAACTGTAAAAACAGATCTAAAAATACTTAAAATTACGTCAAACATAATTTTAAAACCAAGAAACCGTCTACATTAAAAAAAAATTATGGCAAGAAATTAAAAATATAATTTAGTATATAGCATTACTTAATACTGAAATACTATTTTTCTTAATACATACGCCAAATCTACACTAAAAGTCACGTGATGAACGTATTTACAATGAATGATGGGCATACTGTGTTTTTATAAAAATGTTGAAATAAATAAATAATTATGACTCAGATACAAAGATCAACACATGGTGTTTTTTGATTAGCTCTCAACATCTTCAAACATATAGCCAGTTTTTTATGATGTATGTACATTTAAAAACATAAGTATATATGTATAACACTTTTAATATGAAACACTCTACTCACATTAAAATAAAATATGATGTTTGAACAGTTGTTGAGTTTGCTCTGAGTACAAACAAAGTACATAATATAATCAAATGTAGATAATGATGAAATTTAAAGATGAATAAGAGCCAATTTTAGAGTTTTTTGTACTTTGATATTTATATATAAAATAAATATCATTGAAAGAAGGACCAGCCACATCTTAATTAAACCCAATCAACAATAAGTATCAATATATACAAAGAATGTTATATGAAACAAATTGTTTGTTGCAAATTGAAAAATTAAATCCTATTTGGCATGTAATAGAAAATTTTTTCATCTGTATGTAATATATTTTGGGTGTAAAATTGTTTGTGAAAACACAAAACATTGAGTCACATTTTTATAAAAAAAAGTGGGTTTATATATTTGATGTTTTTTTTTCAATGACATTTAATTTGTATACTCCCTAAAATTAATTTGAATATCATTATTGACCCTAAATTAGTTGTGAGGGGCTCTTTTACCTTGCATGTACTCCTCCCACCTGTGAGCAGTTGATGCGAAGATCGATTCCTTCTCCAACCCGGCCAACAATAGCAGAAGGTTAATGTGGGTGGCATGGTAATCCCAGCGAGCGATGTTCGGAGTCACCCCCAATGTGAAATGGCGAAGATCGTAAATGCTGCCTGTCCCCGTGTCGTAGAGGGGGAGCATTTTTTTCAAAGAGTCCATTCCTTGGTCATACAAAGCCTTGGCCTCCGCCCCTTGAGATGGTCCCGCTATCACGCGTAAGTCATACAGCCCCAGAAGGGCGTATATGAAACCATTCAGAACAAATGACGCGGGTAGTGTGGGATATTCTTCATACCTGTAAAACCAATGCTAAATAAGCTGGAGGGATAGAGTTACAAATGAAGATGCTATGGTTTGGGTGATTAAAGGAAAATAAGAATTTAAAACGATAAAAAAATTCGAAAACTTCAATCTTGGACATGTGATGTGACATCCAGAGAAGTATGAGATCTTGCACCTCACAATGTAGGGAAAATTGCTGGAAATCGGGGGGAAGAAGGAGAACATATGGGTGAAGAACCTGAGGTAATGGTTTGGCCAGTCTACTGTAGAGCTTTTCCAGGCTGCAGTAAACAATGTAATTATAGTTAACATTCATTGAACGGATAAGACACAAGAAGAAGAAGAAGACCATTTTAATTGTTCGTTTAGAAGAATTCATCTGAAATTAACAATAGCCGACAGGGAAAAATTCCAATATCACGATGGTAGTCAAATATTTTTTCTATTGATAAGATTTTTTCTGTATAACTTTCTAATATGTTTTAAATATCATAGAACTATGTTCTAAAATTGTAACTTCATAATAAAACATGTTTTCATTACCTTTTAAACGCTACTCCCAGCCCTGACATTCCAATACTCACACGCGGTACATTTTTTTGAATATCCAAATACGCATTAAATCATCAAAATACATAGCATGATTAGAGATAGAGATAAGAGGTTATCTTGCTGCTCGAAATGCGTGACAGATTACCAATGTTTTTAACGAAGTACGTTTTTATTTTACAGGTTTTATTTAACGTTAATTTACACATTTTTTTTAACGATGGAGATGTCAGCACCGTCAAAGTATTAGGAATCTTTTAGTGTATGTTAAAATATTCACAGACCAAAGTCGCCATATCAATTATTGTTACGCGTACCGCATACAAAAATCAATTTGTACCTTATCAATTGTTAATACGGTAGCATTCAATAGGTTAAAAAAAAATGATATCAAAGATATTCTAAATTAAACAAAATGAATTAATTTATCAAAAAGTTTGTACTACTCAAAGGTTTTTTGGATACATTGGGAGAAACATAAAATTATAAAACAAATCTTGACACTTACCAAACGTACTTCCCCAAGAACGTGGTCAGCACGCCCCCTTGCCAGGCAGGGAGTCGGAAGGGTCTCAAGGCCTGCAGAGCAGCGTGGAGAAATTTTGAATTACCAGAACGGTGGGCAGCTCTCGCTAGCAATGATATTGCATGACCCTGGCCCATCGCCGAGTACCTAGTTAACAATAAAATTGTGAACATATCAATTAAATTTCTTACTGTTTTCTAATAGTGATTATATAAATATAAAAATATGAAGGAAAGATAAAACAATAGCCATCTGGTATCGGAACTTTGGGTCTTCAGATTATCATCTCCATCATAATGTAGTAACGCAGTAATATGCTTTATGTCAATTATAATTAGAAATTGAATGACTTGTGAGGAGCACTAAAAATGTCAGATGCAAGTATACCATTTTTTTTAACGTGTTTGCATTGTTCAAAAAATGTTCACATAATTAATAGTTCACATTTGATTAAGTCGGAGACTGCGAGACTAACTATTCTTCTATTCTTTAGAAATTCTATACTTAGAGAAGGTTCTCCGCAATATGTACAAAAAAATTTCTTATATACATTTTGCGCATTATTAGAAGATACACAGACAGTCTGGAGAAATAGATGGTGATTGGGAATGTACAATGACAAAATATGATTCCAATAAGATAGACAGACCGAGTCTGAGAAATAACCAGAGCCTCGCTACACATCGCACCAAACAAGACCCTGAATCCCGAAGAGTGGAGGTAAGCAGTGTGCGTTGTAGTATTGCTCTGCGCGAGCATATCGAATGATAGAGAGAAAGTATCGTTTTGAAATCTATGAAAAAATATGAATGTTCATGACATTAATAAATTTTTTATATATGAAACGGTCAAGGTATTAACTGCATAACTAGAATTCTGATTTGTGCGATAGAAAACTGCACGTTGTTTCTGTCAATCTGGGGATTTTAAAAATATCGAGAAGCTAAATTCACTCACCATCCCGGTTTTAACTCGGCAAATCCTGAAGCGAGTCTTCTTCTTACGGGAATTGCCCAGCCTCCGGTTTCTGGATCTTGATTCTTTACAAACCAATTGGCCGCTGCAAAGAAATGAGCCATGTGCTCACTAGACGCAAGAGTGATATTGTCAATCATTCCACGGCCACTCAGAATAATACTGGCAACCTAAAAATAAAATTTTGGATACAATTCAATAAAAAAATATCTTGATCGGAAAAAATTTATTCGATTTGCATGTTGTGACATTTAAAATAAACTCGCGAAGACCGAGGGCGCCATCTACCGATGCGAGTAGGCGCGGCTGGTGGGGAGAGTAGGAGGGGACTTGAGTGCGAGCGCGCGGCGGAGGTGGAGCGCCGGACGGCGTCTCGCCAGGCAGAATGGCGAAAAGAAATCGAAAAGATAAGATTGAACGAGGCGTGGTGGATCCAAGCGGGTCGAAGCCTTGATCTACCCGCGCGCGAGAACAATCTCTTTGCTGGGACTGGCGGGGAGTCTGCATGTAAGCGATGGTAGACGGATGGGTTCAACGGACTCCACCGTGACAAGATGGTATCGGAGTAACGGGGGAGGAAGAGATCACTTCTGGTACGGGGCGTGGCGCCTGGACCCCGTGACTTAACTGGGTAGAAATCGAGATGTGCTAAATCGGTAACATTGTGCGTCCTCACTAGGAGGAGAGTTTAAAATGAAGAAAGAAGATGCCAAAGACAGTTATCGTGTTTAGAATGTCGGGTTGTTATGTTTTATATGATTAAATTGTTCTTAGTGTATGAAAGTGTTTTGCATTATTCAGACCACCCACATCCATCTGAAACAGGCATTCCGACATCAATGTTTTTTCAACCCACAGACTGAGTTTAGCTGGTGGCGTGGTGCGCTGGCATACCATCCACTGGTGACAGCGCACGATGTAACAATGTTTATACAATGTTTCATATAACCAGGCGGCATCGGTTGTTGGCCTTTGGCCACAAATGTGATGTGTTACCGCCGGAAAGCTGCATTACGTATTTAAATCTATTACGTTACTTTACCGTACTGTAGTAAACCATGTTTTTGATTTCAGCTTATGTTTTCAACGTTTTATGGAAATATATACAATTACTTTTTATTTAAAGCATTTTACTGTTTTTGTTCACAAATACACTCATTGCGTGTTCAAAAAGGAGTGTTATTGAAGATTATTTATTTATTCATTCATTTTTATTAATCCCTTCAGGGCATATATATTTTAAGGAGTTATGCAAAGCAGCAATGTACTCCATGAAAATATAAATATTGAGTTTGTTTCCATGAAAGTATATAAAAGTTGAGTTTGACTCCATGAAAGTAGAGAAAAAGCGAGTTTGACTCCATGTGAGTATATAAAAATTGAGTTTGACTCCATGAAAGTAGAGAAAAACTAAACTAAGATCTAAACAGAATAGTTTATTTTAATAAATTACCTTAAATTTTGACCGAGAAAGTTTTTTCTTTGGTCTGTCTTGATACGCAAGACCTTTTTGTAGATCTATTATCAAATCCCTAGTCAAGTGTTTCCAAACATTGGCTTTTCCAATTCCATGATAAATATTTTCATCCTGTAAAAATGTTGATGTCAATAACAATATATTAGAAAAAACTTGCAAGCAAAAAAATTATACAGTATGGGGCGTTTAAAACCCACCTTACAATTTATGTATAAGAAGAACTGTTGCAGATCCATAAAGATGGTTACGCAATAAGTTATCGACAGAGAACACATGCAACGGAAACATTTCCTAAGGTCAATACTACCACCATCACCTCAACACCATTACAGTTATGAAGTGAAATATTCCTACAAACTTCTGATAAATTAAAGCTGCCCTATTAAATCATATTGTTATCTCGGTTTTTTTATTGTTTCCTTTGATACCTTAGACTTATTTATACTCTTTGTTTTCTTATTCTCCTCGACTCATTAAATGTATGCTTTAACCATTATAAAATATAGTGTACATACTGTTTTTGGCACTTTGTGAATATTATTTAACAATTATGTATTATTTCGTTACCTAAGTGGCATCATCGGCTATCTCATTTTTCATCACTTTTTGGGGGAGGAATAAAACTGTTTCCTACTTATGACTAATGTTACTTCCAATACTTATTTCTTTAATGTTCAGTTTTACTGGCAAACCGTTAAATATCAAGGCTTTCCAAACATATGCCCGCTCGTGAAGCCACATCAATATCGCAAAAAATTGAAATAGCCCGTGTTGCCACTTAGGTAATGATTTAAAGTGCAATTTTATTTTACTTATTTCATAATGTAAATGATCAAAATATCTTGAGATTTTCTCCTATATGTCACATAATTTTTTTATTGTAATGCACACTATCTATGAGATGAAACATTATTGTAATAATTGTTATAAACAAATAAAAAAAACACATACCTGAGCAGATATCATTGTATCACTTGGAATATAATGCAAATAGTATACATCGTTCTTCTCTTGATTTTTGAGACAAATTATAATACTTGAATTATATTTCAACAGTACATCAAAACTCAAAATGAAATCTAGGACATGATTCATTTTGATAAAAATTTGATTGATCGTTTGGTCGCCAGTCGCAAATTGTAAAACATTTGAGTGCAATGCGGGTTCGCGAATTCTGGCTACGGTAGACCCTTTCGATTCTATCCACTGGGCCAAGTCGGATTCACTATCATCTATAACTTTACGCCTCGGTTCCGGCTCAGTCAAATTCTTGCTATAATGGGCCAGCCCAAACTGAGCAATTTGTGTTGGATAATAGTATCCTTGCGGCTCCCATTGGATGGATACAGGAACTCCGTCTATTGCACTGATGCACTTTACCCTCTCCCGCACTTCGACATTATAATTCTCAAAAGTTCCAAATACACCACGCGGGTCATACTTTAATTTAGGATGGTACACTTTACTATAACTATGAGACCATTCAAATCTGTCAATTCCATCGTCTGAGGCAAGTTTACCGTAAATCTGAAAAAACAAGGCAACATTCAAATGATTTGTTTTATGTATATATATTCAAAATACATAAGTCACTCTTTCGAATGATTTAAATTCCCATTTATTAGAAACCACTTACTTCAAAATATTTATGTAAAAATGAGAATGGAATATAAACTTCATCTCCTTCTTTTCGGCATGAGACTGAGTATTCCCCATTTATGTGACATTCTATTTCTTCTCCTATATTCGGTCTTGTATCTAAAGGAGGTCCTATAAAAAAAATGAATAAAAACAAGACATGTACAGTTAATATTTGACACTAGTATAAATATTATGAGGTCTCATTGACAATGTAATAATAATAATGAAGACAGATTAGAATTATGACATACAAGTTAATAAACATCAAGTACTTAATTATCAGCATAATACATAATAGTATAATAATATACAATGCATGTTTTCAACTTGAAACTGTATGTCATTGTAATTATCAAAATAATAAATTCAATTGTTAAATTTAATATTTGCAAATTGAACTTTGTGGTTTATTATGTTCATTTTTTTTATAGATTATTTAACTTTGTTTATAATAACCATTTAAGGAGTAATTTTAAAACACCAACTGGTTTCAGAAAATATCATTTCCTTCTTCAGTTAATTTGACATCCTTAAGTAAATGATATTTTCTGAAACCGGTTGGTGTTTTAAAATCACTCACTAGGTGGTTATTATAAAAAAAAATAATTAAATATGATATATAAAAAGTTTTCATGTTAAATTATTGAGTTAAAACTAGAACACTGGTGAAACCATTTTGTAAACAAACCTGAACTTAGATTGAAATTTTTTAATGATGGAGATGTTACTCCTCAAACATGTCAACAGGGTGTTTTCGTTTCAAGTATTGGGTTGTCTAATAAATCTTTGCAGTTTTTAAAAATAAATAAATTTTATAAATGCTATTACCCGCTATTTTGTTTTTTTGTGTCAAAAATGACACACTATTCAATAACATTATTTCTGCTCTAAAACATCAGTGACACCATTTCCCTGTATCTTATAGTTTTTCTTAATTTTTGGGCTTAAATAATGGAGTGTCAGTTGAGAAAAATGAACATTTTCGACACATACTTCTTTTCGCCTTTAATCTCAGATTATATCTAGCTCTGTCAGATTATAACCTTTTTCGGTCGCTCTCCAATCAAATATGTGGCGTTTCATTCAACAATGATGATAACCTCAGAAACTATTTCGATACCAGACCAGCAAATTTTTATAGAAAATGTATTCTATTATTTTTTTTAATACTTCATAATAGTATTCATTTTATAGAACTCCATTGTTAATTAACATAAAAAATCGTGTTTGATTTGTTGTGTTGATAAAGAAAAGGTATTGATTAATTGGTTGAAATATGGGAATGAAGTCCTGAACAATAATAAAAAATACATGAAATGTTGTAATTTTTGTTTAATAATAAATAATTGAACAAAACCGCAAAGACCTAGATAACCCGATATATTGTATTCTAAATGATATTGACCATAATTGAAACTATAATATTAATGAGATGTAAATAAGGTATCATAATATAATTAACATAAAATAAATTACCAGGTTTCAGAGAAGCTATTGTTAGATGGCCACATTGATTCCACAGAATAATGATAAAACTTACACCAATACATAAGATAAGTAATGTAAGTTTAAGATTTATTCTCAAGAACATCATCTTGGTGTCTAAAAGAAAATTTAAAATATACATAATATTGAGAAAAATACAAAATTATTTCTAAATTATAAAAACAATATTAACTCTTATCTTCATTTATAGTTTTCTTAATGTTGCTTTATTTCTATGTGATTTTAGTTTTATGTACATGTTCCGTAGTTAATACAGTAAGTATGGATATGCTTACTTTATTAACGAAATTGTTTTTGAAATATTTTCATGAGCCTTCAAAAGAAAATTTGTATTAATAATGCCAAATAAACGAAGGATGATAAAGCTACATTTGTAACCTGCGGTTACTATTAAAAAAGAAAAATCCTGCAATGAAGAAAGGAATAAAGACAAGGATAATACACTTGAGATTAACAATGTTTTTTATAAAACGTTTGGATTAAAAAATACATCAACAGATGGGGCATTTTAAAAAAAAACTTTGGTAAACTTAATTAAAATTCTCAGAGGTCTAATATTACAAAGTACGTACGAAAAGTCAACCATTTGATATCTATGGCAAAGATGAATAAATATAAAAACATGGAATTTTAATATAAAGTTTAAAAAAACTTGGTAGATAAAATAAGAGTTTATTCCATAGTAGGGCTTCATACTAGCGTTCGATAATAATTAACACTTTATCAGTTATATTGTATTTTCGATACATTCGACATTAGAAAAGAAAAATATAAACTATGAACAATCATAATATTACTCGCAAGAAAATAAAAATAAAGAATTTTCTTAGCACGAAAATTTCATACCACTGACCATTTAACTTTCCATGCTAGCGACTCAAAAACACATACCGAAGAAAAACATTTCACTTTACTGATAACAGAAATATTTACTTTGTTAGAGAAAACAAAATATTTATGTTACCATGTTTCGGATGACGGAACGACCTATATTGATTCAATATTTTCATGCGATTTTGACAGCTGACAATAATAGTCACTGTTCTCCAGATATTTTTATGGCTAATATATTTCATGTTAAACTAGCCATTTATTTAATTGGAAATGTCAGTAAGTACCTACGTGGATATTAAATATGAACTCCAATTTGACTATACACAATTTAAAAAAATGGCTGGTTTTGTTTACTAAAATAAACATAATATATTATACATTTTAGTTCTTGTTTAATACTTGTTAATAGTTCTTATTGCTGTGAATTAAATAGTATAAGACATTAGTTGAATAATTTAGAATGGTAAAGTGTGTATAATTTTTGTATTTTTTAATGATTTTTCTGTTACTCTGGTAAAAGGCGAAAACGTAAATAAGTTCAACATCAAGATCAAATTTAAACAGACTTTATTTATGTTCCATTTCAACGATTACATTTATTTACAAAGATCTTTAAAAATCCATTTACATTCACCCGATCACAATTTTACATATATTTTTTCTATCTCCTCTATCTATTACCTCCAATTTTCGAGTGCTTTCATATTCACCTCATTCAATATATTTTTATCATATTTAACTAGTTGCAAGTTTCACATTCATGTGTCAGCGTTGGTATTAGAATTTCGCTGTGCGCCGCCAATCTGAGATGATAATTTTGGAAGCACTGTTTATTTAGTTGACATCTATCGCCTTCCTTGCGATATCTTTCTCAGTTTCTTCATTCCTAGCAAATTTACAAGAACACATACTCTTCTACTTGTTCTAAACATTCATTATTGACCATTGTACCATTTTGTCATATTTACTAGGTAATTCTGCATTTTGTATACTCTAATACTAACTGTATTACCTATAAATTTAATCTTACATATTTTTCTCTACCTTGTATGTGCTTACATTCTATTTATACATATTGTATTGCACATTAGTATTTTTATTCTCTCATTTTACATATTTTCACGTTCATTTGTCTTGTATGTTTCATTTTATATTTAATTGTATTTTGCCTCGTATTTAATGAGTTATTTGGTTTTGTGAAATATAATTTGTTTGCCAATTTGCCCTAAAACAGGCTTGCCTAGTTGAGCAATGCATTTTAAAATCTGTGTAAAATATACGTAACAAACTAACTTTTTTGTTTTTTAGCTGTACAATACTTATATATTACGTGTCTGAATAAATAAATAAATAAATAACTCTAGGTCGGAAGAGTTTGATGATTATTATGATGATGTATCTGATCAGCTATGGGCTACCGATGTTACGGTGGGCTAATCGAATGTTACTTAATATACTTATAATTATGTAACAATACGCAATATACTGTAATTACTGTAATTAATATCAATAGTTGAAAAATATACTTACCTACCATAGATTGGAAGATTGAAGAGTTCCAAGATTGACGCAGAAATAGGTACTATTCTTTTCGCTCCAATTTTATGTTTCAAAACAAAACACCGGATTGAAACTGAAATTCTCATTAGTAAATGATGATACAAAGCAATAAATTTAGGAATTGTCCTTCTCAAAACTGAGCACAATTACGGCAATGGGAAAAAAATGTCCACGCGTGTAGTATGAAGGATGATCGTTCAAAGCGTCGTTCACAAAAATGTTGCGTTGAACATCTAAGAACATCTGGAAGCAATACATGTCAAACATCGCAATTTTTAAGCATTGTTAGACTATAGACAAAAAATGGCTATGCACCCGAAATAAATGTATTTTACGAGAAATTTCAAAAGGCAATAATGTCTTGTGTTTCATAATACATTTAAACCATCTACAAAAATTACAGTTGGGTACTAATTTGATCTGAGAATATTGTTTATTTTTAATTTAAGAAGGAGCTCGCCTGCCTAAGTCTAATTTAACAAGTCCCTCCGAGCCCAGAGTATTAGATGCCCCAATAATCACCAAATACGTATGTGGATAATTGATGTGTGATAGGCGGCAGGTTACAAGAACAGAAACTACTTACAGATTGCACTGAATTTATTAAAATTACTCGCATAAAGAAGTTAATGCTAGGTGCACGCATTGTTATTGGAGCTGTTACCAGGATGATGTCGATAGCAGGAGTGATCGTGATTCAGTCCGATCGAATGCAGCATTGTTGTTGCACGCTGTATCCCGTGTCCTTATGGCTGGTGGGAGTTGAAGCGAATACCGCTGTGCTGGGTGCGTTCACTGGGCGGTCTCGGCGCTGAGAGTGGAGGCGATAGTTCCCCACGAAAACATTCAGATCTGCGGAAATACGAGTACGTGCGAACAAACAACATTAGATTTGTAGCGACCATGATTCAAATCTACCGCCGTCTCAGTCGGCATCGACGCTAGCGACAGCGCTGCCGGCTGCTGCCACAAGTCTGGCTCAATTCACCGCCAGACAGTCTCTCCAGTTTCAGCGTTTCACAATGGCGGTCTTGCCGGCTCGCCTTAGCCGAGCAAGACCACCAATTCATTTCATTTCATCATTTCCTACATCTTCATTCACTGTATTCATTTCTATCTGTCTTCATTGTTTATCATTTGTCACAATAAACCTCAACACGCGCCAATCACATTTGTATTTCATTTAACCACCGTCCTAACCCCCAAAGATTGAAAATATTTATATTTTCCCGCTGAGATTTTCTTGAGGTTAGGGAATAGGTGGAATTTTGACGGTGCCATGTCAAGTGATCGAAATGGATGACTCATCAAATGGAAGCCAGTGGCGTGTAACAATGCCATTGCAACTGGACTTTGAGAACCGGCGCACTGTCCTACTAAAATATGACGCAATCTCTCTGATTTTATTTCTCAATTGGGTTAGCGTAGTGGTCTACATTTATTGTTTTACCCTTGATGCATTCACGGAACATGTACATATCATATCAATATTATTACTGTTTTTCGAACTAAGCTAAGTTCTTGGTGGTCTCCCGCAGTGGTCGGCAGACTTTCTACTAAGAGCCAAATATTACGTAAACAGAATCTCAAAATTTTCATAGCGCCGCAACATAAATTTTCACCGTAGCTATACAAATTTGAATCATGAAGTAAAACCAGACATAATCAAGATTTTTATGTAAACCTCAAATTCCCAGTACAGTTGTAGGCTACTTAAACAATGAAATATATGGGATTTAATAGCTTCAGTCGCTTAATGCTCTACTTATAATATAAGAAAACCTAAATAATTAAACACTAATAAAACATGTTTTAGGCTTTGCAAAGTTTACTAGCTTTGCTATGTCTGGTAAGTAACAACTTGTTACATTTTAGGCATGATTGTAAATTATCGTCGGTTAATTTTCTTCATAACATGTCATATTTTTTATTTGGTTCATGGAAGAGAATGTTTGTTCGCATAAATAGGTAGAGCCAAAGGTTGTGAGAATGGAAAATTCTAGTTCTTTTATTGTGTCACATGTTTCGGGCAAATTATTCCATATATAAACATATGAGCCGGAGTTGAAGATTCACAAATGAGCTGCGTACGGTTCGCGAGCCGCGGTTTGCCGACCCCCGGTCTACCGAGACAAGGATTGAATTCCAATACTTGATCACCAGACTGGTGATGTAACGCTAGACCAGAAAATATATAATTTACCTACTAAATATTACTATTTAAATATAATAATTTTGATATATGGCAGTCTATATTATAGTGGATGGTCGAGTATTAAAATGAACAATTAGTTACAGTATTGTTAGTAATCACAAAGTGGTTTAATATCTTAAAACATGTTATGTACTAAAAAAGGCTTTGTATTTTTTTAGTGAAGTATGGGAGTAATACTAATTATATAAGTACCTACCCAAAAGAAGGAGAATTAATTTAAGATAATGGAATAACAAAGTATAAATCACGTGGATGCATTGAAGATGTACTTCAATAATTTAAATACTTTCCACATAGATAAAAAAGTAATTATAGAAATGTAGGTATTGTATACGTCAAAGTAATATAAAGGGTGTTATAATAATGGTGGACGCAGCTGACTCTATTCATGTTCGTAAGCTGATCTGATTCCAAATTCTTAAAATCTTTTCGTACAACGTATTTTATTTATCATTTATGGAAACATTACAGCGATAGTAATGGCACGTATTTTTCAATACATCATTTTAATATAATACCAACAAATTTAATGTAATAATTGAGTAACTAATAACTTGTTTTGTATCTGCACAATATTATAAATATTATAGTTAATTAAAGCATGGAAGGATAAGGCAGTTTAAACATATGTGAATGTATTAAAAAATATATAAATACGTATGTAGTTTTCTGCAATTACTATAAAATATTGTTTTAAATTAGAGTATGATGATTATAAATAAATTACTTAGACATGCTCGCGTAAAAGTAGATAAAATAAATGTTTAAGAAATAGTTTTGCTATTATAGTATACTAAAAACATTGTATTAAAACGCACATAACATACCTTGCAATAAACAGGTGCGTAAATGTATAAAATTTAATTTTCATTTTTTAAATAATTCAGTATAATAATGAGTACACGGAATACACACCAAATAATACTTTTGAACTTAGCTTGTTCTGTGAAAATCGAATTAATTTGATGGTCTCCCGGGATGAGGCTCGAATCCCCGACCACTTGTGTCGTATGTTCGTTTATAAATCACACAGAAAAAAATACAAAAAAAAGTTCTTCCAGATATAAGAATTGATAATTAAGTAAATGGGTTTTAAGCTAATAACAGTAGAGCAATTTGCTATAATGACGCGTGTATAAGTTTTTGTAACATCCTGTACATGAATTAATTTTTTTTTGGTTAGTGTTTTTCTTATGATGTTATATATTTCCGAGTGCACGAATCACAATAACTGTCAGCATCGTCAATCAAGTGGACACGAAGGATGCTCTCGTGCAGGCGAGGAGCCGTCCCGTCAGAACAGGTCAGGTTTGTGTATAATGCGTCAAAATGGGTCAGAAGTTAAATGTTTGTGTGACAAACAAAAGGCGGCATGGGCGCTCCGGCGGCGCACGCGTCACGCGCGCCGTGCCCCCGCGCCGTGCCCCCGCGCGCGTGCGCGCCCCGCGCCTGCGCCGGCACTGCGCAGGCGCCCCGACGCCCCCTCGCCGCTGCGACGCATCGATCGCGACGCCGACCGCCGTACGCAGTGGCGTCCGGTGCGAGCGTTATTTTAATAAACTTTAAAAATAATTACATTGCACGAGTGGATAAAAAATTAATGAACACATGTCCGTTAACACCGTGTAATATATTGGTTACTACACGGCTGCGCTCGAATATGTCATTTTTTCTCTAGGAGTTGATCATTATTGAGCGTGCGTACTGATGACTGCATTATATTATACTTGATATATTTAATGTTATCAAATCATAAATGCCACACAAAATGTATACAAATACCTTTGTTAATATTTTTTTACATGAGTACTGGCATCCAGAATGCAGTTTTTAAAAATTTAAATAGAAATTGATGAAGGTAAAAAATAGTAGCAAGTACCTATATATCTTATTTCATATATTTTTAGTATTGATTGATTTGCAAAATCAATTTTGTGCTTAAAATCCATTTTTTTGATTTATTAATCATTTAATGAATTAATGTTTCGAAAATCATCACTTTCTTCTTTGGGATGTCATCAACTAATCAAAAACATGTTATATTTAACAGAATATATTTTTAAAATTTAAAAAACAGTAATTATTTTAAGAATAAAATAGCACCTAACTTAAATTGTTTTTGATTAGTTGATGACATTCTGAAGAAGAAAATGATATGTTTTGAAATCGATAGATGTATTTAATTCATTAAGTGGTTAATAAAACAAAAAAAGTTAACAATCTAAAAAAAGATTATTATATGATATTTTTTGCAACAACTAGAGTTCAAATATACCTATTTGATAACTTAAATATTTACTTATTCTTATTAGTTACTACAAATGTATACAATACTATTGTTATTGAAAAATAATACATTATTATTTTAAAATAGTATTTTTTTTACTTCATAACAAAATATAATTACTATATCGATTAAATTGATTATTAGCGATGTTTCATATTAACTAGCGTTCTGTTTATATACCTATATATATATATATACCTAAATATGAAATTCAGACAAGAAATAGTTACTTTCGTCAGTATTATCACGTAGTGTGATTTTTTGTGTACGGGAGGTTTTGACAGATGTTGCAATATTTATTTAGAACCATTGGTTTTCGAAATAAAAGTACAATAAATATACTGTGTGTACTTACTTTAATATAAACTTTTATAAGAACAGTTATATATAGATATATTATAAGTATAAGTAAGTGTGTTGGCATCAAATATACATAACTGTTTTAATTTAAAGTTTTGAGCATTTAGAGCAAGATTTTTCTGATTGTAGCTCTTATATACTGACCTTTGAATCTTTGGGTTAAGATGGATGGTATAACGAAAAGTGGCTGACGTCAAAAGTGAAAAGTATGAATAAAGCCCTATTTTAAGGCTTTACAAGATAGTGTTGCAATTTGTTTCACTCCACCCGATTATACCACATGTTACATTATTTTTCAGGATGTTTGAAGATAGTAAAATTGATTTTATATAGGAAAGCAATATAATTAATATACACATATTTCTGGCAGAGTGATCGAATTGCTCGTCAACAAAGGAAGATTGATGTACCACTGACGGTAAAGCAAGATGATCATACCTTTAGCTTGAATGTAGTGAGATTGATGTGCATATTTTCAAAGAAACGTCTTCATTTAAAATATATAAATAATTTTAATAGATTTTTTTTTAAATATCCAAAACGTAACTAACAGTACGTTTTCGTTAGGTACGTATTCCTTTAAAACCTTCTTTAGATTAGGAGTGAAAAACAATCCAGAACTAAGCGCCCTTGAAGTGATTTTTTTTTACGAAAATGGGCTATACAAATTATTAAATATTATTATTATTATTATTGAGTATTTTATTTAAACGTTGCTAATTATATGCTTGTCTCGAGAGTGAAATGTTATCAATGTACACGTACACCCACTATAAGAGTTATATATATAAAAAAAACATATGATAATTAAATCATTCAATAATTTTACTCGTTCTAGGCTTAAGATTCATTACGAGTATAATTAGAAGTTGGTGAAAAATTTTAAATTTGAAAAAATATATTAGTTCAATCATCAAGTTGATGAAATATTCGCAAATATGAAATGATCAAGAAAGTTGATCAAATCGAGCCGGTAAGTAGGATCGTCCCCTGCCACGCGCCGCCTTCGGCGTGGGCGGCCCGCCGCAGTGGGCCCGCCGCCCGCGCGCCAGTCAGACGCACGGCTCCGCCGACAGCCCTGTTCCTCGGTCGGACGATGCTCATCGGGGATGACGAGCTCGCCAGCGGCGGCGGCAGGGTGTGACCGCAGGACATGCCGTCATGGCAAGAGAGGTAAACCCGAGGTGGCCCTCGAACCCTCGGCTTCCGAGCCCCCGCCACTCGCCGAGACCTCGATCGGCCCCCGCGACCCAGAAACTCGTAATAAAATGCACCACGTCTCGACCGACCCGATCGTCTCTGAACCATCGTGACCGACTGGGATGTTTTGGATGCGTTCCTGAACGGGCACCCCATCGTGTTTGCGGACAGCCGATATTTTTCCTCGCGCGATTGTGCTTCCTCTAGCTGATATATTATTATCACCGATGTCACGCTCTCTGCGTTTAATCATTTATTCGTTGCGCCTTCTTCGAACGTGAGCCTTCGATAAAGCGTAAGATTTTTCCGCCTCATCTTTCACGAATGTCCAGGTTACGCTTTGGTCCTTCTCGCCTCGGCCGGGGCCTCTGCGCTATTGATCCCAGACCGCAGTGGGAATGTTTTCGCCGATTTTGGAAGCGACGGTTTGATCATCGGCTTGTGCGATGTGTCTATGTGAAAGATTTTTCCAAAACGGATATCCCATCGTCGAAATATTAATAATTGTGTGTGCCCCGCGGCGGCGGTAGCACTTCCAGGATTATGGTAACCAAAAATGATGCATGGATTTAAATCGAATTTATTAGGTTCGTGTTTTTAAAAAAAGTATTTTGCGAATTGCCAAAAAAATATAAAATGATTTGAATGAACATAAAATTACCAGTAGCGCTAACGTTGATGAAATTATCTTAAAATTTTCCCCGTAGAATGCCTGCCTGCAGGCGTGGGTTTAAATCCCGGAGGCTGTGAGACTTGATGTGTATACCATATATACTGTACAATCCGTTCTGGTCGTAAAAAAATGTATATAAATATAACTATTATTTACGTACGGCACTCCAAATTATAAAATGACAGATAATATTATTTATTAGATCTTATTCACATGGGTACCGAAGATGACTTAATTGTTACAAAATAGATTATAATATTTACACGATTAAAAATGATACAATTCAACATATAAAGATTGAGCAACGGAAAATAGTATATATATATAGTAGGTACTTCTCAAAAACTATGTATATTTTTATGTTTGTTATTAAAATAGTAACGCGCGAGTAAGTGGACAATTTGTCTGTGAACTCTTTATACACGAATATATTTTATTTATTACAATTTTATATATTTACATATAATACATTAGAAAGCGTACATTAAATTAATGACGGTAATTGATAGTCGTTCGACTCACTAGGAACATTGTGGTGTAAATTTTATTTAATGGAATCGTTGAACTTTACGGTCGTTTTCTTCCGCGGGTAGGTTTTTGTTGTAGCCAACGTTTCGGACCACACTTTTCATTGGCCAAGATCAATGCGGTTTTGGGATTACTTGATATTTCGGGTTGAGTTTGATGTGGCCATCTTCAGACCTGACGGCGGCCATATGAATAGGAGTCGAAACGCCGACAAAAAAATTAAATGATTATACTAAATGTATGTCAAAGAGCACCATTTTAAATGATATTAAATACTCATGATTTCTGAAAATCGCAAACGTTTTAATAGATGACTGAATTTTGAGTTTTTTCGCAAATATTATTCATATACTTTTAAAAGCATCATAGTATCAAGCAAATAAACTATAAATGCTAACACATTAAAAATATAAAATAATTACTACTAGTTTAGAAATTTGTAGCATGTCATCAATTTTTAACTAATTATATAATTCATTAGTTATTAACTCATTTTTCGTTGACTGCAATCCTATATACTGTCATTCGAAAGTATGTAATATTATTGCACGGTAAACATATATTCATAACCTTAACATACGTACATAATACAGATTGTCTTTTTTAATACAGAATATTAAGTAAAGTTTGTGTTCATTTGGTTCAGTAATTTTCTCAAACAAGTTATAGAATACATTACAGTTAAAAGATTAGTCATTAAGCATATTAAAAAATATTTATAGATATATGGTTATGCATACGTAATATTTATTATTTTTCAAACAATCTAAACGCTTGTGCTATGATAAATAGGAATACCTGCAGTCCGATTCCGGGTTACGCGTAATGACGCCTAGCGTTAACGTGAGCAGCCCAAACGTCGTGTACGTAACATAGCACATTGACCACTTCGTTAAGTATTTATAATTAATAGTGAAGTGAATATATTCATCACAAATTAGTAATTATTTATTTTAATCAATTAAATATTTCTCCCTATCTACCGCTTAGTTAGGCTAATATTAAATAAAACATTCTTCAGCTATACAGCTATATAGATTAAGGAAGAAATTCAAAAATTTTCTTCGTTCTTGTGCAGTTCCTCATTTCAATTGTTGTATTATATCTAAGGTATCATCACATGACTGAAATAGCATTTAATGTCCTGAAAATTTCAGAATAATTACTCTTTACAATTATTATTAATCACTCTTATGTCGCAGCCTATCTCGTTCTATTATACTTAATCCCAGTAACTCTAAACTTAATACAGGATGTTTTAAAATAAACACGCACAACTTTGAAAATAGATATAAAATAAAACTTTGAATGAAAAATATTATGTATAAATTTGCTCTATAATAATTCAGTACCGAGATAATAAGAAAAAACTTATTTACTGAACGATCGATGCCGGTAGAACATATTGGAATAACATTTTGTATGTAGAAAATTATTATTGTTGCAATAACAAAATGCTCCATTAATTTAATTAAATGCTCGAAATGATGCCCTGCGATTTAGTTTTGTGTACAGTCAACAATATTGAATTTTGTACTCCAGAGAGCTTTTTTCATTAAGTCTTTTTTCATTACACGCTATTTTAATCTTATTTATCAAATTTTCTTTTGTAGTGACTACCTACCTTTTCGTAGATTTTCGCTTTTTAGGTGTTGACACGTTGACCGTTCAATGAATTTTTTTCTCAATTTTATTTTATACCTATTTATTAATTTATTAAATATTAATATCATACAGCACATGCATACATCAATTGATTCTGTTTACATTGATATATTTACCAATAACATGCACCTTATAATAGCGTATTAATTTATCGAAACAGAAATAGAGCGAATTACTTAAAGTGAATGCGGTTGAATGTTTTGTATGTCAGGCGGACTCGGTGAAGTGAGTAATTAATTAATTAAACAATGATTTCTTTTTGAACTGTAAAATATGTATTGAATTTATTATTTCTAATTGAAAGTAATTTTTTTTTAATTGCAATGAATCTAAAAAAACATTGAGTAATATATGCTAGGATAACTATATTTTTTTTAGTTAGATAGATTTTTTCTGTACATTTTTCTATTTGATTCATCTAATTTGTTTTAAATATTAATGAATTGTATTCTTAATTTGCAACTTCACGATAGAATTTCGATTTCATTAAAATACGTGTAATATAATTTTTATTCATATTTGATATAAAGTTAACTATGACATGAATTATAGTTTTTTTTTTAATAATGAAAAGAGATGTGTGTTATGCACGTTTTTAAAGTTCTATAATGTAGTGTTTTATCGTTTAGATCATTTAGAACATGCTGTGTGTAAACACACGTATACATTTTTGAATATTTTTAATGTTCTATGATGTAAATAAAAAAAAAACACTTTTAAAGTTCTATGATATAGTGTTTTACAAATATCTCAATAGTCTAGTTTGGATCTGATGTATAAATGTTGGGGTTATCTAATAATCCTTTTCTTATACAACGACGTGCATAGTTTCTTATCCACGGACAAGGATGCGATCGAGTGTGAAGTGTGATCAAATCTTTGTTATGACCGCTATAAAAACATGTCTCGACAGTCATAACCCCGTTGCGAGGGTGATATAATATAGAGATTGATCGGAGGAGCAAACTGTGAGCGCTTAGGAAATCTGGGTGAAGGTAGCCCGCGTAGTGTGGTGCGCTGTATTGACCTAAAAACAGAATAATGGGCTCGGTCCAAACGTCGTCAAATGTACCGACGATCTCTTAAGGGATGTTCAAAGCTATGACAGGTATTTAGGTCAACAACTGAGATGCATTTCAATAGGGGTGTCATAGTTGTTCAATAATTGTTTCTTAATTATACAAATGGGATTTTTTCGATTATATGATTATTATTTGGATTAATAATTTGACTTGTGAAATCACACACATTGGATGTCCACAATAACGCGTGACCAATTAGGTATATACATAATACAGGGTGAATATTATGTTCCAGGCCGGTGTTGTTTTTAAATAACGAGAAAATTAAACACAATTTTTTAAATTTGGTTTATTACAATTATGTATAGAATATGACATCGGCCAGGTGGCCGCCTCTGGCAGCGGCACAAATGCGTGCTCTTTTAACCATATTTTTCATAATATTCTCGCACACTTCGCGTGTAATTTCAGAATTGAATCGAATATTGTCCTGTAGTATCGAAATTGTCGTTGGCTTATTGGCGTAGACCTTTCCTTTCAAGTACCCCCACAGATAATAGTCGAGAGCTGTCAAATCAGGTGATCGAGGAGGCCTGTCGATATCACCACTTTTTGACGTTATGCGGCCGTGAAAAATTTCTCGCAAAATTTCAAGCGTAGCTCGGGCTGTGTGTGAGATGGTACCGTCCTGTTGAAACCACATATGATGCAGGTCCAATCGACCAAATCTGGCTACCAACAAGTGGTGATAGTGATCACCATGAATGGTAGCATTGCCATTGTTATTTAAATAAAATGTTTTAATGACTTCATATGCAGTTGAGGCGTTAGATGCTCCACAATAAATTGTCATCAACTATTCTATACGATTACCAAATGCGAACTGACAAATGTCTGCCGAACCAAAATGGTGGCCAAATAAAATAGGCATGAAACATAATATTCACCCTGTAGTTTAGAGGTCTGAATGTCGGAGTACTGTGAGTAAAATATTGTACTTATTACTTAAAATTATTATGGGCTTTTCATCAGATTTAGTACAAGCAGATTGTACTTCAGAATAAACGATGGGACAGAAGGTACGTAGTTCTTTATTTGTGCACCTATGATGCATGCTTTCAAAACCTTCTGTGATTGTAAATTATTGGAAATTTATTGGAACAACCTTGTCATCGCTGATCGTCGATCATCGGCCAACAATAATCAACCTCATCCCATTTAAAGTGGTAACCTTCGACATTCAGACCACTAACAGTGGTGATCCGACTACCACCATTAAAAATGGATATCCTCGTCATTTCATCATCAACTAAAATATTAATCATATTAAATCACTAGACCGCGCCATAATTATAACCTCTTGTAGAACGTCACAACTATAAAATAAGATGATGTTGACTGTCCACCACAATTACTTAGAAAATATTATAATTGAGACACGGCGAGTTAAGTCTCAGATATAAAGTTGCAATAAATATCAGTACCTTATACGTATATTGAGATTTTGATCTGGAGATAACTCAAAGATCACCGCTTGAGATTGATAGCATTCACACTCGACACGTGCGCACAAACAAGAGTTTCAAATTAACCAAATGGATGGACGGAACATCAACGGTAAATTAATTGATATTTAACGTTTGACGCACAACGTGCGTGAAGTGAGATGCGAGGCAAATGGCGGTGTTCGAATCTCTCAACACGTTTAATTGTATAGGCATGTTAATATTTTCTTCTGAAGTCAGAGGTTCACTTTAATATTTTAAAGTAGTTAATAAATTCAATTGTTTTTCGCTGGTGCCCATGGCGAGAAGTATGAGAAGGCCCGGTACTAAACTGTTCCTCGAATTCACCTCGAGCAGACAGACCCTCAACTGCAAGGCTCTATAATCTCAGAATATTCTGGTGCCATGTTCGTATTCAGGTGTAGGCTTCATCTGATTAAAGTACTAGATAGATTATCTATTGTTTATTTATATTCGTGCCTGTTCTTAGCAATTTAGAAGTACTCTTCAACTCCGAGATCAGTGATCTTCGTTTCGCAACAGGAACACATTTTTTTTGCCCAACCATTTTCCTTCTATGTTTCTTGAAGAATTGCAATATTTGGGTCCATATTTTTAAAATCTATAAATTATAAAAGCATGACATGTATTTAGGTTTTCTGAAATACTTTTTATATGTGAAACACATCATTATTGTTTGTACACCGGATAGAATAACAATTTTCTTATACAATTTTAATATTCCATTTTAATTATTTTTATTCACGTCGACCACAATCCTTGCCTACCTGCTCCTGCTCTCTTCTGATAAATTAATAAAACAGCAAAAGGTCACGATAATATATTATTAATATAAAAAACATTTTTCTAATTCGACGAAAATGGTAAACATTATCATAGCAATAATAAACTTTTAACGTTTTAATATTAATTTGACATTCTGCCTCCCACAACGGAACAAAAGAGCTCAAAAATATTTTCTAAATGTCAGAATGGAAGAGGATTTAAGGGTAGATTAGATTTTCAAGCTGTCGAAACGACAGGGCGGCCCGAAGACGCTATCCGTTTCAAGGTATCGTATAATATGATCTCTGAGAGTTGGTTAAAATACGTATATGCTAGTGTGTCATTATAATACGCGAGCAAAACATGTGGGGTGATTATTCGGATTGCTTCGAGCTGAACTGAGTACCGTTATTTTTGCGCACTCGAGTCGAATCTCTGAGAGAAGTCTTATCAGTGTACAAGGGCCAACAGATATATTAAAATCATTTACAGTAAATATTGCAAAAAGTTTACGTTTTTATTTTTTTTCACTAACAACTGTAAGGCATTCTACGCAAGCTCTTTGTGAACATCAAGACAATCATTAGATTTCTCACCAGATAGTCAATGCTGCTGGATTAGAGTCTGCCCTGATTGATTCATCATCATCATAATGTCCAGCATAGAACACATGCTTTCTGAGCTTTGCGGGTCTACTGTCTGCTCGCCACTATGTCACGTCGATCCAGCGGGCTTTTCCTCCATTTTATCTTCTGGCCCGAAGTTTCCTTTCTTTCAGTCACGATTTAAGCTTATATGTTATCTTCTCGTCTCAATGGATGCCCCGCCCCCTGTCACGTCAGCGTTGCCACCCGGTATCCTACGTCTGAGCTTGGTTTGTCTTCTTCTTTGGCAGTCCTTCGTTACGAGGATGATGTTTGGCTTGATTTCTTGGGTTGGCTATGGCAGGGGCTTGTGTGTGGGATTGTTTAATGTGTAGGTGATATTTCACAGTACTACCCACACGCATTCTTGGAATAATAGAAAGCTCGGTTCAATCGCAATGGTGGTCTAACTGGAGCTCTCCGTTATTTTGCAGCCTTTTCCGAGGGCTTTGTACAGACTACAGTGCAGTAGGCTCCCAAATGTAACACCAGGACAACACCGGCGCCGACAGCATACGCTGGAAATTGCACCATTTAATGAAGTTAATTACTCATTATATTTAATTCATGAATCAGTCAATTGTATTCTGACACCTGTCACTTGTTGCACTTGTCACATCAATTTGTCAATTCCTGTATGTAGGCAATTGATTAAACAAAAAGTATGATTATGACTACGTTCCTAATTGGTTGCAGCGAAGATTGGCTGTAGAATTCGCCAACTCACTCGTGCTCAATGTGACATATTCATTCGGCTCTCAATCGATTTGGTATTTGTCGAATTACAATTAAAAACTGGCAGATCTAATTGGTTTAAATGGATTCGCGATAAACACCAAATGCACAATATCTGCACTAAGTTCACCATGTGAACAACTAGTCCCAGAACTTCGCTATTTCGCGCCTCACCTCGCGTTTCGGGTACCCAGACCGAACAGAAGTTGGGTTTGTATCCACTCTTTATTCTTCGTTCATATAGCGAAATCCTACATTGATCTTGTTGTGATACCTTGGGCCATGTTATCATGGCTTCCGCGAGTGCCACGAATCTCAAGCTTTTTTCTTATGGTGCAGCCTTCATTGATTTATCATCATTATCAGTCGTTTCTATTCACTGCTGGACAGTGTCGTAATATGTTGGATGAAGGCCCAAAAGGTTTGCGATCTACAATACATTTGAAATTGATATTTTTGCAAGTATCGTTATCATTCCCAGTGTTAATAATATCTAATCCATAGCAAAAATGGAATTATAACATTTAAAAGTTTCATACACTACATTAGTCCACGCTAATATGTCAGGTTAGAGACAATGCCATCACTATAAAGTGCCTTAAAGCGAAGTATTTTTTAAATTTTAAGCGCATATAAATTATTAAGAGAACATATTCTCATTGTGAAGTTGTAATTATTCAGAACAGGCGGTCTGTGATATTTTAAATATATTAATTAGAAAGATATACATATAAAATCAATTTTAACGAAAAATATTGTTGTTGCGCCACCGGGATTCGAACATGGATCTCTTTCCGAACCGGGGAAGGTACATTATCCAACTATGCTACAGCTAATAATAAAGTTTTATCAATGTGTCCAAAATGTAATAAAAATGAATTGATAATTCTGGCGTCTGCTATCAGATTACTCAAAAGTATTTTAGATTCCGTAAAAGTAAGGTAGATGACTCTTTCAAATAATGGAACGATTAAATGTATTAATATCAAAAAGGTAACATATAGGTTCGAAAATTGTTGCTAAAAAAATATTGTCGCTGTAGCATAGTTGGATAATGCACCTTCTCCGGTTAGGAAAGAGATCCAGGTTCGAATCCCGGTGGCGCAACAACAATATTTTTCTATAAAATTGATTTTATATGTATATCTTTCTAATTAATATATTTAATTCATATTTAGTATATAAATTACCTTGCAAAGTGTAAATACATGATTAAGCAGTTTTGAGGAATTATAAAAAAGTAAAGGAGGTATATAGAGAAAAAATGTTTTTATTTTCGAAATTAGCAGTTCATATCATTTAAAATTTATAAGTTGTGAAAATAATATCCTCAAAATGGCGGCAGTAAGCAGCAACAAATTGATGATCTTTGAAGTTTTGTACAGCTTGTTCAAACATATCGCGGGGTATGGCGTTAACTTCTTCAATAATCCGCTCTCTTAGCTTTGGTAAAGTATGAGGGCGATGTTTAAACACCTTTTTCTTAATCACAAATCACAAATGCTCAAATCTGGCAATTGCGCAGACCAGACCATCCCAGGAAACATTTCTCTCAAAATATTGAGTGAATTCCGGGTTGTGTGAGCAGTAGCCCCCATCGAGTTGGTCACCTCCATCGCAAGTCCCCCAATCCCCCTTCTTCAACAATCTCATCCATTTTGGGCTGCAGAAAATTTTGCAAAATTGAGACATAACATTCGGAATTCACGGTCACTGTCTATCACGCGAAATTGTGATACGGCACACCACACTGTTAGTTTCGGGGAATGTAGCGGTTTTTCGCCAAAAATTCAGAGGTTATTTTCAACCCAAAAGCGGCAATTTTGCTTATTCATAGTCCCACTGAGGCAAAAATGTGTCTCGTCGCTACCGAAGACAGCTCTTTGCGCCGCGATCATAGATTGGTTGTTCTCAAAATACGCGTGCACGGCGAAGCCCCGATGTGCTCCGGTCCAAACTATGTTGGCTACTAAAATGGTGAAATGGGGTCACCGACAAAACAGAGGGAGACCACGTGCACCTGGCTGTCACCACTACAGCCCGAACATTGACCCCTCATAACTGCTCAGTCGGTTCTGCCGCACCCTATATTATACGAGAAAAATACTAATTTTATTTTTACTATTTATTGGATAAACCACGTAGTACAATGTTACAATGCTATTTCAATTTCTTGGCGTATTCAATTTTTCTATCTCTTCGTGTGATGCCTAACATACATATTTTTATACATTGCTTATTCGAAATTATTCCATACTTTTTGTTTACTCTAAATTTTTGGATCCCTCTTTTGTCGAGAGTCATTATTTCGCAGCCATACGTAAGGATTTGATTGTTTATATTATTAATATTATTACATACAAATCATATGTAACGTTTGTTTCATTGTGCTTTTGTTATTGCTTTAGCAGATACGATTATTAATTTGACTATTGTATGTAACTAACTAAATCACTAATCAATTTAACTAATCATTTGTACAATACAGCGGTTCATGACGGAGGTGCCGCGTCACATCATCGTGACGCGAACGACTGGCGAGCGTGCCGCAAGATGTCGTTGCGACGGTAGACTGTCCATTTAAAAATATTTATTTATTTATTTACTTTTCTATACGATACACACACACATATATATATATATATAATAACACTAGCGCGTAGATTATGATTTTTTACTTCTAAAATAAACTGATAGTAAAAAAATACCGTTAATTGTTATGGAATACGCCTGTAGATATGTAATTTTCTTACATTTCTAAGTTTTTTTTTCTATAGTATATTTACGTGTACATTGTAATATTACGAAAATCTTTATTACGAGCAATTTAATTTGTTTATTTTTCAAGTAAAATGCACAAAATTTGTTAATATAAGAGTGTGAAATATATGCTTAAGAATTTTTTAGCATGTCGCGAAAATGTTATAATTTGAACAGTGCACCGTGGCGCCAAAAAGGTTAAGAACCACTGGGATAGTAGAAGTATCGTAACGCATGCGTATCCACCATTATTCGGGTTAACTATTTACTCCTCCAGTCCTTTACAACTGGATGATATTTTGCATTAATGTGTTAACCTTGTACATTTTATGAGATTAGAAATAAGAAGAATAATTTCTTTTAATAAATCAACGAAATAATAGCAATACAAACAACATTGCTTGACGCGACAACCGCACACTTTCACGTGATTGAATACAGTACTGATATGTTTGTTTTACGTTGCTCTGCGATCCAAGCGGACGGACACAGTATGATATATCGCTCTTTCGATTGAAAAAACGACACAATGCATAGTTGACTCAATTATATTAATATCTAAAAAACATAGAATAGAATGGAAAAACGTCTGAAATTTTTTTTTTAAATGTATCCCAGATGACATTATTTGAACGAACACACAAATGTCAGATCAAAATTGAATCGCCAGGTCGTCAAAAATGGTACATATGCGAAAATAATGGTAGATAGTGGGGTACCTATGCCAATGCAGTGCATTGGGGCTTAATTTAGACAAAACATTCGCGTCCTAAAATCCTTTTAGCATTGACATTTTTGCCTTCTTCCCGCTTTAATAGTAATCCACAGTAAGAAACGGAATTATAAAATTTTAAAAATCGTTTATCATACGTATAATGAAAACACAATCGACGTATAGAGTAGCGGTAACCCGTTAATAAAACACCTTAAAGCGAATAAAGTATTTTTACAATTGCTAGTTCATATAAATACAATACAATTCAGTGTAAATATTATATTGGGACTAGTTTTGTTCTTACTATTTAATGGATAAACCATGCTGTATTCATAATATATATATATAATAAATAATTATTTAGCATTATTTATTCTGCATTTTTTGCCCAATTTTTGTAGTTACGCCACTGATAATAGATAACTAAAATTAGTTTAATCAGAAATTATTACGCTAATAATTATCATCTATAAAACAGAGTGATTTTTCAATGAACAGAGCGATCAGAAGGATTTTTTTTCTTAAATGATTTTTTTGCAGTATTTAAAAAGTTTATTTTGTTTACTATTATTTGAACGTTTAGTCAATTGTGACGTTCTTAAATATAATGTATAGGAATCAATATTTCTATAACTTGAACGATTCGTCAATTATTACGTTCTAAGATGTAATCGTCTTCGTCTTCTTCTACAGCACTATATTCCAGGGTGCTCCACAAGTGCTCTCCATCGATTCCTATCAATGGCCATTCTTCTCCAGAATATGGAACTAATTTTGTCGCCATAACATTAGAAATATTGTCATTTGACTGATATTTTTTTAATTAGATTCATTAAATCTAAACAGTAGTAATCAACGCATGTTTTTCAATCCGCATACAATAATTATTACACCTAAAAACAAATTTTAATTACAATATTTTTTTGGTTCACGAAAGATTAAATGAAAATGATTAACGGATGAGCTTTTCAACTCGAGACAATCTCTGAGATAGGGATTATGTTCCTACGAGATTTTTTAGAAACAACTCTCGGATTTCGTAGTCCACCATGTACCCACCATATCTCAGAGATTCGCTATCTCGCCCTCACTTCATACTTCAAAATTCATATGTCAGCCCATTGACATTCCGTTCATGAGATGGGTGAATTTGAACCAATTCTTTCCAAACTCGTTCTATCAATCTCAAGCTGATCAAAATCACAACACGCGTACGAGGTATTGAGATTTATCTCATCGTATCATTATATGAATACGGGCCATAAGAAAGTAATAAAAACTCATTTTAATATTACATCCGGCTTGATATATAATTAGTAGGTAATTACATAATTTTAATATTTTTTAAATCTCGAAATAGAGGTAATGGTAGATCGAACCATCAGTTTCACAAGTCCATGCAAGATTGTCAGAGTAGTCAAAAGTTAAGATCGACGCAAAGATTCCATAACAGTTCATAACATAGTAAACAATACATTAGTCGAAAAATGGTATCCCGCTGGGTTCGACAAAACCCATCTAAATTTATATACGTACAATTTACAGTTATATTAAATTTTGAAGGAAACAAACACTGTTAATTACAGTTCTGTCAATTCGCGGCTGCAGAAATGGAATTTATATTTTTTCTATTTAAGTCACGTGATATCGTGCAAGGAGCGCTATCTATGATGTACCTGCCAAAAATTTTGTTGACCCGTACCGTGGGATTTCTCCCTACTTAGATTATTGTTTTTCAATTTTTCTCTAAATTACTCCTTTTTCCCGTCTATGAATTTTCAAAAATTTATAAGTATGCATGTACCTATTGTGTTGATATACGATGTTCTACACTCAAATTATTGTGACAGATTCAAGATCTGTTTTTGTTTAAAATTATTTATTGTTTTTTTTTTATAATTTTAGAATGACAACCAGTATATTTATACTTTTACCGAATCTCAGAAATCAAAGTCTCATCACATCAATTATTATTTTTTTGTATTTTATTATATTATTAGTATCACGATATTGTCCACTAGATCCGCACTTTTACTTTGTTGAGAGGAATTGGCACGAGAGTCACCACTCTCATAACAGTTCCGGGTAAGGGTGGGTTTTTTCTATCACGGTATTGTCTCGCTCAGGAGTGTCGTGACGTTCGACATATTATTTTAAGTATATTACCGTCTTATTAGAACAACGTCGCAAACTTGATTGAAACCTTATAATTTCACGGTGCAAAGAAGCTTAATTCGAAATCCATAAGAGATTTACAGGTCTTCGATTGGAATTACGCAAAAATATTATTAGCTGAATCTGTAAAATAATGTAAGTTGTACAACAATGTTACCTTTTTTTTTTTCGGATTAATAATACTTCACTTTATATTTTTTTGTATTTTTGTAATGTTTTAAAAATTCCATTTATATGCAAAAAACATGGATTATATTCCTTAATCGCGATTATCATCGTCTACTAAAAAATAAAATGTGTAATAAATAATTACTTCATTAATTTCATTGTAAAATAGAGTAGACCATTTTTCGCTACGCCATAGTTCTTTATTGAAATCGATTTCTCCGTTCAAAAAGAAACTTAATAAATAAATGTTATCAACCGGTTTGGCGATAGCTCTCTATTTTTAACAACCGGTTTGCCGAAACCGGCATTAGCCCGCAGGACGGCATCAGCGAATACATAAATCCATCTTACCTTTACGGCCAAGGAAATTTTATAAAGTGCCACCGCAGGCAGTTGGGTAGTCTATGCGACCACGTTGGGCAGTCCCTTTTTACCACCCCACCGACGTCACACCGAGGAAATATTCAATTTATATTTATTATATTTTGATAGGGCGAGATTACCAGTGATCGAAAGCGGACCCGTGCGTCGAAATTATAATGAGAGAGAATGAAGGATTGTTCTAGAACATGTTAAGACTGAATGATTGGTTAAATGTGTGATATTTCATTTCCGATTTCTACAATGAATCATTGTCAAAAATTTGCATTAAAGTATCATTTTTTACGAAGAATATTGTCTGTGAATAACTAAGTAATAAAAGAAGCTTTCTGAAAAAATCTAAAATAGTTGAATTTTTTTCTGCTCTGAATTCTGAACGGCGTTGATTTAATTGAGAAATTTAAAAATTGCAGTGTGCCACTAGGGTGCGTGATAAACTATTGAACATAATTAGTACAGAGCGTGATGTCATTCATCGTGTATTGTATTTTTAATGCAGAGCAGACTGACCAACTGATGCATAACGACCGGTGATAAATGAGATAACGCGGATTTTGCTACCGTGAGATTTTTTGAAGACAATTCTCGTCTTTTGTAATCTAACGTGTGTACATCAAGTCTCATAGATTCGAGCACCGTCACTGCTCTGCGTCTCACTTAACGCTTGTTGTACGTCAAACGGCAAGTGACGTTGGAAGAATATGAATCGCCTCTGCGGCAGTTAATACAGAATAAATGTTTAATATTTAATGGCTCCGTTTGTCAAACTTTTTAGAATGAACGGTTGAATGTTGTAAATTATATTAGATATAATTTTATAAATTGCGTGCTTTCCGGGATACGAGAAAACTTTTGTAAATAATACTTTAAAGGTAGCTTTCTAACAATTTAAATCATTTTGTGAACAGTGAATATTCACTTGGTTACATCCAGGGTGTTCTCTTTGGCAAACTTTCGTGATTCCCTAAGTCGGCGGTTTCGCTACAGTTATCGGCGGGGACATGTTCGATAGAGAGCGTTCAGAAGGTCTCCAGAGAATTTGGGCCTCTTTTTCAGTCGGGGGATTAAGGGTAGCAGAGGATAACGTCCTCTTTTTGAATCACCGCGGCTAATGCGTCGTTTACATCATTCAAGTGGGACAATCGACTCCTTTCGCGCTCAAGTGCTTGAGTGCGCGAATTTGTAATACTTTTACCCGCGCAGATTTGAAAATTTTATAATTATGCCAACTTTTCTTGGTTATGTAGCTCAATTTTAATAGTAAAGGTAGGCGGTTTTATCATACTGCAAGTATGGTATAGTATTTTGGCCTAGATAATTTGGTATTTATTTTTGTTCAGTTTTAGTTCCTGCAACTCATTTAGTTAGCGCTATTTCATTGATTGTTCTCATCGTTAAATTATTTTTTTTTGTGACTCGCAAGCACTTGAGAGTCCAACTTGAGCGATGTAAACGCCGCCTGTGATGGCGCTTTCCAAACGTTGGCGCGTAAACAAACCCGGCACCTGAGGCGGGCGGGGCCCGAGACCGGGTCACGGGGCCGCCCCCGCCCCCCCGCCGCCGCTCCCCGCCCCAACCCGGCCGGCAGGGCGGCAGAGCGGCGGGCGGGCGCGCGCGCGACGGTCGCCACTTGCGATGGCCGTGGGCGGGACCGCCGAACTGGCCAGCTTCTCGCCGCAGTCCACCTTATAACCGAATCGACGCGAGTTTCGAACGATTCAAATTTGAATTTGGAAGGCGTCTTCGACCCGGCCGCCGCGCGCTCGCGAACATATCTCGGCCGCGTGTTTTGATTTTCGAATCTCCGCCCGAGTTCGCTTTCAAACGCCTCCAGTCCCTCGATGTGTATTTGCTCGACCGGGATGTTTCGCAGATCGCGCTGGATTGTGTCTTGTCGGATGTGACGAGGAGTTAGCCGCGAGAGCCAAGTATGAGACTTCATGATGATTTCGAGGTAGGTGTAACCGAGATTGCCACTTTGAATGGGAGCTGTCGCCTTGTCACACGCCGGCTCGTGTTCCGCATCAATGGAGAGATGCACAAATAGTCTGCCGAGATTTGGGCATTTCAGATTACGAAAATAGTCGCGAGTGAAAATTCTTAACCGCCTGCCAAGTTATCTAGGTCAGTTCTGGTAGTAACCTACTCCGATTGCACTCCACTGCACTTGCATTCTGACTGAATGCATTTTTATTTTTAAATTTTTATTAATGATTTTAATCAGTCATTTAAAATAATATTTTTGCGAGAGGACCCATCCATCCAGCTGAAATAAAAATCAAAAAAATCTTATGAAAATTGGATAAACTAAAATATTTTTTTTTAAATTTGTGCTTATTTTGGTTTCTTGTTGTAACATGGCTACTATGATATGACACAATTCCTATGCATTTTGAGATTATTTTACCCGTATAAAAATATGAAAGTGGGCCATGATAGGGATGAAGTTGGTTGCACTTTTGTTGCGCACGCGCGTGAAGACGTGTGGCGGCCATGTTGGTCTGCGCGGGCACAGCCAGGGATTGCCTATGCAGTCGGTTAACATTTTCCTTTGAATCTTTCAAGATTCAACATTTTTTTACAATTTTAATCATCCTAATCGGATAAGCAATATCGTCAACGTATCCTAAAATAAACATATCATGTCTTTCCTTTCATTTTTCGTGAGTTTTTGTGAAAAATATGCGGCGGTGTAAAGAAAGACGTCGGGGTTGATTTCGGTAAGGATGGATTTAGAAATTACATTTTTACGATACATTAGCTTTTGATGTGGTGTGTTCTTTGCCGTTATTTAAATCAATTTGATGAAATAACTTCTTACTGATATGATTAAATTCGCATGCATTTATATTTTCTTCATATTTACGATTTGTACTCTGTGCTGGCAATTTTGGAAAAGACGCTCCTGTGAGCATTTGAGTATTTTGAATCAAATGTAAAAATAAAATTAATACGAAATAAAAAGTGAAAAAAAACCGATTATTTTTAAAATTCAATTATAAATTCAATGGAATAATTATTGGCCGTAAAATAAAAATTCACAAATAGGTTCTATGACTGTTTTTACTGGCCTATTCGTTTTTAAATAGCGATATATAATTAAAATATAAAAAAAACATACGATATTTTAAAAATATTAATCTATCTCTAAATCAAAGATATTAATATTACATATATAATACATAGTGAATATTTTTATTAGCAACATTTTTTTTGTACGCAAATTATTCTTTGGAATTTTTGTTGATTAGCTTATTTAAAATAATGATGTTGGTATTATACTATTGGTAGGGAAGAAAAGTAATAATATACTCGTACTCACATTTGTTAATTATTATCTTACGTTTATTGAAATGTCAATCCGATAACTGCATGCCACACGAGTGTCAATAATTTTAAACACACACACACACACACACATATACACACACACACACACACACACACACATATATATATATATGTATGTATATATGGAATGATTATTGTTTTAAATATATAATATATATACATGTTTTTTCATTCGATGGACTTCGATGAAACGAGACATTGAGTTTATTGTTGGACAAATTGCCTATACGAAGGGGCAAACCGATCAACACTCTACTACGGGAGTATAATTTATTTACGAATTAAAAATACACAATAAACGATTTTATTTAAATTTGAACATTTGTGGAAACATTAAGAAAATTTGTATAATTTAAAAAATGGATGTCCATAAATGGATCTAAATATTTATATACCTATAATTTTGTATTTTGTTACGCAAAGTTTTCATGAGAAAATATTTTGGAATTCAAATTTTTTTAAAAAATTTTTTTTTCTTCAGTAACACTTAGTTAATTAATTAATATATATTGATTCATGAATGGTATATATTATTATTGTTGTCAGAATACAAAAAAACTAGTCCACACTCACATTTTTGACAAATGTGGACTTAAAAGTAACATCGGTTTTACGTAGAAAATGACTATTAAGTAAAGTGTCGTAAAAAGTTGTGTCAAATCATGTTGAGAGTTAAAATATGACATGGTTCTGTGTGTACTCCTTGATTACCTCGCTGAAATGACTACACAGCGGCCATACTACAGATTATTCCACGTCAAACAAGCGATTCACGCGCCGAATGAATGAAAACACCTTCTCCTAGGGCGGCATTTATCACATCCCTCGGTAGGAGCCGGCGAAGGGCGGGGTGGGTGGGTGGGCGGGTGGGCGGGCCACGTGTGCGCTCGGGCGCGGCCACCGCACACTGCAGAGGATCGATCACGAGACCGCGCAAGCACAACCCCCGACCGGTGCATCAGTGTCTTCAACCCCTAAAGATCCAATCTCGAACCGTTCTTTTGCGGCTGGAAATAACAGAAACAGCCCCCGTAGGAGAAGGAGCTCTCCCAGCTTTCGAGTTATTAGGACAATTAATATATTAGAATATTTATTTTCGTAAAAAACAGTATTAAAATTTAGCACACTCTTACATATAGAGGTGTTCTTACATATTATGTTCCATGTCGATGTTGTTTTTGAATAATTGGAAATGAAACATTTAATAGATCAATTATTTGGTTTATTACAATTATATATGGAATATGATATCGGCTAAGTGGCCGCCTCTGGCAGCTACACAAATGAATGCACTTTATACCATATTTTTCACAACATTCACACATACTTCGCGTGTTATTTCTGCAATTTCATTTCTAATATTGTCCTATAGCATCGGAATTGTTGTGTTACTCCCACAGAAAATAGTCGAGAGCCGTCAAATCAGGTGATCGAGGAGGCCAGTCGATATCACCACCTTTTGATATTATGCGGCCGGGAAAAATTTCTCGCAAAATTTCAAGCGTAGTTCGGGCTGTGTATAAGGTGGCACCGTTATGTTGAAATCACATGTGTTGCAGGCCTAATTGGTCTAATTCGGTCACCAATAAACTTTCCAACATTGACGTTAGCGATCACCATTAATGGTTACAACATTGCTAGTATTATTTAGATAAAAAGTTTTAAGGACTTTAACATGTTGTAGAGGCGTTAGATGCTCAACAACAAATTGTATTTAACTACTATCAACGACTACCAAATGCGAACTGACAAATATCTGTCAAATCAAAATGGCTGCTAAACTAAATCGGCCTGGAACATAATATTCATTCTGTACATATGTACATAAAATATATTTTAACCTGAAAATTAATGTTGTAATCGGATGAAATATATTTTTTCAATGGTAATTATTTATTTTTAGTACATTGTTATTATTGAAAAAATCTACACGTATTAACACGTACCCTTTTTATAATTAAAATTACTTTTCGTACTTAAAAAGGGGACATTGTCATCACAATATTAAAATATAAGAAAAGATTTGTATTCAAAATTAATAATAAAAGTAAAGTTAAAAAATAATTATTTAAAATAAAAAAGTTGATGACAATAAGAAAATGACTTAATTGGTTCGCTTAATTAATTAATATTGCTTATGTATGCTATTTAATTTATTACTGTAAAATTTTTAAGTATACTCGTACATGTGTACCTACTCTTCTATACAATATGCATATATATATATTATTCTAATATTGTGGCTAATAATTTTGTGATCAGACAGTCGTATTGTGGTCAACCAGAATTAATAATACCTTAAGTAAATTAATCAAAGTAAAATACTTAAATTGGTATTCAGTTAGAGGGGAGTTCTGCTATTAAAATCATTTTAATTTATATATTTTTTGCTTACTTACTTAAAGTGTATTATTAATTATATATTACACACTAGATTATTATATTCATATATATATATATATATATATTATACAAACTATAAGAAATATATTATAGTTTGCAATTTAGTTACATATGAATTAAATTTTAAAGAGTTTTTACGTTTTATTACTTACTTACTTATTTACCATCGCGCCGTTTCTCCGCTGGGGTAGGCAGAGAGGATAGAGTGCCACACTCTTCTGTCCTGACACACAATTCTTGCCTCATCTACATTCATACATCTTCTCACACAAATTCGACAATTATTGAGGCTTCTAACAGGACCGTCGTCCAGTATCTGGTTTATCTGGTCGTGTCATGTCTTCCGCAGACGTCATCAACACTTGCGTCATATATCTTTCTTACCATTCTCTCCTCATCCAACCGTTCTATATGACCAAACCACCCAAGTGATCCTTTCTTAAACTTACTCACTATACTGGGATCAGCTTTACATTCTTTCCTTATTTCTTCATTCTTTACTGTGTCATAAATGATATACGTTTTCTTCTTTTTATAAATTATTATATAATAAAATAGCTAAATATGATTTAAAAAGTTTCACTAAAAATTTATCGAATATAAAATGCTAATTAATTTTACTTCTATTTTCTTTTTAATTATGGACCACATGCGGAGAGCAATATCTGTTATGATTAAGCATTTAAATATCTCCTATATCTAATCTGTAAAATCAGCTTTTTAAATAATATTTAACTATATCATTTACTGTCGCAACTGACACAGAATGCAGTAATTTATTTAGTGTGCAGTAATCTATTAATTTATACATTCTAAAATATGTTTTTTTACTTTTCATTCTACTAATTAAATAAATTTACTAGTTAATACAATAGAATGCAAGCATGGCAAATGGTGCGTTCAGGATGACTGTGTCATACTAAAATGTTTTGACAGAAATTGAATCTTAATTGATTACAAATTAGTTATTATTTTATTAAATTATCCTGATTTCAAATGGAATTCGTTAATACTATTTTTTTTTTATAGGTAATCAAAAAATGGTTGTCAATTTATAGATCTTTAGCGGAATCTGTAATCTTAAATGGAATATAAACAAGGAGTCGTATATTTAAAAATTATTTATTATATCAGTACAAATAAAGAGCAAAATTTAAATAAAATTTAAAAAAAAACATATTTTATATCTAAAACCAGCTACCCACTTATCCCAGTTAGTGCATGGTTTGGATTGCATTTTATGATACTGTGGACATTATATCTAGTATCTTAATTTTTCAGATTCATGATTTTTTTAATTAATAATTTTTAAGGTATGTCGAAAATTATATGTTATATAATTCTAATAATCGTTCATCAATAAATAGCAAATAGTATATGATGTAATCAAAATAATATTTAAAAATTATAATTTTGAAGTTGATAATTCTTTCTTTTATGATTTGGAAATACTAAAAACTTAATCTATATCACGTGGTATTTTAAATACAATAGTGTAATAAAATATGTATTTATCCAAAGTTAGAGAAAGCTGATATATTGTATTGCAAGAAATAATATTTCTTACTGACATTTTATTATATATGAGTATTAATTTTTATAACTATCGCATACCGACATGTTTAATTTCTTTCACAATAGCTTTTCTTTATATGAATTCAGCGATTAAATTTGACCGATTGTGTTATTTTATTCTTAGTAATGTTTGTAAGTAATTATATATTTTTGTCTATTAAATTCACATTAAATTATTAATTTGAATACTTATTAATTGATATTTGAGACGTGGTGCATATTATATAATAGTTTGACAAATAAAAAAATACAAAATTTTTCATTCTTAGTGAATTTATAATACTTTAAATATGAATTAAATATATTGATTAGAAAGATATACATACGTATAAAATCAATTTTATCGAAAACTATTGTTGTGCGCTACCGGGATTCGAACCTGGATCTCTTTCCAAACTGGGGAAGGCGCATTATCCAACTATGCTACAGCGACGATATTTTTAGCGACAAATTTTCGAACCTGTATATTACCTTTTTGATATTAATACATTTAATTACTTACCATCACGCCGTTTCCACGCGGGGGTAGGCAAAGAGGATAGAACGCCACACTCTTCTGTTCTGACATACAATTCTCGCCTCATCCACATTCATACATCTTCTTATACAAGCTCGCCGATTGTTGAAGCTTCTAACAGAACCATCCTCTATTAACTGGTTTACCTGGTCGTGCCAAGTCTTCCGCGGACGTCCTTTATATCTGGTACCATCAACACTTGCGTCATATATCTTTCTTACCATTCTCTCCTCATTCATCCGTTCCATATGACCAAACCACCTAAGTTATCCTTTCTTAATCTTACTCACTATACTAACATCAGCTTTACATTATTTACTTATTTATTCATTCTTTACTTTGTCATAAATAGATTTGCCACATATACGCCTATGTGATCTCATTTCCACTGCATTCAGTCTACTTTCGTTCCTTTTCCGCCAGCTCCAGGCCTCACTTGCATTGTGCACCGCTAGTCTTACCTCGGTTGACAAATTACTGTTAGATATAATTCCATTCAAAGCGCCGTTCACTTTATTTCCTGCAGTCACCCTCCTTTCGATATCATTCTCAGCCTTTCCGTTTCTATCAAACATACTTCCCAAATACACAAACCAAACAATCATTACCTACAAGTATTTAGCGCGGTGTCTTGCTTTCCTCCTTCTCGAATACCATCACTTACAACTTGTTAACATTCATCATGAGGTCGCTTTATACTCACTTTATCGTACATTATACTCACCAGATTCTGTAGTTCTTGTTCATTAATCACCATTATTCTGCATCATCGGCGTACAATAAACAATTAATACATTTAATCGTTCCATTATGTGAAAGAGCCATCTACCTTATTTTTACGGAATCTCAAATACCTTTGAGTAATCTGATAGCAGACGCCAGAATTATCAGTTCATTTTGGGCACATTGATAAAACTTTATTATTAGCTGTAGCATAGTTGGATAATGCACCTTCTCCGGTTCGGAAGGAGATCCAGGTTCAAAACAACAATATTTTTCGATAAAACTAATTTTATATGTATATCTTTCTAATTAATATATTTAATTCATATTAAAAATATCACAGACCGTCTGTTCTGAATAATTACAACTTCACAATAAGAATGTGTTCTCCTAATAATTTATAATACGTTTGTTTGCCAAAAAAGCAATCGAACAAATAAACAGATATTTTGATCTAGGGCTTCTCTGTACATAATATAATACTTTCCTATTATTAAAGGTTAAGAAGACAGTGTAATGCGTCAGATTAAAACAATAATGAACAATTTAATGAAACGTTTTCACCAAATTTTCAAGCGTTTAAAGTTTCATACATTATTGTGAAAACAGTGTATTATATTCAAATTTGATCAGTGTTGATAGGTTTCCTAGAAAATTGTTAAAATGTGTACCTACGACTTACGTACTCTGATATATGGTATGTACGAATAGAAAATATGAAAAAATAAACCTGATACGAGTTCAGTACTTAAATATTATCTATGCATTGATAATTTGTCGATTACTATGTTAAAATATATAATTATATAAAAAGGTGTGTAATATACATCTAGATCAAGTTTAGCTGCTAGGATACAGTGAGAGAGGGAATCTGCCACTTACCCAGGACTGTTTTATGAGTAATAGTTCCTATATATGTCCTTCCCATTTACCGCTAGTTTGGCATTTTTTAGATATTTCCTAAGATAGGATACAATAAAATTATGACTCCTATATACAAGGTGTAACAGACCAAGTCCACAATATTTTATGGGTGGGTACCTGACTAAATAACGTGTCAAAAATGTTCAAGAAATATGTGGCTAAACTCAATCATATCAGAGATATAAGCATTTATTTTTTTTAAAATTAATAATTACAAATAAAAATAATTTAAAAAATGTATATTATTTTGATTAATAGAAATATTTTATTGAATTCAAATTATATATTGAATGCAAAAAAATACATTATTATTTTCGCTTCATAAATGTACTAATTTCTGTCCAAAAAAAAAATTCTAGGGTATAAAACGCGTATCAAAGCCAGTGCTTCTGATTGTCATTGCATACTTCTTATGGCACGTATCCATGATAAGATTTTGATTTCTGAGAGCCGCGAAAGGTATGTGTGTACTGGATACGTCATTCTGATCCACGAGCAAACCGCATAGGTCACTTCATGCTGATTTCTGTACTGTTCTTTGCGCGCACTCTAGTCGAATCTCCGAGAGAAATCTCATCCATGTACACGGGTCATAATTTGCAACAAATATACAATATGCAACTTTAATTGTTATTTAAACATGTAAAAGTTTTGCTACCATTATTTATATTGGCTTTGAGTAATATGGAATAGAATCTGAGATTAACTTAGTTAATATGTAACTGTATTATTTTATAAATAAATACATTTAATTAAATGTTTAATTTAAAACAACTTTATTATGTACATATACTAAAGTCCACTAGTTTCAGTTGGATCCAACATTCTTCAGGACAGTAAGAAGGTTGGGTCCAACTGAAACTGGTTGACTTTTGTGTATGTACAAAATATATGATTTAAAACTAAACATTCAATTATTTAATTATAAATTCAAAAAATGTAAAAAAAAAATGCATTTCATTTAAAAGTGTAATTATTTTATTTTTATTTTAAAGGAGGCGAGAGGAAAGAGGCCTTTTAAAATATGGGACAGTTCGAGAAATGTACGTAAAGGCCTCGTCGTTACCAGTTTCGAGGAGCTTATTCACAGAGGTAACTTTTTAATTGTTATATTGTATTTACCTCTCTTTAAACTAAGCAATATAAGAAAATCTAATATTTTCAATATCGTCGACTGACAGCCAGATATTTTAGCATTCATGGTCAACAATTTGTATGATGCAATAAATATTGAAAAATTGACATTCCATTATAATAAATTTAATTAAAAAAATATTTTCTTTGGTCCAAAACTGCTTTATTTAGAGAAAAAAATGCGTACGTGTCTCAAACACGTCTATCATACTACCCCTAATAGATGTGAATATAAACATTGACATTTGACAATTATTTTAAAACAACTGTTGATTTCAATACAAATATAATGTTTGAGTTAATATATATATATATATTTAATAACATAATAACAACGATAGAGATGTGCACCCCCAAATAAGGAAGATCTTGAATTAGGGGAGTGGCTATCGACATTTATATGAAACAAGATTATAATCTATAACAATACAATGTGAAATAAAAAGTATTTATTTAAATATTAGAAAATTGATCAGATTAGAATTTGTAAATGAGAAAGATGTCGGAATACAGAATTATTTAATTATTTTGTAGACCTTTAAGCCATTTTAGAACCGTTGTTTTGCACACATTTATATTTGCTGCTAAATTAATTGATTTTGGCAGTTGATTATACAGTCTAGGAGCAATGTACAATGCATATCTCTGTCATTTTCCTTTACGTTTATATTCCTAGGCGTTTACAAATATCTTAAGCTCTTTAAAATTTAAGTTTGTTACAAAATTCACCAGGTGTAATAGTTTTTCAAATGTAATAAAATATTAGTATTCAAATTTGTATAAATAATAATTTTTATCAAAATATAAATCAATGCATTAAGTATTTAATACATAAAAAATCAGCATTGTATACTTATATGACAATTTGATGCCATAGTCTAAAAGGGGAGTAGAAATAGACGATAGAGCGCTCGCTTAGCATGTCAGAGATAGTGGTATTAATACTTTAATTCCGGTACCGGTAAAAGTGGTGATTTTTTTAAGGCAGTTTTCTTGATCTATTTTACTGGTGTAACAGCTAAATAGGCATATATTACGTTAAAAATGTTATGTCATTAAACGTTAACCAACACACTACGGGGCAAGTAGATTTGCGCGGAACTACCCTTTTGAAACAGAGTTAAATCATCCTCTGGCATATCGGTGACCTTAGCCACAACCACCCTTATTATCGTTAATGTGAAATTCTGAAAGTGCTTTACGAATAAAACTAAACAAATTGTTACTAATAAAGCCGGCATATTTTTTAATTGAATGAAAACACACACACCAGGTGATAACTATTATAAATGCACACAAAATACGTGAACACATAGACAACTGCACACTAGTCAGCTTATTACTCTGCACCGTGACGTTGTGTTAAATAACCAAACTTGTAACTTAACGCAACCAATTTTAAAGGCATTTAAACTGTCAAATATTTTATTACTTTGTGTGCAGTTGATTATGTGTACATTTATCTTGTTAGAAGCGGTCACCGATATTTTGTAAACTCGCAAAGTTGCAATTGCTCATCCGCTGGCGCCAAAATTAAGAAGCAAAGTTATAATTAATATATTAGGATTAGGATGGCCAGCGATTAACACCATTTTCATTTATAATTATGTAATATTAAAATGCAAAATATTTTTACATAAAATATTTAAGGGACTAGTTAACTAATGTAGAAATATGTTTTGAATGACACAATGAGGATAATGGTCTCAGCCACCTCCATGTTGTTTTATTTGGAGCAAAACACGATACACTGATATAAACTTGAAGAATAATGTATTTAATACGAATTAAATTAATCAACTAGAAAGATATACGGAAAAAAAATCTATTCTTCGAAAAAATATTATTTTATTGTTTTTTTGTATTAAATACCACAGAGCTATGTTCTGAAAAAACGGCAAAAAATAACAATTTATTTATTAAAGCATCTATTATTATGAATAATAATCACCACAGTCTGATTTAAAAGACAAAATAAATGCAACATCCTTTAAAAACAACCAGAGAAGTAAAGACTGTTATTGGTCAAAACTTAGTGTAAATGGCTGGGGGCAAAAGCAAATGACTATGCAGCTGACATCAATTTACATCAAAAATAGCTATGTTAGATTCTCAATAGATTAATAAAATGCGTAAAGCTGTACGAGATGAAAACTACACGAAAAGTTAATATAATTAAATATGAATAAATAATTAAAATGGACGTTGCTGACTTTTCAACTAGTACCCTCAATTATATATTTATTGAATTGCTATTTATGGGGTGGTATTCATTACACAAATTGCGATTTATTTTTATTTTTTATTAATATAATATAATAAAATTTCAATAATCACTAGATATATATATATATTTTAACATTTGTTTCTTCAGAGTAAGACTCGTGTATTAATATATCGTCGTGTATAATTATAGTGTATGTTTGTCATTAACCCGTTATTTTCTTTTTATATAGATTTTTTCTTAAAGATATAATAATAAAACAGCCAGCATTTTTTTTGGACTGATCGGATTTTTAAGACGTAAAAATATTTTGTAGGTAAGGAGAAATTGTCGGTGGGCGCGGGCGAGCCGGTGCGGCTGGTGCTGGAGAGCGACGGCACGCAGGTGGAGGACGGGGAGTACTGGAGGACCCTCCCGCCCAACACTGTGCTGCTGCTGCTGCGGCAGGGACAGCGCTGGCTGCCCACCGGGGCTGACGTCATCAGGGCTGGTCAGTACCGTTTTTCTTCTTATCTTTCCATGCCTCATTTATTCCTGGTCTCCATCTCCATTATTCTCCGTTGATCCATTAAACGAGTCAATTCTCTCCAGTCCTGGATTTCTAAGGCAGTTGTGTCGGTGATTTCTGACGGTTGGCATGATAAAGAATATCAGCTGCACGTCTAGTTTAATTTTATTCACATTTTTCTTACAAATCTATCGGAGTTTTCCATAAGCAGGCTGTTTAATGTCGTAACTTTATCGAGCTCACCATTTTTGCTGTCACTTTTTATTAAAGCATCGCTTTTTCTGAACTGGATCGCCTTCCATATTAATTAAATATCACAAGCTAAACAACGCAAGCACTTTTAATATCCAACCTTATACATGTGTCAAATGAAATAAATGAAACGTCGATAAAAAAAACTTCATGTTTTAATTTTGAAAACTGATAGTAATGAAATAATGTCTTGTTTGTTTCGAGTTAAGTTAATTTATTCACCATTACTGTAAGTATTTTTACGTGAGGTGGTCCTCTAGAAGGACGCTACCCTCGCACGCCAGCGCGCTAGCCTTCCTACCCTCGGTGCCGGAAGGGGTGATAAGAAATATTAAAATGTCGTAAGCGTTCGGTGGCGGAAGCGAGCGGCTCTAGGAAAAGTTTCCCCTTAGAGTTGAACAAATGGTTATTCGATACCGTGGAGGTGGCGGAGTTTGATGTCTTCGCATAGGTCTGCATATTGAGAGCGTGGGGTTAATGGTTCCGTTGTGTTTCAGCTATCTCGGCGATCCCAAAGATCGTATGCGAGACCATCCACGCGCTAGAGTTGCACGATGAGACTCCCTCGTGGAAGATCATGGACAACAAGGGGCGCGTCACGGTGGTGCTGCACTGGGACCAGCGGGCGGCGCAGGGGCAGGGCCAGGGGGGCGCCGCGGCCGGGGCGCGCCTCTCCCCCTCGCGCAAGCCCACCCCTGAGCGGCGGCCCTCGCTGCTCATCCAGACGTCCCTAGATAAGGAGCCGCACCGCCGCTACCCCAGCGGGCCGCAGATCACCGTCATCAACCACGACGAGCCGCCCTACCCGGGCCGGGCCGGCGCCGTGCACGCGCACACGCCCGAGTGCGCGCGCCACGTGCACCGGCCCGCGGCGCGCGCCGGCTCGCCGCCCGGCGTGGACGGCAACGGACTGCCCGAGTGCGACTTCCACTGCTGCGCGTTGCACGAAGAGGGGCGCAAGATCGCCGTGCACAAGAGCGTGGCCACCTCGCCCATCCAGGAGGGACACGCGCACGCGCAGACCTCTCCGCAGCCCTCCTCGCTGGCGGACGGCCGGCGCGTGCCCCACAAGGGCCACGTGCGCTTCCTGGACGCCGAGGGCGCGCGCCTCAACGGGGACAGCTCCGAGAGCGAGACGGAGAACACCGTGCTGGAGGACGAGATCGTCACCTCGGACAAGTTCCTGCTCCTCATAGACCAGCTCAGCGTGGACCAGAAGAGGCATCTCACGATCAAAGATATCGGTATCATCCTCGAGAGGCTCAGTTCGAAAATTCTTGACGTGGAGCGGCTAGACAGAGAGTCGGAGAGCGATGATTGCTACAACTGGACTATCAAGGCCACCATTCGCGGGGACGCGCTGCGAGAGCTGGGCGTCATCTACAACGGGAACTACTACGCCATCTCGGAGCACCCGGGCTACAAGGAGGAGAACGAGGAGGGCGGGGAGGAGGCGGAGGAGGAGGAGGAGGAAGACCGCCTCTGAAAGCAGCCGCAGAGTGGAGGGTTAGTTCAGTACTGGAGCCTTAGCGCCGCCCGCGCCGCCCGCGCCGGAGAGCGCGGGAGCTGCGCCCCGCGGGGATGTTAGTTGTTAAGTATTGATTACCTCCGTACTAGATTCACCTAGGATAAATGCAATCAGTCGATCTTCCCAGAAGCGAAGGGAGCCAGCAGAGGTCCGCGTAATACTACTACAGATGCGAGGGCCCGTACGCAGCGAGGGCCGATGATATGGCCAGTCCAGTAAAGCCGTACGACGATGTCTCATGCACAAACGAATCCGTTGCTATTATAATATTTATTTAAAACGGTAGATAATTAAAAATCCAAATTATTAATAACACTCGAAAACTATCGTGCGTGTGATGTTTCTGTAAGCACATATCGATCCGAAGTGACTCTACGATGTAAGCTGCGAGTTTATCCGAACACTTGGTGTAGATTGAATTTTCAATTATTAATTAGTCAAAACGCTACACGATGTTCATGTTTTATTTCCAGATGTTTAGTGATTTGAAATGAGAGGAAATGAAACGAGAGTGAAATGCCCGAAGAGCGGTGTGACGGAGGTGCGGGCCACGCCCGGTCGCTGCAAAAACTCCAATATATTAACGGTACGTAGAGTTGACAATCGATTCACCTGTTCAGTCGATCCAATAAGTACTTTATGTGTGTCGAAACACGGTTTTTTATTATTCTAATTCGATTATATAAGGTAAATAAATAGTACATAAATGCAAATTAATGAAAATTTTGTATAGATATTTCTGTTATGACATGTAAATGAATAAATATGGAACTATTCGCTTAAGATTTGTTGAGTGGGGTGATGCAGGTGTGGCTCTGCCGGCGGTCCCGGAGCGCCCCCGGTCGCTCGTCTCGGCGGACCTTCTGAGCATCTCAAATGGCTGATAAATCAGAGCAATTACACGCCGCTGTCCTCCGATGACACGATGACACGATGACACAGTCAGGATCTCCGTCCGACAGATCCGGAGACTGCAATCGATGGAATCCATTCCGGGCCAACGGTAGAAAATAAATATTCACTTCGCGGCGAAGCGCGTCGCGTTTTAGAGCATTATTTCTCATCGGCGTTATTTATTTTTAGCGGACGAATTTCAGCTCGACTCGTCGGCAGCGCCACACAAATGTGAAAATTTTAATAGTATGGAAATTTTAGGATACACGCATGATATTATAATGAAAACAAGAAAACTTTTCATTGGGAGATTGTCACATGTAGGTCTACATTAGATACGATTATTAAAACAATTTGACATGGCATTCGCGAGCGTGTCACGGGGCGGCAATCGAAGGGATGAAAATGGTTATTGAGAATGCTTGTCGAAAGGTTTTCAAAATGCATACGAGGGATGAGAATTGTGATATTTTTTTTAATGTCTCGGAAGGAGAATAATTACAAATACTTACATGTACTGATGTTGAAAAATAAACACACACAACAGTCAACTGAATTTTGAGAGCGCGGTTAATATTTTAGTCATATTTTATTTACAACCGTCAATTCAAAATTTAATTCCAAGAAAATTAAAAGAATTACAAATTGTATTTATTGTGTTACCTTCCTGCTGTTCTTGAATATGTAACACTGAATATATATTCGAGATTGTTTTGGTCTGGTAGCCGCCATGTCGTAGATATTAATTTTGTAATATTATACAAGTATATAATACAAACAAAATATTGAAGAACACATAAAATTGATTAACGCGTCCGTCAATGAGTGTTTGTTAGGTAATTGTATAATATTATGAAATATATGACTGATGCGATGCATTTTTATATTCGATGAGTGACTTTTCAATAACAGGCCTAAGTCAAGAAAAATGCGTAATTTAATGTACCGATTCTCATCGGGTAAAATTTTTCAGAGATGAAAAAGAGTTATAAGTCACTTATTTTTCTCTCTCAAAAGTACCTAATTGTTTTCTTCCTCATAATTGAGTTCTGTCGTGATTTCATTTATGTTAGATTTGAAAACAAAAACATTTTATGACAGTGTTATTTATTGACAGTTTTTTATTACAAATTATTGTACTCTAAATCTAAAAGATGAAATATACATTGTAAATAAAAAATCATTCTAACGTGACTGAAATAAGTTTAAAATTTATAATGATTTTCTCAAAATACAACTTTTTGACTTGGGATATTTTGAATGGTCACACATCAATCCATCCAAAAATTAGATTAATTAATAACAATTTTTCAAATTATTACTTTGTTGACGTGGCGTTGTCTGTCATAATATAGAATAACCATTAATCGTAACATCAGCTCAATTAAAAAAAATAATTAAAATAATGATTGTGTCAAACGTCTGTGCCAAATCACCATGGAAAGGTTTTGTGAAAAGTTTTTGAGAACGAATGAAAGTTTTTTAAAGAGAAAGATTTTGTAGTCGTGCCAATTTATAAATAGTTAAGCTCGTATTACTATTGCCGCACCTTGACACTGAGTACCGTGTGGGAGAAGCCATCTTAAGGCAGTGGTAATGTAAGGAGATAGTGTTCATAATTGTTAAATACGTTTTAAAAATCTTTCTTTTATACATTATTCAGTAACACTGGAACAATTAAAGACGCGACTCATAAAACAGGTCTCACTGAAATAATTTTTTATTTCGAGCATTTTCTTGGTGTTTGTGTCCTTCAGTATTATTAATCATGCCTATATATTGTTATATTTATTATCTGTAAAATGAATAGAAGCGATTTAAAATAATTTAATATTTATAACTCAATTAAAAAATACTTTTTCTCAGAACTCAGGATTTGAATTATCATTGTGCGTACATAATTATTATATTAATTAATAATTAAAAAAATTAATCTGTCCAGTGTTAAATCTTATTTTATTCTGTATTATTTTAAAATGATTTCCGCTTCTATCATGTCTCTTTAATTGGTGCACTAATTAGCATTTTATCTTCATTAACTAATGTTTGCGGTGCCAAATACATAGTATTATTTATGTATAAAATTTGTTGCTTGAAAAACAAATTATTTTGAATATTTTTTTAATTGTCTAGCAAAATATTATTCTGATAATGAATGAAGACAATTTTATGCAGGTAAAGAAATGTGTCATTTCATGTGATGCCGAAGTTTAAATGAAAATATGATTTAATATTTTCAATTTCCATGCAAACTGTCGTATTTATCAATACTTTTTTGAGTGAGATAAAACATTTTGTATATATTATGTACAAATCTAGATAAATGTGTAAAATATACTATGAAGGATATGTTAAGAAAATATATAATACTGCAGCTGACGTTTCTTTTAAAACCATAGAAAGAAAACTCGTGCTAAATTCTTCAAGTCAATAAGGTCAATGTGTTTGAGTCAAGTTAAGAAGTCTAATCAACTGTCTTTTATTTAAATTATATTAAAGAGTATATAATTTTTTATAAAACTTGAATGTATTATTATACGTACATTAATAGTATCTTGTAATCAACAAAAAGAGTTCAAATGAGGAGACAATTACATCTTTTTGCAAAAAAATATTCGTTCATGTATTTTTTTTTAAATGAAAGCGTTTCGATGAAACCAAGAGAATTTCGATCAACAACAAAAATGTAATACTATATTAATTTTGTCAAATATTTTATTGAAATAGCATTACGTATACGATATACAAGTAAATCAATTATTGCTCAACAGTATTTTGTAGATTTGTATTGCATACAGTTTATTACGTAAAGTACCGGCCGTGCATTTTAATTCGGCTTTCCTTCAATAATATTAAATAGCCTAATGTAGGGTCTCAAGTTCAAAACTTATAATGTATAAAAAAGAGTAATTTCATTAATATTTGTTTTTGGAAGATTTTTCTCCTAACTAGCTGATTTTACATGCAGAACAAAAATGAAATATCTAATAATGAAAAAAAATGTGTTCTTGGATTTATTCAAATATTGCTATTTATTACCGATACGTGTTATACATAAATACAAATTTAAAATAAGTAGTAAAGTACAATTATACACTGATAAATTTACAATGAGAAGTTTCAGTAATTTAAATAGATTGATTTTGGACTTAAGAATTTGTTGTAGACTAAAATCTGTGCTAAAGGAGACAGAATATTTGAGCAAATAATACGAAGTTTCCGAAATCATTTTTTTCTTAATACAGAAAGCAGGATTATATTTGTGAACTAACTAATTATATTATTTATGTTCCCTCATATGAAAGTATTGATAAAAACGTACTGATCTAGATAAAAAACAAATGTTATAACAGATTTGTGTGTGACAGCAATTTTAATCTCCTTTGATTAATGTCGAGAATCATTTGAGGATAAAGTTGCTGTGTTTATGTATATCTATATTTTTGTTTGTTAAGCAAATTTGTTATGTGAAAATAAAAAAAAGCAATGTTATATACATTTATTTTTCAATTTATATGTATACATACTGAATATAATTAAATTATTTTAATTTCAAATGCGATGATTGTCGAAAATATTGCGATTTCAAATCAATAAGGTTGGAACCGCTTCAAAACAGTAAGATATATTTTCGGGAAACCTTTGTTTTCACTTAATTTAAAAGGAGTCCTGGAGATTTTTTTGCGTGGATTTATTTAGTCTTGGTATTTTACTGTTTTTGGGCGGATGGTTTTCGGTTGAAAGTAAACAGAAGCGGCTCGAGGTTTTGGCTAATCGAGTAGGTGCCTCGGGTGCTAAATGCAAGGAGTGCTAAAGTTCTAAATTGACATTATTAAATATAATTTATCAAAAACATTGTACGAAATGTCTCTTATCTATTGTATGCAGAAGCATGTTAACCGAAGAACCTGAAAAATTGTCACATAATTTTGGTTGAAAACCTTCTCTCGGTTCGCCATTTTCTCTCGAGCAATTTTGTCCGTCTTATTGAGCGGATAAAAAATTTCCAATAGTAAAATGTGTTTTTGTTTGATGAAACATTCATCTGGCGAAGTGATCACCTTCTCGCGGGTTGTGTTGATCTGTGGTTTTCAAAATGAATAGAAAATGTCATCTCTTATAACACTGCCAAATTAGGTAAATAAAGAATGATAATATCGAATTTTTTGACCCTTTTTCATTTTCATCAAACCTTCCTTTCCTTTCAATACAATCGTACATATTTATTTAAAATACTTTTTATGAAACAAATCATGGTGAAGTTTAAATAATGTTCGTTTTCTGAATTAATATTAAAAATATTTATCGATCGCTCATACGCAAAGAATCGTAAGAAAAAAACGTCATTTTTTATTATTCTAGTATTTTTCACGTATTTAATATTGATGGATGTAATTTTTTAAATATTATGTCTATTAGTACCTACATTATAGAATACAATAATTTTTTTTAATCTGCCACTTAAATAAGAATCAAAAAAATATATCATGCGAAATACTAGAATCATTAAATATGTCATTTTTTTACTTACGTTTTTTTACATAAGATGGGTCGATATATTTGAACACAAATAATTATTTACTGCTAAAAATATTAGAAATCACCTTTTTATAGCATTATTTCATTTATATTGATTCAAAGTAAAATATCAATAATGGTGATTATTGCCGAGTAGTATTTTGATACCGCATATTCGATATATTCTCGTAACACAGTGACCTAATTAGCTCGATGTGTATGATTTTGTATGATCTAAACATTACAAAAATGTTACACTTGAATGATAAAAGTGTTGTAAAAATCAACAATTTTCGAATGCGTGGAATATGACGATTTTTGGAAAATTCAAAAGTCGCCAGTCGGACAATAAAGTGCATGACTCGGTAACCTCACACCCCCTGGAAAAGTGGAATGAACTCTTCCTTGGCGCGTCCCGGATGCAGCTGAAATTCCCGCCGTATCACCCTCCCCCTCTGACAAGGGGAGATCTGAGGACGTTAGAGAGAGAAAGACGCATGTATCCACGAGACCCCTTACATGAAAGGTGCGGGCACTTAGTAAAAATAATCATTACTTATACATTTATCTACTAAAATAAGAATTGTCCTAATAAAACGGAATTCGCCTAGGATTTTTTTAGGAGAATTTAAAATTCTGTGTAAAATTTATTTAAAATTCATAATAGGTACATTTTGAAATAATTTCACAAAATTTTTTACTAATTTTTTCGTGTAGAAATGTTAAACAATTTTTAACATCTCAGTTCGATATTTTCGCGGCAATCACATTTGTGTACCATTGACAGAGATATAACCTAAAGTAAGTATTTAGAACAGATCACATAGAATGTTTGTCAATAATGGTAATTTAACTCATTACACTATAGCAAATAGCAATGTGGTGTGTGTAGAGACACACGTTCGTAAATACTCTATTGCACACGCTGAAAATTTGATAATGCTTTTAAAATCACGTTTCGTTTTAGAATTAAACATTCCTAGGGTCTGGTAATGCATACACAATCTTAATAATCAACCAAAATAATTAATAACTTTTGAGTTAATGAAAAATATCATTTAGTCCAAATGTTGGTAAAATAGAAAAAAGGTAAATATTATATAATATTTACATTTTGAATAAACAAAACAGTTGAAAAAACTATTGATAAACTTTCGGTACTATGCCGTAATGCTGCATTACTAGATAGTCTCAAAAATGTATTTTGTGCCCAATATTTACATATTGTTATCTGCAGTCTACAAGACACAATCAGTTTCCAGTTTCCAGTTGCTAGTTGTATGTTACATATTGTTTCTAAGTTTTTCTTGACTACTTTATTGTTACCTCAACAGTGTCAAGTTGAAAATCATTCAAAGATGGTGTACATATTTTTGTCAGCAAACTAATGAGAAATACACATTCTCTATCAATAAGCTTACAAATTAAGAGTTGACGTTACTTTTTGACATTTACGTAATTATATATAATAATTACGTAATGACTAGATATTTATTATGGTATTTAGTTATTTCTCTAGCAGGCAGTCTTTATAGTTGTTAAGCCTGATCAGTACAAGTCTTCTACTATTTATTTTTCTTAATCTTATTCTTTTCGCATTCAGCAGGGTTGGGCAACATCTAGTAAGTTAAAATTTTCAATTCCAAATTACCACAATATCTAGAGATTAATGTGTGTGGTCTGAATACTTACATATATAACCGAGACATGAACTCTCTTCGTCAATATCGTATACAAATTAAAAGTTGTTTAAAGAGCAACGGATATGTCTCTGTATATATATCTCTGATAAAAGATGTCGCCCAAAAAATCTGCATGCTCAAGTGGCAATGGGCTGGACACATTTATATCGAAGAGATGATGATCGGTGGAGAAGGAAGGTTCTGGAATAGAGGTTTCGCACTGGTAGAAGAAGTGTCAGACGGTGGATAGTCACCGGCTGATGATGATGATGATGATGATATACAAAATCTAGTCTAGACAAAAAAACACCATAATTTAAAATATTGTGGTTATTTCATGAGCAGACAGCTTACAGAAGTTGTCAAACCTAATCAATGTCTCTTTCTGTTGTCCTACTGGGTCCGAGAAATACTGCACTATCAGCATTTTGCTGCATTCAGTTTCTCTTCAGGCAGTTTGTCTTTCGCAATAGAATCCGCATCAAAAATCTTACATAAGACATCTAGAGTCTTAGATTTGTTCTATTTTCCAGATATATTATTTTGGATCGTTATGTATATTTCACACACCCCTTAAGGACTTCATTTAATAGTTTGAATCCTTAACCGTATTTTCTTGGTAGACATTAAAGTACCTACAACAGTACACCGAGGTTGATCTATTAACCTAATTAAAATCGTAAAAGAAGTTCATTGAAATATTATCAGTTATTCAACTGTACTTAATTTATTAGGAGAACACATTCTTATTGTGAAATTGTAATTATTCAGAACATAAGTCTGTGATATTTTAAATTATATTATTATAAAATTGATTTTATATGTATATCTTTCTAATTAATATATTTAATTCATATTTAAAAGTACTTAATTTACACTGCACTGACAATATTAGTGTTCATTTTACATGTTATTCTAATGATTAGCGTCTTATTTTCTCTATATTATAAATAATTTGAAAAATAATATGTATATTAAATAATAATATAATTAATTAAAACCTTCATCAATCAAATCACTTTTATTAATTTAATTTCGGCTAGTGTCGATATGAATGTATTTTCATCAGAACGGACGTATACTAACACGCGCAGACTTCATCTTGACGAAGATACTGTAATAACAAGGTTTGCTATTTTGAAAAATTAATAATTATAACTAATCATAAATACTAATATCAGAGTTCAAAATAATTTATTCCATTTTAATTTTATTGTTTTACCTAAATTCGATTTTTATCTTACGTACGTATAGTTAGTTACGCAGCCGTGTACGTAAAAATTATCACATCAGTCGCTCAGTCTGTTTTACATACAAAAATATTTGAATGAGGGGTCAGCCAGTGGCGTAACTACGCCAATGTGGTGCATCAACGGCCATATTAGACAGGGAATCAAAAGGCACCCTATATTACTTTTGATACTCTTGTGAGTATCGACACTTTTCTCAGTGCTGATATGGCCGAATAATATTTAAAAACATGAAATAATACAATTTTAAAAAACATTTCTCAGTTCTAGTACCCATTAATGTCGGGTTGGGTACCAGACCATCGCTGAAAAGCAAAAATCGCCGTACAGCGAAGCAGTGATTTTTTTACACACAATTTAGTATTTTTTCATGAAACTGTAAATATTGTAAGAGATAAGAGATCAATTTTATTCTTACTATTTAATTTATAAAACTACGCAGTACGCAATATTCTTATATCTTATATACAATGCGTGTACAGGGAGCCCTTTTTTAGATATTGGATTGGGGCCCAATATTTTTAGTTACGCCACTGGGCTCAGCACTAATTCTGCATTATCCTTTACTATGTTTCGAGAGCAAAATTTCAATGGTGAACTTTTTAAGTGGTAGATTATTGTTGTCTTATATTAGAGATGCCATAAAAAATCAAAATACTAAGAAACAACTGTGAATAAAACACTGAAACTTTCGGTATAGTGGAGTCAATTTCCATACCGCCGCTGACCTCGTCCGGACCAGTTAGAAGGATTACTCCATTATTTATTGAAGCAATTTCCCTGGCTGGTGATGTTCCGGCGAGGAGTTGAGGGGTTGAGGGGTCCCAAGGTCCCAAGGTCCCAAGGCCGCGAGAATTTAATGTCGGTAAGTGGATGGTACCTTTCGATGCCCAGACTATATAGGCGGGGGCCGCTTCGAAAAATAAAATCTAGCCGTATTTGGAGATTATTATCTTACGAAGATCAAGGTATGTATATACTATTTTTGCATTCGAGCTCCATTATTTCTCAATAAGATTTTGTTAGAAAAAATGGTTTTATTAGTAATTCAATAATGCAAAACTCAATTATGTCTAAATACAAGTCATTTAAAAGAAAACCAGCGAATCCACGGAAAAGATACTTCTTTAATAGGTAACTTTTTAAGAATTACTCTTATAAAAAAGACCTACAGCTTTAACGCCCATCCAGACATGCGAAAGTAGATAAAATAGGTAGGTTAGTTCAATATGCTCTCAAAACAAAATATACAGACAACGTATAAATTAATGTTTTTTGACGGAGATTATAAAAGCGATGTATTTCGATTCGATCAATGTCTTCGATGTTGCTTTCTAAACAATTCCCAATCCCATACTGATCGCGATGAAAACAAATAGATATGACGTAATAATTTCAAAATAAACAGACAGAAAATCATGAATTATATAATACAAATTAAATGTATAAATTAGAAAAATATTTTCGTCGCTACTGGGATTCGAACCTGGATCTTTTCCCAAACGGGGAAATGCATTAACCAACATAGTAAGTTGACGACAAATTTTCGAACTTATATGTTGCATTTTCAAATTGATACACGTCGTTCCATTATTTGATAGCCATCTTCTTTATATTTAAGGAATCTCTAACACCTTTGAGTAAAATCCGATAGAAGATGCCAAAATGAATTAATAATTCATTTTATTTAAATTTTGGAAACATTAATACAACTTATCAAGAATTAAAAATATCACAGACCGTCTGTTCTGAAAAATTGCAATTTCACAATAAGAATGTGTTCTCATTAAAAATAAATTATATTCCTACGTATTACGAAATTGTAAAACAATGAGCAATGATTAAGATCAATAAGCGATGACAAAATAAATAATGTAATATTTTTTTAGTGAATATATACAAACAATATACAGGGTTTGTGAAAAAGGTATAACCATCATTTTAAAATCATTACAGGGTAGACAAATTATTTATTGAATTTTTATGTTTTTCTTGTTTTTAAGATTTTGTAAAATGTATCCGTAAAAGTGACTTAAATGTTTTATCTCGTCGTAATTTCAGTTATTCCTAAATAAAATAGTATATTTCAGTACTAGTAAATATTAAAATATTTAAAAATAATGCAAAACGCGCAATGTACAGCATTTTATGTTAAGCCCTGTGACGTTGGGTTAAATTTTCCTTGATGCCGTGTGCTTCAAATAAAACGAGCTGCATATTTGCTGAAGTGAGTTTTAAAAATGTAAATGTAGTTTCGGTGATAATTAACTTTTACTGAAAAACGTGACCCCGAGGGTGCGCTAAAATCGTAAAGGAGGGGCCGAAAAGGCATTAGAGCCCGGATAATGAATGTTCTGATGCAGCGAGATAGCAGCGAAGATGACTCCGAGCTTAGCCGAGTGGAAGACAAGGAAATGAGAAGAAATAATGAGCTTGGTCAAGAGTTTTAAGAGATTTTCATGTAATGGCGGGAAATCACGAGTCGCAAAGCACTCGCCAGGAGAGCTTTTCAAACGGACTCGATTAATTCAGTTTAATAACAGGTAGGTGTATATTCATTAACAATTATTTATTTATGAGATACATAACTTTTATTGAAATTTAAGATGTGTCAGACACAGCCGGTGGCGTTACTACGCCAACGCGGTGCATTGGTCCCACGTAAAATAGGGGCCCAAAAGACGTAGTCCAGCGCTAATATGGACTAATATTAAAAATATGAATTAAATATATTAATTCGAAAGATATACATATAAAATCAATTTTATCGAAAAATATTGTTGTTGCGCCACCAGGATTAGAACCTGGATCTCTTTCCTAACCGGGGAAGGTGCATTATCCAACTATGCTACAGCGACAACATTTTTAGCGACAATTTTCTAACCTATATGTTATGTTATATTAATACATTTAATCGTTCCATTATTTGAAAGAGCCATCTACCATATTTTTACAGAATATCAAATACCTTTGAGTAAACTGATAGCAGACGCCAGAATTATCAATTCATTTTTATTAAATTTTGGACACATTGATACAACTTTATTATTTTTTAAATCCACTATAGCAACAAATGAAATTTATATTTTTTAATACCATTTTTCACGTAAATTACGAAAGCATGTGAGAATATTATCAATTTAAACAGTACTACCCCGCTAATATATCAGGGTTGGGACCAGATCATCGCCAAAAAGCGATTTTTTTTTCAAAAGACAGTACATATAAATGTCTAAAACATATTCCTGTTATTTTTTTATGAAAGTGTGAATATTATAAGAAACAAGTGAATAATTTTGTTAATACTATTTAATATTTTAAAACGTGTTGTATGTACTTAAAATCTTATATACAATACATATACAGGGGCCTCTTCCATTTTGCCGCCGACTCAATTTTTAAAATATGTGAAAACAAATTTACTTGAAGCGCGTTTCGCCTTGTAAGGGCATTATCAATCTAACAATTTAACTCAATAACATGTATTTATATTTATGGTGGGGGACAGCTATACAATTTTATTTGCATGAGATGAAAAGGGACATCATTATTCATTGGAATTCTGAGGATTTCCTTACATTTTTGAATGCTTCTAATTATTCTGTGTAACCATTATATTTTTATTATTGAGGAGAACACATTCTTATTGTGAAGTTGTAATTATTCAGAACATAGGTCTGTGATGTTTTAAATACTAATTTAATGTATTAATTATAAATACATACATATAAAATCAATTTTGTCGAAAAATATTGTTGTTGCGCTACCAGGATTCGAACCTGGATCTCTTTACCAATCCGAGGAAAGTGCATTACCATCTATGCTACATCGACAGTATTTTTGACAACAAATATTCGAACCTATATGTTACATTTTTTCAAATTAATACATAGAAAAGAACAACCATATAATTTTACAACATAAGAAGACAATATGGCAAGAAATACATTTTTGGTATTCTGGAATTTATACAAGTTGTTGAGTTAAATTGTTAGATTGATAATGCCCTTACAAGGCGAAACGCGTCTCGAGTAATTAAACGAGTGCAATTAAAAAACAAGTGTTTTATTCTCACATATGTGATTATGGAGTTCTACAAACTTATCTCGGAAACGGTAAACCTATTTTTTTTAATTTTACCACTAGACACCGTTAAACTTTTGTATATTAAAACGGCTGAGTGGACCGAAAGATATTATTAGGTAAATACCTACCCATGTTCTGAATCCGGCTACCAGATATGATTTGATTAAAATATTTTAATAAATAATTCGCTAACATATGACATCATTATAATATTTACGAATATTGAGGTGCCAGTGTCCAGGTGAAACTTTTGTCCCGAAACTCGCGTAAAGTACAATACATATTTAGTGTGGAGCCATTCGCAATGTTATTCGTTGTGTATTGCATTTTGAACGCAGAACAGAATGACTAATTGATGTATACTCCGAACATCATCATCATCAAACTTCCGGAAAACTGAGCGATAGACTACCGGGCAAGTTAGTTAATCGAGTGATAAGATAACCCGAATACAATGTTGTGTAAAATTACTTAAATATAAAAAAAAATTGTAAGTACTTACGGATTTTTTATGATCTATTGACCTGTCGCTGTAAATAGTTAATAATAAATTATTCATAATTAGATATTTAAATACAAATTACATTAACCCTGTTAAAAATAAACGTAACTCCCATTGTTTATATGTATATTATTTTTTATTCTATTAATCCACAATTTACATAATATACATATTTTTTATTACACTGAGTAGGTAAATAATAGTTTGAAATAATATATAGGAATATATTTTAGGAGAACACATTCTTATTGTGAAGTTGTAATTATTCAGAACATAGGTCTGTGATATTTTAAATATGAATTAAATATATAAATTATAAATTATAATTATAATTAATTAATTATAATTATAATCTAGATATTGCCATTTAATCAGCCTTGGGGCGCATCGATTTATATCGACCGGTTAAACATATTTTTAGAATTCAGATTATAAAGAAGATTGTCAACGCGTTAACTATTTGTTTTCGAATAATTTTGGATTTACATTCTGTAGTCTTTATAAATATTTTTACATTGCAATGAATTTAGCGTAGCGAAATGGTAATCCGTTTTGCTATTCAGGTACTAACAAAATATTTTCCGATTGATACATTTTTTAGTATATCTCTCTAATTGATTCATTTTATTTGTTTTAATATTACAGAACTATGCTCTAAAATTGCAGCTTTTAATGAAAACACTTTCCAATGTGTTTATTCATTTTTTTTATTTATCAATATTGTGCAGAACATTATAATTCTAATGAAATTTATGAATTACGACTTTAAGAAAGTATTCATGAAACCGCGTATTATAATCTATATCCACTTTATTACTGTGAGTACAAATTCTATATTGGTATTAATTACAAAAAGTCACTTTCTTCATCTTAATTTAAAGCTCAAGTCTATACCATGTACCATGTACCTATCATATGCAATCCAAGATTCATCTGTAGACTGTAGAATAATTAATTGCGCGCGCTGCTACCAAAATGCACTTGGGTCAAAGTCTTCCAATAAAACTCTTCCGAGACGTGTCTCCAGCAAATATGGTCTTCAAGACGATTGCTAGGACAGGAGATTACCATCTTATTGGCACTAAAGTCAACATCATCGAAGACTACTCTCTAGATAGATTGAACTTTGCTGCGAAAACGCCCGGCATTTCATTTGGATTTAGAGGAATCATAAAATACTATTTAGAAAAATGCAAAAGCAATTAAAAGTGAGAGAATCGGTTTACTTTTCTCTCATAAAAAATACAATAGATATTTAAGTTAGTATTGTACAGATATCTGTGTACTATCGTTTATAGTATATAATTATCTGCGCCTCTAAATCACCGGGGATAGAGGTGTCCAACGATGCGTGTACGCGATTGAAATATATAACTCGTCTCGGAGATTTAGCGATAAAAGTCGGTATGTACCAGATGTTCGTCTCTACTCCACGTACAAAAAACAATAGATGACGGATGACAGCTCGCTCAGTGGTCAACTCTGTCATGTTTTTTATAACTTTAGAGCTTTGAGACGAGTCTCAGAGACAAAAGGCTTGAGAGCAAGTCATGCCGTGGAGTTACCATCATGAACATGTGATTAAATATTGTGTAAAGACGTGCTTGTTTGGATTAGCAGTAAGAGACTCATGATCAGATGGTCGGAAATCATGCCTCGTCATAGGAGGCTGGCCACCAAATTAGTTAATTTTTCATAGCACTGGGACTTTACAACCCTCAAATGTATCCTGTAATCATATAAATACAAAGTACATAAATACATCTCATGCTAAGCAGATTATTTTTTTAGCAATGACTCTAACCACAGGTTATTTAAAAGTTCCAATCTTACCCACTAGAAGTTTTTATTGGAGTGTTCAAATTATATTTGACTGGGCCGAAATAAAATCTCAAACTATTTGTTAAAAATGTGAATATTTTTGCTTCAATAATAAGTGTACTAAATTATTCCATACGTATAAATATTTAAAGATTCACTATATAAATGTAAAATAAGAATTTTTAATAGGTCAGTGTTTTTATAATAAATGATTATGCAAAATTAATTTTTATATATTTTTCCCACATTTAATAATATTGATAACACCAATTAAAAATACAATTTTTATGTATTTTAATTTGCGTTTAAGGTTACACTTTTAATAATAATTCATATTTTTGCGTTTTTTATGAAAATGTGGGTTTTATTATTCATTTATATCAGAAGTTATTCACTAGATTTGACTTTTTTTTAAAATTATTACTTAGATAAGACCTTTATACTCATTTAAAACTAATAAAATGAATGTTATTTTCTATAATTAAGACACAATTATTAAATTCATTTTTCGCGTGCCACAAAATTGCTTTAATATGGAAAATTCTTGCATATACGAAAAATATTTTCTTATAACCTTGAAGACAAGATTATGGAGACAAATTTGGATTGAGACAAACTAACAAAATGTTAAAAATTAATAGTTATAAATTATTCAATTTGCAAATATCAATTTTCGACTTTTTTAAACACTCGTGTTAGTGAAAATAAATGATTTTCAATAATATATTAAATTTAATTACATGCTTTGAGGCTCATCTACTATTTAAAATCAAGTTTTATATCAAAACACAATAATTTCTGACTAAATAATATTTATGTCGATCCTATTAGTGTTTTGTTCATCATATCTCCGATTTGAGCGGCCTTGATGGACGTAAAATTCGCGCTCTCGTAAGATGCTGAGAATATATGTTTTCACGCATATTTTAGCTATACTATGAAGTAATATTGTATTTATTCATAAAATAAGTTGCAAATTCTGTAAATTAGACGGTTTTACACTGATATTAAGGGAATACATCGTTTTCTTGAACAAAGTAAACATATATTTATGTATATTATTTTGTATGTAGTCACAATTGTTTATTTCGTTTATATTTAACAGCATTGTCTTTTAAACACTAGCTCACAAAACGGTAACGTTGTGTTTTAAATCGATAATATTAAACAAAACCACAAAATGCATCATAATAATTTTAAATTTAAAACATTGATTTATGCGTCAGTCTAAATATATATAGGTACTTTGACTAATTTCATGTAAATCAATAAACGATTTATTTTTCGATGAATTAATTCAAATGACAACACACATTTTATTTCATTCCATAACATTAATATGAAAGAAAAAACATTGAAAAGACTCCAGAATCAACAATTTTATTGTCGTCTCTTTCTGTTCAAAGCTTCTTCTCTCGTATGATTTACGTAAAAAATAACGTCATTTAATATTTAGGTGACACTTAAGCAAGAACACAATAAGTTTAACTATTAGCCCGATCTTTAAAGGCTATGCAATACGCGTAGAAATTCTCAAATTTCAAACTGGAAAAATGAAAGGACATCCTTAAGGTACGTGCGTGAAATAAGGCTAATCTCTGAGATACTGTATGTACATGGGGAATAGAAAAGTTGAGAGTTGTCTCCAAAGCGTCTCATGGGAGCAAAATCCGTATCTTCGAATTTCGTCGAAAATCTCTTGCATGGACACAGACTATAAGAAACATGCAAATATGCTGCATAGAATAGAAATATGTGAAACTCTATCTACCCACACGGAGAATCAAAAGAACATAGATTATTCAACTAATGTAGTATTCAGTGTTTTCTCTGTACTCAACTTAATTTATTTATATGAAAACAGTGTTATTACATTTTTTAAATAGGATATAATCAAAATTCACCATAATTAACAGACACAGAACCAATAAACATGCAATGTAAGAACACACAGAAATCGTACAGAGATTCATTTCATACATTTCCAGTAGAATGAAATTTTAAAAGAGTTTTGTTAGTATGTTCTGTATGTAATAAAGATAAAATAATAAAACGAAAAGCAAGTCACTAAATGTATTAAAGTTCTGTAATATAAAAAAAAATTACAGTAAAATTAATAGTTTATATTTTAGATTTTGTTTGTTTTTCAAAATATTTCTATTCTAAAGTTTGTTCAAATTTTATCAATTTTGAATTTTTAAGTTAAAGTCGTCCCAATAATTCAAGAATCCTTAAATTTGTGGTGCTCAAAAAAATGTAGTTTAAATGTTCCTTCATTAAGTATTAGCCCGGGTCTACGGAATGCGATACGCTGAGATAAATCTCAGAATCAGTTTTGAGATTTTGATCTGGAGAAAGAAACAGAAACTCAAATCCACGTACATAATGTTCGCTTTGACATCGAGTCACGACCAATGTTTCCTCTAAGGTAGGTGGGTGTGCGCGCGCACCCAATTTGGCATCACAGCGTACACAAAAAATATAGCGCGTACACAATTTTTATCAAGACTTCATCTTCATGTGACGTATTCTATCGAAGGTTGATGACCATATTGCAATATGTCGATATATCTTTGGTGTCGATAGGTCGGTGTTTAAATGAAAACGATAGTTGGTGTGTCATCAGTGTTGATATTTATTTGATGTGATAGATAGAGAAGGAAGAATATAAAGATAAAACAGAGAATATAGACATTAGAATGTAGCGAAGCGGGCCTGGCGCACGAGGGCCGACGAGACCCGCCGTGGGAGAGCAGTGGAACAGAAGAGGTCGTCGGTGAGCGATCGGGCCAGCCTGCGGTTAGTGCTAGTACCAGGCCTGTGGAAGCCGGTGGCGCTATGTTGCTAGTACTGATGTGTGGCTGAGACGACGGTAAATTTGAAATGTCCTGTCCCTAAATATCCTATATAAGATTACTAACATTTTGAATATTGAACTACATTCTAAGGTTGCATAGCCAAGATAATCTATTTCTATCTACGCCTCTGCTGCCTTCTATCTTCCTTCTTACAGAGAATATGTTCAAAAGTATCTAGCTTTCCTAGACCGTTGTTATTAGTTTTAATTTTTTTTATTTATTAAGGAGAAAACATTCTTATTGTGAAGTTGTAATTATTCAGAACAAAGGTCTATTTATGCGTCTTAATACATCTTTATTAATAATGCGGTCAACCCAGACCCTACCAGTAAGTACCCTTATACACTGGTACGGTAATGTTTTTCTTTTTTTCACCCCCAGCGCACAAATAAAAGTATTGGTCTTTAAAATTGCATAAATGAAAAGTATGCACACACCGTGATTCCAAATTAGGGAACATTGATCACGACACGTGCTCACAGGCATTACCTAGAACCATATATACAAACTATTTATTCTGAAAAAGTTAGATAAACGGCATTGAATTACTTACATTTATTTCGTTTTAACTGCTTTTGGAGAGATTCAAATTCACCTAACTGACAAACGAAATATAATTGGTCCATGGATTGATATTTGACGTTTGATATACAACAAGCATGAAGTGAAACCCAATACGACTATTACGACAACGAAAGCCGAAATTTTTCTCCGAGAATATCATCATTTCCGTCTCAGAGACTGACTCTAGTTAAAAATATCATGTTATTAGTTTGTATTTATCACGATGTAGTCTGATGTTATAAAACTTTAGCCTGTTTATCCGTCAATAAACAAATAAATAATTCTATAGACTTCTCTGCGTAACCTTGCGTGTCGTTGTTACATGTGCACGTACCACGTGCACACGTAAAAAAATCGGCGTACAGCGGAGGTTGTAGTACTATTACCGCATAGTACCAGGAGGGATGCAGCGTGACCCGGCCAGAAGCAGGTCAGCGGGGTCAGAGGGGTCAGCGGGGCGCGCGGCCGGGCGCCGAGCTGCACCGGAGATGCCGGGCGAGGGCTGCACGGGGGTGGGTTTACACGGATGTCGGTGAATCTCCAATTGATTTTTTGCATCGAAAAAATCATGTTTGTACTTTATGTACCAAGATTCATATTTATTATATTTATAGATTACTGTACATAAATGATATAAAAATTATATAGAATGATACAAAATCAACAGATATTTTGAATTATTACACTGAACTTTATAAGCCTTCAAACCGGTGGTGTAACTAGGCCCCGGTGCAACATGGTAAAAGGGTCCTCTGCAAATCAATTGTGCATAAGATATGAATATGAAATATTTTGCGGCAAATTCCTTGGTCCGTTGGTAGACATCGATAATGTTTTCACGTTTTTGTAATAAACGTGAAAAATGTTGTGAAATCTCTTGTTGTGGTTGTTTTAAAAAGATATCGATACTATAAAAGTATCGACACTCGGAATAGTATCAATACCAAAAGTAATGTAGGGCGCTCTCTAATGTGCGCCCCAACGCACCGCATCGGCTGCATTGCCCCAGTTACAAAATACGGTGCAAACATTTCTTATTGACACATCTGAACTTTCGGCAACACTTTCAGCGACCGCAGAAATGTTTTCAGCCGATCTCATTGCGCGAACGATATTTTCTCTTTACACGAAAGCAACACCGCAGGAACGTTACATGTTTTTGATTAATCGTCTTTGAAAATATTCTCAGATTTTCACGGCCATTCATAATCTTTTGGATCGACGATTCGTATTGCAGGTATCCATCATTGGGACTGATGTCGCTGATGCAGTGGGATCCGAGCTGTTCAAATTATTTTTACAGATACGAAGATGACATGTTTAGGGCCGCAACACGACTCGCTGGGCAAACGTTTTAACAGATCATAGAGATATATAAAATGTATGCATTCATCAAAAAAGTAAATTATAATTTTAATTATCTATCATGAATTTAATACGTATCCCATAAATTAGTAGATCTGTAGTTTTTTTATATCACGAATATTTGTACTGTAGAATAACGCAATTCTGTAATACTTATTACATAATTTTAAGCAAACACATATAATTGTTCAATTCTAATTACGTACTCGATTGTATGAACGCCCCTAATTCAGGGTATGGTTGTATTTTTGATGTAGAAGGAACTACCCCTGCGAGACTTTCGTATACCCCTTCCCCTCGTGCCCGGCCCACCCCGATGGCTGGATGGCACGGAAAATCTTCAGATTCGCATCTGGCTTTTGAGCTGTCGCATATATATTGGAAATAAAAGTTTATGTGTACGTATATATTTACGGGGAGATTTACTAGGTTAATATGCCTCGAGACAGCTTTACTTTAATACCGGGCACTTGTTTCTTTTCGAATCAATGGTGAGGTAAGCCCATAGTACAACTGCACATAAGGCAACTCCACACAAGACAATTGCACATCGTGACAAGTGCACACAAAATAATAAAAAAGTATATTTACTCGTATAATCTATATTTTTAAATAAAATAATAACTATTTTAAAAAAACTGAAATAAATGGTTGGCGGGTACTTTTGGGGGGAGTGGGGGTTACATAAAGTTGGGTAAGGTTAGATCAAGCTAGGTTAGATTAGGTTAGGTTGTACGTATTTGTCTTCTCTTCTAGCCGTTTATTATTTAGAGCTGCGTGAGAAGATGGAAGGATAGTGCGGGGTGACGTGGTAACACCGGCTGTTTGAAGCCCCGCCACACAGTACAAAGTCACGGCTACAGAGTAATAAGCTGACTATGTGCAATTGACTATGCGCGCACTTGTCACTGTGAGCTATTGTCTATGTATGCACCCGTCGTGTATGCGGTAGCCGTGTGTGCACTTGTCTCGTATGCACATGTCTTTATTTAATATTATATTATATGATATTGCGTTTCCCCATCTATTATCTATGATTTATTGGACTGCAGTGATAGTGTCATTATGGCTGTGAAGTTCTTGGTTAAACGAACAGGTCTGTGAGGTGCAAGCGGGGGCAAATTAGGTTAAGATTACTTAAACATTTTCTCTTTTATATATTCAATAGTAGACGTAAAAATATTTTCAATTTCAAATGAAGTGTACATTGTCATTATTACGAGTAAAAAAACATACTGAACATATTGACATCTGTCTTCTTTTCTTATCTATGCTGTCTATGGTAACAATATTGGATAATTTGTATAGCGCCATTTTCGTAAAAACTTTCAACTCAAGAGTGCTTTGCACATAAACTGTTTATAGTCCTACATTAACCTTGTTTTTAAAATTTTAGCTCATGGAAATGATTTTTTGAAAAGATGCGTTTTTAGTTTTTTCTTAAATAAAGTCCCTGATACACTGTTTCTTATGACGAAGGGCAAAGAGTTCCACGCTTTTGGGCCTGCCACAGCAAATGTCCGATCACTAAATTTAGACTTCAGTTCTACAACTCTTCCCGTAGCTGAAGTTGAGGCTGACCTGAAAGCTTGACGTCTACCATTCAAAATGTATGAGATGCTGGGATGGAGCTCTTGAAGATAGAGAGGCGCCATATTATGTGTCGCCTTGTACATCAATCAGCATAATTTAAATTCAACTTTAAATTATTTATAATTTTGATACTGTTAATTCATGGCGGAATTCGATTTTAATGATTTATTAAAACACTATTTTTTCACTATTTACTCTTTAATTACCATTACCGGTTGTAGCCTGTCATGGCCATCTTCAGACTGGTACATTTTCGTCTTAAGCGAGGATATTTCAATTCAAAACAGGGGTGTTTTAAATTTAAAGTTGGTGCTAAGCTGACTAATGTTGGGATTTTCCCTTATATGTTAGGTACTATTAGAAGAATTTTTACAGATTCAGTATTTACTGAGCTATTAGAGTAAATTTACATTTATTGGAGTTGAGTTCTTAGCGGCCACTATTGGCCAAATATATAAACAAATATTGGGCACCGACATATACAAACATAGTTATAAGAAAGTGTCGCGTAAAAGTTTTTTGTAACTTAGAAAAGAATTTACCGTATTAGTGTCATCATATAGTTTGGCAAACCGTTGACCTGGAATTGATTTTTAAAGATGAGTGCCTACTGGAGTTTTATCGATTGTTTTATTAGCATGCACGGTCGCGACATTTTATCACGTGAACTTGCCACGGAGGCTCACTTTCAGATTAAAATTTGTAATTGCATCGGGTAGCAATGAATATGGTGTCAGCGAGAGTAAAAAAATATCTAAATTAAATTGTAAGAAGCCTTAGAAGTTGACAAGCTCTATGGTTTCATCAACTGAGGATCGGTGTTCATGATTAATTTTTATTTATAAAAAAATACATTTTTTCTTTTTTTTCTTTAGCAAAGAAGCATTGAATTTAATAATTAATGTAATAAAAGTAGGTCACACATTAAATACGAGTTACATATACGAACTGAATATCTTTATCGGGTGTGGAAAATAATATACATATGTATTATATATTAGCAGAAAGCAATTTGCTATCGCAGCTGTTGCTATGTCCTGTAAGTGTCTATAGCAATGGCTAATATTTTCGTAAAATCTATTTTTCTTTTTCTATTTAGGTACATTTTTTTAATGATTTCATATTAAAGAATCCGAAGCATTTAGTAAGTATTATAAAAGTTCCTTGGTATATTTTGCTGGACTGCCTTCAGGGGGAGTATCTGTGTGCATAGTATTTACGATGACATCTCCCTCGGATGTGACTTAAAAGATTAACCTTCGAACATGGCGAGGGTGAGCAGGGTATAATGGATTAGATACTAAATTCACTGTGCACTGTCCCTGGACAAATTTATCACCCATAAAATATCCTACGTTCTTGCAGCCCGCAAAACTTGCAAGGAGAAGAAAAAAACGCGTTTGTAGGAAGTAGAGCGAGTGTGGAAGAATGGGAAGCAAGAGGAATGGGGCTAGACCTATAACTTATGGCCCGTGTCCACGAATGAGATGTTTGATTAGAGACAATCTCTGAGATACGGATTTTACTCCCATGAGATTCTTTGAAGACGTGCGTACGTTGAAGTACATCAAATGTTATTGTTGTTTGTCGGTTGAGGGATTTTGAATCTCCCCAGTAGCAGTTAAAATGGAATAAATGTTTATAATTTAACACATTGTTATTAATGTCTAACTTTTCTATCTATGGTGGTTTTAGGTAACGTTCCAAATTTCGGTTTGTATTTTTGTCTCTTTCTAGTAATCCCTAGTTGATCTTTGAGAAAATCTCAACACGTGTGCATGCTATTGAGATGTATCTCAACTAAATCTCTGAAGGTGCCTTTAGGATTTGGTGTCTTTTATAACTTTTTATGTTAGTCAATCAATAAACATAATAAGCTTATCGCAAGATGGCTTATTATTGTAACATGCTTAGAGTATAATAACGCAGAATTTCTTACGAAGCTAATATTTAAGAGAGTCAATATCGCACCGAAAAAGTGACCAAACGTCATATTCGTTTCTATGGTGACCACATCTTTTATTCAGTATAAAAATTGATGCAACTTAACACGAGCACGAACATTATATAAGAGGAACGGATAGACTGAGACTGTCATTCAGGAATAAGGCTAAATCTCAGAAATCGATGATGTACAGTGCGATGAAGGTTTTTAGTGAAATACCAGAAAACATAAGAAAGGAGGAAAAACTACATAGATTCAAAATGAAACTAATCAAATATGTGAAAGATAAGTTGCAGTATAAAGGAATGATTTTGATCTTATTTCTATTAGAGAATATATAAAAATATTTACACAGAAAAAAAACCATAAACGTCGAACTACCGTTTTGATACTTTTTAAAAATACGCATTTCAAAATGTGAAATTAAAAATTCAAATATGTCATTTTACGTTTCGGTGGTAGGTAAAGAACTTCTTTGTGAATTAAAATAAAAAAAATAACACAAAACTAGTTCCTATCTATACAAAGTACAATGTTGAACCGTATAGAATGTAAAATATCTGTTCTCTATACATTATTTAACCGATCTAAACCAAATTTTGTATAGTTAGTCTTTAAGACCCTGCGAAAAACAATGATTACGCTACAGTTTCTCCCTGGCTACCCTATACCCTTCAACTGATATAAATGTGTAATATATTGAATACTGTTCATAATAAATTTTGCTTAGTTATTCTTTAGAACTGAAAAATATAAGTTTGGGGGTTAGGTCGGTAGTTAAATGAAAGATGATGGTTGGCGTGTTGATGTTTGATTAAACAGATAGAGAAGGAAGAATGTAGAGATAGAACAGAGAATACGGATAGAGATAGATAAAATATAGCGTAGCGAGTCGGCGGTCTCGCCCGACGCGCGAGTAGGGTTTATGAAAACCCAGGGTTTTGAAACCCGCCGAGTCCATGTCCAATATTTTGGAAACCCGGCGGGTTCGAGTCCAAAATCGTTATAGTATAAACATAAGAATAAAAAATAAACTATTTTATTATGTTTATTGCAAATAATGTTATAGCACTTATAGGTTAATTAGTTTTAGAATCTCTTATATAATAATATTTTAGGAATACTAATACAGCGAGAGACTAATTTTCGTACAAAAACTAATCGATACCGAGAATGTTCGCTCATTGTCAGTCGAAGTTGGTCTCACTGTGCAAAGCGCGCCGTAGAGCCTCTCAATATTGAACGTACGCTTTTTATAGTTTTTAAACAGGGCTAATTCTTCCCTTAAACATTTAAAATTGTCCATTTCCTGTTTCTCCGTTGTTTCAGCATATTTTCAAATGAGATCCAACTCTGCATCCACCTTTTTCTTATCGTCGATTAATATTGAATCTTTTATACTGTCCATAGAATTGACTTCTGAAATTGAAATTTGGAAAAGCCTGCTCATCAGTTGTGTAACCAAACTTAAGGATTCGTCTGAAGGATTTAAATTTGGAACTTTAAGCGCCTTAAACAAATTGATCAAATTTGATCGTTCAGTAGTTTTCTGATGTTTTGCAGCAATTCGCTTGAAACCCGAACTCGGCGGGTTTCGGATCCGGGATTTTGGCTCATTACCCGACCGAATCGAGCGGTAGAATTGAAGAGGTCGTTGGTGAGCGATCGGGCCAGCCCACGGCGGCAGCCGGCAGCGCTATGTCGCTAGTATCGATGCCGGCTGAGACGGCGGTGAATTTGAAATGCTGTCCCCTACATAAGCATCCTACTTCCTACCCCTGGCCACTCCACCTTCACCCCCCGATATAAATGTGTATTGTATTGAATGTCATCCAAATTCAGATCAGTTGCATTCTAGGACCCTGAGGAAAACATAATCAATCCCATCCCATTCCTCCAGATGTTTTATTCTCCCCTTGCATAGATCAAATTTTGCTAACATTGTTATTATTCAGGGCTCCCATTCTCGTTATTTAAAATTATAACCTAATCTGAATCCCTGCCAAAATTGTTCAGCGCAATGATTTGGCACTATCAATTAGCATTATGTCACGTGTTACATGCATTCATCACGAGTGTGACCGCCTCGTTATATTATAATAATTGAAGAAGCGGAGGCACTCGAAAATTGCGCAACTCAATTAAATCAAACCCATTGAGCCGAGTTTGAAAAGCCACTCATTCGGACAACATTTTCGGTTGTCACTTGCAAGCGGATGCGCTGAAATCCTTAGCGAAATTACGTCCGGGATCTGCTGTTTGCCGGCCGGGATTCCCGGCTGTCCAATATTTCCGCAATCTATTCCCGTCACGTTTTTATTGAAAGTTCCAAAGTTTACTCTTTAAACGTTCGCTCTAATCATTATTCGTTCCAAGGGTGGGGATGAAATATGGGGGGAGAACACGCGACCTCACTTTGCACGAAGATGACGGACGCTAACGACAAAAATATATAAAGTTATCTCCGAAGTTTATTTATTGACCAATGTTTAAACCCCGTTTAACACACAGGGCAACGTATATCAATATTTATCGGAGTCTGTTTAATTTAGTCACTTTAACGAGCTTTTGCTGTCCCTTTCTATCACAAACTAAAGAAAACTAACACTTTTTAATACCCGACGTTAAATGAAACGCCATGAAATTTTTTGAAAAAGCGATCATAATTAAATAATTGATTATAATTCGAATATTAAATAAGGGGTATACGGCACAGCATAGATGTTTCTCTTTGTAGCAGTATTTAGTAGCTTACTAATATCTTACTAGCAATGTTAATTAGCTTTAGCTGATTGCTTTCTCCTAGTTTTTAATAGTTTATGCACTTAGCTTGATATAGTGATGATAGTAAGCATTTTGATGTATTCCACGTATATAAATGTCACTATTCAAACAATCGTTCTGGATGCAAGATCGGATTCTTTTATTCCGTATATTGTACGTTTACGTAGATGATTATTAATGTTTTCAAATACATCTTCGAATTGTTATATATTGCGAAAATAGAATAAAGCATGATGGTGAGGACACATTGAACCCAAACTGTTGGGTTTGGAAACAATTGATACTTAACAAACAAGGATATTAGATATTTTGAAAATTAACATACCGATAACACATGACAATCTTCCACGTGTCATGGCGGTTAAATATTGTGACACTATTGGCTGATTGTTGAAACTAAGCGAATGTGGATTTAGGAAAAGTTTGATTTTAGTACCTAAAATTTCATTCAAAGGATTTTTAAAGATTTTGGCAGATTTTCTAATAAAATTTATAATTCTGATTCCCTTATTTCAATTATTTCAAATTTTATGAAAAGTGGATTTAAAATATTTTTATTACAAACTCCTCAATTGTACTATATCTTCTCACTTATCTTATACATTTAAATGTGTTGGAAACATTCATAAACGGGATAAATAATTAAGTCTCCATTTGCATTAATTAAACTTCACAATAAATAAATTTAAATAACATTTTGACTACATTAAAATTTTCTGTTAAATAGGTAATGTTCAATGATCTTTTTGAGAAATAATAAGTTCTTAGTTATTATTGTTAGAGGTACAATAATTTTATTTTTAATTTATGCTGCACAACTTTGTGATATTTATATAGTATTATCTCCGATAGGTGTAAAATTTCGCTCCAACTATAGTATGCACACAAAACCGTAAAACCAGAATATGATATAATGGTGCTCTTTCAACATCTTAAATTCTGACTGCACGTCCCACGGACAACAAAATATTTGAAAAATAAGAAAACAAAACAGAATGAATTAATAAAAATTTGCAGAAATTACCATTATTAGTTAACATCCCACATAATTTATTTGGATTCCTAATATAAAATACTTATCTATAATTATGTTAAAAATTACAGATAAAATATTTCATGAGGCGTTTTAAAAATTTTCTGTCATAGCGAAAGGTAGTCAACATTGAATGTCACTCATTCCTGGTGCATATATTTCGCTTCTTCTACAATTCAAATTTGCGCAATAAATCAACCCATCACACCTAAAACGTAAATAGATAAATTAGAAATTGCCCAACTGCAATTGGAAGGGTTACACTTTAAGGGGGCGGTTGTGTGATCATTAGTAACTTTTCACTTTAGTAACTTTTTACTAACATCCGTGGTTAAAATCGTTTGCGGGTTGTTTGAACGTTAAATTTACTATTGTCAAAACATAGATGGAGATGTCTATAGGTGTGACAAATAATCATGAAATATGACTTTTTTGCATAGGTGTTCGATATCTTCACTTTGATGGTGACATTTTTTCGTATTATGTGTAAAATGTATATTAAACAACAAGATCATCATCGGACGAACTCTTATCATTAAAATAACGGAATATTGAATGATTAATTGTTGTATACTGCAACTTTCAAAGTATCAATGTGTTAGATGACTTTTGGAATATCTGTGAAAAGTTCGCCATATTTAACTATCGATTCTCGATTTTACTATCGGATATCGTAGAATAAACAACCCGTTTTTGCAAAAAAAAAATACTTTAGTAAGTTTTTTTACTATAGTAAAAAGTTACTACTGATCACACAACCGACCCTTAATATCTCTGAGAGGTCGAGTATCGAACGTACCAAGTCCCCAGAGAAGCGAGGCGTGGCCCAAAAAATCAAGACGCAATGAGGTGGACATCACTTGAAGAAATGATGGATGGTGTGGAAAGAAGATCCTGGAGTGAAGTAGAAGAAGAAATGGTAGTAGAAGAACGCTAGTAGAAGAAGTGTTGACAGCTGTCAAGCTCGATGGAGCGTCGATATCAGAAAATGACGGGATGGGTGAGAGCGGCTTCAGATAAGGAGGAATGGCTGTGGAGATAGTCACCACATGATCTCCACGATAATCTCTCAATGAAACTTTGATCTCTGAAGGTACATATATGTTTACTGATTATTATAATCTACGCGTAAAACATCATTGTTTCGCTCGCGGATTAGAATGATGCATTCAGTACTTACTTTGCGGACTTTCAGTGATCAGTCTTATTAAAAGATTATTGTGGATACGGGCCTTAACGGTGATGACATAACACTAGTGAAGGACAAAACTTCATTTCGTAATGAACGCTTCACGTAATGCACGATCACCAACTTGAAGCGTTCAAAATGTTCATTCGGAGTATGTTGGTACCACTGGTTGGCCCACTCCCGATGCAGGTCGAAATCGCGAAATCTGAAGTGCGAAGCGACGAGCGAAATGTGTAGTGTGATACTTTGCAAAGTACACACTTCCATTGAACTACATGAAATGAACGGCTTAACTTTTGTATCATTTCATTCGAGTACTGGGTCCATTTGGACCCCTTGCTCTTCCATCATGATGTATGCCTTATGGGTGCATTAGCAAAAATGGGCTGTGTTTATTATTATTGTAGGAAGTGAACGGGAAACTATTTCCTCTCTATACATACACAGTTCGCAGTTAATTGTGTGCTACGTTGCTGAGTAAGAGCTTCGTTGAAGGCAACTAAGTTATTTGCTAGTGTGTGTGAAGTATTGAACTGTTAAAGCGTCAGCATGATTTAAAATGTGCGTACTACGAAGCGTGAGTGTAAAGGACTAGTTCATTGAAGTACTTCGTACAGTGTGGACCCATCGCTACATTACACACTTTTTTGCATGCCCACAATGTTTTGATTTTTAAAAATTAAAAATAAAAAAGCGAGAGAACCCTTTTAAAGAGAATACAGAATGTTCCCGCAGTTTGAAAGTTAATCTCCGCAGTCACGTCTCAATTTCACCGACGTACGAGATGCCTTGACTAGTTCTTGGCGTATCGGAGGTGCTTTCTTTAGTTCCTGGCACGCCGGAGGCACTTTGTATTGCCGTCGTGCGGCATGCGAGCGATGTGCGGCGCGGCTAAAGAAAAATGCAAAAGCGCACATTTCAATTTAGTCGATAAGGCCGGGCTGCTGGCACGCGCTGGGAAAACTTTATCAGTTTCTGTCTCGGAGTTATTAACATTTCTGTATTTGCTAGGACGCATCACGTGATTTTGTTTAGGTGGCGGCATCCAGCTTCAACGTAAAGTTCTACTTATATCAGGGTTACCGATCGTCTTATTTTAATAGAAATCCTTTTTTTCGGTCTTTGTCCTTCTAAAAGTTTGAAAAAGACGATACAGGGACCGTTCTTACAGGACATTTTGGGAAGCCCTTGTCTCGAGATTCGCCCAGGTACACTAATATTCACTAAAACAGGTGATTTTATCTAAAAATAATAATAAATGGTAAATACAATAGCGTGACGCAATTCAAACTGCTTTTTACTTTATTGTAATATTAACAACACATTAAAATTATTTGCTTACAAACACAAGCATCATATGTACTTTTTCGTGTTTTTAATATTACCAAATTTATCTATGATTCGAGAGTCTTCTAGAAAGCGGGACCCCTCGCAATTACGACATTGGCTGGCTATACGTTCTTATCTTGTATCGCACAAGAAATGCAAGATGTGAATAATGAAAGCCTTTTTTTTTGTATATAGGAATAACGCGAATAGGCTTTTTTATAGATATACTAACCTTTGTACTGAATGCACACCACTAAGAATTATTTATTTATAATGATTATAGTTTTGAGAGGTTCAGTTCCTTGCATTAACATATGTAGTTAACAAATGAGAATAGACCGATCTCGTGACATATAAAATCAATTGTAATTGACATCCGTTGATGAGAAAGACTACACAAATGATTAAAATAATTATGTTGCATATCAAAGTAACTACCATATCAAAAGATGCTTTATTTAAAATATATATATATCTTAACTTTTGTAAATTTAATTATAATATTAGAACACATTCTTACTGTGAAGTTGTAATTATTCAGAACATAGGTCTGTGATATTTTAAATATATTAATTAGAAAGATATACATATAAAATCAATTTTATCGAAAAATGTTGTTGTTGCGCCACCGGGATTCGAACCTGGATCTCTTTCCTAACCGGGGAAGGTGCATTATCCAACTATGCTACAGCGACAATATTTTTAGCGACAATTTTCGAACCTATATGTTACCTTTTTGATATTAATACATTTAATCGTTCCATTATTTGAAAGAGCCATCTACCTTATTTTTACAGAATCTCAAATACCTTTGAGTAAACTGATAGCAGACGCCAGAATTATCAATTAATTTTTATTAAATTTTGGACACATTGCCAAATTTATCCTAATATTGGCCGGTTAGGAAAGAGATTCAGGTTCGAATCCCGGTGGCGCAACAACAATATTTTTCGATAAAATTGATTTTATATGTATATCTTTCTAATTAATATATTTAATTATAATACATAACTAGATTAGTTGACAACTGATTCACATAGTTATTTTTTATTCTATTGTATAACTATTCCATATACACCTACACTTACAAATTGCTTACAACACAGCATGTATTATGTAGTTGTAATTGGAATTGAATTAAAGCAGATTATTAATCAAGCTTTAAATAATTACGGAAATACTCTTAAATTTAAGACAATTTATTGATTGATTCAATGCTGTAGACAAGATGAGGAGGTTCACGTGGTTGGAACACGTTTTACGGATGTCTGCGGGAAGCCTAAACCGAGCGTGTCTTTTATACACACTAGTAGGAACCTAGCGTCCTGTATGTCCCGTAACGACTATACAGGTTGTACTCAGTGGAACTATGGGTTTGATGGAGAACTATGAATGGAGACGCGGAAAAGCGTAGAGACTGATCGTAGTCAATGGATAAGTTTGTTTTGTGGCAGCCATCTAATTTAAATTTAAAGTTTTTTTTTTTAAATTTCTTAATGTGTTAAGTTAGTTAAGAAATATATTTAAAAAATATATTCATTTTTGGGGAGTGGAAAAAACATAGTAGGTTTTATATTATTATACTATCTATCAGTATCAGCCAATGCAGTGCATTGGGGCCTAATAAGTTCGCGCCATTTATCATCAATATTTTTGCGAGCATTGATTAGTGATGAGATAAAGGCTCTTCTTGACTCACTGGTGTGATTGTGATTGGTATTCGATAATATCAGTGATTGAAAACTGTGACTGTGATCACAGTTTCATTACTAATACGCGCGCGCTGCACGATATCACAATACACGAAATAAATAAGAAAAACATTTTTGAGCATATTTATTTATATTATTAAAACTTAATTTGCGTAAAAAATATCTTCTAGCATAAATAATTAGTTTATATCTAATTTAATAACATCACGAAGATAATGAAAACGCTTAAAAATGTGTTTAACTTTCGGGTCAAATTCTCAGCGTTTCGCATCAAATGCGTAAAACGTTTTGGCAGAATCTACAAGATGACGCTGATCGCGAATTATAACGTCATTCCCTCATGAATATTTTCGTCTCAAATGCGCATGCGCCTAATCACGGTTCACAACCGAATATAAATTACATAAAATAATGAATCACAATATTTCCAGATAGTGGTGAGTGTGACTCAAATATATCAGCGATTGACTCACGGTTCATGATTTTGAGCTCATCATGAGCATTGATACTTTTCCCAGCGTTAATATGGACTAATAATAATGTATAAAATCTATCATAACAAAAAATGGAATATGAAATTTAAAAAATCGTTTCTCACGTGCATTACAAAAGCTTTATCGATGTATATGACCATTTTCGCTATATCAACCGATTCATCGTAATGTAAAGTTGATTACTTTTAAAAATGGAGTAATACATGTGTCAATTATAAGAATTACAGAATATAAGAACATTTTTTCAAAAACGTAATCGCTTGATACAGCGAAAATTGTTAACACGTTTTACTGGATAGGAAAAGTTCCAGGTCTGAATCCTGGAAGCAACTGAATATTTTTTCTGTTTATCTTTTTGATTCATTCAATTTGTATTAAAATATTACAGAACTATGTTCTGAATTTGCAACTTCATAACAAAAACGTGTTTTCATTTAAAAAAATATTTATTTTTTTGCTTTGCTCACATCACATCCTTTTCTTTGATGCTCTTCTAGAAAAAGGTTCACCATTGCTGGTCTGGGTCAAATTAAAAGACGTCACTGTCTATATTATAAATTCCTTTAGAAAAAAACCTCCAACATCTTACACATATATCTGCGGTATTTCGGAATAATGGTTTGAAAGAACAAACAAATAGTAGGCACTAAAAGTTTTTCCAAATTATTTATTGAAAAATTCTAATATTGGGTAAACATCAAAATATTTATCAGAATTAATAACAGAGATTTTTAAAACTATATTGTTTAACATAAATAAATTTTCAAAAACAAATTGCACAAAAGGTAATGACAATTTATATATTTTAAAATTAGGTAATCTGACTTTATTTGTCTTTAAAAAGTCTCAAATTGTATATTAATATTTTTCTCAATTTATTAAGAACAGAATTATAATAAAACATAAAAAATATATATTGAATAACTATGTCATAAGTTACTTTTACACTGTGTAGGTAACACAGTATAAAATGTAAAAATCTGAAATGCCAACTTTGGACATAACTTTTACAAGATGACCCACAGTTTTGGCATATTAGAATTACTACAATGTCAAATGGTTTTTTATTCTTAGCCTATTGAAATATCGATTTTGGACTTCCTAGAATGGAAAAAAATATAACCTTTTTAAACTTGTATCGCAATGGTAAGCAAAAGGGACGTATCTATTTTTTCATAAAAGGATTTATTGTCGCATAGTTTCAGAAAAGAATCTAATTCAAACTAAACGGTACTCGAAATTCAATTGTCAATGTCTCAAGTTACATAAAAGGTCACTAATTTGAAGATTTTATTGGGATTTTAGATGTATTTATAAGGATAATATTGATGTTCAATTGTATGCTATTAATCTTAACTCAACTCGGGTGCCGTGCAGGTCAAATTTTAATTGGAAGGAATATTTCGAAAAATAATAATACTTATCAAGTTTGTTGACATTCATAGAATTTTCTCTTGTACAGCCTATAAAATTGTACATTTACCCACTACCATTTTAAATATCTGGGATTCACAATAGATTATGAGAAAAAAAACATTTAGGAATTTAAAAAAAATATCGAGTTGAGATGCACCTTTATGACTTGAGTGCATCAAAAAAAATATTAACACGCATACATACTTATTTTTTAGATTGGTATCTTAGGAATCAGCTACCCACATGTGGCTGATACACAAAATAACACATTCAAAGGGGGGATTATTCTGATTAAAAATCTTGTTCTTTCAAATGTCATTTAAAGAATTTGAAGTTTTGTCATTATTTTTAAGAAATGTATTATGTACTAGGGATTTATTATCTTATACAGCTGTAAAAAAATTATATATTTATATGGCATGATAAACAGCTCTTTAAATAAAATAAATTAAAATCCATATCTATTTCATGAGAGTTTTTAAACAAAATAACCGACAGCATCACCGCTTTCAGTATATCAATCGAGTCATCCAGTATATTGTAAATAACAATAAAATATGCTTATATAAAACAAATTTATTATAAAATATTTGATCAATTAATAACAGTATTGAAGCAAACCTTACTTTATTAATAAAATGTAAAATTATTTACCAGGCACTGAAATCACTGTTTATTTTTACTATCTACTTTTACATAATGATTAATATATTTATTAACAATGACATGTATAGCAGGCGTACATTGAAATAAGCTGTACATAAGAGTATATTTTGGAAAATAAAGCAAAATTAAATATTTATCTGACAGATTAATATGATACAATAAAATCTGAATAGTTATGATAACAATATTACGAGATACATATTTTATTTCAAACAAATCCTAATCAAGTACAACTTATTTCAAAGTACAGACTGCATGCCGCTGATATACAAATAAGTATTTATAAACAATCACCACTAGCCGGGATCATACACACACACACATACATATATAAATGGTATACACACATATTTTATATTCACGGTGTCCTGAAACTCTTGACATGGAATAAAAAAGATAAAGATTCATTTAATTATATGTATATTAATAATCACATTATATGGTACTTACTCTCATCCACAAAATTTATGATTTTGCTGCTACTGTTCATATAAAAATATTTGTATGGCCTCTGACAAAAATAATTTTAAGAAATCTTTCAAAAATTCAAGAAATAAATCTTATATAAAAAATAATAGAATGTTGTAAACAAATAAAAAATGATCATATTCAAATTCATTAAAATATTTCAATGAATCTGTTAAAAATATTAAAATAATCAACTAATAAAAGGTACATTCATAAAAAAAAAAAAAACAAAGGGAGGGGCGTCAAAATAAATTTTTTATTGATAAAATTAAAATTGATACTAGAGATATTTTCAACTAAAAATAAAATGTTAAACATTTTTCAAGTAGATTTAGGTTTCGTGTAAGCTCTATCGATAAAACAAGATTACATGTAATTAGTTTTTGAGCTATTACTTATTAAAGTGAATGAATCAAATTCATTAAACCATTATAGACTAATGATTAACTGAACACCTCATTTAAAAATATACATTACGTAAAAAAAAATAAAAAATGAAAAATTAATGCAATCTTGCTTATTTGTCCAGAGGTGCAGCTTTTGATATCCCATCTTCGGAACCTAAACCTATCTTACTTTTAAAACAAGATGAACCATGATAAACTTAAAATAGACGGTATTTAAAATATATATATCAATCTGCATATGGAATGTATTACGTATAAAAAATTATAATCTTACTTATAGCATTAATTTTAAAATTGTGATATGGTTACCTATCCATATATACAAACAATAGAAAATAGAGGGTATAAAATGCAAGGGGTTTATGGGAAGTTGTTCTAGAAAAATCCTATAAAAAATAAAGTTTATTGTAATATAACGCGATAAATTATTCATCAATTAAAAACATAAATCGAGGGTTTTAAATGGCAGGATGAGCAAGCCAAATTCTAGTTAAAAAATGAAAAAAAAAAATTCTGGTCCTGACAAAATGCTATGTTATTTCGTGCATTAATTTTCTTTTAATATAAATAAAAAAATGCTTAACGTGAAAAATTTCCACATCACAGAAGAACAAAAAAAAATATCAGCCGCTGCATTGTATCTAGTGTTTACTGTTGTGACTTTATGACTCAACTTTATATTGACTAGGCTGACATTTGATAACAAATACATACAATGATGCCACTTGCTGCACACCACCCTTACCATTATAAACATTACCCAGATTACATCAACAATAATCATCAATTATATCAACAACTAATAAGATACAAAGATGTTAAAATACTACGTACAAAAAAAGACTTTTTTTTAAAAATAAATTTTCAGTAAATATATATTTTAGAACTTTTAAGTATCATACAAATTTTTATTTATATCAGTTGTAATAAATCTACATATTATATAAAATGTATTATGTTTGCAAAATTTAATTTTGCATGATCTATAATAATTTTTTTTTAGCTTTTTTCTTGTGTTTGTTTAATGTTTCTTTCGTGATAGTTTTGATTACTACAACATCGAGAATTTTGGTGAGTATCTGCATTATAATTTATTTTTATTAAGGAAAAATATATCGGACCCCATGGTTTCACATAAAACAATTTCCACTGTATTAATAAAAATTAAATGATGTTTTTATAACTCTGACATTTAAATAGTTTATAATTAGGGATAGGCAGATAATAAATAAATAGACGTGATATGGAGTGTATATATAGGACAGGGGTTTGGAACATTATTTGCGGGGTGAGGGGCATTCTACACACATATATCCAACGAAACATAAATCCGATAGTTTATGACACATTTATGCAACAACGAAAATTAAATCTTTGTATAAACCAGACATATTTTTTACATGAATGCATATTATATTGTCAGCGTTAAAATTTTCGTTCCAATCGAGTCATATTTTTTTAAATAGTCGCTGAGTTCTTTGATTGCATGAGTGGCACCAAAGTGATCACGTGGGTGCCACCGAAATGAAAATTTTGGGATAAGGAAATTGCGTTAGTTCATGTCTATTTATTTGGTGGTCTGTGGGGATAGGGAATATTATTTATTAGGATGCATCAGGACACTTCACAGATTAATATCAATTGCAATTATAGAATGAACTCCAGTTTGTGGTTACAATTACATAAAATAAATAAAATGTGATATTCTAAAAACATCATAATATATAATAATAAAGGCTACATGACTTAACATAGATTATATTATACATGAATATGTTTAAAGAATGAAAACAAAGAGAATATACAATTAATTAAATGTGTATAAAAACAGATATAATTTGCTCAATACATTCATAAAACCATGACAAAGATTGCATTAATTATCAAATCTTTTATAATTAAGTGCTAAACTTTGTTGAGATAAGATACATTATAACATAAACTAAGATAAATGACACAAAAGAGAAGATAAAAAAAATTGGTAACTCGTAAAAATCTAGCCAGAGACAATAGAGATAAAAATCTAATCTTTATATAAATTAATTTGAGTGAATGTAACTATAATATATTTAAAAAATAATATACATATACACTTAAAACATATCAATGTTAAATGTTTCACTGTTTGACTAATAAAATATTCTATTCATAATTTATATTAATGTGAGAACGAAACAAATTTTTCAAAACAAACTTTTGGACCCTTGGATTTAAGCTATCAGAAAAGATACTTAGATTTTGAATCTGATATGTATTTTATTGTACGCTGTGAAAAAATGTTCTGTGATTCTTGAAATATAAAACAAATTATAGGACATGATTGATTGAAGCTTTATTTAAATCTTAGTTATCAAGAGATGGTTTCCTATTGATAATTACCTAGTTTAACCAGTTGCCTACCTGGAATAAATATTCATAATTCTTAGCAAGGTCAATCATTTTTGAAAAAAATACATAAAAATTTGAAAAATCCAAAAATTGCATAAATAAATAGAAAACTCCGGGATTCATTTTTTGGATGTACATACATATATAAATGTTTGCCAAGGAGGTACTGTTTAATTATTCAACTATATTTCTATATTGCGAAGAATTTGTAACTATATATTTGTATATAATGAAGTGTGTGCTACAATTATGTATATTAAGCTTGAACAGACCAAAATCTCAAAACTTATGAAAACATAAGCCGGAGATGGTCAGTTCACTTTAATCAAAAGTAATCAAAGGTGTTTAATAAACGCCATTGATACTAAAAAATAATAAAAGATTAATAAACATACACAAAAGTTGAAAAATAATAATGTGTAAAATTTCGTATAAAAATTATCATAAAACCAAGAGCATTGCAAATTTCAAAATTTATTTTATTTTACATCTAATAATTATATATTTTTATAAATAATACAATTTTATGCAAAAACAATTATTTAGATATTACATTAAAAAAATCCAACTGGTGCATTTTTCTGTAAATATGACAAAAGTAGTTTTCCTTGCAAATAAATAAATGATAGTATTTTTAGAAATATTTTTGCTTTTATGAATCGGTCAAAGCTATCAAATGGACAACACGCAAAGGTTTTAAGGGCCCTGTCAAAAATAAACGAGGGGCAGTTTAAAAAGTTTTGAGCCTCAATCGGAAGATGGCATTACTCGTCAAAACTATTCCAACATTACAATTGAACAAGCTTCGAAAGATACCTCCGAAAATTTCAGCCATTTTAAACGCTTAGTTGGTGTTTGACAGTCGTTATCAATCCGTATCAGTGTTTTTGTAAAAATGGAATATCGTGCCGCAATTATGCCTGCACAAGTTAAAGCCAAGTTAGACGCTGTTTACGGTGACTCTGCTCCATCATTTGTCACTGTAAAAAGATTGTCAACTGAATTTAAATGTGGTTGTATTAGTGTTCGGGATGGCCAACAACTGCGACCACCACTGGATAACATTGTGAAAAAGTTACTAAATGATATTGAATGACCGTCAAATCAAGGTTAGAGAGATGGCAGTCCGTGGGCTTATCAAAGGAACACATTCATCATATTTTGAAGAACTGAGCATGATAAAGCTATTTGCGCGTCGGGTGCATGCGCTTGCTCACTTTGGACCAAAAACGCCTTCAAGTGAACATTTCCAAGGCCTTATTGGAGCGATATAAGGAAAATGAGTCAGATATTTCATAGTCGTCGATGAAACTTGGATCCACTACTACACACCCGAGATGAAGGAACAGTCAATACAGTATATTGCGAAGTCGGACAGTATCATCAGCCGGGAAAATGACTACTAAACTAAAGGCAAAACAATAACAGAAAAGAACAACACATCATTATTTGATAAGCTGATGCGGAAATTGCAAAATAACAGCTGCATTTGAAAAAAGTGATGTTCCATTAATACACTAAAAAATGGCGGGAAGGGTATTAATATCGTTTACGTAAAAGCTTTTTTATTTGAAAAAATGTAATTAAACTCATTATCATCATTTCCTTTGGATATAATATTGCATCGTGTAGATAAGATGTCAAATTAATATACTAGAGCAATAATTGTTTATCTACATTATGTCACCAGTTTGCGCGAAAAGTACCCGACGGAAGTGTGTTAAGACGGTTGGCGCCGTGGCCAATATTCACGAATTGCGGTTTAAACTGATAGACCACCCACCGTATTCATCGGACTTGGCACTCAGTGACCTTTTCCTATTTTCTAAACTCATAGTTTGGCTTAGAGGACAGAGATTTTTATCTACTGGGGAAGTTCTCACATCTGTTGATGCCTATTTTACAGGGCAAGACGCCAACTACTATTTGGACGGGTTAAAGATGTTGAATCATTGCTGGAAATAGTGCATTGACTTAAAAATAAAACTGACTGATCGAAAATATATTTGTTTCTCTATTAGGTTCAAAGGTTTTCAAATCACCCTCGTAATATTGAAGAAAAAGACCAAAAGTCTGCAAGAGAGTTTTGTAAGATAATTTAAAATTTGGTTATTTCTATATAACTCCCATGTAGAACAAAGAATTCTCAATTCACTGGCGAATAACTGGGAATAATACTCTGAGATTGCTGACGGTAATTTGATTTTAAGTGTGTAATAAATATCATTTCAAATATTAAATTATTTTTTTACTTGCCAAATTTAAAAGATCTCTTTGGCACCAGTATTTCAACAGAATTTACATTTTCACTTTGAATTCTACAAATGAATGATTAGTATTACATAATAATAACAATTAAAAAAATATATTTACAAATAAATTGGAAAAATATTTTTAAATTAACAATAAATTGTAAACATTGTTAGTTCTTGGATAGAAACTTCACCAATTTGAACAGCAAAGACCCAAAAATTAACACAAATGGAAAAAAATAGCACATTTTTTTATATATATCAGCACGATTCATCCTCACTCATTGTTATCACAAAAGTTATTATATATAAATATATACAGTTAAAAAATCTTTAATCTCAGTCTCCCGACAGGGTGTCTTGTCAACGAAAATCGCAATCATTTAATGTCATTCTAAACTAAGTTGTGTAAAACACTTACACTTTCTTGAGCCCACTATCATATTAAAAATCTAAATTTAATTTTTCGATAAACATTTAACTTGCAAGTGAATTCGATGAAGCATCATTAAAATGGAATGTTTGTGTTCCTAATATTATATCTCCTTCAAGTACTTCAAGATGACTCGCTAACGTTTTATCAACACCTTTGTGTGAACAGCAAGGTACAATGTAATAACATATTCATTTACAGTAAACTCTTTAATACATTTCTTGTTACAATGCTAACAGTCTACTAATTAAAAGAATTATACAGTAAAACCCCGTTTATTTGAAATTTAACATGATTCAAATTTTTTCCAACACCTAAATGACACAAAATATCAATTTTATAGTTGATTAATCCCGTTAATTCGTAGTTTGAGAAAATTTTGAGACCCTTGCGCTATAAACTAATATCTTCTTATGTCATGTACTTTGATTTTATTTTTAAAATTACAATGCGCGTGGCTTTTTACCCGTGCCCTGAGTGCTGCGGTACTTGCCGACACACCGTGAGTTTGAGTGTACTCGTGTGGGATCTCCTTTATGTCTAGTCGCTTAATTTTATAAGCCGCCGTATGCTGTTAATTTTCAAATAGATCAATACTAAAAGATCTCGTCTCGACCCTTGTGGATAATTTGCACAAATTACTCCTACTAGTAGTTTAGCATTTTTGAGATGTTTCCTTAGAATATGCATATTTTTAAATAAAATTGGCACCTTTGTTCACGATTTTTTATTAATTCCACGAACTCCGAATCCATACATTTAATTGTCAATCGGAAATAATAATTTTTTTTGGTCTCTTTAATTTCGAGTAAACGAGGTTCCACGTAATTCTATTTTTATTTTTTTTGATTACTTGAATTTCAAATTAATGTGGTTTTACTGTAGTGTACAATTTTTTCCCCGCTGGAGATACCTATTGTATATAAATCCTAAAGGTCCGGGTCGGAACTAATGCGGATGAATTATTTATTGTTAGTCATCTTTCAAATTTTTTTAGTACCATCATTGGAATAATCTACAAATATTTGTGATATCACAGCCATCATTGAAATGATGAAATTATTATGATAAAAAATGTAATCTTTAATAAATTCCTTGAGAAGGCCATCTCATTATTGTCCCAGTGATTTATCACATTTTATGGGTTGACACCTAATATAAAAAACAAATATAAAGTGATTACTATATAGAATCCATGAAAAAATAACAAACAGAAACCGACCTGATAGTTTATGAACTGAGAACCATATAGTCGTCGTGAAATAGTTATTTTTAAATTTAGGAGAGTGGTTATTAATCAGCTAGAACCGGTACAGCTTTCTTTAATTGCCATTTTTTCTTTTTTTTCATAGATGTATCATTCTGTTCACAAGGGTCTAAATTTCGAGATGAATGGTTGAATATGAGGAGTTTTTGGTACCATCTGCTCTTTTTGGTTCTTTCATTCTTGGGTGAATTGCCAATTGAATTTAGATTGGTTATATCACTTACACTGACACACATTCCGGATTCATTTGTAAATGAGAGCGAAGGTTCTCTGGTATTATTATCGACAGTGGAATGATTGAGATCGACCAGACTCGTAGCTTGCCCGAGAGGTGGGAAGTATATAGGGAGTGTTGGAGAATAATTGTTATTTGATATAGGTACTGGTGTGTCAGAAGGTGTGATGCTGATTGTTGGAAGTTTCAAAGGTGCGATTGCGGGGGCGTATTGAGGCTTGTAGCTATCAGGAACACTAGCGATGGCTAACCTTTGTGACGGCTGGTAGTTATTTGGTAACATGGATAGAGATCTGACATCTGTTTCTATTTCGTGGATAGTAGCTCTGAAATAAAGGACGGTTATTGTTAGTATAATATATACTGAAGTATTGATGCATTTAAAATATTTTATCAACGAATTTCTCCTTATCAACTTGTATTATGTCATTTAATTAGTATTTATATGATTTCTAATAAAAATGAAGAAATTAAATTTTGCTTTATCAACCACAAAGTTAAATAATGTTTGTGACTAAACATAAGTTGTACATTTATTACTTCAAATATTGAAAATACACAAAAATAAAGAGTCATAGCAAACAGATTGGTAGGAAATTGGACAACATGAAAAGTAATTAAAAATTTTTTAAACAAAATAAAGAATTCATCTAACGTTGACAATGATGTGTCAAACAAAACTAAATTGAATAATCAATGTAAACAGAGTATAGTATTTAAATGAATATGAAATGTTATACGACCTTTTTATCCATTCAAATCTCTTCCAACATACCACATTTTTAAAACTAATAATAAAAAAACCTTTGACTACTGGTGAGGTATGTCGGAGTCACCCGGAGAGAGTCCCTCAGCTTGTCCCAGAAGTTCCACAGCTTCCCGGATCTCTGGTAATTGAGAAGGAAGTAGTAGGACAGCTGTGGAGGTAACTGACAATTTTTGTACAGGCAGGGAACAATTTTTCTCTGTCGTTGTTCTGTGAAGAAAAATATAAAATTGTATAAACACAAAACAGTTGTACAAATAGAAATAAAAACATTTTTAAATATTTAATGGACTCCTAACAAAACATTACAGAGGATTGACAATATAGTGAATTTCTCAGGAATCTATTGGGGATGTAAAGGATCGGCAATATGGCAGTTTGGAGAGATATGGATATGGGTAATGTAGGAGTGTGCAGTGGGTTTATGTATGTTGACTCGAATCAGAATGATTTGAAGGTAATGTTGTAAATGCTGTGATTGATGTGACAGTAGTGGATACCCCGATATTTCATCCACAACTCTCGTGTTTGTTTGAATGTCGCGAAGTGTATTGTGTATATTTGAATCATAGGTGGCAAGTTGTGAGAACAGAAACTACTTATTTGTTATCAGAGGGGGTTTCTGGAACTGCAGTCTGGAAGGTGTCTATAGGAAGAGTGAACCTAGTGAAACGGCCTTTCCGAGCATCGCTAGCCGCGTAGCATGCTGTCGAAATTGAGTGTCTTTAAGGCTGATGTGAGTTGCATTTCACGCACCGGTGTTTGCTGGGTAAGTTCGGCATTTGCGGGCAGTGATGATGAGAGTGGAGGCAACAGCCTTCCACAAATGTAACAAAAGTTCAAATATTTATTTTCTAGAAATGTAGTCAGGTTTTATGACTTCTAGAGATTTTGACAGTATCCTTGATCAGACAGCACTTCGCATTTATGCTAAGATAAATAGTGATAATTGGATAGAAATTCCTGGGATGTGGATTGAATCACGGATCTCTTGGTCTACTGCTAGACTAAATGTGTAATGCATTATGCAAGCTTACCTATTCCCAATGCCTGAGCAAAATCTATGAAGAATGTATTTGCGGGAGACTGAAGAAAGGCAGGTGACACAATAACAATCAGGCGGCTGCATCGTTCAGATATAAGTCTGAGCATGGCTGAATGTTGGGAGCTCAATCCGCCCAGCAAATCTCTATCCTTCACACACAACTGAGAGAAGGAACAAATTAAAATATTAATCCTACAATATTTTCACAAAAAGTACAAGGTCATGGATTAATGAAAATTTGTTCAACAATTCTCAATATACATCTTTATATATTAATCAAAAATCTAAGGATCCCTTCCCTGTTCCTTCCGGTCATAAATGAAATAATTTGGAATTGTTGGAGATAAATAAAGTGTGTAAAACTAATAAAAAAATTATAAACAACCAACTAAATTTAACCACAAGTCCCATTCTAAATTTTTTTTCTAGTAATTTTGTATCAAGTGACAATTTAAGTTAGGTACTAAATTTATTTTTTAAATAATTAATGTTTTTTAAAAATATATTCTGTTAAAGAAACAATAACATATGTTTTTGATTATGACACCCTGAAGAAGGAAATGATATGTTTCGAAACCGGTAGATGTATTTTTAAAAATAATAATAGAACCAGTAATAATTAAAAATAAATTTATATATTGCAAAGAATTATATTGATTCATGTTAGCAGATTTGACTAATGACAACTCTGATAAATTGAACAATTTCCTAAGTTTACATGTCTATTTATATTTATATTTTAAGATGTCATCATTCCAGATGTATTTTTGAACAATTAAGAATTTTAACTTTATAATTGAGGGTACTAGTTGCATCTCAGCAACCTCCATATATTTTTATTTATAGAAAAACTGATAGCAGCTAGAACAATATTTTTTATTAATGCACATGATAATCACTAGTTTGGTTTAAAACACAAAATAAATGCAAGATCTTCTTTCAAAAACAAGATAGTTTCCATACTGGCAGCCATATTTCAGAGAAGCGAAGACTGCTACTGGTTGAATCTTAATGTAAATGGCGAAGGGTAAAAGCAACTGACTGCAGGTAATACCGATTTTGAATGGCCAATTTACATCATAAAGAGGTAAAATTAACTTGTTGAAATGAATTAATACAGTGCGAGAAGAAAACTGCATTAAAAATTAGAAGAAAAATGGAGGTGGCTGATTTTGCAATTAGTACCCACAAGTTATCATGAAAACTAGATATATTGTAGATTTATGAACATAATTTATCATTATGATAGATTATAGAACTTGCACAGAGTTTTTTCTACATGATGATTCATCTACATGTTTTATATTAATTATGAGTTTTTTAATCTGAAAATATTTTTTAAGTCATTTAACAAAAAATGTGATACTATTCCATTTTGTTTTTGTTTGCTTTACATACCTTAAATCCAAATGCTTCCATACGATTAATGAGCTCGAGAGCAAAATCTATATCCTCATCAGCAAATAGAACGAAGGCATCATAGAACTGCGGGTTGGATAATCCTTGTTGCGAGAGATACGCATCTTGAACCGTCAGTACGTCATGTTCAGGAGTGTTTGGTAACATGGAGGGGCTTATACTAGAAATACTACTCGATCGAGAATCATTAATGTAATCGATAGCGTCAGATTCTGAAAATAATTATAATAAAATTGCAATGTTAGCCATGTCTGGTGGGATATTTAATTAAAAGGGATCGATTCAGGTGTGAAACTTTACAATAATTGTTTGCTATGTTATTTACTTGCACTTTATATAATATATCGTTGTAGTAAATGCTGTATATCAAAAATACCAAACTTTTCTGGAGAGACAAAAAACTACCCCATCTCACCGTTCTTTCACAAATTTATTATCTTAATTGAATTTGCTCTCTCAAAACGGTGTTATCGCCATTTTGACGTAAGTTGCGTATTACGTCACACTGAGCTGATCCGAAATTGAGATTTTTTTTGATATACAGCCTATTACATTTAACACAACTATATAAGAAAAAAAGTTTTTTGAAATTTTATTTATCACATTTTTGCTTGTGAAGTTGCATTATCAGAACATAGTTCTGTGGTATTTTGATACAAATTAAATGAATAAAAATTAAAAGATGTACAGAAAAAATCTATCTAAAAAATATTTTGTTGCTACCGGGATTCAAACATTTACTTTACATTAAACTTACTATATTTCATAAAATATCAATAACTTACCAAACAGATGTCTTGTATCATCCAAAACATCAAAACGGTCGAGTTTTTGTAGATATTCCTGTAACCTTCGCAAATTTGCAATTTGAACGCTATTCTGGCTCCATTGTGAAAGAACTCCAGATGTTGGATCTGGTGAACATAAGAAAGCGGGTATCATCTCTCCGGATATTCCAGAAAGGTGTGCCAAGCCTCTCCAGTCCCTGGGAATAGTAAAAGGGTTGAAAATAAAGCAAACATTAAAAAAACGGATACTTAACCTACACACAGAACAGTGAGATACAACGCACCTGGGGATGCCGTTATCATTGGGAATAACTTTGCATGGATTGAGAAGCATCGATAATACATTTCGAGATGCATTCTTTAACGAAGAAATAGGAATAAAGCTAAGATCTAACGAATTATCACTCATATCTATACTAGACGCCTCACGTCAAAATATCATAACACAATAATGTTGCCATAGATAAAGTGAAAAATATATTCTCGATATAATAATTATTGTATAGCTATAAGCATAGGCTGTAAGTAATGAAGTAAAGTGAGGTAAAGGGGTAAATTTGAACGATATTTGTGAAACCTTAATTAAATATGTATTTAGATTATTTAAAAAAATCAGGGATACGCGCTACATATCTGTTTTTCTCTTTTTTTGAAGTCAAAGAACAAAGCAGCTGCATTTTGCATGCAATGAAATACAACCCGATATGTTTGATAATGTTGACAGTGTCCATTAATACAATGATCATTACGAGATCATGATGACCATAGTAGACTTTGAATAATCTGGATTATAAGAACAAGTAGTAGAATCATCTGTGAATTGAAATCACCGTTATGTTGTTTTCAAGCCCAGCTATAAATAATTCATTATTGCGTTTAATGGATGGTGAAGTTTGATTGCTTTAAAAATCAAAAAATATAAAAGCAATACATAATATAATATTATTACCAAAAACATTAGCTATAAATTTGATAAAACCACACTTCAATGAATTACGAATTGGTGACAGACATAACTAACATAAAACAATTTCAAATTGTCGTGCGCCCAGAGACGGAGAATCAAAAAATAAAATGGCATCCAAATTAATTCGATTTAATACTAAAGTTTGTGTACTTACTGTAAAAATTTGGCCAAATGACTACATAAATTCACCGAGAAAGTATTCCATTTATTTATTCAAACGAATTTCATGCAACAGTTTTTTCAAGAAAAAAACACGTTTGCGCGTGAACACGTAGTCTTAATTAATGTGTATAAAATAAAAAACTATTCCTGTTCAGTGGCGTAAATTAATTTTAGAGGCCTGGAGAAAATTTCCTCCTACTTACTTATTATAAAAAGTAGTCTACATTTACCGTTAACCCAGATTTATTTGAGAAATATAAATCTCGCCCCAATTATATTTCTACAAATCACCAAATATTTGAAAAAATGTCAAACTATTGATTAATTGTTAAATAATTCCAACTATAAGACGTATAATGCTTCGTAACATGTTTACATTATTTTAAAACTGATTAAAAAATAACATTTTCGTAAAATAATTTAAAAAAGATTTTTATAACTATTTAAAAGAGTGAATTTCTGCTTTATTAAAAGAACGTTTATTTCTTCAGTTTATTTTTTATAATACTTGACCCTAAGCCCTTTCTGCAAATGTGAAGACAAGTTTTAGATAGTTTCTTAGAGTAATCGTTTCTAAAGAATGTTTTTTAAGCTAGTACTTCTCAATAACTAAAATAAAATGGAATGAAAGTTTGATATTTTTTTCGTTTACCACCTCATGAGAGTGGCGTTCTTGGGCGTAGTAACTTACTTTCTTAATATTCGGAACTGACCTGTCTGTGTAAACGCAGAGTTTCTCAAACATTAGACCGTATTGTGGGCGACTGCGCTTTCTCAGGGGTAGAGATTCTGTGTTCCCGACTTTTTTCAATTCCCGGACTCGTGAGTCAAAATTTTCAAGTCAAAGTCAAATGATGTTTTAATATATATATTCATATGTATGATGTATAGTATATATTGAAGATATATTATTACAAATGTAAAAAATCATACGTTAATATTCATTTATTTAAAAAAATGAAAATTGTTTTATGAAATACTTATTGATTCATAATGTGATAGTGGTGTTTTAAAATTAATTTTACATATATATTGAACATAAAAATACACATATCTATAAAAATTACAAAATGGAAATAATTAAAAAAAAAAAAACAAAATATAAAACATAAAAAAAGAACAATTAATAAAGAAACACATTGGATGACAATAACATTTGGTTAAAGTCAACTGAAGTCCCCTAATAAAATATTTCAAATAATTTCATCCTTCCCAAATTTTGTTTCAAAAGATGACATGAATTAATTTTTTTATATCACAGCTTAATATGTACTCTGTTTGAACAAACCAACAAAACCATTTACTTTTCTCTTTATTGCAAATCTTTATGGATAATCATATAAATTATGGAAATTCGCAATTTTTTATATGTGGACTCTAGACAGCAAAAAACATGTGATTCCCGGTAATTCCAGGTTTGGTTTGGTTTGTTTAGACACAGATTCCCTACTCGGGGGGCATCTCAGAGGTCCACAAGACTATCTCAGACCGATTCTATGAAGCCAATCTCACTTTTTCATACTTACATTCTTCACTACCAGCGACAGTGCGATGCAGATAAATGGTCAAATGGGCAGTGGATATCGCGCTGTTTGCAAAAAAGTTAATTAAATTTGCATACTAAATTTCTATCAGCGCTTGGAGGTCAAACGCAGTCCGTCATGTCTTGAGAAAGATGTAAACTTTACACACGACTGATTTTGAGCAGATACGAGCACCTTGAGAGACTGTCGTAAAAAATATTCACTTCCATGTCCGATGGTAATTCACAAACAAGGACGTGCCAATGGTTTGTGTGAATGGTACCTATTCGTGCGAAAATCATATTGCCACCCAGATTATTAACAAACACAGCCTAGAAATGTTACTCGGATGTAATCACAAAATGGCGGGCATCTGAAACCCATTATCTACTGTAGTTATATAACCCTTCAATGTTATGTTGATAATTAATGTAATGTCCTTGGATTGTATATATGTGTGTGAGCCTCACCGCCGATGTGGGACGTGTGTATGTGTGTGTATGCGGGCGCGCTCTCTTTCCAGCGCTACCGTACTAGTTGTACATCTTGTATCTCAATTTTATCTGATTGTAATAAATATATAATGGTCACCGAAAGTTTCACTTAGACCTTCAATAAATACGAAGTGTACAACGAATACGTATTATTACGCAAGTACGTAACAATTAATGTTACCATTTTCTCAATAAATATAGACCACGAGGCTTGTAATTTACAACTTCATTTCGTTTAAGTTTGTCCTTTTGGTGTCCTTTGGAAGCAATAATAACATCATACGACGGTGTTTATAAATCGAACCGATTACGCTATGAGCGTCTTACCCTGCCAAGATTATCTCATGATACTCTCTCTGAGCGGCAGCGCCATTTTGAAAAGATAAAGATAAAATAAAGAGGAACATAAAATTTTCTTAGCAAGGTACTATAGACAAACTAAATATGTGACGTTGTAATAGAATTTCAGCTTATCCGGTCAATCATAACAAAGGATTCGTGCTTGAATGAGTATTGTTAAATGGCAAAGCCAATAACTGCTTGGATACAATGTGAAATGCAGTACTATTTTCCGTTTTACATAAATTACTGCTTAAAAGTAATTAATACTCTTTCTAAAAGTATTTGAAATTGGAGTTGGACAATAAAATTTTGTTAGAATTCATGCCTCCTTTACTTTGCACCTAGAGCAGCATTGTGCAAGTGCTCCTTGGAAGTTACGTTCATGTGGTTTCACCTGAAGACTAATGAGAATGAAAGTAGACGGTCCATATTTTAAAAACATTTTGTTACAAGACCGCAGACAAGTTTCTAAAAGTATTTAAAAAAAATAAAATTCACTAACGCGATTTCGGGCGGCAAAAGTCCAAGATTTTGCCGCTCGTAATTTACAGAACCGGCGGTGAATCTAACGTCCGGGTTATTCGTTTATTGTACCAGCCCTGCTGTTTAGTAAATTTGTATGATTCGATTAAAATATAACAGGCGTGAGAGATGCATGACATTTTTTTCTAGTACATCGGTACATTGTATGTATGTAGGTTATTTTTTTTTTATGAGAAAGTGGTTACTGTATCGATAACCTCTAAATATTTTGGGCTAGGTGTGTTCATTGAATGAACAAAAAAAACTGGGTGAGTACCGATTATGATTGATATTGATGTTAATTTACTTTTTTTTTTCTTCTTCTTCTACAATAGTCCTACAGCCCATATCGAACCCTGGTCTAATAAATTTTCCACTTCCACTACAAGTAGCTCTACTGAATTTTTCTTTACGCCATCCTTCCAGCGGAGTCGGGGTCTTAATATTCTTCTCATATCACCTGGGGGGTGTTCATTAAGAATACTTTTTGGAATGCACAATTCCTGTATTATCGTTTTATGCGTTTTTTGATTATCTACTTTAATTTTCATTTCATATTTTGTTAAGATTTGACTATATAAGAGACTCGAGTGTACAAATAGACTCTTGATTTTTCAAGGTAGGAAAAAATAACGGGTAAAAAAACCCGGAGAATCTTGGCCAAAAAATTCGTGAAAAGCCGTTATATTTTGAAGCGCAATACTCTGGCCCGCTGTGGCTCCAAAGTAATCACTGAATAAGGGTAAGGGTAGTCAAGAAAACTTTCGGCCCCTCAATAACGCTGATCCAATTTTTTTATTAATGAATATCGTGTGTTCCTTTTGATGGCGTGTTTTAAATTTCGCTCGTTTTATTACCAGCTGTACAGTCGAATGCAAAAGCATGTTTACTATTTGTGTTAAATTTCGTTTTCACTATTAGCATTATTTTCATTGAACCGTTATATATAAGTGGTAGGAATTTTCGACACTGAGTTGCGTATTAATAAGTTTTAAATATAGAATGTGAACACCAATAAGGAAGAAACATTTCCACAAAATGAAAGAACACCTCCTGAATATGAAATAAAATTCAATGCTTGAAGAGACCAAAACAAAATACTAGGTGGGGCAGGATGAATAAAAAAAAAAAAACTATGCAGGGTTGGTATGATACATATGTCTGAGACATGTAACTCATCTTTTCATACATACGTTTTAACTGAGATAAATCTCAGTACCATGTACACGTGTTGACATTTTGGTGCAATGTGCACAATCGTCACATAGAACCGTAAACACAAAGAAAAGTTAGACAAACATAATTTTATGCTGGGGAGATTCAAATTCACCTAACGGCAAAGAAATTGTCAATTTAATGTTTGACGTTTGATGTACAACAATTGCGAAATGAGGATCGAGTCGGATAATCTCTGAGACTTGGTATGTACACGATGGATTACGAAAGTCTCGAAAATCTTATTCATGCATATCCACACGGGCCATAATATAATAATCAAAAGTGTATCCTGTAAATAATAAATACCTATCTAGGAATACTTAGTCAGTATGGACTAATAAATTGCTTCTTATTGCATATCGATCATATTTTTATTAGACTTCAAAAAAGGGGATTTATATCGGGCACCGTTACAGGAAAAAATCTCAAACTGTTATATAACAATGGCACCAGCCTTTATAACAAGGAAAAGAGAAAAGATCGTAAAGGAAAAAAAAGTAATTAATAATTTACAGGTTATTGAAAAACTAAATAATGTTGATTGGGAAGCATCCATACAAAAACACTCCCACTCTAATGAATTAATGGATGAACTTATAAGAATATTTAACAACATATATAAAGTATCTACATTAAAGAACGGAAAAGAAAATAAGTAAAATGGATAAACAAAGAAATTATAAAAGTCATGGAAAAGAAATTCAGAAAATGGAAATCTGCATGTTACAAAATTAATATAGTCATTGTCGATATCAAGTATACAAAGAAATATATAAAGTCAAAAAATATACAACACAAATAAATTCGGTTCCTACTGCGACATCGCAACATTTTGGAAATCGATATATGAAGTATTGGGGAAAGAAATGAAAAATATAATTATGGAAAAAAACAGCTATGGAAAAATTATTGTCGACAAATTTTTCAATATATTCAATGACTCAATAGAGAGCATTAAAATATCCTGCAACAAAAAATGATTAAATTAAAATGATTACTCCAGTGATGAACCCCAAACAATGTCTATATATTTGCCACGACCAACGATAAAAATGATAGCTGGAATAATTGACAAGAATACTGTTATGATGTAATACTAATATGTAAGAATTGATTAAGAAACGTGCCGACAAGCCATAACTGCTTGGCATGATCTAGAATAATGTAAAAAAACATAATTTATCATTTATCGCTATCACACATTAGTAAAAGGGTGGGAAAAGAGCTAGTGGCGGATGCGAGTGACATAATAACTTTCGTCTCCAAGTGTAATTTTAATTTCTAAATATATATTTTGATAATTTTCAGAAACACCTATCTCGTTACCGTCCCAACAAAAAAATACGCCATGATCTCGAACCTTGAGATCTTCTCTTAAATGTGTTTATTCTTAACAATGGACTTCTATTGTTTATTGTATAAACCATGCAATGCGCAGATTCTTATGGGAATCTCATAGGAGTAAAGTAATATAACGTTACAGTATGTATTTAATTCCTTGTTAATATTTGATTTTCACACGGAAGGCATTCGAGTTAAAAATCAACCTTCGTAATAACACGAATTAATAAATCAAAAAACATTTTTTGTGTAGTTTTGTTGTGTTATTTTAATTAGGCGAATGATATTATTTTAATTGATTAAGAGTGCTCTCAGTAGACGTGAAGATTAAAATAGCAAAAACGGAGGTAATGGTGGTAGGAAGACATCAGGGGCAGTGCACCATCAACATCCAAGCGGCGCAAATTCAAGAACCTCGGAGTACAAATATCTAGCGATGGGGGACATCAGTTAAATATAAGTAGTAGAAGAAGATACAAAATAATCGGGGTTGCTAGTGATAATGTCAAGAGAGACAGACTGGACCACAAAAGCGAGGTCATGGGGTGGACATGGTTATGGACTTCGGGGTCCCGTGATGCCGCTGAAGAGGAAGAAGATAAATTTCTTGTTCAGATTGATTAAATAAATAATATTATATATTATTGATAAAGAACGGTGATGAAGAAATACGAGTTATGTATCAAAATAAAGCTGATTGTTTTTAAAGCTATGTACAGGTGCACTTTAATATATGGATACCTTAGAGAAATAACATTATTAGACAAAGTGAGAAGCTAGCTTCTTCTTCGACGTATAGAAATATCTCAATTAAGAATGACAGAGAAATGTTCACCAATTTTGGGCCCCCGACCATCCTAGGACAAGGGAAAATGATGATGATATTATCAAACTACAAATGGAAGTATACTAAAGTGTAGTCTGAAGTATGTACTGTCGAAGATCATTTGTACCGATTAATGACCTGCATCATGGTAGGAAGCAAGGTCGTTCCGTTTCACTTCTCAATCAAAAATAATAAGGTCAATGTGAGGTTCAGGAGTTGAATTAAATTTTCAAAATCACCGTGACTCGTCAAATAATGGAACTGAATGGAAGACCACGCTTCATCGAAGTATTTTTAGCTGAATAAATGCCTGAAATATTATCGCTTTAGTTTGAATTGAATTATTCTAGATCAGTGGCGTAACTAAAAAAATTGGGCCTGATGCAAAAATGGCCGCCTATGTTCTAAGTACACTGTGTAAACATATTAGTAGTATGTGGTTTTATTACATTAACAGTAAGAGCTAAATTGGTTTCTTGTCTCATATAATATTAACACTTCCATGTAGAAAACAACGTAAGTTTTTGAAGCTGAACAACTGTGGACGAAACATTCTGGACACCCTCAAGTTTATGATTTCGTTAATGCCTTTCACTGCGAGGGTTGTCTTCTTCATGTCTGCCATTCACATTTATACTCGATTATTGACTTGTTAACCATTGCGTATAATGGAGCAGATTCCGACAGTGTTTTCAATATTTCTTGAAATATTTGTTTTGGTTTAAAACTTTTTATAAATTACATTAATCACGGAATATTGTCCATTTTCAGAAAAATGTCAAACACACCAGTTGTCAAAAATGTCAAATACACGAAATGTCACCAGTTGTCAAAAATGTCAAACATACGAAATGTCACCAGTTGTCAAAAATGTCAAACATACGAAATGTCGCCAGTTGTCAAAAATGAACAAAAAGTTCAAGTGAGTGAACACGTAGAAGTCCAGATTTGCAAATAGAAACAAAATGGTTATTGATAAAAATAACACATTGAGAATGGCTAGTGTGTTTTTTCGAAGTTGTGAATTTTTTAGTTAGAATGAAAACATGTCACATATATACACTCATTTACAAACTGAGATACGAATTTGTTCGATAGGCATGGCATAGGAGCCCGGCCATAACAAAAGAGTGAAACCAGAGTGCTGATTGTGGAGAAAGTCGATTAAAGCAATTGAATTCACATTACATTGGTATTTACCGATGAAAAGAAATGCGGCATTTACGTTTTAAGATGATTACTAAGATGAAATTAATAAGTGACTCATCATATTTGATGAATCTGTGCTGTTATAATTATTCTTAAATACTCCGATTTCAAAGGAAAATCATCAGTGGCATAACCAGGCCAATACAGTCTGGTGCATTGGGGCCCAAAAGGTCTGCAATACTATTTGGAATCGATACGTTTCTCTGCGTGCTAACATGGACTAACTTTTTTAAAGTTCACCAGGGCAAAAAATGAAAATATAAAATTTACAAATCAATTCTCGTGTGAATTGGATAATTGGATCCGTAAAAATATTATCTATGTATACAGTAGTACTTCGCTAATATAATAGGTTAGAGACTAGACCACAATATAAAGCGAAGTAATTCATTTCAGTCGTAAATATTGATACATTGTCTAAAAATACTATTTTGTATTTATGTGAAACTAAAGACCAATTTTTTTCTTACTATTTAATTAATACAATTGCATAATTCTTAATATATAATACATATTATATTTTGGATTGGGGCCCAATCCCTTTTTCTATTTTGCGTTTGGGAATATTATTTTTTAGTTACGCCACTGCAACTCATGATAATGATGGATGATGGACCCTCAATATACCCCGTCGATGGCCGTGGGATTGACACCAGGGGTTTTATTCATCAGTCATGGCAAGAAATGCGTCCAATCCATGCTCACTAACCGATGTTGGTTTGGGTGTGCGTTATTATGGCTCATGTCCACGATGATCTCTGAGAGTCTGTAAAGGTACGTGTGTACTGGATGCATCATCACTCCATATGTTTTGCGCGTGGATTAAAATGTCGCTTCCAGTACACTCTCAGTACAGTCTCATTGAGAAATAAGTGCGATACCGTGCCGCACCAATTTAAAGCTGGCCAGGAATAAGATCGCAGATATGAAGGTGAGGTTATGTAGTTATCCGTGTCACGTTGAGTAATAAATAATTGGACATTTATTCAGCCGCACCACGACATGTAATGCAAATTTAATCTTTCATTTTGAGGAGCTGGTTTATCGATCGAAGTGACACGATTCTTTGTATTACAGAATACATTAAATCGTTAATTTTAAATGACCTTAAACAATTCACAGCCTTGAAGGTTGACTGGTTAAGATGAAAAATTCAATAACTCAAAAAAAGTTAGTAGGTATGTGTTCCATCAAACAAGGAATAATTATAATAACTATTCAGAATTTTCCAATCATCTTTTGGAAACAAACCATTCTTTTAATATTAACAAGGGTTTATAAATTATACATACAAATACTAGGGGCTTACAGTTAGATAAATTTGAAATTTTAGAAATAAGAATAAGTGTTAATAGCAAGCTATATATTATAAATAACCAAATCCTCTTTGCAAATAGTCACCTTTTAAATTTATTTTATTTTAGTTCTTACATATTTCACCACTTTATAATTTTGTTTTTATTTATGCTTGTATTTTTAATTTCAGTACATTGTTTCCTCAAGAAGATACCATAGGTATAAAAACATGTTGAATAATCAATAAATAGTTGTTTAAACAAAGTATTTTGTCTAATTATTGAAATAATTATTTTGTTTATTTAGGAAAATTTTCACATCAACTAATTAGGAATGTATTGTTGTTTAATTAATAAACATTACGAATAAAATGCATAACTCTGGGAATCAAACCAGTGACCCCATGAACAGGAAACTGGCACTCCATTACCAATCCCCGCACGGGATGCTGTACTAAGAGCTCTATATATTTTATTAAGTACAAATTAAATGTATTAATTACATACATATAAAATCAATTTTATCGAAAGATATTGCTGTTGCTACCGGGATTCGAACCTGGATCTCTTCCTATCCGGGTTAAATGCATTAAACGATTATTCTACACCAATATAGTACATTGACGACAAATTGTCGAACTTATATGTTACACTTTTCAAATTGATACATCTATGGTTCCATTATTTGAAAGCCATCTTAATGTATGAAGAGATCCAGGTTCGAATACTTCCATCTATCTTTCTAATTAATACATTTAATTAGTATTTAAAATATCACAGACCTATGTTCTGAATAATTACAACTTCACAATAAGAATGTGTTCTCCTTAACACTATATATTTTATCATTACGTCATCAGTGAAAGGAATTTCAATGTTTGGTAGTTTCAAGTTTCTTGGCAACAGATTAAAATATATTTCAAAAATGGGGTTAGGCGATTTAGTGGTGCACGCTAGGTCGAGAGTTCAATCTTCGCACGGGACGCTGTAACCTACATAATCAATGAAACGAATTACGATTAAATTTTTTTTATTATTAAATAACATTTCGATTTTCTTCTCTTCTTCCACGGCACTACATTCCAGGATAGGATTTAGCTTCCTCCACAAGCGCTCTTCACCGACTCCTATCCCTGGTCATTCTTAACCGGATCCCGGACTCTCCCATCCTGTTCCAGTTTTCTTCCACACAGTCAGCCCACCATACCAAGGAAGATATTGGTCGGCCTCTAAGTCACTTCCACTGGAGTATTCATTTGGTCATGATCTTTGGTGTCCTGTCATCTGGCATTCTTTCAACAAGGCCAGCTACTCAAAATTTAATGTAGTAATTTCAATATATTTATATTATGTAATGTATAAAGGTATGTATTATATTTATTATGACGAAAAAGTTTGACATTTCCTTGTCGTCATAACTAACTTCATCAAATTATTTTCATCCCCAGATCTTTGATTTTATTGTAGTTTCTGTATCTGCATCTACTTTAGTAACTGATTTCTCAGGTGTTCTCTTGAGTCGAGTGAATTTGAATCTCCCATAAAGTTAAAACAGAGTAGTTATTTAATTCCTTCTGTTTGACTAACGTTCAGAAAAAGTATTTGTAAGTAATTATTGTTCATGGTGACGTTTATGCGCATTTATTGAGTCTCACTGTTATATCTCAACACGTGTACACGGTATTGAGATTTATCTCAACTTATCTCATCGTGTCTAATTTATGACACATCGAGGCTATAATACAAAACATAAATAGAGGCAATATGTAGCATACTTACCATTTTAGAAGCCTCTTTTTTTGTCGCGCTTTTGACAAGGCAAATAATACAATGTAATTAAAACGTCGGAGGAAGTTGTGGAGTGTCTATTCAGCAATCCCATGTAACACACATAACCTCAATGTTCCATGTTTTGCAGGAAAGTACTTAAGTCAATGTTTTCCCAGACACCGTCCGTGCGATTGTTTCACCAAATCCGCACAATAGACAGAACAACAAACTGTTTGTGTTCCTTGACATGGCTGGCAGTGGTTCTTCTAACAGTACTCGACTACGATCGCGAGACAGTCCCTCGAATAAAAGTGTGTTTTAAATGCTCCAACGATTGGAGCGCTATGAGAAATGGACGATACATTGTTACGAGGCGTATACATTTACCTGCCTTTTCTCAAGTGTTTTAATGAGGAATAATTAAAACGAGCGATGAACTTTATGAGCCGTCTGAGCCGAGACGTTCGAGTCGAGTCAGCAGCGCGTCTCGTAATGGGTCGTTTGAAATTCAAAATTACGCCTTCGTGTACTTTGCAGTCAACTTTTATAACAGCACGAACGATTATATTTATAAACCAAATGTCACTATTGTAACCCTTTTATTCCCTGTATTTTTTGTGCAAATTTTTAAAAAAGCATCAAAAATATATAAATTAGAATCAATCTCTCACAATAAGTAAATCTGAATCACGGGCAACGCCGGGCATCGACCGCTAGTTCTGATATAATATATCTTGAGTATCAAAAAAGTGATCAAATTATTATATATCTGAATAAAAATCTTGAGTAATAAAAAATGAATTCTAAACGCTGGGGAATGCACCCTCAACGATCATTAGCTATTTAAAAGGGTGTTCGATTAACATATTTTTTTATTTATTATAGAAGTGACTTTATCACAGTTATCACAATATAATCTGACAGTTTATACATTTCTCTAGACGTAAATTGTACGTGCATATTAGAGAAAAATTAATGGCAGTGGCATTTGAAATGATGGAAATAACGGAAAAAATACAGTGTCGTCAGGCGTAGTTCCTGTAAATTTCTCCGTTAAATAATAATAAAATCAAAATACGTTAAGTAGTACTTGTTTAAAAAATAACTTTCAAAGTTCACGTTAGTGCACGAAAAATGGTTAAAAGCGTAGACAAAATTCTTATTCATGGTGCTGTGAATATTGAAACGACTTGGAATTTTTTTTATTATTTCTTAAATTTTCAATTATAATTATTTTAATCGTTATACCTGATGATGATGAGAGACTGCTCCTCTCGAAACTATAGTAGTAACAAATTGATTCAATGTGTCGGCAGTGCAGGGTTTAGTATAGTAAAAAATTGAATAATAAATTATATTATTATATTTAAAATATCACAGACCGTCTGTTCTGAATAATTACAACTTCACAATAAGAATGTGTTCTCCTAAATAATTTATATCGTATCTTCATTCTCGTATTCGCGATATTGTGAACCAGCATACATATATTTATATCTATGCTAGATCAGATATTATTTCCTCTGAAATCAGAAGAAACAAAAATCATACCGAGTAAGAAACATAATATTTCATCGCAAAATAAAATCTGCGGTGATAAAAAAAACGAAGAAACTGAAATGAATTTTATTCTCTCGCACATAAACGAATTATAAATAGGCACTGTAAAGAGTTTTTTATGCGACGAGGCGAGGCCTTATACAAATAATGTTTTTAGTCGGTGCCGAACGGATTCTCGACGGGTAACTAAAAGCGTTGCTCGTTGGATTGAACATCTCAAACGTCATTTTAATTTTAATTTATTTTTGCGGAACAATATTTCATTTATTTATCTAAAGTTCGCGTGAGTGTTTCCAGAACTCCACACTGAAGTGTTTGCTTACGATACGTACGTAGGCAATATTAAAGATAAACGCAACACACAACCAAAAAAATAAAAAAGCATTGGTTTGTTTAAATAAAGTTTCGTATCGAAGTAGGATTATTTTTAATGAAAGACGTTTCGAATATTTTTTTTTCGGAATATTGTTTCAGATTTGACAAACATAATATCAATTGGATCAAAAGCATGCGAAGATAAGTACCTGAAATTTAATTTCACAAACACTCAAATGATAGCAACATTTAAATATGTCCAAGAACACATAGTACCTACAAAGGTACTGTTATTAAACGAATAATATATATCTCATAGAGACAAAGTCTTTTTTTTATCAATGGAAACATATAGAAGTGGGTAATTACAGGGATTACGACCTGTCTTCGGATGGATTAAGTTATCATTTTACACAATGTAACGTTCACCATTCCACCCAATCAAACTCCATATATATCAAACTTTTGAAAGTTGTATATATGTTAATATGTGGAATCACTTCGAATACCACTACACAATACTAATTGTGTGTTCTTGGACATTCTCAAATATTGATAATAATATACTAGTTAAAATAAGAAAATATATTAAAATATTGATTTTTCAGGCGTATTCTAGTATAAAATGTTATAAATATTTTTCAGATAAGAATATTGCTTAAAATAATTTCAAAAAAATAGTTAGTTTCTCATTGTGACATATACTGTTTCAGGAAAAAATAATATCAAATTTAGTCCATAGATGGCGATAATGTAGTGGTAATTGAAGTGATTCCACATATTAACATATATACAACTTTAAAAAATTTGATCGATATGGAGTTTGATTGGGTGGAATGATGAACGTTACATTGTGTAAAGTGATTACTTAAGCCATCCGAATACAGGTCGTAAGCCCTGCAATTACCCATACTTCCATATTTTTCCATCAATAAATTTAAAAAAAAAACCTTTGTCTTTATGAGATATCTATTATTTGTTTACTCAAATTATTGAACAGTATTTTCATCTAAATTTACAAGTATTGTGCGATATTATCACCAACATATTTATACTATAATACGCAACAATTTTAAATACTAAACAGTTTTTATGTATAGCGCCCTTGAGGTGAAATTTTCTATGAAAATAACGTTAAAAAAATGATCCCATGTCATTATTGTTATATCAAGCTAGCTGTGGTTTATTTAATTAAATTCATAGCAAGTATGTAACTCAACCAATTAATATTTTTTTAGTAATTGGTGTGCAGTAATGCCGATTAACGTAAAATTCTAATTACACTCACTTTTTACTGTTGGTTAAAACGGAATTATTTAATTGTATCCAAACATATGTGGGTAAGAATTTTCATTTACGTCGTATATCTCCATCATGATCGAGTTGCTCACAAATAAATTATTAAAATTGTCATTTAAGAATAAATAACATAAATAAAAAACTTTTAAGATATTTGTCTGCCTCCATAGTACATCCAATATTGAAATAGTTGATATTCAGCGTGTAAACACATGTTTTTGTGCAAATGAAATGCATGTATGTAATAGACCTCTCTCTCTCTCTCTAAGCATCATGATTCTTTAGTCTGCTTCTGCAGCCAGTACTGCTTGTCTGCACTCTTTGCCAACCTAAAACGAAACCTTAAATATTTATGACATCTTGCGAGAAGAGAAGATAGCTCGGAGAAGCTTGTTTTAGTGGGCCGCGTCGAAGGATGAAAAGGAAGAGGAAGATGCCCCTCGTTGGAATAATCACGTGGAAAAGTGGCGAAGTAGAACCAAGAGGGCAGGAGTTCGTGGACTTGTCTATCTTGTACATACCCCGTGATCACAATTATTTCCGAGATTGTATTTATCTCTTTTAGCAACATGCCTAAAGTATGCGAGAATTCATTTCCTGCATGGCAGAGCCTTCCTGAAGAACAGTGACATTTATTTGTTGTTGTAGATAAATGTTGTAGATAAATACCTAAAATTAAAAAATGGATTTTTTCACCACCGATCAACATTTATCAGCTGAGTATTTTATTTATAAGAATTATAATATACTACTAAAATTTTGTCCGCCCTGTGATGCAATGTTCAAGCAAGTTGTTGGATATGATAATAGAAAAACAATACGAAGAAAAATAAATGAGTGCGATTCAGTCCGTCACCAGAATTTTTAAAATCTCACGAAGAAAAACATATAGACAGAAAAATGTTATATACCTATATGCTATATATGATATTTAATATATAAGATTTTATCCAGGTACAGTATTACACGACAGACACATTTCTGGCTTTTTACTGGACGTGTTGGAAAATCTCTCCCTCTGATGTGACCCATGTTATGAACATCAGTAAAGTATAATACCTGCCAAATATGTTCAAGATATTTTAAGTGTTTTATACTTTTATCGACCAGGCCGTCAAATTGATGCACTTAGTCAATCAAAATGTTTTATAAATAGTCTTTGGCAGCGGCATGTTAGAACTTTTCGAGTAGTGGGTAGGTATGTGCTTAATTTTGCACGTGATTCGGTTGAATGGCACCGGGATATTATTTAAAATTCTTAGTGGATTAATTGTCAGTGACAGAAAAAATCAAATTTTCAATTATTATGTACCCACACAAAATAATTGTTGGTTCTTACCCAACTTTTCGAATAAAATTATTATTGAATACTTGGAAACAATCTAGGTTGGATTCGCAAAGCTCAGCTAATACATTGGACGTCTAGAGAGCAATATTTATCCATGCCCAAGTGTCAGATGATTATATAATTATTTATTCGGAATATGCGTGCTTCTATTATTAAGAGTGTGACCGACATACAAACGACGATAATTACTTTAATTTTGACATGAAAATGATCATTCGACTGCTTCCATAGATCTTATTCTTGGACCTACTCATCCTGCTCCAGTCCTCATCCATACTTTGAGCCCAGCTTAGCGTACCCAAGCTAGAGCCGAGAGGTGTCCATTTTTTGTAACTAAAATTTTAAAAATCGTTTCGTAATACAGATTATAGCAATCTTGGAATAACAAGGTATCATTTGACATTTTGGTAAAAAAATAAATTTTGTATCAAAATTCTAGCAATAATTTTCTTTTTAAAACTGTGTTACAAACATTTTTTTTTTGTAATTTAAGAGATAACAATAAAACAAAGTTATAAAGCTAAAAATTTAAATTATATTGTACTAATTTATTTGAGCTGTAAACAAATGCAAAATGTAGTTTAATTGAATAAATAAATAAAAATATTTTAGTAGCACTTGTAATATTTTTAGAACGACTGTTGATTACAAAACGAATAAAACGTATCAGTTAAATTATATGATATAATAAATATAATAAAATTACTCTAAATTATATACCGACATATTTGAGAAAATTTCACCACAAACTCTTTCGAAGAAATCGAAAAATAATATTCAAGATTTAAGCTTAATTTTTTATGTCGCGAGTATTTATTAGAGGCGTATCTGATATGCAACGTTTTATTTTAGAACACTTTTCTGATTTTTTTTTACAATGAACACGTTTTTAAAGAAACATGTTTCATTCAATAATTATGCTTCGGAGAGAAATGTCTCGTGTCAGAAATGTTGTTAGAATGAGCGGAATGTGCATATCAATGTTATGACACTTGAAATTATGCATTGTGGTAATGTATGTAATTAAGTGCAAGGTGCGCGCAATGTTCGTGCGTCGCCATTACTTTCTACTGCGATATTTGTTAGGTGAGTTCACATTATAATGGAGACTTGATCGCTAAATGTCAAATTCTGTACTGTGCGCGACGGACGACAAAGCAATTAATGCTCAAGAGGGACTCGACATACCTACTTTATACGGATATTATATAAATGCCACGATGAAAAAGATTTAATCACGCTTTAATAACCCATCAACATTGATGGGAAATCATTCGAGAATGAATAATTTTTAAACCTAATTTAATTTATTGAGAATATCAACTAAAATACGATAACCTTTACGTGATGTTTTAGATTGCTATGCGTCACGGACGAACGAAAATAACGACATTATTATACATTGGTATCAAGAAGCAATCGATTATCACCAATTACTTATTGCTGGGCACGTGTTGACCGCTTCACGGCCAGTATTTCCGTTAAACCTATTTTCAATGTAAACATAAAATTTGTTATCAAAAAAGGAAGTTGTCTACCACCAGTACAACTTAATCAATTAACGCAAATAAATATCCAAACAGCCATTCTTAAAATGATTTTACGTAATTAAATACTTAATGTACCGTTTTAGCGATAACACATCATGTAAGCTATCTTCCATAGCCAATAGGCAACTGCTAAGTCTGCTTAAAGTGCTGAGCATACTAGCGTGTTGTAGGAAGATAGTAACATAGTAACAATAATAAAAGTGAGGTTAATGGTACATGTCGGCAAAGATGGTTCACTTAATTTAAAAAATATATTTTTAATTCATAATACAACACAGAATATATGTACACATGTAAATACACACGGTACATCAGTATATTTACTATATTCAAACTATGTTTATGCTTGTGCCATGAAAATCGGACTAACTTGGTGGTCTCCTGGAATGAGGCTCGAACTCGATCACCAGACAACACTAGACGAGTGTCTTAACCACTAGACCAACAAGCTACCTATTATTAAATTATAATTTCGAAGCGTTTAATGAAAACATTTCCATCAAGCTAAATCAAGCCTTATAACAAACTAATTGTTGCTCGCGAGTGAAGATAATCGCTTGCCCTAAAAACAAGCATCATTTTTAATTGCGTATTGTTTTGATGACGCGCCGTTATGCTTGGACCCGAGACTCCGTGACCTGCGCGGGTTTCGCTGGCAACTCAAGCCATGTTATTTCTGCTGTCTCGCTTCATTTTATTCAACTTAAATCACGTGGAATGATTCCCTTGCAAATCAGCACCAAATCTGGCCACACCTCGCCCACCGAACGAACACGCGACGTTATATCACCGGGACTAATGATTATTTCACGAAACCATCCAATTTTCTTTTTCGTTCTTTAAATATTTTGACGTTCTCCTGCTAAGTGAGTTTTTTTTGTTTTACTGCTCCCTGGGTTTATCGTCTCAGGCACGGAAATGAAGAATTATATAAGATAAATATTTCGCAGGTCTGAATTTTCGTGTTTCAATAACAAATTAATGTGGATTTAATGCACAGACCAGTAAATTAATAGACGTGAAATAGAGTGTACATATAGGAGAGAGGTTCGGAACATTAGTTGAGCGATGAAGGGCATTCTACACACATTATTTGTGGAAACATAAATCTGATAGTTTATGACAATATTTTAAAAAAAATCGGGGAGCTATTTAATTGAGTAAGTGGTACCAAAGTGATCACGTGAGTGACACCAAAATGAAAATATTTAAATATGGAATTTCCGTTAGTTCATGTCTATATATTTGGTAGTCTATGATTTAATGTGTTCCTTTGGAATTTTGATTATCACTATATTTGTTATTGTTTCCCCCAAAACACGGGATATGCTCCCATCTTTAATATGACAAAAAAAAATTAAAGTATTTTGGTTTTTTGAGAGCATTATAATACGTACACCATTATCAAACACATACATTAAAATGAGTTAAGTTGGATAGTTAATAAATTAATACATTGCGTAAAAGCTATGCGAGAAGAATACTGTATAAAAAGTTAAAAATGGAGATTGCTGATGTTGCAATTAGCACCCTCATTTATAATGTTTTTAAACTACAGAAAATATTGTAATATGAGGCGGTTTTTCTAGATCAGGTCTAGCCTATGTGGGAAATTGTTATAATATTGTATTGTAAAAATTTAAAGTGTTAAAAAAAATCGTTGGTACTTATTAATATCAGGGCTCTTGTGAAAGCACACGGGGTAGGAGATACGAGAGCGGTTGGCGAACGGGCTAACGTATAGATGTACGAGTATAATAGGCATTCTAGTGAATGCGTGAACTTTTAAAGTTTGACAATTATGAATAAAAATTCAAAAAAGATTTGTCTTTAATTGGTGTTGGCGGTTCAGAGCACAACGTACTGGCAACGAGGCCTCGATCGATCGGGATAGACCTCTGTGAGTATTTAATATCCATATCATTAAATAATATTGCTTACTTATCGCAACATTAATTCTGGTTACACGTTAATAAAAGTGAGGATCTAATTATTTACTGGAATTTTTGCAGGAAATAATTTTATTGACAAATTGTATACGGATGGTGAAACTGCGACACGCGAACCCCAAATGGAAACAGAAAAGTTTTTTTTTTCAATTTCTTAGAGTCTACGATACTCTCGAGTACCCTACATACGGCTAAACTAGATCATCTTACCAATCTACTACTACAAGTGCATCAGTGCCCTGACACTTTACTAACTAATTAACATATTATTATGAACATTGTAAGTGAAGTGCTTTACATTGATACGTGAATTGGAAGGGTTATAAAGTCTAATAAAAAATACTTGAATCATTTTACTGCTATTTAAAATAAGGTAAATAATCTAGACGCGGACACTTTATATTATACAATGCCGCCTTATGTATTCTAACATAATATTTAGAGGTAGCTAAAATAAATTAAATTACTCTTTAATATAAATTTAATTTATACAAATCATTTTTTTGGATGTTCATTCAATGTTGTCATATAAAAACATATACACATATTTTACATTTAGTTATCAAATAGTTCATACTATATGATGTTTATGTATAACCAGGCGATTATATGTTGTATGCTGTAGGTACATGAGTAAACTTAAGTAAACTTCATCATCATCTTTAGCCTGTCTCTCCACTGCTCTCTCGAGGATCAGCAATTCGCCGCCACTCTTCGAATATCTTAATAATAATAAATTTAATACATTTAATACCTTTAAAAAAATTGCGGTGTGTACACGAAGTACGTGTCATATTAATATTATTACTATATTAATTAATTACTAAACTAAACGCTGGTGCTATGAAAATAGGATTAACTTGCCGGTCTCCTGGAATGAGGCTCGAATTCCCAATCACTGGATCACTAGGCCTTTATCTTGTCTGTCTTAATCACAGAACTTGAACCAGAATTGCCACTTGAGCATACAAATTTTTTGGGTAACATCTGTTACGTTGGTACTTGGCGAATTTATACGTTAAGATTTTATTAACCCCTTTTCATCCAGTTTAGATTTGATTCGACTAGTTCGAAATTATTTTCTAAGCAAGTACTGGAAGAGTTTAATTCTATTTATTTTTTTATTACTCACGATCGACATTGCTGTATTTTTTTTCCGTTGTCACTTTGCTTAGCTTTGCGACCGTCATTGCCTTTTATCGCGTGACGTCCTTAATATTCTGCGTTTGGCTTTGTGTTACACCTATATTTATTTTAATTATTTATGATTTTATCTAGAAAAATACATAAGGTATCAGATAACACTTTTATTTTTATAAAATCATTTTTATGTTGTATTTTTCTTGAGCCGGTCCGATATACTTTCAAATCAACTGTGGTCGTTGGATAATTTTTATTTTCGCATTTGCTTCAGTTATTTAATGATTTTGTAATTTTTAAATTGATAGTGAGATATATTATATTTTAATAATGAGCCTTGCGCATTATATGTTATCATCGTCTTCGTCGTAAGTCGTTTCCATTCATTGCTGAATGAGAGATCTGGCGGAGGAGATGAAACCGGATAAAAATATGTTCATAAGAGTAAATATATTCTCTGGCAATATTCTATATTTGTGAATAATTAAAGTAAATGTTAACAATACAAGACACGATTGTTTGTCGGTACATTGCATACTATCCTCTCACTTATCCGTGTGGAGAAGTAGTATGATGGTAAGTATATACGTGCATACATTTTTTTAAAAAACATTTTACAATAAATTTATAAAATAGTACGTAGAGTATTTTACACAATATTACCCCTTTACATTTGTTACCTGTATTTACCTCTGTGAACCAGTTTCGATTTGAACCAATACTCGAAATTTCTGAAACCGAAGGTGCTAATTTTGTTTTGATATAGAAAAATTTCTAAAAATTCATGACAAATCAGGAATGAAATATTTTTTTAATTAATTCGGATCAAAAAGGGTTAATCTATGACGAAGGTATTTGGTTACACGCGCTTGGGTTCGACATTTGGGGTTCCACTGCTTGATTATCACTTTTAGTACATATTAATTGTCGATTTTGACGATCAATATTTGTTGTAAACACGTAGATAACACTGCAATGTGATTGATAAAGTAATAAGCGGGAAGTCGGCACTTGCAAAAGTCAATTAATCTTTGTTAATCTTGTTTTAACGCTAAAATGTTAATTAGATTGTATACATACCGTATAATCATACAGTCATTGGCTTTAGCGCGTTGGGAAATATTTGTTTTCTTTTTAGTACATACAGCTGGGGGATTTACTCTATTTAATAAATGTCGAAATGGGGTGAGTCCATCTTGCACTTATAAATTTTTATTAAAATTATTTAATAACTTTATTTATTTATTTAAACACGTTACAAAGTTATAATATATTAATTGACTAGTTGTTGACTGGACTAGGTAGGTGCCTGTGTTCAGATGGCTTCTAAATTAAATTACTAATAATCAGGAATGTGATATACGATTACAAATTAAGAGATAAAGAAAAATACATTTTAAATATGAATTAAATATATTAATTATAAAGATATACATATAAAATCAATTTTATCGAAAAATAATGTTGTTGCGCCACCGGGATTCGAACCTGGATCTCTTTCCTAACCGGGGAAGGTGCTTTATCCAACTAAGCTACAGCGACATTATTTTTAGCGACAATTTTCGACCATATATGTTACCTTTTTGATATTAATACATTTAATCTTTCCATCATTTGACAGAGCCATCTACCTTATTTTTACAGAATCTCAAATACCTTTGAGTAAACTGATAGCAGACGCCAGAATTATCAACTCATTTTTATTAAATTTTGGACACATTGATACAACTTTATTATTTAGGAGAACACATTCTTATTGTGAAGTTGTATTTAAAATATCACAGACCGTCTGTTCTGAATAATTACAACTTCACAATAAGAATGTGTTCTCCTAAAAAATACATTAAAAAAAATTTAAATGTATAGTAATAACGTATAAGTAAGAAACAGCAGTGTTCGCGAGTTTATATTAAATGCAATATTTACTCTATTTTTTATATTTTGTGAACGGTTTTTATGTTAAATGGTGGAAAAACGGTCCAAAACTGGATATCTTAGTTATTTTCCGTGTTTGAAGTCATATTGTCCTGCTAGATCGTACGAATGTTGGCGTCATTTGCATTTAGTCTGTAAACAAATACTTGGCGCTGCACTTTTGCCTAAGTGCGGTAAAAACATTTTTTTCATTTTTGACTGCAAACAGTCAAATCAAACAGTCAAATCATAATTTTATCTTTTCTGAAATCTGAAGTGGTTTGTGTTGGAAGTTTGGATACCAAGCAGGTAAATGGTACGATGTATATAGATATTAGAAACAATCGTAGTCCACCATATATAGTATACACCTAGTTTCGGAGATTTACCGTCTTGCGCCTCACTTGTACGCTAAATGTCAAATATTAGTCTATTTACCATTGATGTTCCGTTCGTCAGTTGGGTTAATTTGTATCTCCCCAGCAACTGAAATCGAACGCCGTGTACATAGATTTGAGGTGGTTTTTTTTATCTCTTTCTACCAATCTCATGCAGATCTCTGAGTTTATCTTCAGATCAAATATTCAACACGTGTACATGGTATTGAGATTTATCTCATCGTGTCTCGTGTGGTATAACTACTTTTTAGTACAGACACAGTCCGACCACATTTTTATATTTATAAAAATAAAATAAATATTGACAATCGGTGCAACACATGTTGCTTGATTTATGTTTTGAAAATACTTTTTATACATCTAAGTCACTGTTACGTACAGCCTTATCAGGAAAAAAGCAATGTGTGTAAGGTATTTTAGTTCACCCTATTGATCTAGTGACACATTTTAGCTGTTTGTTGTAGAACAATGCCCTCAATAGTGCAATAATGCATTTATCCGTGACATTGCACTTGTTATCAGATAGTTGAACTACAAAGAGCGGTACTTCATATGCACCGACCTCAAACCCTTTACACCCAGACCCGTCTGCAGGTAATGCGCAGCCCCTATCTATTCTTCCTATTCTAGAATAATTTATGTCAAATCGCCCTACTATAAAATAATACTTTATTTATACTAAATATAATTACTGATGTATTTTCATGAAATCATTTGTTTCGTACGACGTGTATTAATCATCCTTTAAATCTGATCATAAATACTATTATAGTTTTCAAAAATGTCATCATCATTCCATCATACATTAAAGAATGACGAGTATACTTTACGAACTATTTGATGAGCCGAATGTCACAAAATTTTAAACATATGGTTTAGAATTTTTCTAATTATTATACCTAGTAAAAATTGATCATACTATCACAATAAACACACTTTTGGTCTATATTTTGTTAAAAATTTACGATTACAATAATACTCTGTGCCAGTCCTAGCTTTTGTGGCGCCCTCGGACGAAATTTTTCTGGGCGCCCCCATCCCTGATTTTTAAAAAAAAGGTGGATCTGTTGAATTATTCACTCAGACTCAGATTCCGCAGTTACAACGTCTCCCTGCGACCAGACCCTCTTTTTCGTGATTCAACCTTGCGCTGATGATAAGGTGGAGAGTGTTGTATTACATATATCTCTCAAGTTTCGTTTCACATGGGCTAAATATTCCAGTTTCCGAATCTTCATTGATTTCTTAGCTCATTTTCCAGTTATTATTGAGATTACAGCCAGGGTGAGTTTTTCGGTCAGTCTTTTTTAACTGCACCCCATAAGCTATAATTATTGTGATACAGCAGAATTAGCTGCCGGCTTGCTCGGCGCCTTCGGGCCCCCCGATAATACCCCTCCGCCCCACCCCCTCGTGCCGGCCATATAATACTACGCTGGAAAATATATAAAGATAAGTGATGCCTTCGATCAGTGGCGTAACTAAAAAATAAAGGGCCCCAATGCAAAATGAAAGGGCTTCCTATATTGAACACAAGATACATGAATATTAAGACCAATGCAGTTTCATAATTTAATAGTAAAATGAAAATTGGTCTATCATATTCGCACGTTTATATATGCATTCGCAACTGAAAAAAATTCGATGGTCTGGTCGGTCACTAATACGACGTGACACTACTATTTACATCGGTATTCACGTGAGAAATGATTTTTTAATTTCATTTCTTGCTACAGTCGACTTTAAAAAATGTTTGTCCACATTAGCGCTAGGAAAAGTGTCTGTACCAAATGTATTTAGGGCGAAGGGTGCAATGGGATAGTTTGCGCAGTTGCTTTCGTTTCCTGAAAAGATGGACGGCCATTAATAATGCGATAAAACGTCCAGTTTAGACAGTTAACAGAAGGTGATGAACAGAAAATCAAGTTATGAAACCGTTATTATTTAAAATATTTTATAGTTATTGTGATCTCTGTTAATATGTGTGTGTGTGCGCGGCGCGCCAGATTTTGACAGATGATGGATACGTGTGTGAAAGCCTGGAAAGGTTAAAAGCCGTGCAGATGAGAGAAACGGTCTCTTTATCACCGGGTCTTCTAGTAATATTAGATTCAAGTGTAATTATTGTATTTATCTGCATTTTTTTTATTCTTGTATTAAACAGTGAATTATTGCATAGCAGTCCGAGTTTTATTGCTATACATTCCGACCTTATTACACGAGACAAAGCAATAAACCTAATCTCCAGATATACTACAGTTATGCACAGCTTATTTATTTGTGGGTAGTGCACGCCACTGATATGTAGGTATTAGCGGGAGGCTTTCGTTTGAAAAACTATCTGCACAGAAATAGTTTTTTTTTCCACTTATATTTTACACCATAATCATGTGCGATGCTTTCCTTTATGAAACAGTGAACAGGGCCACGCCAAGGCTAATGAGCGCCCTCGTGCAAATATGAGTGTACACCCTCACGTTATAAGGGTGTACTCTTCTGTGAGGTTCGCTGCAGAAGAGTTTTGAGTGAGCTGTAGTCCTTCGATTTAAAAAAAATATATAACAGTTGTATCTCTCTTGACACATAAAAACTTTTTATAAGATTAATTTAATTAAACCAATAAAAATGGAATAATAGATGTGATGTATCAATTGGAAATATTACTACAAATTATATATTCAAAATTATTCGATTGTTATTGCGAAATAGTGAACGCGCTTCCTCGGATAGAAAGAGGTTCAGGTTCGAATCCCGGTAGCTATTAAATATTTTTTCAATATATAATTTTTGTTGTCTATCTTCCTAATTGATTCATTAATTTGTATTAATACGTTAAACTGTTGTCATTTTTCAAGTGTTACTACGCAAATAAAAAAAACCCGTTGGTAGGTTATTGACTTAAACATTAAAAAATATTCATTGCGCTCGGCTGCTCTCACCACAGCTGTGGTAATCAAATGAATTCATAACTACTGATGATTTAATTTTTTATCTTATTCATCAGCAGTAATAATACACTGTAAATATTTACAACCGAGCACAATGACATAAGAAAGTAATGTAAAGCTACGATAAATTTAAAAACTTGCGGTGGACTCGATGATAAATCAATCCACTTCTCCAGAAGCTATGGAATAGTAATTATTTTTTTAATTAGATGTTACTTACGTGTCATTTCTACTGTAAATTTTAATTACTTTATTCGAGGTGAAGACACGCCATAATGTCCTTAAAAACAGTAATAATTACTAACGAGGATAATAATTTAGGTTGACATCAAGTAAATCATATTTCTTGGCCTTGTTATAGCTGCGTGCAACAATGAACGTGCGTTAAAAAGTTACACGTAAATTTTACGTAACATTTATAAACACAGTTTTACTAATAACTCGAACTTTTCAGATTTTAAAAATTGAATCTCAAGATAATCTCTACTACTACTACTCTAATGAAGGGACAGCCGTTATTTCTAAACTGATTACCATTAAACAATAAAATACAAATAGTTCTATACAAAGGTATATTAAATAAATTATCAAAATGTCTAATAATGTAAATGTACAATTATTTCTTTAAATATTAAAATAATTAAACATTCCTTACTAACTTTCTATTATTTTATTATTAATGTACAGATTATCAACCAGATATGACATTAAGGTAGAATGTAATTTTTTAAAATAAAAATTAATGGAATAATACGTTGCCTAATATTTATGGATAAGGAATTAGAAATACTATGAAAAAATATACATAAAAGTATGTGACAAATTGACGATTAAGGAGAGCAAACAAGTTGGGGGGGTAAGTATAGAAGTGCGTGGTTTCCATGATCAAAGTAGTATAATTACGTGATATCACTGATGCAAGTATTCTAGACATTGCAAATACAATAATGGCAGGCGCAGGCAATTGATATGTCATAAACAACTATGGTGTTATTTTTAGAGGTTTGTTTTTCAATTTGGCAACATTTTTTCTATTTGGTTTGCCATTTCACCATGAATAGGTTTACGCCAAAACAACGCTCGCAAATTGCGCAAATTTATTTCGAAAATCGTGATTCAGTTCACGAAACCTACCGCGCGCTACGTCCATTTTACGGTCGACATAATTGTCCATCCGAGCAAGTAATTCGAACAATCGTGGATCGTTACCGCACCACGCATACTCTAATTGATAATTCGCATCCGTCGTACAGTGCGCACCGGAAAAGCTGTTGTTTCATGAAAAATGATGCCGGCCAGAATGTTACAGTCAACGGAGAGCGCTGTAGATCCATGATTACTGCCTTTTTCGTTCCCCAACTGAATGGCATTAATATGGAAGAGCTGTGGTTTTAACAAGACGTTGCAACGTGCCATACAGTGCGTGCTATAATCAATTTATTGAAGGAAACATTCGATGAGCGCATAATTTCGCGTAATGGACCGGTGAATTGGCCTCCGCCGACAAACCAACATTCTTTGCGTTATTGCTAATATACGGTTCCAGCTACTTCAAAAAGTGGATTGGATCCAAAATTGGACTTCCAGATTGCGCTTTATTCGAGCCAGCCGCGGCGCCCATATGCATGAAATCACATTTAAACACTAATGGCATAAAACTATATTTCCAATAAAGCTAAAACCATGGCCATTACGATGATTTTTATGTTTTATTTCATTTTAATGTTCCATACCTCTTAAAAAAAACATCCTTTACTACATCCATACAGACTAACTTTGCATTTAAAATCACGACATCGCAGAAACGAAAATAAAATATATTTGTGTCTTCTTGATTTTATTATGGTTAATTTTAATGAATTTTGTAAATCTTTCGCTAAAAATTATATAAATTTTTGTTCTAATTTGATAAGTTTCGAATTTTTAGCAATGGAAAGACCAATAAGTAGGTCCCGACTGGTATTCGCTGTCCTCGATCCAAATGAAAGCCTGTAGTATGTATGTAGGTAAAAATGGGTCATCGCCCGGTCGTAAACAAGTTTTATTTACGAAAGATCGAGCCATAATACAAACCGATTAAGTGAATCAGATACATTGAACATGATTGACAGCAGGTGTGGCCATTTTAAGTTATAAATTTAAAAAAAGAGATAAATGGTATATTTCAATGTACAGTGAAAATCGTTTAACATGAAATTATGGGGACCGAAATATTTTTTCATGTTAAACGAATGTAGCCCTAAAGTCATATAATAAGTAATTCGGTGGCGACACGACGCTCGGTATATTATTGCATTTTTATATGATGCGAAATCATTTCAAGGAAAACGTTTTCGTGTTTTGTTTGATTTTTATTCTGTTGTATTTTTAAAATGAAAAGTATTTTAAAAACGCCTTACATGTCGTAGCTGTTTCAGTCACATGTATTGTACCATCCTTGCATAGAATATGCTATTCTGATTTGTATTTTGTTTTAGTCTTTTCAAAGGTCGTTTGAATTCTATTACGAGTCCATGTGGTGTTATTTTGTATTGTGGAAATAAAACAAAACGTATTTATTTTATATTATTCTATAAAATGATACATTTTACCCGGGAAGTCACAAAAAAAAAAAATTCTTTGTTAAAAGTATATTTGGTTCTTTCTTCAATCAGATTATTATAAAACAATCATATTAAAAATAATATTTTAAATGTTTACTTAGAATCGATCATTCGTGTGAAACGCTACGTATAAATTATATCAGTTTATCAAAAATAAAGAGCCCTATCTACTTTAATTAAAAACCTAAAAGCATCACGAATATTAATATACAGATTCCGCTGAATAGATCTGCAGCCCCTCCCATAATGGGTGGGAGGTATTGGAAAATTGAGTACCAACAACTTGGCATTAACGGTCACAGGGTGTGGTCTCTCATCGTCGTCTATTCCTTGGCGTGTCAAGAGACTATCATCCGAGAGAGTAATGGCTACTCTTCAGCCTTAATACAAATTGGCCACACCATCACTCTCTTGAAGAAAGCATATCAAATTAGCCACTGACACGAGCTAGTCAAACTGTGAACAAACATGACCACCCATATATTAAAAACTGCTAACGTTATAAATATATTTATTATCGAATTCGTAAAATATATATATATACGTAGACTGCAACTTTACAATATTTAAATCAATAAACATTATTTAAAAAAAAAAAATTAAAAGAATATAATAATCAATTTTTATATAAATCACAGATAAAACATAATGATAATAATGATTATTGGCGTAGGATTTTATACATAAATAACTTTTCGAATCAAATATCTAAACACCTACCACGAAACATTAGACCGGCATTTTATACAAATAATAGTATAGGAAATTTACTCATAAATTCTAAAGACAAAGATGATAAATTTAACAATTCTGGTGTCTATAAACTTAGTTGCAAGGATTGTGCTGCATTTTATATTGGTAAAACGGGTAGAAATTTTAATATAAAAGTAAGGGAGCATTTGAGATGTTTGAACAATAGTGGGTTTTCAGAATTTTCTAATCATTTGATAGAAAATGGTCATGATTTTGATGAAACCGGTAGATGTATTTAAACTCATTTTAGTGGTTAATAAAACAAAGATAATAAATACAATTATGAATCTTAACCACAAAGATAACATTGCTGATTTTAAAAGTATTATAATCGTCTTGTTTTACTGTGATAGAGCAAAACCGATATAATTAAACTAATAATGTGTATGTTCAAATATGATATATCAATCCATCCATCTCAGGTAGCGCCTAGTGAAGTGGGGCGGAACGGTATTCATTGAAAGCACTGAGTGTTCTACAATGTATTAATAGTAGCGATGGCAAACCATTATGGAGTTATGGCGATGATTAGTATCTGAGATTCAACGATGATTGTTAACTAATATTTAACTGTTAGAGACTCACTTTTTAGTGTGGTCATTGCTCGAAAAATTACGAATAATCAGTTTCCAATCATAGTCACAATCGGAAACAATCACAGTTACGATGCCGATTTAAATAACGATTTATTTAATAACACGATCATAACTTTATCGTAGCTTTAAATTTGTGTTTATACATAGTTAAAAACAATAAGTAAGACTTGACGACGTTTTATTTTTATTATTATACTTTCGTAAAAGACTTTATGACACACATTCAATGATCCCTTTGATTATTGAATTATTTGTAAAAAATATCAATGTTTTAATTTGTGCACCGAGGGAGAAATTTGGAAAAATAATGGAAAGTTAAATTATTAATAAGAAGGTAATTGATATTTATAAACATAGTTATATTCAACAAATAATAGATATCTCATGGAGACGAAGCTATTTTTTTATTATATTTAACAGACATTTCTGAAGAGCTTTTTTAGCAGTCAATTATTATTTTTTAGCAATATTTCAATATGTATAAGAACACATATTTACCTACAAAAGCACTGTTATTAAATAAATAATAAATTTCTCATAGAGACGAAACTATTTTTTATTAATGGAAAAAATATGAAAGTATGGGTAATTACAGGTCTTACGACCTGTATTCGGCTTGCTTAAGTGATCACTTTATATAAATATAACATTCACCATTCTCACCCATCAATCTATCCATAAATTTTTTTAAAGTTGTATATATGCTAATATGTGGACTCACTTCGAGTACCACTACACTATCGCCGTCTATGGAGTGAATTTGATAATTAATTTCCCTGATGAGAATCTAATTATTTTTTGAAATTATTTAAAGCAATATTCTTTATCTGTAAAATGTTTTTAACACATTATACTAGAATACGTCTGAAAAATCAATATTTTTCAATTTGATATATTTTATTATTTTGACCGGTATATTATTAGCAATATTTGAATATGTCCAACAACACACAATTACTGGAGTTTCACCTACAAAGGCACTGTTATTAAACAAATAATAAATATAGAGACGAAGCTATTATTTGTTTATTATTTTTTGTTGAAAGCTATGTTAGCGCTATTTTTTTTTGTGTGCGCTATGGTAGCAAATCGTGTGCGCCCGCTCACGCGTTGATGAACATGGGGCTTAGAATGAACATTGGTCATTTTGAAAATATTCAGTCACAATTAGCCTCGAAATCGAACTCTTTACTGCTTTGTTTGATTCCAAATTCGAAACTTGTCTGTCAAATTATTTGATTGCAGATTGATAAAAGAAATATTTAGATAAATAAACAGATGTCGGTATTTTGCTGATCTAAATATAAATATTCTGATATGATTAAGTGCAGACTCGGCTGGTGCTACTTGGTTTTTACGTAATACGTTATTAATTATCCAGTACTCGGGTAGATGAATCAGCTTCAGACGTGGAATATCTAAACATGCAATTATTTTGTTGTATTATTATATGCAAAATACAGTAGTGATGAGCTAGACCGTTATTTTAACCGTTATTGTGAGTGTGATTGTGAAATTTGTATTCGATTGCAACGGAATCACTGATATACTGGAAACTGAACCACAAACAGTAAAATATCAGTTACCAATCATCGTTATAAAATAAATACCAAACGCACAATCACAGTCACAATAACGTTTAGCTCATCACTAAAATATAGTACACTAAAATAAGTAAACTGTATAGTATATATTTTGTATTAATTATAATACAGTAGTATATCGTATATAATTTATTGATTTAAGTATTTATCTAAACGGCACATAAAAAAACTAGCTACTTTAACACAGAGCAAAATCTATTAAAGTATATACACGTGCCATTAAAAAAAAAATTGGAATGTAAAATAGCATTTTTTTTCTAAAAGATTAAATTTTTATTTAATTTTATTATTGCCATGTAAAATAGTGTAAAAAATTCTAAATATCGTGTGGTGGATGCCCGCTGGCGATGCTAAACGCATCTAGCGGCGGACAATCAGGAGGCCCACGTGATCGCACTCTTTCCGCTGACGTTATAACACGGAATGGCAAAACGACTTTGGAAGCGGATTACCACTCTCATTCTCGTCCTTCCGATAATATCACATCTCCTACACTCTCACTTCATAAGTGACGAGTTTGATGTTTCTTTAATTTCAAATTGGTGACACAATCAATAAAAACTTTTGTCTTAAGTGAATACAATAATCTTATTTAACTATTGTTTATTAATTTGATTAGTGATTTTTTTCCCATTATATTGAAATGATTTTATTAAAAAAAGCTGAAAGATAAAAATAATTTAAATGCAAAAGAAGTTGAAACGAGTGTTTAATATAACAGTGAAATGGTTCAACAAGATGAACGTGGTTTAATATTTTTAATCAATTTTTAAATTGTGACGTTACATATTTTTTTTATGGTTAAAGTGTGAGATAATAACAAAGATTGGCTGTTGAAAATGAATAGTGGTCGGCATTTGATTTATTGGGTCGATTCGTAATTGGTCGTCATAACATATGTTCAAAGTATAAGTTAAGTCAAAGTAAAGTTAATCGTGCGCATGTGTATATGAATGATGTATGTGTGCATGTAGTATGTGTGCATGTGTATGTATATAGTTGACTGGGAAGGAAGAAAGTAGTGAAATTTTATTTATTTTCATTTATTCATTTTAAAATTTTATTCGTCTGATAGAAAACGGTTTCTTAGCATTATACATTATGTAGGTAGGTACTATTTTTTATTACTATTTTAATTGAAAGGTGCCATGTAGATATTGAATTCACAAAGTTATTTACTTACCAACCGGGAAGTAAAAAGACATTATAATTTTTGAACACATTGATTTTGTTTAAAAGTATCAGAAAGCTTGTTTGACATACCGAATAAAATACGTGGTAACGAGTTTGACTTATTTGTTTGATTAATTTTTATGAGATTATTCTAGTAAGAACTTTTTTTTGGGGGGGGGGGGGAGGTGTGTGCCAGATGTTTACACTTTAAAAAATGTATGTAAATAGATACATGCATTATTGATAAATTTAAATAAAACAATGAGCTTAATTCGCGAAACCAAAAAAAAACGCGAATATTCTACGGAGTTTCGTAAATTGTTTGACAAATTTTAAGCATTCTTAAATTTAGGAGAACACATTCTTATCGTGAAGTTGTAATTATTCAGTGCATAGGTCAGTGATTACAACTTCATAATAAGAATGTGTTCTCCTAAATAATAAAGTTGTATCAATGTGTCCAAAATTTAATAAAAATGAATTGATAATTCTGGCGTCTGCCATCAGTTTACTCAAAGGTATTTGAGATTCTGTAAAAATAAGGTAGATGGCTCTGTCAAATGATGGAACGATTAAATGTATTAATATCAAAAAGGTAACATATAGGGTCGAAAATTGTCGCTAAAAATAATGTCGCTGTAGCTTAGTTGGATAAAGCACCTTCCCAGGTTAGGAAAGAGATCCAGGTTCGAATCCCGGTGGCGCAACAACAATATTTTTCGATAAAATTGATTTTATATGTATATCTTTATAATTAATATATTTAATTAATATTTATTCTTAAATTTGTTTAAACCTTTCGTTCACATTTTCTTCCTTGAGTTTTGAAAACGTTGCTTGAAAGGAAAAGGTCGAAAGTGAATGTTTACGACATTTCTAATCAAATGACCGACATTCACTTTTAGTACATCATCAGCGGTATTGGTGGGGGCTGGTGTTGCATGGCCCTCTTGATTAAACCTGGCGTCGCGACGCCCGAATGACAATAGTCTACGGAGATAGTGATACTGCAATGAAAACAACCATCTCATGGAATGAACCTTAAGACCTTCATTGTATGTTTATTGCAGAAGAATTTTAAAATAACTATTTTTAACACACAACATTGCAATATAAGCTGGATAATAATATGAATAACTATATTTATAATAACAATTATATTTGATAACAACAAATATGTACAAATTAAATTAATCAACTGAAAAGATATACAGAAAAATATTTAATTGCTACCGGGATTCGAACCTGGGCCTCTTCCTATCCGGCGAAGTGCGTTCACCATTTTATATCCAATTGATACATGTATGATTCAATCTGTAAAAGCAATCAACTTTATATCACAGGTTCGAAACCCGGTAGTAGTAATCAACTAGAAAAGTGTACATCCTTTCAAGTTGATTAATTTAATTTGTATTAAAATACCACAGAACCACGTTCTGAAAATGCAACTTCACAATAAAACTGTGTTCTCTGTAAAAAAAGGTGTTAATGACAAAATTGCAGTAGGTGTATTTACCATAAATGATTAAAAATAAAGATATTTTTTCCCCAAAAGTATAGTACATTACCTGTCAAATTATATAGTTAAGCATCATCATTCAATATATTTTTTACCACAGTTCACGTTTTTGCTATTAAATAATATTGAACGATTTATTAATTGTATATTAATAGTGTTGAAATCAATATTATTGAAATAATCTAACAAAATATAGACAGTTGATAAAATATGTTATGTTTCAAAATATTGAAATATAAAAGGTCAACGTCCTCAGTCTATTTTAGTGTTTGGATAAGAATTTTTCATAACAATGTTATTTTCAAAATAAGCTAGAATATATGTTGGAACACACAATGCAAAAATTGTTATATATAAAATATTCACCCAGTTCACCCTGATAGCACCTTTCCCGGGTTGGAAAGAGATCTAGGTATGAATCCCGGTGGCGCAACAACAATATTTTTCGATAAAATTGATTTTATATGTATATCTTTCTGAATAATATATTTAATTCATATTTAAAAAATCACAGATCTATGTTCTGAATAATTACTACTTCACAATAAGAATGTGTTTTCCTAATAAATAATACACCCTGAACAGCCATATCATTTTGAACGAAAATTTCTTAAATCTATAATATCTTTAAAATCGATATAATTAACTATTAAAATAATGTAGAACAAAGCATTCATATGTCAATTTTCAAACTGCAGAGTTGGTGGTTTATGTTAATGGTTTGTAGCAACAATAGAGAGTTGCACCACCAAAGTTGGTGTTTCTTCATTGTCCGCCGGATAGCACGGAATAACATACAGGCTATTGGATTTAATCACTCAGAACTGGTCTCATAATTCAGACTCGACTTGTTAATAAAGATCCAATACTTCTAGAATAAGCCTAAAATAGAGAACTGTGAAAGATTGTGCGGATGGAAGGATTGAAACTCGTTTTATCTTACCTTATATTATTATCGACCAAATATGTAATACAGTAATTATATTTTCAAAATAAAATTTAAAAATTAATTAAATTATTAACGGTACGAGGAATCGGAAATTTTCTGAAATGCATCATCGCCATAAATTGGTTGCAGTGAGAGACCGAATTGCATTAAAACAATGTCTTTCAGCTCCGATTAATATTTTCCTATGTTTTTATTTAAATTATTTTCAGAAATTATTTACCGAACTTTGACGGATTTTGCCCCCATTAGATTCTTTGGAGACGATTCTTAGGTTTCGTAGTCTCTGTATACACACTATGTCTCAGAGATTCGCCGTTTCACGCCTCACTGGAGTGTGAACTCCTCACAATCAAATGTCGTTGTCTATGTATGAATTTGAATCTCTCCAGCAACAATGAAAACGGAATAAATGTTTGTAATTTAACGCTAACGTAATTATTTTAGGTGAGTGCGCATGTTGAATATCGCTATTAAATAAAATGTTGTATACAATAGTTAAAAATATTGTCTCTTTTTTACTAATCTCAAGCAGATCTCCGAGTTTATCTCCAGATCAATATCTCAACACGTGTACATGACACGAATCTCAACTAAATCTCTAATATTATCTCATCGTATCTCCTTCCGTGATCACGAGCCTTAATAGTACGTTCACAACTATATTATAGCGACCGGTGTTTTGAAATTTATCTCAACAATATGTACGAAGGTCGATTTGATCCAAATTCATCTTGTTTCTTCCGTATAAGCGCTGCTTACAAATATTCTGAGAAGTAACTATCCATAATCAGATACCAATAGTTAATTGCCAACTGAGAATAGAATTCTTAGAAACGTATTCACTGAAAAATACATAGTATACTTACTATTTATGTAATGGGCGAGTATTGACGTCTGTTCACAATACCATACAAACTAGCGACAATTGAATTGAAGAAACTCAAGAATAAATAGTTTATGTTCGATTTATTTGAAACACGTGTCTTCATGTCTCATACGTGTCATGTAACTCTACGTGTCACACGTTTTCGTTGGATTTTAAGGTCTTCTACTAGTCGGGCCTGGTCAGAATCATTAAATTCATCAAAATCTAGTAAATGCATCAAGAAAATTAAAACTCTTAAACGTTCACAAATACGATAGAAAACTGCAACATTATCAGATCAAAACAGACACATAGAGAGAGAAAATAAAAAACAATATTTTGATATGTAATGAGCCATGTCTACGGTGAGATTATCGATTCGAGACAACTCACGGCTTTCATAATTAGTCGTGTTCACACCGAGTCTCAGAGATTCATCAATCTCATGCCTCACTTCGCGTTATGCGCTTGTTGTACGTCAAATGATAGTCCATTGATGTTCCGTTCTTCCGTTGGGTGAATTCTAATTTCCAGCAGTCTGTAGCAGTTCAAACGGAATAAATATTTTTAATTTTTAAAATTTAAATTTTTTTAATTTCACTTAGTACCTACTACACATACACAATTTAAAAATGAGTGTTCTTCTCGAAACTATTCATGATACAACTCAAAAAATTGTGTGTCAAAGTTAAGATAAAAATTATATATTTTTTTAAACTAAAATGTTATACCACGAAATAACTGCCAAATCAATCAATGGCATTAAATAGTTAATCTAATTTTACAGAATAAATTGCTTTAGGTATGTATCTTATGGCTATACGTGACGTTTGAGCGATGTCAAATCGAAACGTTTTTGATATTTTGTCTCTTTCTACCAATCTCAAGCTGATCCAGATAAAAATGTTAACACATGTACAGATTTTGTGCAAATGCATTCTTGGCTTGGATGTAGTTTTATGAATGATAAGAATTAAAACACGTTAAAAAATTTTCAAACTTGTAATCGATATGTTCACAATTCGATAGTTTCCGATGAATGAAAATTAAAATCAAACAAAATGAAAGACACTCAAAACGAAAGTTTTAACTATTATAATCAAATTAATAGAACCAATGCACCGAGGAATGTTATTCTTTATACATATGTCCGCTACTTATTTTACTTAATATCATCGTTATTGACATTGATAAGAAAAGTGAGGCGAAGCGGTAGCAGATAAATTAATAGCTTAAATTCGCTACAAAAAAATATCTAAAAATGTTTTCACACCAACAAGCACAAGGGTGCAATAGTTTGTATCATGCGATTTAGCATCTCAAGTTTTGATGGCGGTAAATTAGTACATTCTCTTTGGTTAGTTCATCTTACTGTACCAATTTTTATATCTAGAAGATGGTTGCTCTTAAAAGATATCTATAGTCTATAAAATTATTTAATAGAATTGTTATGACGTAAATTTTAACGTCTGCCTTTACAGATTAAAATATTGTGTGATAAATTTTAAGTGAAAATTACGTACATGTACGTAATAAATTAATTAACCTGAAAAATGTAAACCGCGGGCGGTTGGTTGACTTAATTAAAAATTTAACGATACTCGCCATCGTCGCTGACCATAACGAAACGAATGGACCTACGTCATCTTGTACACATATTTATAAATTTAAGAAATTTAAAAATATCTTATTCCGAGTTTTTCACAATATTGTCGTTAGGCGTGACTTCACTGGAATCACCAAACGAGTACAACAATCGTAACAATTATTAGATAGGTTTAAAATCTTAGTTACGAATGAATTAGTAGGTGTACAGTAAATTTAAATATAAAATAATTTCTTTGTACATACAATCAATTTTCCCTATAAGTTTAGATCACGGTGTGTGAATTAATAATCTTTTGTGCAATTTTAAGGACCTGTGCTATTATTTGTGCGTTGGGGGAGAAATCATTAAAAACATTACATATTTTTTATTTTATTATAATTTTTAGTGTGCGTTATAATTCCGAATCGTGTGCGCGCACACACCCAGGGAACATTGCATACAATCAACGAGTAGTATTAACCTCTGAACGTTTAACAGATAAACTTGTTTTAGAACAGCAGAAGTACAAACAGCTATTTGTACTCGACACTAAATGTACTTAATTTTTTTTATGAAAATATAAATTACGAAAAAAGAGGGGGTAACGTCTGGTAATCCCGGAGTCTGGTAATTTATTGCTACGCCACTGACGCAAATGTAAAAAAAATATTGATATATTTTTGACGCGAATTGAAAATTGACTATCATGTATGTCACAATTCTGCATTTGAAACATAAATAAATTTCAAATTAGTAAACACACAATAAATGACCATGTCTATCAATTTGGACAGTAAGATATGATAGATAAAATAGTTCACAATAATTTCAAAATTATGCTCTACTATAAAATTTGCATTTTGCACATTGGCTGTACTCAACGAGGATATATTGATGATAGGAAGCTTAAGGGCTAATTATAAACCTTTTCTTTGATCTGTATCATCCCCCCCCCCCTCCCCCCCGATGCTGGTGATCACTCTGGCATCGGCATCTCTATCCTGTGTTAAATTGAACGGTTTAGTCATAAATATTCCTTAGTCAAGATACAATTAATTTAAGTGCATCAAATCATTGTACACCTCTTAGATCTGCGTCTCTCTCTTAACATTTCTTTTTCCAACAACCGTGTCATGTGACCCATCGTAAACCCAACACGAAACAATCAAATAAGTCGTCCCTTTAGAGTAAGTGGCGCGGATAGTCGGCAGAAATCTGATTTTGATGGTTCATTATCTTGTTTTACGAATCGCCAACGGCTTCGAGAAACATCACGCGGGCAATGAAAATGAACACATTACTTTTTATAGCCGGTGACGGAATCGAAATGTCATAATTGATCAATTGTAAACTGTTATGGTGTGATTCATAGTGATTGAACGATTGTTTATCTAATTTGATCGATTGTAATTATGACATATAAAAACAATTGTGACATCGATAAACTATCATATTATATTTATGTGTATCAGCTGTCATCAGTCAAAAACAACAGGAAAAAAAATGTCTTAAAAATAACTTTATAATACTGGGAATACCTTAAATGTAATATTTTTTTATCTTCTAAGACTTCTTTATGTGCTTTCTATCGAAGGTTGGCGACCAAATTGCAGTGTGCTGATTTATTCTGTGCCAGATGTTACCGGTATTTTGGACACAGAAAGAATAAAATATTTACTTGATGTATAAGAATCTCGGATAGATAGACAATAGTAATAAACGCAATAATGGTATTTTCTCAGTATAATGTGCATTTAAGTAAAGACAGAATCGGGTGAATGGTTTTCTCTGCAGATTTTGATAAATGTTGAGTGACAAACGTAACCAAAAATTGTCGTTTTGACAATGCGACTAAGACTGCACTTACTGTCAGTCGTCTCGTACGATTTCGTTAAAATATGTTTTTCTTTTCTTACTCGTAATAAAGATAATGCGCACTTCATTTCAATATTTAAAAAAAAGATTCGGTTTTGCCTTGCTGGCGTCTCACATACCTGTTCGTTTAACCAAGCACTGTACAGCCATAATGACACTACGTCCAATACATCCAGAAAGTCATAGAAATAGATGGTTGGGCGAAGGATTATATTTATGGATATTTATTACATCTAACATGTTAACAGTTAGATAAACACAACATAAAAAAATCTAACACAATTAAATAACTAATATAATATAAAGATAAGAATACATAATTTATTACTTAGTATAAAATGTCTATTTTAATACTGCAAATGAAAATTCTATATATATGTTTTATTTTCACACACAACTTCAATATTTTTAAAACGAATTGGATTATTTAGATAACACATCATCATTATTTGTTATTATTAATTAGCTTAACAACCTTTGATACCTCTTGGTCTCCACAACATTTTTCCTTCATTGATCTCTATAACACGTCGTTCCTCTTCTGTCCTATATTTCTAAATCAAATATCTCTTTGAAGACATCGTCACTTCACTATAGCTGCGCTCTGTTGGTCATGTATTCAGCAATGTCTTCAGTGATTCTGGATCCTCTCCATATGGTCCAACCACCGAAGTGTTCGTATTCTAATAAACGTTTATCTCATTACTCAAATGATTGTTTTTAATAAGAAAAAATAGATGTCTAACGTTCGAACCCCGGTGGTAAACATATATATTTTCGATATATACATTGGTTATGTATGTACTTACACTCTAAACCAACATGTCTGAATTTTCAGTTTATCAACCTTCATCTTTCAGTAACTAGAAATGATTTGAGGAAGGTTATTAGTTGGAACCATTATTTTCAATAGTTTTGTCTAATCATGAATTATTTCTATGTTAATTCATTTAAAGTGTGCCCAAGTTATTTTATCTTACTAATTTATGTTCTCTGTAAACGGACATTCATTGAAGCAACATTCAATTGATTACTTTGTTTATCCGGTACAAAACCAGGAATCGAGCTAATCTTCTGTATTATGTAGGATTCCTAGAGGAGCATTATCTTCAAAATTATGTTCAGTGGTAAGATCGTATCTGAAGTTAAAACGACAAAGAACTGAAAGTCTGCTTGTTACAGTGCATCTCCCTTGCAGGAACATAAACATTTTTCAGTTTTGATTCATCTAATTTATTATAATTATCAAAGAAGTATGTTCTAAAATTAAAACTTAACAATACAAATGTTATTAAGGACAACACATTCTTATTGTGAAGTTGTAATTATTCAGAATATACAAGGTGGCCTAAAAAAAGTAAGAACATCTCGTAACACATGATTAATTTCAAAACATAATATAATTCATTATAATTCTTAATGTATTTTTTTTTGCACAATATTTAACATATTGCATAATCTACTGGGTTTAAATCTGGGCTGTTTGGTGGCCACATGCCTGGCTCGACGAAATTAACATTCTCACGACGAAGAAAGTTGATTGTATTTCTGGCCGTGTGAGATGGAGCTCTGTCCTGCTGTAATGTCCAGTTATGCTGGAATGTTTAGCTATACTCCAAGTTTTGTTTTGAAACTCTTTGATCATTTTCCTAGCACCCCAACGTTTTTCAATTGGCAAATTTTTGATCAGAATACGGTCTTCTACAGTAATTTTTGTCATTCTGGGCAACAATATAAAAAAAAGCAAATATGGATGGCTTTCAAATAATGGAACGATAGACGTATTAATTTTTAAAAGTGTAACACATGGGTTCGGAAATTTGTTATCAAAAGTCTGTAACATAGTTGGTTAATGCACCTTTCCCGGATTGGAAATACATCCACGTTCAAATCCCGGTAGCAACAACAATATTTTAAATATATTAATTAGAAATACATATAAAATCAATTTTATCGAAAAATATTATTGTTGCGCCACCGGGATTCGAACCCGGATCTCTTTCCTAACCGGGGAAGGTGCATTATCCAACTATGTTACAGCGACAATTTTCGAACCTATATGTTACCTTTTTGATATTAATACATTTAATCGTTACATTATTTGAAAGAGCCTTATTTTTACAGAATCTCAAATACCTTTGAGTAAACTGATAGCAGACGCCAGAATTATCAATTCATTTTTATTAAATTTTAGACACATTGATACAACTTTATTATTAGGAGAACACATTCTTATTGCGAAGTTGTAATTATTCAGAACAACTAATGTTTTGAATAATTACACAACTTCACAATAAGAATGTGTTCTCCTAACAATATTTTATGATAAAATTGATTTTATATGTATATCTTTCTAATTAATACATTTAATTAGTAACATTTAAATATGTCCAAGAACACACAAGCGAGTCTACATATTAACATGTATACAACATTTAAAAATTTGATAAATGTGGAGATAGAGAGGTGAGAATTGGTGAACGTTATATTTATATAGAGTGATCACTTTAGCCAGCCGAAGGCAGGTATTACCCCATACTTCCAATATATTTTCGATTTAATATAATAAAAAATAGCCTTGTCTCTATGGGATATCTGATATTTGTTTTCATTTAATTAGTATTTAAAATAAAAAAGTGTTTTTATAAAATGTTGTGAAAATGTTATTTTCAGTCAGTTTATTACGCCTCGCTCAAAATTAATTACGTGGATGTTAATAATGAACCCACATATTTGATCTTTCCAATTAATCCCACGTTGTCGAAAAAATGCTCGAAACAACAATGTCGAACGCAATGCACGCAGTATACCCAATACCACCAGCCAAGATTAGATGTATTATTTATAAATTACCCGTATACTGAAAAAAAGACGATCGCTATCTCAATAATTATTTGGTGCAGGCACCTTCGTGCCGTGTCGTGTCAATTCCCGCCATCACCGCTGACCCAATAACCCCCGTGACCCCGCGGTGTACGCCGACTGTCGACCTGCGGAGTAAGATGATTCATGAGGTTGAATCCAACGGCACGGACCAGCGTTCCGTGTTGAGAGATCCGCAGCCGAGAAATCGGTAATGAAGAGTCTTCGTCTTCATAACAGACCGGAACAAAGGCGCGGTAGTGCAGATTGTTCTCACCGGCGGCCGATAAAGTAACAGGATCTTTGTAAATTATGCTGAAGCGATGTTGCTCAGGGTCGACTAATTGCACACATTAGCTTGTTTCTTAACCTATATATATACGCTAAACTTAAACATTACAGTGCATAGATAATGCGAGCTCTAGAGTCAGCAGACCATCTCAGAACTCGTTTAGCGAAAAGCTCTATGGGTTCGACAAGGTAAAATATTTAAATATATGTATTCTCTAAGCAGGCGAAAAGACGTATGTATGTAATAGGGGTTCGTAACAAAAAAATCCACTAAGATACTTGCCAATTAAATTATTTGTAATATGTAATATATGGTTTGATCATATGGAACGGTTGAATGAGGAGAGAATGGTAAGAAAGATATATGACGCAAGTGTTGATGGCACCAGAAATAGAGGACGTCCGCAGAAGACTTGGCATGTTCAGGTTAACTAGATACTGGAGGATGGTTCTGTTAGAAGCCTCAACGATCGGCGAGCTCGTATGAATGTGGATGAGGCGAGAATTGTGTGTCAGGACAGAAGAGTGTGGCGCTCTATCTATACACGGACGAGACTTTTCTCGGAGATTCGTCATAAAGGACAATACAGCGATCTATGAATCATTATCGCATGTATTTTGTATGCAGAGTAAAATTACTCAACTATTACATACCGATCTTTATCCACAAATCTCTGAGATGAGAGTTAGAAGTCTTATCCGTGGACGCGCACCGTAATAGGTGCACACTTCCAGGAGTGTCCCACCCCGATACGCGGACTCTAGTGAGGTGTGCAGGGAACATAAGAAATGAAGTACATATTAAATAAATAAATAAATAAGTAATAATACCTTTTTCAGCAGCGATTATTTTTGACTGTTTGTTAAAGTATCGTAACCTTGCCTCTAACTTCAGCCAGTGTTGAAACGTTTAGAAACATGGTTTAAGCACCATCCTTATGAACTGAAGGACATTTTTATAAAAATACGAGTCTAAAATCAAAATTACTTGCATAATATTTGTATTAGAAATAAATCACTGCTTCTGCCAATGAAAATTGAAAAATGTGCCCCAAAACAAAAAGATCACATCTTCATTTATTTTTATTATTTTTAATTATTCAATTTGAATGTAAATATATATCAATATTATCCATAAGTGTAAAGTTTTCTAGTACAAATAATCTTTTCACCGTGGTATAGCATTTAAAAAAAAAGGTTTTTGAATCATATTAAATCTTTTATACGGGGTACGTATCATCGTACCACCATAGTTCTTTATTTTACTTCCCCCTGACTTAGCCTAGGTGTGTAATGAGGATACCAATTCTAAGATCTTACCATCCACCATAATATTTCCCCGGCGTGCAAAGCTGTCAATATGTAGTCCATCGATAGCAAATAACTAAAGATAAATAATATTCACATATGCGAAAATAAAAGACTTGTTTTTTTATTCTACTCGTTTAGTTTACATGAGACGTGTTTGAGAGCATTATCAATATATATGTATATATATTACGAGATTGATAATGCCCTTACAAGGCGAAACGTGTGATATGTGATTATGAAGTTTTACAAATCATGTTATCCATGAAACAAAAAGATTACCTCGAATGCGCCCAATACCAACGAATGGATAGGCGAAATTATCGGATTAAGAAAGACTGACGGTGGTTCAAAGAATTTATTTTGCAGTCATGAGGAGACCTTCAGCTGGCAGTGGATTGACAATGGTTGATGATGATCATATTATTTGCTTGATCACGACTTCAATAAAATGCATGTATCCATGAAACGGTTGAAATTATCCACATATACCATGGTACACTAATATATTAATTAACTTTAATCAAATTAATAAATTAATAAAATAAAACATAACGTTGAATAAAACTTAAATTAAAATGTTTTCGACGCTTACAGCATCTTCAAAGTGGTTTTGGGCGGGGCCATATTGTGTTTTATTTTATTAATTAATTAATTTTTAATACAACTTACTAAAAATATATTGTTAGGAGAACACATTCTTGTTGTGAAGTTGTAATTATTCAGAACATAGGTCTCTTTCAAATAATGGAACGATTAAATGTATCAATATCAAAAAGGTAACATATAGGTTCGAAAATTTGTCGCTAAAAATATTGTCGCTGTAGCATAGTTGGATAATGCACCTTCCCCGGTTTTGAAAGAGATCCAGGTTCGAATCCCGGTTGCGCAACAATAATATTTTTCGATAAAATTGATTTTATATGTATATATTTTTAATTAATATATTTAAAAAATATTGTTGTTGCTAACCTGGATCTCTTCCTATCCAGGGAAATGCATTAACCGATTATGCTACACCAACACAGTAGGTTGACGACAAATTTTCGAACTTATATGTCGCACTTTCAAATTGATTCATTTGTCGTTCCATTATTTTGAAAGCCATCTTCTTTATATAATATTTATGGAATCTCAAACACCTTTGAGTAAAATCCGATAAGAGACGACAGAATTAATAAATAATTAATTTTTATTAAACTTTGAAAACATTAATACAACTTATATATTTTTAAGAAGAGCACATTCAGATCCAGATTCGAATCACGGTAGCAACAACAATATTTTACTATAAATTCATTTTATGTTTATCTTTCTAATTAATACATTTAATTTGTATTAAAAATATCACAGACCTATGTTTTGAAAAATTACAACATCACAATAAGAATGTGTTCTTTTTAAACTTCCACAAAGTTAATCACAAAAATGTTGAAATACTAATATATTGTAAACAAAAATGGTTACATCCTGTATTCTCGATGCCGACGATATCATATTAACTATTTATACCTGACCGAGATACCTGGTTATTTGTTTATTTTGGTATACCGATGAATGAAGCATAAATAAAAACTCTGATTTTTATTCTATCACTAGCAACTAAAATTTGGCTAAATATTTTTTTAAAGTACAAAGATGCACTTCATCTCAATGAAGTGTGAATACATGTTTTCCTCTCTATTCATAAATTATAAATTTTAAACACCTGTTTTTCATCCGTTCGCGTTTATATTATATTAATCTTCGGTACACAAGATCGCGACACTCCGTTACGACTCTCAATACAATATAATCACGTATTGAGGTTTGTGGTTCGACCACCTCGCTATTCTCTCAATTATAGATCTGAGCAAATTACAGCTAACGACAATGATAGTATTTTTGAATTACAAAGCGACTAACTGCTTTAGATATGGTCGATGGAAATTGCATCGGTTAATGTATTTCTAACGGATGAAGAATGATAAATGACACGATGTGGTGTTTCTTGGATTTGAGATCCGCTGAGCAAAGTCCACGTCTTGTTTATCTCTTTTCCAAAGAGCTCTTGAAGCAGAATTATTGTTTACGGATGAATTGACGCAAAGTATTTACTCAGAAGAATAATAAATAATGCTCGTTTGTAAAGTTGACTTACGCAATGTAAGGTTCATTCGGAATCCGCAAAGTAAACTAAATTGTTAAGAAGAACACATTTCTATTGTGTAGTTGTAATTTCAGAAGATAGTTATGTCGTATTTTAATACAAATTAAATTAATCAAAAAGAAAAAATCTATTTTACAAATATTTAGTGTTTTACTCAAAGGCATTTGAGATTCATAATATAAAGTTGATTGCTTTTAAAAGTGGAATAGTAAATGCATCAACTGGAAATATTACAGAATATAAGTTCAAAATTTGTCAAAAATATATTCGATTCATAGACCACTAAATGAATAGACATGAAATATTGTGTACGTGTAGGAGAGGGGCATTCTTTGTGGAAATATAAATCCGATCCTGACATATTTATGCATAAACGTGTAAACAAGACGTATTTTTTACATGAATCCATATTATATTGTCGGCGTTTAAATTTTCGTTCCAATCGAGTCATATATTAAGAAAAGTCGTGGAGCTATTTTAATGCGCAAGTGACGTCAACATGAAAATAATGAAACAAGGAATTTCCTTTAGTACATATCTATATATTTGGTAGTCTGTGATTCGATTGCTACAGCGAAAACTTTCCCGGATAGGAAGAGGTCCACGTTCGAATCGATAATTTTTTTTTACTCTGTTTTAATTAATTAATTTAATTTGTATAAAACTTAATTAGTTGTCGGTAAGATTTTTAATTAACAACAATATAAACACCACTAAGTCAACAATTTATCATTTGAACGGAATGAACAGGAATCAGAATCTTTGTGAGGACTAATTTTTCCGACAGAATTTTTTTTTCTGTATATACATATTTCTAAGTAATTCATCTGATTTGTTTTAATTATCGAGGAACTAGGTAAGTTCTGAAAAAATCAAAATTTAGAAATAAATGTTAATCTCGTGTTTCTTAAATTGATCAATTTTTGTAGATATATAGAGTGCAACTGACCTACACCACCACATTATTTTACTGGTGGATACACGTATGACTAAATTACGAGTCGAAATGTTCAAGGAGTATGTACAAATTATGTACCGTAACAGAAAATATTACAAAATTTTCTGAATAATTACAACTTCACAATAAGAATGTGGTCTCCTTAATAAGAAAATATTACAGCTTACGATTTTTACAAAATCACGTTAACATCGAAATATTCAAAAAAATTGACCAATTATTATTCTATATCAATAAATCATCTGAAAAAAATATCGAAGTTTTATAATTTTTTTTAATATTTCAATTAATCGAAATAATCGCGTAACCAAGACTTTTATAAATCTGCGACACGGTTGAGATTAGGCACATGCAGCTTGAACATATTTTCCTAAAAAATTGTGCGCTAAGTAAGTGACACCAGTATATTTATTTATGTAAACGCCTTCGATCGCTGGTTCCCAGGTTTCCGATTAATAATAAGTACACACATGATACACAAACCGCACTAACCTGTTAACTGTGCTGTCGTTAGATTTCGGCTGGCTGAAGCGCGCACTGGTGGTTTTAGGACTGCTGGACTGGTCGAAGCACCGGAGGTAATGAGAATCACGCCTTCGTTACCGTCTTCTCCGATTCTGACGAGAGGCGGCAATATTTAACTATTTGTTTAATTTTAACTCATCGGTAGAAAAATGGTTTCATTTAATACATATATTAATGTTTTGTTAGTATTTTTGCTTTGTCACCAGAGAGAAGATTTAAATGATATTTTTTTCATGAAACATAATATGATATTTCTTTTCAATTCAGCTAAAAACTGAACTCAAAGCGCCAAGACTTAAATATCTTCCAGTTTGTTGCATAATTTTTATAGCGATATTGAAAGGAAACAACAGCCAGTGTCTCTATTTCATCCATTAGCGTTTCGTTCGTCCACAATCAACAACCTAAAATGTAATGGGGGAACGGTATCGGAAGGGGAGTGCCGTCCCGCTGCTGAACTCAATACCATTAAGTTACAAGTTGATGGAAACATTGTCTATGTACTTATTTCACTCACAATAGAGTGTGTCATATTGTTTTTGAATTCGATGGGAGAAGGGCGGAGGCGGGGGCGGGAGGGGGGGATATTGTACCGGATACGGCTTATTAATTAATTTTGGGATTATTAAAAAAATAAGTTTATCGACGTTAATGATGATCTTACACTACCTGAACTATCTTTCACGTGTGTGTGTGTGTCATGAAAGTGAGTAGATGAGTGGTGGAGGACAAACTTTATAAGAGGTCGTCTCTGGGGGAACAGCTCTCTTCCATCACAGCTTCTCCTGAATAACTAGTCTATATCTGAAGTGTGTAATAATTATTGACTATAAATACGTTGTTGTAATAAACTTAATATTGTTACCAGGATATACTGAGTTTCACTTACAAAGTATCGGGACCCAAGAAATTAGTCATCACTCAGAGGATAGAACACTAAGGGAATCTGGCGATACTTTGACAGTCATCACAATTAATAATGGAACGTGTCTATGGATAAAATTTACGACTCGAGACAGCCGCTGATTAGATTCCCGATTCTTTGGAGCCAACGCTCGGCTTTTATAGTTCAACGTATACACGGCAAATCTCAGAGATTTGCCGTCTCGCGTCTTATTTTATGCTAGATGTACATCAAACATCCATTGGGCATTGATGTTCCACTCGTCAATTGGACGAATTTTTAAAGCCTCATGTCAGCTGTTCAAACCAACGTAGTGTACACGGGTTTGAGTTATAATCTCTTTCTACCAATCTCAATCTGATCTCCGAGTTTGTCTCCAGATCAAAATCTCAACACGTGTACATGGTACTGGGTTGTTTTGTCTAATAATAAGACACTTGCGTGGCCGGAGATTCGAGCCTCGACCCGGAAGATTACAAAGTTTATATTTACATTTTTTAATGTATTCCGTGATGTGACGTATATTTAAGTGTATGTCGACTTTTGGTTTATATATGGCAAGAATATTTTTTACTGTACATATAATGTTTCATTTATGATTTTTTGCACCTAAAATATTTAAAAAAATGCTTGCGAAATACATATTAAAAAAATTAAACTTGTCAGTTACGATATTCTATATAGAGGGATCGGTTTGCTTATCCGTAGATCAAAACCGCTCATTCACTCCTAATTAAAAATTCCACAGAAAACTTGGCTTCAGGTAAACTTGAAAATCAGGTACGTCAGATACTTGAAGATGGTCCTATTGGAAGCCTCAATAATCAACGACCATGCATAAAGTGTTATGAATGTGGGCGAGGCGAGAGTAGTGTGTGCCGACGTCATGGTAGTTATTTTTTGGGCCATTTTGCCGCGAGTTACTTTAAACAAGACCGACGTTGCGGCCTATATTCCAGTAATTATTTTCGGGACTGACAAAAATCGAGGTATATAAAAGGGAAAGCAATTTAGGTATACGACAAACAACATTTCTCAAATCTTATACTATATAAACGCTGCGTCCGCGTAAAGTGTATACTTAAAATCGAAATACATAAATACCGTAACATCAACACGCGTCGCTTAACCAGCCGTGGCTGAGCGCGCTAAGGCGTCAGACTTTTTTCTTTGGCGAAAAGTGTTTCACGGCAATTCATAAATAATTCCGTAAACTTGTTTATAAATCTTAAAAAAGATTGCAATGTAATGTGAATGTGTTGCGTACCGATACACGTCAATGTGTGTGTGAGCGCTATCTAAGCGAGAAAAAGACAAAGTTATATGACCGCTTCACGCCAGACAGTAATGCAACAATGCACTTGACGTCAGTTGACGCACAATATCGGGTGTGTACACCGCGCGCAGTTTCCGTTGCACCTTTAATATATATACAAAATAAAAGTAAATTTAACACATTTATAATAATAATTATTGAACCATTTTTAAAACTTTCCGAAATTTCTTAGTGGTTATCCATTGTATTAATATAATAAAGTAAAATATACTGTTCACTTTTAACGAAAATATATTTTCTTCACCTGTTAGTTTCAGCTGATTTAGGGCATCGACAGTCAATTTTATTATTAAGATTTGATTAATATTATTTCATTCCCTACCCATAAAATAATTAAACATTAAACAAATCTGGGTAATATTATATTATAATAACTAAAAAAATTATACTAGAAACAGATTCATTAGTAGTCGATTGTACAGTGGCAAGAGTAAAAAATCGAAGTGTAAGTAAAGTGGCTTGTGACATGACTTTTTTTAGATATGGCCAGCCAGGGATTTGATACTGCGCTCCCAGATCCGATTCTGATATCTGAATCTGGTGTCTTAGTAGACTTATCCACGATGTATTTTTATGATGAATTAGATGTATTTTTAATAAATATACAACATCGTACCTTGGCACGTTACTTGCATTAGTGTAGCGCAATATAGTTAAGAATAATAATGTTACACAAAAGGAGTATCTAAATCGCGAAGAGACCACAGAGGCAGGCGTGAGGATTAGCACTGCTAAAACCAAAATTATGGTATAATCCAGATTCGTGTTTCCAGACTGAAACTAGTTAACACCTTCAAGTATCTGGTGGTAATGTTTTCAAATGATGCGTAATGAGACGATGAAATTGATTAAGAGGTTGGCTCGGCTAGCAGTTCAACGGTCACTGTGTAGCTCAGTAATAAGGAAAACAGAGCTCAACATTAAGACAAAACTGGCGATTTTCAAGTCAGTTTACACCTCCACTCTGACTTACGATCATCAACTTTGGATACTGATGGAGAGGAATTGGTGGAAAATCCAGGCTGTAGAGATGAGATTCCTAAGAGGAGTAGCAGGAGTGATATTAAGAGATCAAATCAGGAACGATATCATCCGAGAGGATATTGGGATGAACCAGTTGCTGCTCTAAGTAGAAAAATATCAGCCAAATTGGCTTGGTCCCATCCTCTATATGGCAAATGAAAGATTGCATAAACATATTCTCTCATCAGTGCCAGAGGGAAGAATACCAGAAAACGACTCAGCAAAGAAAGATGGAACTACCAGCGCCCCCAAGTAATTGATTTAGCGCAGAACAGAGAGCGGTGGAAGAGTGCTGTCCAAGCGATAGGCCCCCGACGAAGAAACATAATAATTATTAAGGATAACACATGATTATTGTGACGTTGCAGTTTTTCAGAACATAGTTCTGTGATATTTCAAATCAAATATGAAATAAGAAAGATATACAGATAAAATCAATTTAACGAAAAAATATTTTTGTTGCCATCCGGACTCGAACCAGGAATACTACCAATCCGGGGAAGTATGCCGACCTATTACACTACGTCAACATTGTAAGTTAACGACAAATTTTCGAACTTATATGTTGCACTTTCAAATTATTTGAAAGTAATCTACTTTATATTTACGGAAAATCTCAAACACTTTTGAGTTAAATAACGATAGGAGGCGCCAGAATTAAATTTGGAAACATTAATACAACCCATTATTATTGTAAAGTTGCAGTTTTTGAGAACATTTTTCTGTGATATATCTATACAAATATCGCAGAACACTTCCCCGGATAGGAAGGGTTCCTGCTTCGAGTCCGGGTGGCAACAAACATATATTTTCGATAAATTGATTTTATCTGTAATGAATTGAAACTGAAAATTGTTGAAGGTTGTCGAAGAAAGGTTTCAGATGGAAATGTTAATTACACAGGCTGTCTCGGTGAATCATTACTGTAAAGTACGTGCATCAGCGTAAAGTTTGCAGCAAAGTTGATTGGATCGAAGATTGGTGCGTTGCTACATTTGACCTTTCACATTTTTATTATCAAAATAACGCCACGTTCGTAAAATTTGGGTCAGCCCTGCGCCATTTAACTTGACATTTTCGTTTAGCAAGAATAATCGCGGATCTAATTTGAACCGATAATTCCGTGAATTCACCTTCGTCGTTCTAGGTCGTACGAATTCGAGTACTTCGGCCATTTTAACTTTTAATCATTGAGTTTTTCCAGGAAATCGCAACCAATGGTTATACAAATTTATTCAAATTATTAATATAATTTTTTTTACAGATGATTTGAGTAATGTTTCTCAGGATTATAAAAATAATTCTCGGGATAATTGATCCAACTTTCTATTGTAAATTATATTTACCCTTCGAATTGCTAATATCAAAATCATATATTATTGTGTATTGTTTTGGTCGAAACAAATACTCGTTCAGTTGCTTCCAGGTTTGTTCTGCTATGAAAAAAAAAATTATAAATTTGATTCCATGAAAAAAGCAAGCAAGACAAGTGCACAAGTGAGCTTATGTAAATGCTTTTAAAAAACTAACTTTATGAAACTTAACGTAATAAAACTTAAAATAATGTAAGGTATCCTAAAGTAATTTATATTAATCTACCTAATATTCTATAACTTTGTATACAGTTGTCTTTGTGAGCACCTATCTTGTGTGCAGTTGCCGTGTGTATTGCTGTCATGTGTGCAGTTATCTGGTCAAATATAACATGTATTTGTTTTTATAGTTATTTTTATCTTAAGAAAAAAATAATATCTATACACAACGATCTATCTTCATTTTCAACTTCTTGTTCTTCTAACCACGTCCACCATAAAGACCTCTCTTATTAATCACCATTCCTAATGTCTTTCGGATTCATTTGTTTCTTGCATTCATTTTGTGTCATTGGTCCAGCGAGTTGTATAATATTTAACACACAAGTTCAAAATTCGACGACAAGGCAAATTGTTGCCGTGGTGTAATTGAAAACTCATTATCTCGGCAAGAGAAAGTTCCGGATTCGAGTACCGGTGAAATTTTTTTTATTTTTTGATAGACAGATTTTCTGTTCATCCACAAAAGTCATCTAACTTGTTTTAATTATCAAATAACTATCTTATAAATTACACAATAAAAAAGTGTTTTCATTAAAAAAATACGCGCTAGTCTTTTATCAATTTCCGAACGACTTATAAATTAAAATAAGTAAACCATTATTATTAGCTATATTTTTGTTTCATTTGTCTCAAGACCCAATTGACAACGCTGTCGACGAGCATCAGATAAACAATAAAATGTACATCAACAATTCGCTATATTATTATACGGTCCAAACTGAAAAATTCTTGTTTCTGCGTGTGCAATGAAAACAAGTTGATGACTTCATTCTGATTTGTCACTCGTCACAAATTGAAAGCATCATTCGTCTCGTGAATATTTCTTGTATTGTTCTGATATCATTAACGATACAAATTTACGAGATATTTTCTGAAAGCATTCCGTACGGTTTTATTTTTTATTAACTGCACTCTTCAACGCAAACAAATATTTAAACAAACGAGTAATGCATGCCTGCGATGCCCGACGCACGCACACACACACACACACACACACACACACACACACACACGTATATACTGTATACCCTCTCAAATATCATTCGATGTCCTTTGATTTCTGTGGGTCATTCCCTTCTTCAGTCGTAAGAAAAGTTCTGCTATCAATTATTCTATAAGTCTTTAAAATGATTACAATGTAAGGTTTATATCAGAGACGGCGAACCTTTTTACACAAGTGGATCGATATACGCGTCCATTTCGAACTAAAGTCTCCACATGTCATATAAATAAAATTAAAACATGTTTAAAACTTTCATTACAAACTAATGTTTGAACCCCGTCCTAAGACGGGCGCCAAAAACGAACATATGGCGTGGTAGAAAACATCAGGTCCACATCTAGTGTGCGTTTGTTTCCATTATTCTTTCTAGTGATGATTTACCACATTACCAACATTTTTCCAACGCAGTCTGTTTAATGTCATTACTTTATCGAGCTCGCCATTTTTACTGTATTTCTTTATCTAAGCGTCGTTTTTTCTGGACTGAATCATTTTCCATGTTAATGAAACTTCACAAACTAAACGTTTTCTAATATCGGAGGTATTTAGGCAGATAATTATTAATACAAATTAAATGTATGTATGAAAAAAATATTTTTATTGTCACCCGGACTCGAATCAGGAACCTTTCCTATCGGGGGAAGTGCGCTGACTTATTACACCACGACAACATTGTGAGTTAACGACAATTTTTTCGAACTTATATGTTATACTTCCAAATTGATACACGTGTTCGAAAGAAATCTATTTTGTATTTATGGAAAATCTTAAACACCTTTGAGTAAAAACTGATGAATTATTTTTATTAAATAATATTAATGTGTTCTCCTTAATAAGATAATGGTCATTTCGTAATGGTTGTTTTTCAAACTTTATTTCTTGACGTTGGTAAAAAGTGTTTGCGGGTTTTAATTAATATGTAAGATAGCTGGTTTAGAAAAAGCGACGCTAAAGCGACGTCACGGTTTTGAGCATTGGTATTGAAAAAGTTATCGAACATCACGTAACATGGACTACGAGTTTAATCGAAAACCTTCGTCTCTAATTGCCTCGTAAATTTTATAGGTTTTAATTCCACAATATCTGTTTAATCGATATTCAGGTAACTTCTAAAGAATGCGCGTGGATTCAAAGTTACAAGTGATATTTACAACAGAGTCGTAAAGTAATACAGTGGTCTGTAATTATTGATGCCGTTACGCGTCATTTCATCATTCTGCTCCGCGTACAAAATACAATAGATTACGAGTGAACGCTCCCTGCGGGGCCGCAATAATTTATTTAAATGAAAGCTTCATTCAGTACGTCGGTAATTAAATGTAGAATTTATGTAGATATATATTAAGTATTCAAAATTACGCACCCTCACTTAACAAGGACACAGGCTAACTGTCACTATCTTGTGCCAAAACTAAACAAAACTTTTGCACAAAGATTCCATTTATTTCTAGCACCAAAAATATACAACGGTCTAAATGCAAAAGTGAAAGATTGCAACCGTAGTCTTGCATATTTTTCACGAAAAGTGAAGTTCTGCCTCCACGAAACGAGGAGAAATTACGCCCAAGAACTTTTAAAGGCCCAAACCTGAGAATAAAACTGCTACAACAGTATATTGAATTACCTAATTGCTTCTCTTGATTAACTGTTTATATATATTTTTTTTGTACATTGATAATTGCACTTTATTTACTGTTATACCGGAGGAATACTGTCTGCTATAATACATTAAATTACTAGTGTAGCAGGCAGGGTACCCAAATATATGTTTTACTTTCTTACTGATATGTTGTATTTACTTTGCCAAATTTTATATGCGTACTCTCGGTACTTTTGTTTGATATTTGAAATACTACGCAACACTCGTAGTAATTAACTAGGTGAAAATGTATTCCTAATGAATATTAATTTGGAAGAGTAATACGTCAGACCGTTAGACATTATTTATCAATGTAAGTACATAATACATGTAAAAAGTGAACCTAATAAATGTGTTAAATGGTATAGAATCTATTTTATAAAACGCTTAAAATTATTTATATGTATGTAATGTATGTATATTATGTTTTAATAAATACGGTATTATCCACACGCCTCGTATCACAAACATTTAAGCGGTTATGCGGCATAAGATTAAAATCTCTGATTTGAAATCAGATTTTTACAGGGAACATAGGTTCGAATCTTATCAATTTCGGGTTTTTTTTAAACTTGAATTTTTTTTATTTTATTTTTTATTTAATTCTTAACACAGTGCATATATAATATAAACAAGATTAAAGTCTTTTCTTTTACTAAAACTTATCTTTTACATATCTGGTCAGTTTACTTTAAATCTATTCAGTTTTTCCTCCTTTCTTATGTTTTCTGGCATTTCATTAAAAATCTTCATCGCACTATGCATCATCGATTTCTGAGCAGTCTCAGTCTATTCCATCCTCCTGTACGATGCTCGTGCTCATGTTGAATTGCATCAATTTTTCGTTTAATATTTTCTTGTTGAAGATTTTATAAATAAATACCATTATATTAAGATAAATTTTCTACTTAAAGATCATCCATCATAATTAGATCTTTCAGCATTGCACTGATCCGGGTAAATTATTTTTTCTTAGTATTATTCTCAAAGCTTTATTTTGCAACACTGACAATTGTTGCATTTCTTCTTCATTAGCTAAAAACAAAATGCTGCTGCAGTAGTTGATGTGAGGAATAATAACAGAGTTGTATACTATTTTACAAGACTCTGTATGATTGAATGTAATGAATCTTCTAATCCTTCCCAGATTTGAGATTTTTTTAGCAATCTTTTTAGTCACGTGTCTTGTATTTTGCGATAGATTCAATATTGAATCTATTATGACTGACAAATATTTAATTTCAATCACTCCCTTTACACTTTCACCATCTATGATAATTGCTGGTGTGATTGGTATTCTTTTAATTCCAATGTTCATGAATTGTTAATTTATTAATTTTCATGAGATTATTTTGAAATTTAATTTGGATATCATAAACAGTTATATTTATTTATATTTTAAAATGTGCATCAAGTGCTGCCAATAAAAACATGGCGGCAAGGCTATATAACAACGTGCATAACAGTATTATCCATAATAATATTATGTTTCCCCGTCTACATCTGTGACATTCTGGATGCCAGCTTCGGCTTCGGTAATGTCATTATGTATGTATAGTGCTTGATTAAATGGCCAGGTCTGTAAAAACGAACGTGTTTTTAATATATCTAGGTTAATATTTTAGAGAAATCGTATATTAACATCTGTCATCTTTTATTCTGTCTATGGTAAGGGAGAAATCTTACCATATAATTTGTCTATCCATGATTCTTATATATCTTTTTTGTTCGTTTTGGCAGCTAACTTAAAATGTGAAATAATTTTAATTACATCGACATTTTATTTACGTGTGGTTTGTTTTGGAAAAAGCTCTATCATTGAATATAGATACATCTATTGAGACTGACCGCGCAGCGTTATCTTATTTATCTCCTAGTTAGAATTAAGTATAAATAAACAAAACCCTATGTCCTGTTAGTTACAATTGAAAATTGAGTGGGAAATTCATACATTTTAAATACCTTTTAAAGTATATATACGACCTTTTGGTTCTAAATGTACATTTTTTCAATAGAGTTAACTAATTATTTTTGAATATCTAAATATTGGAAGAAATTGTAGCATTTCAATGATTGAAATTAATGAGTTTAAAATAATAAGGTAATTAGATAATAATTATTTCATTTTCTTGACGTTTCATTTGTTTGTGATGTTTCATTACTGTGGAAAACGATTCAGTACAGACAAAATGACGCTTAGGTAGAGAAAGACAGAAAAATGTGACCTCGATAAACTAACGACATTAAACAGATAGCGTAGGATAACGGGACATTCAGTAATTTTTGCAACTGGACAACGGGACATCTACTGATTTTTGCAACATAACTTGCAACTGTGTCTTTTCACCCGTCGACGACACTTATTCACGAGAGAAAATACCCTTTCTACCGGTGCACTAGTGCCGGGCAGACATAAAATATATTCAATAATTATACGAATATTCGTATGCTTCAAATTATTGGTGAGAAAGTGTATGAACGATTCCACCCAACGACTTTCGGATGAAACATTCCCAGTTTTCAACTCTGTCATTTTTTGCGGTGTAATCATAAACTAACAAATACATAGACATGAACTAACGCACATTCCTTGTTTCAATATTTTCAATTTGGTGTCATCCACGCGATAATTTTGGTACCACTTACGCAATCAACTAGCTTTACGAGTTTTTTTAAATATATGACTCGATTGAAATGAAAATTTAAACGCTGACAATATAATGTCATGTATTAATGTAAAAAATACGTCTTGTTTACACAAATATTTAATTAAATAACAATAAATGTGTCGTAAACTATCGGATTTATGTTTCCACAAATAATGTGTGTAGAATGCTTCCATACCGCAACTAATGTTCCGAACCCCTCCCCTATATGTACATTTTATTTCATGTATATTCATGTACCGGTCTGCGGGTGTAATGTAGTTAGAAATGACTCGATACTCATCAAATACTTTTGTATCTTGGATACAATTACTAAATCCCTTTTCATTCAGTTGACTGCAATGACACACGTCAATAATCAATCGTAAAGAAAGATGTGCGAACTGTCCACGCGCACTCGCAACCGAGGAGCGAGCGAGCTTGCAGGCTTCTGACAGACTTAGATATATATTTTTTATTTTTTTGAAATTGTTACCGTGGGTTACTCTCTTTCTAAAAACGGGACATTTCAGAGTCCCGAAGCTGTACTTGGGAACAACGGAATAGGCTACCTAAAGACGGGACGGTCCCGTTCAAAACAGGATGTAAGGAGCATTAATTAAATATTAGTTTGAAAGTATGATTCCAAATATAATAAATTGTATTTTCGTAGAAAGCAATCACTTTGTGGCTTGACATACATATTAGATTAAATAAAATAAATTGTACTTATAAAACGAGAGGGCGCAAGGGTGTACGCTTCTAGTAAATATATGCGCAGAAATGATTCTTAAAAATATCGTAGTCGATTGTTTGTAATATATATATATATTATATTTAAAGAATAAAAGCTTTTTAGATCAGTGCGTTTTATTTTGATTATCTTGTGTTGTCTGGCTTAACATAACATAAACATGACTGGCGATAAAAATAAATACTCGAACGCAAATGTGAAAGAATATAGAATAGTTTGCAACAGATAATCGCTACGGATGTATATATAATTTAATGGTGCAAACAGTGGCGTAACTTTACTTTCGGCGCCCGGAGCAGACGTCGATTTTGCTTTCATGTTGTGGCCTAACAATCGAGATTCCCAAAACCGCTAACAAGTATCGATATATGATGCAGGAATTTATTGTTGAATAATAAATTGTCATTGCATTTAGGCACTTGTACATTAATTATAAAATTAAAATATATATATATATATATAATAGGTATTGGTAAATATTTAGTTAAATTTTGTAAAATATTATGATGCTGAGTTAATTTTTGTTTGTTCATTTAAAGTATGTTGTAATATTGTTAATTTTTTATTTATTTATATTGAGAAATGTAAGAACCTGCAGACAAGCGTCATAGCTTTAAATGTCATGTAAAAATTGATTAAAAAAGGTACTAATATTTATATATGTATTATTGATTCTACTCCATATTTCAGACCATCACCAATGTTCGGATATTTCAATATTCACCTTATCTACAGTGAGCAATTGAGAGAATTGAGACTGAGGCGCGAATTAAACAAATATGTGCATACTTGAGAACATTTGATTTATTGGTTACGGTACAATATAAGGTAATGAAGTGCACGATTACAATTTACGAACGAGTTAGAGGGTTATGGCACGTTTCCATATATGAAGTTCCTCTTGGAGTTTAGCGCGAAGCGATTTATGTAACATCAGCCCGTATGTTTTGGTTGCGGATTTGAATAAGGCATCCGGTACACACGTACCTTAAGCAACACTCAGAGATTAAAGTCTCATTAATAGATCACCGCGGACGCGAGCCATTATAGTGAAAACTAATGTCTTGATGGCGTTCGGTAGAGATATAATACCCACGTGGCGCTAACCTCCTAGGTTATTGCATCTAGCGGCGCGCAGCGCATCTACTCGTGGTGTTGGTTGGAAGTTGATCCGATAGATGTCACACTGTGTCCACCATAGAATTTATGTTTTAATATTAATACTAGGCAACGTTAACAGAGCGAGCGCATTCTCTATCTACTAACTTAATTAAATAGTAAAATATATCTACATTTTTAAAGATGTACAATTATAAATATCCGTCATCTTCACGGATACGGTTCAGAATGTACGTTTAGCAAGATTTTTTCAACTCATTATTGTAATTACTTTATATATGCGTCACTAATTATATTGTACATTTGTATTTTACAATTTTGTTGATAATAAAATCAAAACTGAATAGCAGTCTGCCGGTTAGTGATATTTTCAAAATGCTTGACTTATATCTGTATTGAAAATGAAACAACTTAAACAATATTCTGGAGTCTACGAATAGACTAGATAGATAACGAATAAATAAACATAATTAAATTTTTGTAAATTTTTTTTTTTTTAAACTATTATGAATTAGAGCTACATGACTAATCATCAGACACGATTTGAGACGTTAATATTTTCAAAATTTGCATCAACGTGCTGAAAAATATTTTAAATGTCTTAAGCTTGTTAGAAAGCACACCAGGGGTAACTAAATAAAATTAAATATTTACATTAAAATTTTACGTTAAGAATGTATAAATAATATGTAAATAAATAAATTGTTGGGCGTGTACATTGATTCAAATCTTTCAATGAATACACAAATCAGTAAAACTGTCAGTGCATGCTTTTATCAACTGAGACAGATTAAAAATATTTGGAGACATCTTCCTCTTGAGACAGCCCGTCACTTATAAATGCATTTGTGGTGTCACGTGTGGACTGTTGTAACAGCATCTATGCAGGCGTGCCAATGTTTCAGCTGGATAGATTACAATCTATTCTAAATAAGGCTGCATGGATAATATATGGAGTTTCCAAATTCTCTCATATAACATCCCTTTTACATCAGCTACATTGGCTCCGATTCTCAGAAAGAGTTGATGTACAAGGCGATACACAACATGGCGCATCTGTATCTTCAAGAGCTTTGTATCCCAGACAATTTGAATGGTAGACGTCAAACTCTCAGGTCAACCTCTACTTCAACTGCAGGAAGGGTTGTAGAGCCGACCGACCGTTGCCAGAAGTCTAAATTTAGTGAACGGGCATTTGCCGTGGCAGGCCCAAAAGCGTGGAACTCTTTACCCTTCGTCATAAGAAACGACTTTATTTAATAAGAAACTAAAAACGCACCTTTTCAAAAAGTCATTTCCATAAGTGAAAATAACAATTTTTAATCATAAAAACAAAGATAATTGTAGAACCATAAACAGTTTATGTGCGCCCTTGAGGTGAAAGTTTTAATCCATTATAATTATTATTAAATAATGTAGCCGGATGATGGCGCCCTTGCTCGACTTGTGAATTTTTACTCCAAAATGATTTTTAAAGAGATTTTAAAGGTACAAGATAAAAAATATGAGATTATGTTGTATATAAAATTTTACAACGCGCTATTTCTAACGCTGTTTTATACATATTGTATGTTAAAAAAAACCTTGTTTTATATTTTGTTATATCTTAAAGATTACTTATTGGTATCCGCCATTTCGTCATAGCGTATACCCATGCGTCATCGATCGTTTGTCCTGAAATTCTTTGTTCGAGCCAAGGACTTACAAATAAAATGTTATCATGTTTTCATATTTAAAAATAAATTAAACATTTGACACTTTCGTTTCTTATCTAAAATTCTCATCTCGACATGGTGATAAACCGATAACTTAGTTAATAATATAAATTATATTAAAAGATTTTTTTTTTAAATAATCTAATTAGTCTACTATTACAATTATTTATCAGATTATTTAGATTAATCTGTAATTTACAATATAAATGAGATAAAAATGTGTGTCTACATTTCTTGTTCCTGGAATGATCTACATCGGGTGACTCAAGAGGCGGTGTCTTCCAGTTTGGAATTCCAGAGCCTTTTTCACACAATCCTCCCAGCAGAGTCGGGATCTCCTCGACCACCTGGCTGTCATATATAACAAGGAAATAAAATATAAAATATGGTACACTAAGAACTTTTTTATTACAAATGCTAAATATGTCGTATACACAAAAAGATGCTGTGATTATTATTAAATATTCATAATTAAAAACAATCATCGACGATACATGTCCCGATGATAAATAATATTTGCAATATGTGAAATATTTTAGGGCTAGATATATATTACAAATATAAGTCAAAAATGTTCAAGTTCAATGTTCTGCCTAATCATAAATATTGTCAGATATATAAGCATTTAAAAATTGTCGTAGTTATGCGATTATTTGAATTAATTGAAATATTTTATTAATTCCAAATTATACTCGTAAATTGAATACTAAAATAAAAGTTCACCAAACTCCGAACGGGCAGACTATTTTTTGTCACATGATTTAGCGCTTCAAGTAAATATATAGAATAATAATTGGTCAAAGTTGCAAACATTTATTTCGAATCACGTAGATTTAAAGTTTAACACGTTTATGTAAAAATTTCTTCAATAATATTTTCCGTAACGGTATACAATTTGTACATACTCCTCGAATATTTTCGTCGTATTATTGTGGACTACGTCTGTTACACATTCTGAGAAAATATTCCGTGTAGATTGCAACGTAGTATTACATTTTAATCAATGAAGATGTTATTTAAGAATTTTAATTCAATATTTTTTAATATGAATTAAATATATTAGTTAGAAAGATATACATATCAAATCAATTTTATCGAAAAATATTGTTGTTGCGCCACCGGGATTCGAACCTGGATCTCTTTCCTAACCGGGGAAGGTGCATTATCTAACTATTATTATCCAGGTGGCGCAACAACAATATATTTCGATAAAATTGATTTGATATGTATATCTTTCTAATTAATATATTTAATTCATATTTAAAATATCACAGACCTGTGTTCTGAATAATTACAACTTCACAATAAGAATGTGTTCTCCTAAAAATATTTTTTGGTTCAGTTAAACATTTATTAATCTGAAAGGTTTACGCAAGAGTGATTATAAGAGAAAATGATTGTGCTTCAATAATTAAAATATGCATAAATTAAAAATTTCTCATTAAAAAAACATAAATTGTAAATCGTACACACAAAATAACAAAATAAATTTAATTATATATTAATTATTAAAGAAAGTGCGCTTTACTAGAATTGAAAACTGATTGGAAATGCTTTGTATGTTTGCTTCTATTTCCCGCAATACATGAATGAAAGAAACAAGAGTACAAAGATACGCAGCATTCCCTCACTGCTTCTCCGCAACCGTAGACCCGAATCACGCATTGTTGCTCGGCGCTGAGCTTTTTCACGGTCGGGTAGTTGCACACTGAATTTGCGAGTTGCGAGTCAGGAGCCAGTCGGCCAGTAGCATCGCCGGCGTCGAGTTGACAGGTAGTCTCGCGAGCTGTTTCGCCGGTGTCGTAATTTTTATGTCAAAGTGACAAGTCGTGTCTGTGACAGTTGTGTTGTGTCAGAGTGACAGGTAGCGTCAACTTGACAGGTGGTATCAACGTGACAATAATCGAATTTTTTACTTAAAACGAGGATTTTTTGTTGTATTATGACACGTATTCTTAAATGAACCTTGGATTTGAAATTTTAAAAGTGATAATAAATTTTAGTGTGCGTAGTTGAAAGCGTCAAAAGAAGTTATGCATACTGTAAATTGATTAATAATGCGATTGAGTGCACGAACATTTCAAAATGGTGAGTGCTTAATAATGCCTTTATATTGTTATCATTTTAGTGTGTTTATTATTGTACTTGTATTTCTTGACATAATTTGATATCATTTTCTAATAAAGACATCTAGTCAATGTGCGATTTCTTTATCATATAATATAGAGATAAATAATTGAGGGGTTCAGAAACAAAATCGCAACTATTCAATTGATGAGAAATATTGAGTGACGTGTGTGAAAATCCCTTGAAGAGCAAGTCAATCTTAAAATTTCAGTTACAAATACGATCCGACAGTTTTGTTTACGAACCTCTCAATTGTGCTATGATAATAAAGAGTATATATAATATTCGCATACAATTAAACTTGTACTATAATATCGTTGACATTTTACAAAGTATAACGAATTATTTTATACATATAGAATCACTAGTTCACGGTGTGATGTTAAAGAAATATTTTACATACTTCATGTTAGCTTATTTGTGTACGTTTCGAAAATATATAAATAAGTTTATGCTTTTTAAATTTAATTTATTAAATATATTGTTTTATATTGTCCAATAAATTATTATGTAAATAATATAATTAGGCACTCGTTAATTGGGAGGAATGTTGTTTAGTGATCAAGCAGGTTTATTAATGCATTTGGTTTTTAGACAAGTCTATCGCCCTCTAAAGCAGTCTTCGTACTGACTTATATATTGTACAATGTTGTTGAAGATATGACTCTTATTCCAACAATAAAAAATAGATGGAAGACGTAG